>LR737387.1:4807246-4951708 GCA_902655005.2 Marronus borbonicus
CTATTAACTATTAACTATTAACTATTAACTATTAACTATTAACTATTGGAATCGTAGTAATCGCGGGTATATTTTTGAAACAATGTATGTGCTTGCTCAAATTTGATTTTAAAGATTTTACACATCGATTTATTTTAATGAAGGCTCAAAAAACGAAGACTGCATCACTAATAATATCTCCAGTCGTTTTACCCGATTTTTTTTTTCTTGTTGTTACCTTTTTAGCTTCGCGTTCGTACATACTTAACCTATTCGCCTTCTTCTTTCAGCCGCAGTTCGGCTTTCCAACTTGTCGCTATCATCCTCCTCGATCTAGCCACGATAGGATCAGGCGTAGCGGTCGTCCGAAAATTCTCAACACCGCACGCAATTATCGTAAATTGATTTTTAGACGTCCGATTTTAATTTAGAAGTAAATAAATCGCATTGTACAGCGCGCGAGGTCGGACGAGATAGCTATCTGTCGGTCGCGTAGCTGTTGCTTCTCTCCGGGCCGAGCGCTTCGCCCGAAAATCTTTGATGCAACCGCCGCGTTATGTAGGAATAAAATGGCAGGAGATTTTCGCACGTCTCCACTCCGTTTAATGATAATTAAGCGCTTCGTTTCCGGATTTAACGAGCGTGGCGGAATTAAAGGCATCATTAGCTTATGGGCGGTGGATCAAAATAAATATCGAAAATGTGTGAAAACGCGGACCTGTCCCAGCGGCAAACGCAGATGGTGCGGGAATATCTGAGGTGTTTGAAATGGTTTAAACTGCGAGATCTTTCCTGCGAGATGGTCCTCATTATACGAAATACGAAGACCAAGAGGGAAATAAGAGAAACAGGGTCAGTTCATATTTTTTAAGCTAAGAGAGAGCTCTTCTGTTTTTCCAAAGCACAGCAAAATACTTTTTGAGATGCGAATTTGTCATCAGCGAAAAATACGCCAACTTACTAAAAAGAGGGAAAAATCAACTTTGAAAAATGCATATTTTTGATTACAAATTTTGAAGAGTAAGATTATTAACTCTCTCCAGATTAGGCCAGATAAAATTTATAGACAAAATGCAAATTTTTCGATTACTAGATGGCCTTGGTCTTGTATGCAGCATGCAGAATGAGTACTGAAATCATTTTTATTAACGTTGTTTACAAGACCTATATTTAACCAATGCTCTAGTATGCAGGTTCTATCTAGGTTTATTTCATTAAAGTAGTGCGCAAGAAAATCAATTTTGTTAGCTAAGGAAGATACATTAGTATTTAGTATGCCTAATGCTGGTCCTACATTGGGTATATTTGTAGCGTAACCGCTACAAAAATTAAATGTTCATATACCATTATCCCTTTAGGCCAGTGAGATTTCTCATTTGTTTCTCCTATCTGTTCTCCTGGTACGTTCGTTTAAAAACAATAATATTTTTCGTTTATTGCGTAATTCTTTCTTTTAATTTTTTTATTGCGTCGCAGTTTGTGTCACTCCAAATCCTTCAATTAACATTTCTTTCATGCTAACATCTTGACTGTCGTTGGTTCCTTGCGCATACACTTAATCGTAGTTATTCGACTATGGTGCTAGAACTTATGGATTGCAAACCAAGGTAAAGCACGTGGAGAAGTTTCAGGCGTACTCTAGAAAAATCCAAGGACCCCAGGAACCTTTGCTGAATTGTCTTTTTTGATACTAATAAACACTTTTTTGCAAGATTTTTTTGGTGGTGCATTTTAAATTGCGGCCAGTTATAATCTGTTGGACAATTAAATAAATAAATAAATATTAGATAATTGATTTTATTAATTTTTGTTTGAAGTAAATAGTTATGTTAGTTTCCGCTTTATTTCTTTAACAATTGATTTCTGTTAAATTGTTGGTAAGTCGCGCCTACTTCCACACAAATATTTTCTTTTTTAAGTGTTGGCATAAAATATCTTCTACTCCTGCAGGGAGTTAACATCTAATATTCTCATAAATTTCAATTAAATAGACGTAGCAATTCGAAGTATACAAATTGAAAACGTTTCATTTTTTTTCGTCTTTGAAAAACCAGTCCTCAATAACCTCGCCTGTGATCAACCTTAAAGGTGCGTGTTCTTGTAATAAGCGTTTTTGCTCTACCCTACGTTATATTTTCATCGCTGTGTACGCCCCAACGTTACGCAGGGAGACTTATCCTAAGGCGGCGATGGTTGGAAAAACGGTAATTTGCACCCAATTAGTTCGCTTAAATTGAATAACGACTACCACGTAAGGTACGTATAAGAAGAAGAAGAAGAAGCAGATAAAAGAACACTATCGAGCGAGGCAGGAGTAATCGACAAAAACTGACGTCGTCCAGTAAACCGTTCAGTAATTAGAAAAATAATACGTTGAGGTAATTGGCGGAAGACCACTTGGTGTTAAAAACGGTTTGATGACTCTTGTAAAGCTTGCGTTTGGAAGCTGACGGCGACAGTATGAATGCCTCCGTGAATTCGAAGAATTAAACATTAAAAATTAAATAAGTATAATCGCCTCATTGAAGTTTAAAATTAAAACGTTTTTTTTTTATTTATCTCAAGAGAACAGTAACAGCTGAAAATTTATTATTTCAGTATTTCTGTTTTAATACAAGAATTTAAATACATATTTAATATGATGAGTCAATCAAATTCATAATTACAGGTTCTATATTTACAAAAAATTACGAAAGCAGAATCTTAACTCAAAGCAAGCTCGGGCATGTTGTGACATATTGAAATCTTTGACGACTGTTTGCCTCATTCAACAAAATATCTTCCTTTTGTTTCTCCCTGCGCTAAAGAAGTGCTCTGTTCTTCAAAACTTGTACACTACCTTTTACCTATAGCGTACTTGTTATTGAGCTTTTTTATAAGACCAAACATTCCGTATCTCATTTAGGAATCGCCCGCCGCAACGTAAAACGCTTATAAATCATTTTATCGCGAGTTTACGACGTGGTCGCGCTAACGGATGGATTTTTACGTTCCGCTAACAACGCCCGTCTCTGCATGGGTTAGTGAACACGGCCACAGACATGGCACACATGCGAAAAACAGGGCTTGAGTGATGGAAGCTGCGTTTCGCGTATACGTACAGGTGTCAGTGAGTTGGGAAGGACCCCACGGCGCGTGCTATTGATGATTACATGCGACCCTGGAGAATGTCGTGTGTGGGAGGAGGGCGGCAGTGGCGAATCGGTTAGCTGGGAACCCATGCACTGCGCGTATAACATGAAGATGATTGGAGGAATGGAGAAAGATAAGGCATGGATGATGTTTGCTGGAAGCTTTTCTTAAATTGTGCATGACTGAAAGCTGTAGATACGCAGCAACAGGATTTCGGAGTAATGAGAAACAGCGAACCTTAGCATAATATTATACTCGGGAAGGAAATGTGTAACTTGGAATCATTTATATAAATTGAGTTATGTTGTTTTATGTTAAAAGAATAATAGATATTCGTTGAAAACAAGCAAATACTATCGAGAATAAATGAGTGAAGAAGTGCTAAGACAATAGAGGAGTGAATTCTTGTTAAAACTGGGTCTCAAGTGTAAATATTGAGTAATAATTATTTCAAAATTCGACTTTTGTCGCTTGGGACCATATGAAAGATTGTAGCGCTCCTAAATAGAAATAGGCGCGCTTGTAAAACAACAAATAATAAGGCTAGTTTTCTTGACATTATTAATAGATTAAGACACTGCGTTTTGATTAATTTCCTATAGTGTTCGTCAGTGACATGATTTCCTTATTCGTCTTCAAAAAGATAAGGACTAATTACTCCATCAGTCTAAGTACTGCACCAAATACTCTTAGCGTAGAGAGGCAATTCTCGAGTCAATTGACAATTTTCCTCGGCTCAAATCCCACAATTTTGCTTATTTACGGAACTACTGGGCTTTATTCGAAAAGATGATTTTTATACAAAGATCCAGAAAAATAAAAACTTTAATTTTACCTTACATAACACGTAAGAAGATTCTCCTAACACAAAGTGCATTTTATCTATAAGTAGATTAAACACCACATTATTATGACGCCTTTTTTATCCTCGATAAATTTAAATTAACCGGATGAATAGCATTTCCATGCAATTTCCCGGAACGGATACCTATCGCTAACATTCAATTTAGCTTCCACCCATACCGCGTCTCTAAGTGCTCGGCTGCAATCTCGGGAGACCGAGCGCTTCTGCCAGTTTACAGACACCCGATACGTCTTCATAGCGCGACGGTAAATGGTGCATTCGTTACCGGACGCGTCTTCTCAATTACCTAGCACGAATAGTTTTCAGCTCCCGCGGCGTGCAATCCGACGCCACATGCACCTAAGAGCAAGTTAACGCCTCATACGTTTCTATGGAGCGTCTTTTATAACGAAGTCGAGAAGCGTCTGAAGCAATCTTTTCAGTGTGTTTACGATTGAATTTTATGGTAGAAGGTCTTGATGTCAATATTACGTTAATAGATTTTTACGGTGCCTTAGAGAAGCTTCGATTACGATTATTGTGAATGTTGTACAGTGACACAAAAAACTAATATGTCTGCATTTCAACGAGTATATATTAAGAGCATTTTCGATCGTTTACGAATATGCGGGTAATAGGCAAATAGTCCATTGCCTATTCTAAAAATGCCGATTATATTGATATACAGGGTGCGCCACAATTATCATCTGGCTGTTACCTACCCCAGGGTCTAAGCTCACTATTTTACTTTGTACTTGAAAATAATAAAATTGAAGTGACACTTGATTACTTTTACATAGTGATTGATGTATTTTGGCTCAAAGATCACTAGTTACATTTGTGAGACCAATCATATATTTAGATTACACATTTTAACAACGTTTACGCACAACTTTGCCTCAAGATTTCGAATCGCTAATATTTTTGCCATTTTTAAAAGTTTCGTGGAAGAACTTTATGTTTAGACAAAAGACAAGACCTTCGACAAGAAGACTACTCGAATCGAGAAATCGCCAGAAAAATTGAACGAAGCACGTGGGTAGTTAACGCTTACCTGAAAAACATCGAAAACTATGGCAATAATAGGAGAAGTCGCACTGCAATGGCAACAATAGCAAGGAAGCTTCGTGCGATTTTGCGGATGGCGTCCAATTCTTGTATTACAGCTAAGAAAATTGGGGATAGAGTCTGTACGAACAATCCAAGGGGTAATAAGAAATGTCCACACTTGAAAAGAAGAAAACTGCGCAAGAACGATTTTTATCACGTAATCATAACCGAGCTGAATCAGTATACGTTTGGGGTGCGATTTTAAGTCGAGGGACAGTGGGACTAGAAATTCTGGAAGGAAGACAGACTGCTCAAAAGTACCTGAAGTTGCTCCAGAGATAAATCTATAATATAGACTGGGTGTTCCCGATGAAGAATGGACATTTCAACATGACATTGCGCTAATTCACACAGCAAGAATAATCAACGCATGGATGAACCACAACAATATCTATGTTGCGGAATGGCCTGCCCTTTCCCCAGACATGAATATTATACAAAACCTATAGGGCTGAATGACGAGACAAGTTTACAGCGAAGGAAGACAGTTTAACAATAGAGAAGAATTGATGTTAGCCACAAGAATCACTTGGGAAGCAATTCCAATGAATTTGCTAAATAACTTACTTACTTCGACTTCCTTGCCTGATCGCATGTTGGCAGTTATTGCGAAACGAGGAGGTCTTACGCATTATTAAAATAAAAGATAGTTGCTTTATTTCTATTTTTTGTTGTTTTTTTTTTTGGGTGAGAGTAATCAACTGCCGCCTTGAAAATTACCACCTGAGTGAACAAAAATCCTCCAAAATTAATTTTTGAAATGGCGTCAATTGTGGGATGAGAGTAATCAAATGTCGAGCACTGTATGTATTCCTAGAAAATTCCATCTTCCAACATCAGCAAATTTTAACCACAAATCCAATTCACGCCCAATGGCTTGATTAGACTGATTAGACATGGCATTACATGGAAAACATGAATTATTTACTTGGAATTAGATTGTGTCAAAAAAAGTAAATTATTAAGTGTGCATATTTTAAGAATACAGGGAATGTAAATAAAATTACCTTAGCTTTAAGAGAAATTATATTGAAACAAAATAACAGCTGATCGACAATCGATATTTGTAGAGCTTTACACAAGAAGAGTGTGTCTACTAATACCATCTCTCTTTAGTGCGCAAATAGGTTTCTGCGCAACTGTCTTCCAATCGAGTATTCTTCAGGTGAGAATGAATCTTTATGTGTGGAGAAGAATTCACTCTTCGATGTTATTTAAGGATAAATCTAAAATGTTTACTAATATTTTTCCTTTCCATATTATTAAAGATTTATATATCCCATTCCTCTTATTCTATGGAGATTCCCATCGCAAATAAGCGATCATTACCGCCAGACGTTTCTAATTATGTTTATTATGTTTAAGCCTTCCATATTTGACACCCGCTATATTTCATTGGTCTCGAAAACGATTTGCTTCTCATCCACGGATAGGCCGCGGTTCTTACGCACAGCATACCCTGCGTTTTTTTCGAAAAATCCCCGTAAAAGCCGCGTAATGGTGCCATCAATTATTCCACTCACGTCCCATAGCGATGGCTATCCGAACGAATGAAACTAACGCAAACAATTATTTCTCATTATATTAAATGGACGCAATAACAGTTCTACTGCCGGACTGCGAACGTAAACAAATGGTTTCGGGGTTTCGCGATGTACCGCGTTGCGTGTTCATAATTTGTTTTGATCGGACGCGCTGCAGCTGAAAAGGAAGAGAAAAAAAATCGACGGGAAAAAAGAAAGACGGTAGAAAATACGCCATACTTGCCCGTCCGATCATCGCGAGGCCACCGCTGGTACACCAGCACGTTAGTGAGAGGTATTGACGCGTAAAATCGATGTCTCTATCGAGTTGTCCACGGCGGAAATTATCGTATCGTAAGAAGAGCCTTATGATCTTTATTTATTGCGTAATCGGTTAATGCTTGCCTATATTGGCTGTAATCATTCCTAGTTAGTTCCTCTCCGTGACGCTAGAAAGTGTTGAATCGAGAGGATAAGTAGCAGGAGCTGTTTCCTTTATACTAAATTACTGACAGTAAGTGAACATTATGGTAATTCATCCCAATTCCGAAAACTAACTTCTGATGTGCCTCAAGTTTCAGCGCTGGGGCCTATTTTTTTCTTAATTTCTTAATACTATGCGCAATTATTTCTTGCCGAGGCGTACATTACACTTTATATGCAAATTTTGTCTTTGAATTTCTGCGTGGGTTATTGGAAAAGTCACGATCGAATATTTATTTTTGGTCAGTGATGGCAATATATCTGGAAACCACACTAAAGAAAAAGAATTCTGAGTACATTTCCAGGTATTTACTCAAAAATGCAGTTTTTCATCGTCATCTCCTAAATCATTACCTCACTCTTCTGTATACTATCTAGATCTGCTATCATCTTTATGTTCCTCTGACGAAGTTTGTCCTAAATCAATTGCATTCAACTCTGCGCTTCATCATTTCATGCGCTTCATCATGCAGCCAAACTAAATGAGATCGCTAAGAAAACAGTGGAAACCGAGAACGAACTTGTCGCATTATGTGGTATTTACGGGACTGATGGTGCAGTGTCTGGCGCGTTGGACTAACAACCTCTGGGTACAGAGTCCGAATCCTGGACTCGTAACTCTCAATGTAAGGTTTTTTTATGGGCGCAAGCGAAATCGGTACTAATATTTTTAAATTTTCAGATGGTTGTATAGAATAAAACCCATTAGAGAAGTATATCCATTACACCCACTTTCTGGGCACATAAAATTAGTTTGCAGTTAGCAATCGAAGGCTTTTAGTTCAAGTCTCGTTTGAGAAAAGACGTATTTCGCCATGTGGTATATTTTCGAAGCAATTTCAAGATTCAGTTTCTTGAAAGTACGCAAGGTTTCCTACGTGCCGTGGTATTTATTGTAATTTATTCATTTGAACTGCCGTAAAAGTGTCTAGGTGATACTCCAGAATCTACGACTGAAAATATATATTTTAAATGAATACAAAATTCAAGTTTATTACGTTACGAAATGTTATCTATCAGTAACTCGTGAATTCTCGCACTATTAATTTTATTTCGAAAAAGAATGGCAAGAGGTTTAAAAAGTATTTTTAACAAGACAAATAACATGATATAATCTACCATGCGCGTCTCAGGTTCAATAATTCCTGTCGTCCGCAAGGTGTTAATTAAATTCACCGTCCGAGTCCGAAGTTCGGCCGCCCTCAAATCAATCAAAGTCTAAGCTTGAAGGATGTCGCCTTATCTTCGGTCCGTAATCGGCAACACACGACCAGAGACGATTATTTATTTTGTCGAAAAAGGAAGGTGTATTTTTCGGGGTATATACGCGGGCGTAAGAAATCGATTGGCCAGCGAGAGGTGACACTTTCCCGATGTTAACGGAGCTCCTTTATCAATGAGCTTTGATGTATGACATCGGTTTCGGCCGGCCGGATACGAATTCGGTGCTTGTTTTAATTTATTCAGACGATACGAGATGCAGGACGTGCCTGAACGTATGGTCCTGGTGATGGTAGTGGGGCTTTTATGTATATTCGAGGTGTCATCTTCTTTGTAAACCGCGATTTAGTACGCGAATGCAACATGTTTATCACTATCAGGTGGTTTAGTGTCGGAAATTTTGCGTGGACGCAAGGAAAAAAATTAAGGAAGTGTTCCTTTTTGCTCTTGGTAAAATGCAGCGGTGGTTCGAGAGGATTCGCATGTGGAGTGGTGTTAAGATTGGGAGATTGTTAAATCTTTTATTAATTTTTCTAAATGTTCTTCGATGAACAGATGTTGTGAGGTAAGAATGGAAATTTGAAATAACGCGAGTACGAAGTTAAAAATGTTTTTAGAAAATAAATCTTTGTCCATAATATCACTATACAACATTTTTATTTCTTTCAAATATTTAAAAGATGCTGTGTGACTGAGGACGTCCTATTTCTATTAGAGTTCGTTCAAAAATGCAGAAATTTGAAGACAAAATCATATCGTCAAATAACGGAGGATATTACATCAGAATCAAATTTATAATTGTATTTTCTACGTGCTTATTGACCGACTTTGGCATCGTAAGGTTTGGAAATCTGAAAATCTAGATTAGCGTCTTCAGTTGAAGTCACAGAAATGTTTGAAAGGCATAGGAAATCAGTAAGGCATGATGGTAGTCAAACAGACGTATCCCACCGATGAATTTAAGAGTCTACAGGAGTTGGTTTAAGTCATATAAATTCTATAACATAAAAATTCTTAATGCTAAAGTGGGGGGAGAGAGGATTTAAACCTTTCACATAACCAAGTATTACTTCTGAACATGCTACCTACAGACGTTTGAATAAAGTTAATTAGCTTCATAATATGAATATACATCCTCAATTCGTAAACGTATCAATACGCTATGCACAGCTACATGCGTTTTCTCCATCAATTCCTTATATCTCGCTACACACTTGCCTTACGACTACTGTAACAGCATGCAGTCCGCAGTAGGTAGACTTATCGACACCGAACGATGGCGATTTACTTGAAAATGTGAATATTTCTGCGTTGTAAACGAGGCCATTGTCTCCTCTGCTTACCAACACTAAACGGTGTAAGCCGGGGCCTAGCGCGGTGGCGTAAAGCATCTGGTGTAGTCCGTGACGCTGTCCCACACGGTTCAGCGCCACGGGGAACGCTCAATTGATATGAACAGCTACAACGATAGCATCTCAGCAAATTTATGCTCCCGGTCGCTTTGCCGTCGTCTCTCGTCGTTCGTCGGTCGCGATTGTGTCGTCGGGTTAATTAGAAGGGTTACTTATCTCGTGCAGTTCGTGCAGTTTATTCCAAAGCGCTCGGCATCGCGTCCCGTTATCTTCTATGAGGTGCGAGAAATGTGTGACGCTGATTTAGGACCTTCCATATTATTAGCCGTGAAGATTTAGTTGTCATAATATTAAATTAAATTTAGACTTAAAGATCTGGGTATTGTTCTGGGTGATCTTAGGATGCATTACTCTCACGATCATCAGATTACTTTTTAGTAACAGTGACTAAGTATAATTGAATTGTATCAAATAATCGTCTGTAGAATGCAAAGAATTTATTTTTTTTTCTCGCAGATCTCTTGGTGTCCTGAAAATGTTTTGGAAGCAGCAGGATAAAATTTAAATCTTTAAAAATATAGTAAACATGTTCATCCGGTTCATCCATTTCTTTCACTCAGAGAAAGAAAAAGTTTCTTTGACAAATTTAGTTTATTCAAGCAAATAATCTCTTAGAACAAAACATCTCAATGCTTTGATTTAAAAATATATTTGTTTGATTTAATACACGTAATATGTTTGATTCAACAATATAGTTCTTTCTTTTAAAGAACTATAAAAACATCACTTTGTAGTAAACATATTTTTCTTTGCTATTTTATTTAGCTGTGGCGTAAAGTATGCTGTTACTTCGACAAATATATTATTCTGTTGGTATTACTATTCCACTGAAATCAGTGCTAACGATTTCAGTGAAATAGTGCTTTAGATGCTTTCTTCTTTTTAGAGAATGAAGCGTTTAAGTTCTTATAAGATAAAATAACAACTACTTTGTATAGTATGTTAACATTTAAGAGAAAAAATATAATAAAAAGATTTGAAAAGAGCGGTTTACCTACAATTCAATAATCAATTTCATTTTCTAAGAAGACACTAAACCATAATATCTTCAGACAGAGACTATAACTTTCAAGTATGCAGCGATTTTATTAAGAACATAATGTCTTTAAAATAGAAAAAGTATAAACGTAATAAAAAAATTACGACTCCCGTAGATATTCATTCACGCATTATATTTAAATTAACAACATTGTGAAACGGCTGAATTTTACGATTGACCTATCCTCTTCTCCAATATCGACGTGAACTCGAACATTGTATCACTGCATAACACCGGTGAAATACATGTATGGATACGTGTTTTATGAGGCAATTAAAGTAAACGCGCGGTTTAGCTTGTTGATCGTAAAAGTTTACATACCCAGTAGAAATATGTTCGTAAATATGGGGATTTTTCGAAAAACGTTATAAGTTGAAAGAGTAGTTTAATAGTGAGGTCATTAATTATAGCTTAATAGCGAAATATTAAATTATAATTTGTTTTGCATTAATAACATTTTTGACCTACCGCTAATTACTCCAAAACATCTTAACTCAGTCTCTCTCTTGATCTAAACCATTCCAGATCCTCATCCGTTAAAGCATTGATCGCGAAAACGCGAGCAAACAACATTTTACTTCTATCTAATCTAATTCTACAAGACAATCTCAATTTACCATCGAAAACTCTTCGTTATAGCTTTACAAATTACACGTCTTCCGTCCAATTTCATCAATGTGCTCGTAAAAGCACCATTTTCCTTCACAACAATTGCAACAACTAGTGCATAGACGAAGAAAACTGTTTTGAACTTGATTATTAGTTTCGTCGACCTGGAATTTAATATCGCGATCACGCCGGTCATAATTGATTGGTTTGACGTTGAAATTACGGTTATAATAATCAATAAACCACCGCACTTACTAGCGTTATGCTCGAAGCATTTTGGTGGACAAATTAATCGGCGAGGGGATGAGAAAATGATGGTCACGCATTGAAAATCGTAACATTAAAATGACTCAAGGTAATTGGATATAATGTAGTCGATATGTGGGTATATCTGCAATTACCGTTCAGACTACTTTGAAAATCAGCTCTTTGATACCTTCCAATTGTATACAGACCGAAACGTTCCGACAAAGAAGAATATTCCTTCTGCGCACTCTACTTCGAATGCTTTAAATAAATAGGACAATTAATTTTAAAATAGCGATACCATTACCGATAACTTCAAATAAGCAAAGTTAACTCTCCTACTCAACAGTTTTCAATAGTTTTTTTCTTCATTCTATGCTATCCGAGGAGAGAAATGAAGGTTCTTCGGCCACAGGAACCGCACTCCCATTCACACATTGAATGGCGTCATTTAAAAACAATCAAACGATAATATCGGATGTAATTGTTTCATCGGTTCGAATAGAGCAGCGAGATATATACAACTACGACCGTATTGCTATCCTTGTGTTGTTTTTTTTCTTCCTTGGGCAACGTTCTATAATCTACAGTCCTGTTCAGAATACTCGGAATACTGAGTAGAAGGAAATGTTATAGTGAAATGGGCAATTTATCTGGTTAGAAGTGTAATTTGCTTTAAAATGTTATTGATTAATTATAGTGAAACTGCTTATATTGAACACGTCATGAAAATTATAATGAACACAGAGCTACGTGTATCTAGGGTGTTACGAAATTCGCGGACATGAGTAAGGGATGACGTTAAGCATTAAAGACTGAAACGAATGCTCCTTTAACATTTTTTATTCTGAACAATATTTTCTGACTTGTAGCAATTTAAAATGAAACAGCTGAAAAATTATAACCGGCGGCAACTGAACATGCTTCATCACTCCTTGCTATTGCTTGAACAGCGTTACCTAACATCTGCGGGGTTACTTGTTGGATCGTTTGAAATACACGGTTTTCTGGTTCATTAACATCGAGCACAGGTATTTGTTATTTTGCCGGATATTCATAGGTACGTCGCCCAGAAAATCTAAATAACGTTCTGCATTTATGCGGCACGACAAACAATATTTAATCCAAAGCGACGTTGATTTCTAGGCATCATTAAATATGTATTCTCATAACTCCAGTTAACTATTAATATTGAAAATACCATCTTGGGTAAACAAACATTCATCTGTCCACAGAATGGATGTTGTTGGATGATCAGATCTTGATGTAAATCTTCCAAACGCTGGACTCCTGTGAAATGATATTAATGCTGATCACGTTTCAGAGCACGCCGCTTGATTTTTTCTCAATTCTCGCAACGCACCTAGTACTTTTTGAAGGATCGTTTCTTATCAAATCAATAACTGCATCATTAGGTAAATGTACACGGCCAGCATTTCTACGTGGCTCTAATGTAACGCATCCGGTGAAAAGAATTCTAGCTTCTAGTCTTCTAAGGACATTAATATTAGGCAAACGATCACCAAATTGCTCTTTTATCTTTTATGACATTGTTTCACAAGCCAAACCAAATATGAATTGCGAGACTGACACCACTGTTATTCATGCCTTGACAATTTTTCTCTGCCAAGCTAGCTAAGAAGTGATGCATATAAGTGTCGATGTAGCTTTGGAATATCCCGAAAAGCTTTTGCTGGATAATCAAACAATTAACGAAGAGGTTGTTAGCTTAGTTTCATCGGCAAATTCTTGAATGAAATAAAATTTTCTCCAACCTAACCTCTTTATGGGTAAATTTAAACTGAGCTTGGGAGTACTTTGGATGATCCAAACAGGAATTTTTTGGGGAGAATCACTAAACGGGAACCTTAAACCAACTTGAATTCGGGGAAGTATAGTGAGAGTAACTTCCTCGGGGTCTATTTTTTTGACACGCGACTATAAACGGTGGGCAAATCGATCGAAAGATGCTACACACAAACTAGCCCACACTCTATTTCCATTTAGTAGCGTGCAGCGCTCTACAACCTCTGATACAATTGTCTCCGATCTCGACAGATCATCGATGTAGATAGCCGAAGCAGCCAACAAGCGGAATTATTCAAGATGGCGTTAAGATATCGCTCTTTCGTCGTTGTCGTCGTTCGTTTCTATGCCCCCCTTGTCCTCTTCAGTCTTCCCAGGTTCTCCGACGAAGTCTCCCGTATATGCTAATGCGATGTTATGTTGTTGTCGTCGTCGTTCTTTGGCGAGGGCGAATTTATGTACGCCACCTTCGCTAATGGCGCGCGGCTACAGCGAAAGCGAATCAAACTGTAATTAAAAACGGCTACGCGGCATCGTAAAAGCCGTCTCTCGAATTCGCAATAATATAAAAAAGGCCTGAGAATGTTGAGAAATAGGAAGAAATACCTTCGTTGATGATATTTTGTTAGTTGGAAAGGAATGTACAATATTTATGACGAAGTAGTGAGAGCAATAGCAAGAATGAAGAATGGAAAGGCAGCTGAACACAATCAAATTACTCCGAAAATTATAATAAATCTAGAAACAGAATACCAAGGAAGAGGTGTTGATATGTTGGGGAGGGGAATTGAGAGCATGTGCCAAAGCAACACGGCAACTTGCAATTAGAACCCCTTGCAAGTAACGAAGAATTAAAATAAGGAGGAGTACTGAACACGATCTGGTTTATAATAATAATGGACGATGTCTTAAAAGAACTTGAAGCGAAAGAAAAATTAAAAGTCTGACAAGAGGAATTGACCAAAAGAAATATGATAATAAGATAAATGCAAGCAAAACAAAAGTAATGGCACGGACGAAGAGGAAGGTAAAAAATATAAAACTCGAAATATTCTGGAGCAAGTAGATTGTTTTAAATATCTGGAAGTAACAATTCAAAGCAATGGAGGAATGAACTTCAGGTGATGAAAATGGAATGTTTAAGAAGAGTAAAAGGTGTAACGAGGGAAGAATAAAAAAACGAAAAAAATAGAGAAGAATATATAGAAGCCTTAACAAAGACGGTGAAGAAGCAACAGCTGAAATGGTTTGGTCATTTAACAAGAATGGAAGGTGAAAGCTGTATGGGAAGCGAGACCGGTGACGAAAAAAAATAAAAGGAAAACCTAAGAAAACGTAAGATAGTGTAGTGAAGTTATACTGGAAGAAAGGCACAAGCGGTGGACCGAAGCAAACAAGTTTGCAAGGACAGAAAAGAGTGGACAAAATTAGTGTATAAAGACTGAATAATAATTATATATATCCAGAACGACAGCAGCCACACTGTACCATTTTTCCAAATCTCGATAGAAATTTGGTCGAGAATAGATGATTCACTAGGCGGCGTGATGTTTATTAATAGGAATTTGGGGAAAAATCAACGGGTTTAGAATCGCTGCTTTCTAACACCAATTTAAATTTTGGAATTTGAACTTGTTTAGCTATGTTAAGTTAACACTTTATCAACAAATTTTGATTTTCCCTATCAGAACTATAGAAAATATTTTTGAGGATTTTCCTGCACTGTCGGTATAAGATTCATTATAATATTTTACTTCTAATTGAGGTTTTTAAGATCTAATTCCTGCATCAAGTAACATGAAGAGGACACGATTGTGAAAAATGTCTAATTGTAAGAGGCATATACTTGTGTTTTCAAAAGATTGTTAAGATGCTGCCATGAATGACATCAAGTTTATAAAATATTTCGAATAACAATAATTGGCCAATGCTGTAATTCGTTTCTTCTAACATTGACTAATACATGAAACGTCGATTGTTTTTACATAACAATTTACCACAATTCAACATGTTTGTAGATCACTGCGTATAAATCAATGTTTAATAGAACAAGACCACGATGCAGTAAGCAACCGCAAGATAACGACTGGCAGCGATGCAACCTTAGTAAACTCAAGAATACGGTTATTGTTGTCGAAGATAATAAGTTTTGAAACGAGGAGTCCGCTTCACATTGTAGCGATACGTTCTTGTCAAACGATGTTATTATCTGCTTCCATTATTCTAATTTCGGCTTACTTACATACGATCTGCGTGTAACTCAATGCCTAGGTACGATGTAATATGTACAATAATATCCAAGTCTGCTATCGGGAGCACTGTAAACCTTTCAGACCTAATCAGTTGTAATTTATACCTAACATCAAACTTGGGCGTTACTGTATCCATTCAGAATGGAAGCGTTTAGTAATTTTAGATCACTGTAGATGAATTTCCAAAGATAAGTGTTATTTACGCAAAAAACTACGATGTTATTATATGTAGATCATAATTAAGAACAAAATGCTTCCCAAGAACGAATTGTTGCACATCAAATAAGTTTTTTTAAGTTATTTATTGAATAATTCTTCTCGAATTTTTTCGAAAAAGTCGTACTCGTTGGCAGATGACATCGGAAATATATAAAACATCTTATTAAAACTCACTTAATCCTATCAATAATGATGCGGTAATGGTTAAACATGGCTTGTCGGTAGACCCTCCGACAGATGTAGACTGCTGCTACCGCTTTGTCGAAACTGTCAAGTCATTTTCAGGTGAGGAAATTAATTAATTCGATTTTTTGTGCGCGTGTGAGTGTTGTATTCGACCAGCTTCGTCGTTATCGAGTATAATAGATGACTACAAAGTAGTTTATTGGTTCAAAAGATTCATTGCTTGTATAAGTTAAGTAAAATGTATAGTATTTTGTGTTCTTTCTTTTTGAAGAAAATGGTTCGGTTGATGTTTTGTTGTTTTTTCTATCTGATTTAATTGTCGAATTACACGAGGTAAATAGAAGTGAAAAGATGAAAAAGAAAAAGGAAACGAGTACCCGTACAACTTAAATGGGATAGCGTTTACGGATGGCGCATTACAATTAATCAATACATACCGCAAGAGATTTGCAATACTCCTGGCATCAGATTTGGACATCATTATACCTCCACCTAAGCTTTTTTAATCTAGCATCTGTGTGAACCTAATCAAATTAGTTACACTGGACTCGCCTACTAAGCAACACCTTCCACAGTCCATCGTTGTGTTTACCAGCCAACCACGAGTATATTTGATTATTTTAAGATGCGGTCTACCTATCTCTGTTTAACTGTCAAAACGTTGGAAAAGTGCGCTATTATCGCTCTCTTTCGGTGTGAGACCCTGAAAAGCAACGTGGGGAGGAGAGTAACCGCGTCTTCGGACAAAGAGGTGCCCTGCTGGCATTCTAATAACTCCCGACTTCGAAAGCCGCCTCCACCACACGAGGTCCTTAATTGACTTCGTGGCTGGACCACTTTCCTGCCATTCGGCATATGCAATTAAAATTTTTTTACACTCCGCATGACCGCGAGAAGCAACCATTGTATGTAGCTATGGGTTGTTCGATTCTGTATGTAAATATTGTTTTTAGAGGAGGGAGGGAAAAAGTATGCAGGAAATGGTTTCTTTGCAAAAGCCTTGTAGACTAGTGTTTCAAATTCCTCAATTTCGATTACACAGCTTTTTTTATAAATTTAATAAACGATATTAATTAGTACCAAGTGTTTGTAGGGTTATTTTTTCTGAAACCAACTTCGTAGATACATACCTTAGGTCGTTTCTATAAACATTCCAACAATAATTTGTAATATGCAGGCTACTGTATTTATCGCTATATCTACATATCTCTCATTATTTTTTTAGTAGAACGAATTCATTTAAACAAGCCATAAAGATAAACATCGAAAGTAACGCTGTATAAAGTGTCGTGCAGCCGGCCTCACTTTGATCAACTTAGGGCGGTGTTGAGCTGTTGTAGATTCCTTCTCCTTGCGTCGGTTCTTCTGGATCCTAGTCCTGCTTCTTCCAGTTCCATCGGGTTGATGATCTTCCTGGGGTCCTCGGTCCTAGTTGTTTGGGTCTCGGAGTCTTCTTGGTGGACTCCCTCCTCGGTTGCTAAAACAGAAACGTACGAGTTAGTAAGGCGTTAGTACGCGCTATGGGGATACTCATGCCAGCCTACTCAGGTGGTCGTAGGTGGTCTTGTGCCTCGATCCCGAAGCTGTTCTTCGGGTGGTGGCGTTCTCCATCGCGGGATTCTCGCTGGTTAGCGTCTTCTGGAAGAAGTTTTTGTTGAGACGTGCCAGGAATTCCTGCAGCCGCTCGGTCTCGCTCAGGTGTGTCAGTGTAGCCAGCGATGTGTATCGGGATACGTGGAGTACTAATCGCAAGCAGCGATTCTGTACGGTCGAGAGGGAGGTAATGTGGGTGGGTGCCGCCGTGACCCAGACGGGGCTGGCGTAGGAGAGGATCGGGCGTATGTGTGCCTTGTATAGCATGACGCCCGTTTTAGGGTTGAGGTGGGAATTTGACAGGATGGGATACAACTGTCTGGCTGCACCTAACGCCCTGTTTGGAGCTCTTCTGAGATGCTCCGCGAAATTCAGCCTTTTGTCTAGGATCATTCCGAGATACTCGATCTTGCTGTCCCAATCGATCTCCGTCGCTCTGACTTTGATCTTGGGAAGCGGACCGTGTCGTTTCCAGGAGAACGCAATCGCTTGCGTCTTCCTGGGGTTGATCGTGAGTCCCTGGTCATCGAAGTAGTTCGAGATTTTGGTCAAATGCGCCTGAGCGAGTTTGACCGCCAACTCGGCGTTACGCGATGTAGCCAGGATTGCTGTGTCATCTGCGTAGATGGCGTTCAGCACTCTTTGATCTTCCGCTTTCGGAATGTCCATGACGTAGATCGTGAACAGGACTGGGCCTAACGCCGATCCCTGTGGGACTCCAGATATCATGCTCCTCTCTGAAGATTCCGTCCCATTAACAATGGTGTGGAATCTTCGGTCCTTGAGGTACGATCTGATAGTCTTAAGGAGCCTCGGCGGAAAGCTGGCCTCCTTCATCTTCAGAAGTAGTCCTTCATGCCGGATCTTGTCGAATGCCTTCTCCAGGTCCAGGGATACCATGACGGTCGTCTGGTTCCTGTTGAAGGCAGTGGTGACCTGATCCGTAATCCGGTACAACTGGAGAGTCGTGGAGTGGTCTGACCTGAAGCCAAACTGGTCGCTGTCCATTAGCCGGTTATCTACTAGATGGTCGTTGATTCTGGCCAAGAGCAGAGATTCGAGAATCTTGCTGATGGTCCCGAGCAACGATATCGGTCGATAACTGTCCGGAGAATGGGGATCCTTCTTGGGTTTCAAGGCTGGGATAACCCTGGCAGATTTCCACCGGGTCGGGTAGTACGTCAGTCGGAGCGCTCCGTTGAAGATCTGCGTCAGGTTGACTAGCAACTTGAGCGGCAGATTCTTCAACGCTCCTCCTGTTATACCGTCTTCGCCGGGAGCCTTTCTGCCCGGGATCCGCCCGATCACTTGCAGGACCTCCTTGGGTGAGACGACGATCGGAGGACCCGCCTCCATATCGTCTATCTCCCCCAGGGTGGCCCGGAACCTACTCTCCCGCTCTGGATCGTCGCGAGTAGATTCCTTCTCAAATGCTCCAGACGCTTATATAGCCTCAGGTTCCCCTCCTCATGCCCCTGACATTTTCTTAATTAAAGTTAACTTTAGCCAACAATAATCCCTGTGAAACGGCTATATAACTCGTTTTCTCTCCATTTTCTTCACGTCGTAAATGTTCGTTGTTAATGTATTTATCTGCAAAAATGTACAGAATTAATTCAATTGCTTCTTTAGGATAATTTTGAGAATTAAATATTACTCTGTAAAAAGTTCTTAAATCTTGATGGTAATACTTTCTAAGATCATAGCTTCAGGCTGTAGAATGCAAACTCGGAGGAGATATATTATAGGGTGTAATATAATATTTTTAAAGAAATATATTGGAGATATGGATCCTAGTTGGCCGTGATTTAACAAATGTTCTCGGGAACGAAGAAGGTAAGGCAAATCGTTCTTTTTAGTTCAAATCGCCGTTAAGTATAATGTATTTGGATAAGCGTTTTATTTTCCAATCGAATTCAAGTATCCAGTGTTTAAAATACTTTAAGTAGAAGGTAAATTCAATTTTGACTATTCAAACAAGCACGGTTTCTGAGTGCGTGGCGCGTTACCATAAAGAGTTCGCGTAACGTTAAAGATCGAGGTTCGTTTCTTGTTCTGTCGTTTTAATTCTTGTTAAATGTTGTTATCTACTATTTACTATTCCATTATGAAACAATTACTCTGTTATTATTTCATTACACTGGTGCAATTAACTATTCTCTTGAATGTTGGCGGTACGTTGCACTTATACTAGTAATAATCTTTATCCAGAAAGTGAGCAACCTCATAAATCTATTTTTACTAGATTAAACAAAACAAAAAAAAATCAAAGCATTAACAACAGATGATAGCGGATTTATCTTTTCACCGGTGAATGTATCTTTAGAAAACACATCGAGAATATATTATTGCTTTTATTTTATATCTTATAAACTGTAAGATCTTCGAAGATATCACACAAAAGTATTAAAATTTTTCCACGCTGTACTTAAAATATATGAAATATTTTTGGAATGTAGATCGGGATTGGTTCTCGAAAAAACCGGAATTGATTGAGATTCACCTTGTATACATGTGTACATATGCTAACCAATATGTATCTACAATGGCACAGTCTCAGTCTTAAGACATCGGACATGAACCGAAGGTGTATCAGGAGATCGGTAATTCCAGATAGTGGGGTACATAGCACGACCAGTATCCATCCGCTTCAGTTTTAACCGTTTTTGTTGTGCTCGGAGTGTGAAGTTAATGAAAACAATGACAATGCGCATTGTTACATTGTCGGACGCGGTCACCGCCACTACTTTATTGTTATACATTCTATTTTTATCAATTACTGAAGCCGACACGACGAACGCGCCATCTACCTATATCTCGGATCTTACTAAATTAGTTTTCGGAATTGAAAAATGAATTATATCCGCTGGCGAGCGATCGTACGTACCGGTGAGAAAGAGACAGACGGCGCTTAGCCGCCTTCACCGTACGATTTAACGAATGTCATTAGCTTTATTACGTTTACACGTCGACTCCGACTCCCGATGGAGACTGGGATGTTTTCTTAGAAGCCAATCCGTGCTACGGTAGCTCTCGCGGCATATGTACGGTGCGGATAACGCGGAGTAATAAAAATCTAAGCCCCTTTGAACTAAAATTTTACGATCAAGTCGTAAACTTCATTATCTACTTTGCTTTCGCCGATTCGGAGCTATGAATAATATAAACGCTACGTTTGATTTATTTTACGCCGCCTAGAACAATGAGAATTAGTCACAAATTGATTTTCTACGTAAGTAATAATTAGTTGCCTTGCATAATCCTTTAAGTGAAGAATTTATGTTACTACAAGAAGGAATTGAGTACAGCTACGGGGTGTTTAAATTCTTTATTGATGAGTAATTCTTAATAACATACAATTCTATGGCCAAAAGCCAGATTTGTCATACGTAAAGCAATGGCAATGATTAATTATCATCCTAATTGTCTGTGTGTAATAATATTTTGGACACATTATTTTCATCGGATTTGAGAACCTTATAATTTTGCTCAAGATAAAGCATCTTCTCTATACAGTGCTCTTAACATTTCAAATATTTTTCTAACGATTTTCATGACTCGTGATAACTTGATATCTGTACTTTTTCTCGCTGTTTATGTTATTTTCTGTGGGGCCACGTCAGAGCGCTAATCTATGCCCACAATCCACAGACTATAGATCATTTGGAAACTAATATTCGTCAAATAATCGCCGATATACACCTGGGAATGTTGGATAGAGTGATCAATAGTTGGATCGATCGGGTGCGTCAGTGTAATCAAAGTAATGAATGATATCTTGTACCTTAAAATGCAAATGAAAGCGTAAATTTGTATCTATGTTATATGATCCATTATATTTAGGAATTAGTAACCATTGTGTAGGGCAGGTTTGGGTTAATGCAGCAATTAGCTACGTAGCGCTACCTAACTCAATTTTGTTTAATGGAATATACTACTCTCTTCGATTTTTGGAATCTGCGATAACTTTTCTTATAATTGTTAGCAGCCTATGCGGTTTACTTACTGAAAAAAACCATTTTTATAAAGTTATGTCGAAGATATCCGTAGGATTATAAAATTTCAATAAACGAAAATAAATTAATAATTTTTATATTAAATCAATGATAAAAGATTGCACTTTGTAAATTTAATTAAATATGTATAGTTAACCAGCTCTCAAAACAACTTAACCAGCTCCCGGAACAGGTTAACCAGTTCCTCAAAACATCGAGCTGTTCTTGGACCTGTTTCGGTTGTTCTGGAGGCTCCTCCGTTTTCCACAGAATACTCGCCTATACAGTTACACGTGACATGTCCGATGTAGGAGTGGTGGAGGGT
Source organism: Marronus borbonicus (assembly GCA_902655005.2). Taxonomy (NCBI): domain Eukaryota; kingdom Metazoa; phylum Arthropoda; class Insecta; order Coleoptera; family Scarabaeidae; genus Marronus; species Marronus borbonicus. The sequence continues at coordinate 4,829,221 of LR737387.1, forward strand.
GTCTTTCCCTTGCCTACCATTGGTGTCCCGTTGTCCCATTCCTCGCTAAATACGCTGTATTCCGAGACCAAATCTAAAGCCACAATGATGTTGTTGAAGGGATATACTTCATTTTGAGAAGAGTAAAACTCCGTCTTATCGACAACGTTAATTCTAGCGTCATTTCCAATAACTCCGTTGCCGTTAAAGAGGTGTCTCTCCATTTTGTCCTCTTCTTTGTACATCCTGCTATGTATGCAATCACATATCTGTACATATGTAGACTTTATGCGGATGTGTTGCATTACGAATGGCCGTCGCAACATCCATATGACAAATGGATTACAAGGCACCGTAAACAGCGGAATCCCGCTCGTAAAGTAACGCGTTCGCGTCCCAAACCTCATAAACAGTCGTCAGGCTGTCGGGCATATTTAACTCAGCGCGCCCGGCGCGTTAGAGACGAGAACACAAAGTCCGAGGCAGAGAACTTCGGATTAATTGGATAATTTCACGTATTTATGACGGCTACGGCTTCGTACTTCGTGTAGCGCACTTGTTCGCCATTCGAGCGTGCCTACTCTTGACGTTTCACTACGGCGCTCTTTTGTAAAGTGGACAGCCTGTGTATATGCTGTAAATATGCGAGGGTATACGGACGTGTGGATACTTGCAACACATCGCGTCATACGAGATAATGCGGGTAAAGTTTATTGCGTGATAGTAGAGTTGTTAACTTGAACGTCATTTACGAGTATATAACTTTGTTTGAATTAATCTTATATTTTAAGCGAATGAGTTCCTTCGCATGCTGAATTAATTACGACTGATTCCAATCTTCTATTTCTCTTGTTTATCTATCGAAGGATGACCAACAATAAAATATATCAAAGCGAAGGAACGACGATTATTGTTCCTTTAGTGGTTTTTTTAATTAACTCCTTTCGAACATTATCGGATTATTGAGCTACATCAAATCGGTGTTAGTGTCCTGGAAATTGCACGTAGACTTAATCGTAATTATTTGACTGTATTACGGTGTTGGAACTTAGAATCTATAAATCTTTGATGTTTAGCTGCAGAAAGTTTTGATAAATAAAAAAAAATTATAAAAAAAATAGAGGTGTGGTACCCCAGTCCCTAGTTGTTTATTTTATCCGCAAATAATTTACGTCATTTTTGGGACTATGTAATATACTTCAAATTATCTCAATATAAAAATAAAATTAAATAATATGGGAGTATAGAGTACCCCAGCCCCCCGTTATTTATTTTATCCAAAAATAACTTACTTCATCCTTGATTATGTAATATATTTTAAATTATCTTCTAAACGAAAGAAAATGTTATAGTTTCCGAGATATATATTTACAAAAATCTAAAAACCGTACAAATTTATGAAAGCGCTGAATCCCGAATTCAGCCGCCAAAGAAATCGTGTTCTTCTTGTACCATAATACTCTTCAATTTCTCCACAGTTTCATCGAAATCTGAATTTAGAGGTTGCTAATGTTCCCTCGTGAGTATTTCTTGGAATTTCCAGAAGCATATTAAAGAAACATGTCAATTAGATTTTACAAATAGTCATCCAAATCGTAACCAATTTATCATATTCTGTAATGAAGCAGCCTGTATATTTTTTCAGAATCTGAGAAAGGAGATTTTTTTTTAATTCTTTTTATAAACATTTCCATGCACCTAAAGTGGGTCCTTTTTTAGTAATTAAAGTATTGTATGTGAGATTTTCGCTACAGCATTGCACATGAAATAGTATTATTTCATGTGCAATGTGTTTCATTTTCTAAAGATATTCATTAAAAAGCAAATATTTACGTCCATTAAAAACACAAACTTCTATCGTGTGTAGCGCAAACTGAACATCTTGTATAACAAATTTATATTGCGCAAGATTTACCCCCGAATACGTTTATTTGAAAATTGGTATTGATTTACCAAATAAATTGTCATACTTATATGTATTATGAATTAATCAAATTATTTTGATTTGATTCACAACAGAAAAGCTTAAAAAACGTAAAGGGACGAATACATTATTAAACCTGTGTTCGCTTAATTCAGTACACGCAGACAGATGGCAGTTTCAGCTTCACTGCAATCCCGTAAAACTTAACCTCGCATGCTATTCACACACACGTTTGCTTGCTAAGTTTTTATTGTCCCGTCCGACTTTCGTTCGCTATAAATTTTAAACGCTGATAGGATAATGATGGTCTTTGCGGCCTGACGCAACGTTTTTAAGGGTTTAAGGAGATAAAACAAATATTGTTTGTCGGAATATTTGGCCGGAGGCTCCGCGATAATATATTGCAGCCTTGTTATCGATGGTTATAGAGTATACCTACCTGAAAATAGACGAAAAACTGAATAATAAATTATTGACGTAGGTAGACGTTGTATATTTTAATCTAGTGCCAGATTGGTGTACTCGTCTACCATCTGTGTGCTGAAGGAAGTTGTAATACGTTTGGTCCTTAATTATTTAGTAGGTAATTATGTTTGGGAATAAAAGTTCCGCCTTTTTAGTTTAATGGCTTTATGCTGAAAACATGCGCTCGAGTATTAAAGAGAATGAAATTGAAGTAAGTTGTTCTATCTAAACTTAGCGTATTACCTTTTTAAAATCCACATATCGGAAAAATCTATGGGGGCGAAGGTAATTTGAAAAGTTTCAAACCTCAACATGAAGATGGCATTCCTCGTGAAAAATATTCTGGTTGCGTTGAACGATATATTCAACGCAACCAGAATATATCGTTCTGGTTATATTTTCACCATATTTAATTTATGGTGAAAATATAACCAGATATATTATATCTGATACCAGATCTAATCCAGATTCTGGATTAGATCTGGTCATTGGATTAAATGACCAGATGATCATTTAATCCAATGAATTAAATCTTCATTATGGATTAAATATTACCAGATTTAATCCATTTAAATATTACCAGATGATCCAGGTAATATTTAATCCATTTAATACCAGATGGATTAAATATGGATCACCATATTTAATCCATCCAGAACCATAATTTGGTTCTGGATGGATTTTAGTTTTGGGAAAAATGGAATAAATCAAGTGCCGAGGAGATATGCCTACGCAAATTAAGTAATAATAATTGCATCTAAACACTACAAAATTATCAGTGAACAATCCAGAATTGAATTGTCATTAGCCCATGTTTCACTCATATAGCAGTTATTATCGCAAGACGAAAGACTATTACGAGTTATAATTATAACTCATTATAATCATTTGTATAAAAACAAAAATTGTTATAAAAAGAGTTAGTCTTTTTATAACAATTTTTGGCAGATCATTAAAATATTGAAGCGCGATACTCTCACGCCGATCCTACGAAGACGAAATTCCGACGACATTGTTTTAATTTTTGTATCTATTTGTTTAATCGACAAATCCCTGGATATCAAGATATTCTTGACAGGATAATCCTTCAGGACTATTCTGCTGCACAGATGAAACTTTCTGTGCAAAATGCAGCATCACCTTTAAGGCTCAAGTCTGAAAATCTTCGTCTCATCCATTTTAATCCATTTATCCAACTCCATGAATTTGTATGTCATCCACTCTTACTGAATCACCATTACGAATGTCGTCCTCGTCAAGATTATAAATAATCAGAAACGGATGAGGACTGTTCATCGACCGGGAAAGTGATGGCGACTGTTTTTTGGGGTAGTCATGGAGTTGTGGTAATCGACTACCTTGAAAAAGGAAAAACTATAACGGGGGCATACTGCGACAAGCTGAACCCACCTTATTCACTAAATCTGACACCCAGCGGCTTTTTTGTTTCTTAGGCCCAAAGTTTCAAAGACTTTCATCGAACGAGGAAGCTATCGCATTGGTAAACGCATATTTTGTAGAACAAGATGCCGACTATTACTTGGATAGATTAAAGAAATGGAAGCATCGCTGGCAATGTTGAGAAATAAAACTGAATTTGACAAAATTTTACAATATTTTTTCCATGTTAGGCTGGGAACTTTTCAGACTAGCCTTGTAGACATAGACTCTCGTAAATAGTCTAAATGGCTAGTGAATTAACACAATGATCCGTCAAAGTAGACGGCCTAAAATGAGAAATTGAATTTCGAATTAAAAGGTTCAGAAATTCGAGCATCCTTCAATGCTTGTTCACTGCTTTCTGATCTCAAAAACCGGAGAATATGTCTGCTTCTTTCATTCTCCTTTCATAGCCAATTTATTCATGAGCAAATTTCAAATAGGTATAAAAAAGGACACCAAATACATTCCCTAAATCTTGGCTTAGTTGTGTTTGCGATATTTTCGCAGTTTTTTACAGTGACTATCGCAGAATTATAAGAAGGAATGAACAACCAATTCTGTTCCTAAATACGAAATAGACTTTTTAAATACTTTAGTTCCAACAAAAACTCGCGATTGAAGTTCCTTTTAAAGAATATCAAAAAGTATAAGTAAAATTATATACATTTAAAATTCATTAAATATTGCGTGATGCGGAGTGTGCCGGTGTTGGTTGCCTTACGCGGAAAACTTTTTCAGAAAAAGTACTATAATACCACTACCCACGTAATTTTAATAATAAATTATCCAAATTGCACCCTCACCGCCTATTTTTCGGCCGCAAAAATATCCAGTAGCGTGGATACGAACCCCGGAACTTTATTGCGTGTGCGTTCATTCCACGGCCTAGCTAGACCGCATCTACGTTATAAACAAGATTTGTAGACGCAGTAAAACCGCTCTCGACTACATAAATTCGCATCTACGGCGACCTCGAAACTGCCGCAATTAAAATTAATGTAGTTATCGACGTACTTTACGCGGATTCGGTACCCTGCATAGTGGCGACCTCTACTGCCCGGCGCATAAATTACTTAAATTACGCGAGTGTTGGGAGTTGGCGTGAGAGTAAATTGATAAGCGACTAATTACAATGGCAATATTGTGTGTGTATTTCAACAGTAAAGGTTTATAAATTACGTTCATTGGTGAATATGTGTGGTAGCATAGGATTTATATGCAGGCTAAATTTGTTAATTAACTGCGTCAAATATTTGAAGTAATCACTGTAAAAATAGTGGATCAGAGGTGGTGCTTGGCCCATTCCACTGCAACCATTTCAGAAGATCTATTGTGGTTTTTCAACTGCTGGATCGTTTACGTTAGTTTTGTCTTTTTCACCTGTTCTCACATTCTTGTGAACCTTGTGAATTATCCCTGCAGCAGATCTCGACCTTTAGATATGTCGAGGTCATATCTAACAGCTACATTCCTACCAGTCCTGTGCATACGGATAGTATATGGACAGCGGTGCCTGTATGTTGTTTCCTTTGTTAGGTCTAGGTTGCTCATGTTATTTTGAGCATAGCAAAATAGCTCATGCCTCTCCCTAGTAGATCTGTTGTAAATTTAGGCCTGTGTCCAATCAGAAACTACTCAACCTATCTCCGATCTGAAATATTTGTCCACCAGTCATTCGGAAGGCTATTGGGTTTTTATTAACAATTAACAAGCCTACTCGGTCCTCTTCGCCTCCTTCGACGTCCTCTCGGTGGCCTTCCTGGTATCTCGTTGGTTACCTTCTCTGCTTAGCGCGTTCATACGATTTCATACCAGTTTCGACTTTTTGTGTGAAGTCCAGTGCCTTTAGCACTACTTGACTAGCTAGCAACGAATCAATAATTTTTAATATCAGTGACATCCAACATAAGAGACATGAACGTATTTCTGGTCCCAAAAAAATCATTCTCTTTGGGATGGTTTCCAAGCTCCTCAGCGCAGAAATTAAATTAAGCTACCTAAAATCCGAAAATTCTTGTCACATTGTGGGAATTCCGTCCTATAGATTCTTTTGTACCGAACAAGTAGCTACTATAATAGTAGAAATGTCTTTCGGGTGATGTCGTGTAGTTAATATTTTACTTGACGTTTCGCTGACCATGCGGTCAGCTTCTTCAGAAGACTTCTAAAGACTGCTGTTGTTGTCTTTTGCTCCTCGTTATATATCTTATTTCTGTTCCGCTTTGCTGATCCATAACCGTTCTGCTTTGTTGATAATTTTGCTAATTTGTTGATCCATAACCGTTCCGTTTCAGCGTATTAACTACACGACATCACCCGAAAGACATTTCTACTATGGATTACGGTCGTGAAAGCCTACACTCAGCTATTAGCTAGTATGATGTTTGAATTAGCATGAAGATTTTTAAAACGCTTGTTAGAAATTTAAAAGGAGATGGAGGAGATTGACTAGATCGCGCGGACGTCTGCTGGTCGTGTGAAAATACATTTTGTATTATTCCATCCTGCATAGAACTATATCTCTTGATCATCGATAATGCATGAGAACGCTTATAATAGAATTTTCCCTTAAAGTGGTAAACTTCAAGCTGCTCACTGTTGAACATATCCGATGACAATGACAAGTACAGTTCGTGTTTTCAGTCTTCTTTAAAATATCCTGCATCGACTGAAGTACGCAGTTGCGAAGTACGATTCCCATTATTGTAATGACAGAAAGAAACGAAACAGGTCTTAATTCGGTGTGCAATTGAACAAATACGCTTCGATACTTTGAGAGCCATTAATTGGCGACAATAATTTTTAACGACTGCCTGGGCTCGCCATCAAATAACGGGAGAAAAAAGACTCTCGATGGATAAACAGCGTAGTGCTTGCCTTTGTTTGTGGCGCTGGGAGGATTCACGAAGATAGCAGTTCTAAAACTGTTTTTTTCTGTATACTTAATGTTAATTCTTAACAATATTCTTAGCGATGGAAAGTTTGTTATGCGTAAGGTTTAAAGAATGTTTGAAGAAATGTCCTACGATATCATCTTATTTGTTTAAATAATAAATTCAATTATACGGTTAACATGAGAATGCCGAAATTCAGAAACAATTGTTTTGAATTAGTCAAATAATTCACCAGGTGTGAAGTGTGCCGATGATACGTCAGTGTTCACCATACTACCCTAGAGTCCTTGCTGTCATTATTTGTGTTTGTTTATTTATCAAGCTTTCTGGTCTGAGCTTGGGTTTTCAAGATCGCTGGCATGTTTTTCTATCTTTCGAAATGGTGTTTCGTAAAATTTAATCGAGAACCATTACCTCAGAAACTAAGCTTGGATATGCAGTTGTTTTTAACAAATTTACATAGCGTTCTAAAACACATAATTATGATTATTGCTACTGCAATTAAGATGGACTGTCATATGTTTATGGTTGCACGTCATATCCTTTTATGCGTCTGAAACAAATCTGCTCCAGCATGTATAATTCAGGATTAAGTTCGAGGAAATTGCTTGAAAAGTTAGGCTGAAAATAATTAATTTTCTGCCAGACCAAAATTATTATGCCTACAAGTGAAGAAACATCAACTATAACGCCATGTCATTGGAAAGATCTAATCATATATTGGTGTTAAGAAATAATCATAAAATTCATGCGGTAGACCAAATTCGGGATAAAATATGTTTATGTAAGAACGAATAGGATGAAAATTTTCGGTTTGGGAACTCCTGGTCCTTTCGCATTCTATATTTTCCCTTTGTCAATAGTGGCTAGCGGTTTCAAAGATATTTTTTTCGCATTATCTCGTCATCCATTCAACTTGAACCGGCTGTAACAAAGTTGGCTAGCATCTCCTTAAGAAAATAAGTCACGCACCACCTCTGTAGGTGGCTGCGACGGATACATTCGGTTCAAACGAAGCGCCACGCACAAACAACGACTGAATCGGCATCGTCTTCTCAAGCTAACCGGGCGATGCTCATAAACGCTGCAATGGAAAAATAAAACATCGTATACGTGAGATGGCCATCACATCCAGCACCTACAAATACCTTTTGATTTTACTCTGTTTGGTGCTATTGTTTCCGATATAGCCCTTCCTCGTGTCCTTGTTGGATCTTATGAACCTATAACGATGGTACGGTTTTTATTTGGTATTGGGAGTAGAGTTGCTGCTAAAATGGGCAAACGAAAAAAAAATTAATGGCATCGGAGAGTTTTATGGACATCGGATGCGAGGGATAAAGTGCAGTATGATGGTTTTTTGTTTTTGTGAAGGGCTAATTGCTTTGACCAGTTAGTAGAAAAAGTATAATCATCTCACGGATTTACAAAGTGCGGGTCAAAGATAAATTATAATTGTTATTATTATTACCACCTGAATGTTTATGGTTTTAGGTCTCCAACTCGACGATGCACAAACACCCAAGATTTGGATCATACAGTTCAAATTATGATTCACGGCCCAGAGCACCCATCCAATGATCCTGTGTTCAATTTTCGTGGTGTTTAACTGACTTGTGCCTTTTTTAATGGCTGTAAGTCCACACCCCTAAGCACCCCTTCATTCCAGCCGGACATTAATAAAATTAAAATAATCCCGGATTTGTAAGATTCATTCATAAATTTTGCACGTGCCCGTTGAGAGAACAAATATGTCTAATTTTATGCAGCCACGGGCTAACTCGCTATTATATTATTAAAGCGACCTCCTTGAACTGAACATAGGTTTCATAGGAAAAAGGAAACCGTAGATGTTGTGTGAAACCGTGAGAAACTAAGCTGCTTATTGGATAGTAAGTGCTGTAATTACGTACTAAACCCAGCCACGATCAAGAGCGAATGAGAAAAGGAACGAATTGTGCAAATGTGTATACTTCAAGTTTGCATATTAAGCTATGGTTAGAGGACACGATAATGAAATGCTAAGGCTAAGATTTTGTATATTAAATTCTCAAATCAAAAAAATTTCAAATGAGTATCTTCACATTTTGAAAGATTAAAAAAGTTAAAAAGCATTCATTGGTGTTCCGTAAAGTAGAATCATGCACCCTTTTACTTTCCTTTTCTCGTAATTTTCTCCTATCACACAATTAATCTAAATCTAAAACAAAGCCCTCGGTGATCATTTTACGTTGCGTAATCAAACAAGAACACTCCCAGTGCACATCCATCATGCAGAAGTAGCGAACACCCACTTCCTGTTGCCCGATTGGTTATTAAACTTATTAGGAGCCAGTGATCATTCCGTTTGCGTCACCCCGCGGCGTATACGCCATCTGTCGACGATAACCGGATAACGTTACGGGCAGGAAATTTGTTTTATGGCTACCGGTGAACCAAAGGCGAATCTTTGTGCGGGTTGGGTTGGGTCGACGGCCCCGGATAGCTGTAAAAGTTGAAGGAGGTGCGTACAGCACTCTTCGACAAAAAAAAGAAAAGACGATCTAAACGGTGGGTGATTGATGAAGAGTCGAAACGGTAGGAGTGTTTCGTTTGCGATAGCTGAAAAAGAGTTTTATTTTAACCTAAAAGTACCTGCGAGTTGAATTGCCTCAATTAATAAATTACTGTCTTCTTGAAATCTTCAAGAACCTTGTGAATTGAATATGTTAATATGACGTATAATGAGATAGCGTAAGATCTGACAAAATTGCAGCTGTTTGCACATAAGCTACTGATTACTAGAGATAGAAGGTGAACTACTTTTTTATTTAATGTTCTTTATTTTTTAACGTCAATGCTCTAATCACCTTACATGGTTAAACTCCCTCATCCCAAACGAAACATTGAGATCAAGTTTTCGTCGCCCAAAATTACCCGAAAACAGAGGAAATTAGCAATCGTCAAATTATACACGCCATAGATTAAACAAGGGGAAGCTTGTACACGAACTTCCAAAACACATTACGTAATGGATTTTATGCACTGTGAACGAAAGCCGTTTCTTCGTCAGAAATCATCAGAACACACACATTGTTATGTGCGTGGGTGGTCCCTTTATTTACTAAAAGCATGATGTTCGTAAATATGTGGGAAACGAGACAAATTGGTCGTTATGAGCTTCACGCATTTTCCCTCCTTGTTGTCGTTTGTCCTTTACTAATATGTGTAAATATCGTGTATATATTGTTTCACTTTCAATTCCCCCTAACTGGGAACACAAAATTTGCGAAGTTAGTAATTCTTCTTAAGTTCCTGTATGTCTTATTTATTTTCTGTTAATATCAGTTAACTATCAGAGGCCTTACTTTATTGTTATTTTATGTAATTCAATTTTCAACTTGCCAAGAAAGTTGTAAAGGAAACTGAATGAGATTTTCATCTTGGAAGCAACAAATTAGGGTTACGTAACCCTAAATAGATGACCTTCCGCTTCAATCCCCAGAAATACGTTCATAAAATGCTTAATTAATTGAAAACGCAAAAGGACCCTTGGGTATTGTATTGAATGAGACATGGGCAGTCATGTTAAAAGATACAGGTTAGTACTCGTGTCCCATTATCTCATTACATCATTTTTTAAAGTTGTTACTAATACGAGGAGAGTTAGATAATTACCCGGCCTCGACAATAGATGACGTTACCAGAATTGAACTAATTCTCTTTTACGTAAATTTAAGTTTTGACCAGCGTCCTATCAAGTTTTCAACAGATACGTCGGTTAGTTTGACAGCTATTTAAAGTGAACAACTTTATGATTTAGCAACAATGAAAAAAAAAACGAATTTAAGAGCGATGATTAAATATTTGTTTCTGAAAAAGAAAACGAATGATGAAATAAAGGTGGAACTCAGTGAAGTTTATGGGGACTCTACCTTCGTTATCGACTATAAAATATTGCACAGCTGGCCCGTACGAGAATTTTAGAATGATCGAAAAAGATTTACGAACGATTGAACGATCCAAAATTGAAAATGCCTGAGATTAGTTGACCACATCTTAATAACTCATTTGAATGTAACGAAACTTTCCGCAAGATGGGCGCTGTAATCGATTCATAACTGTTGAGGAAATACGGATTCATCACAGAGTACAAAGAGCGATCCAAACGGTTTGCTTTTGGTAGACAGTCGGCGCTAAGCCACTTTATCGTCTAACAAGATCATGATTACCTTGAGAAGTGCGAAATGATTAATGGCGAGTATTATGCCAACTTATTGGACCGTTTCAACAATGCAGTGAAAGAATTTGGCGAAGGAAGAATTCTGTTTGGTGGATACGCTCACTTGTGTAGTCGCTATAGCAACATTCTGCTTGGTGGGAAAAGATTTGGCTTAAACGATGAAGTAATTGTAGAAACAAACGCCCATTTTGCAGAGTTGGAAAAACCGGGTTGTTTAGTATGATACAAAAGATAGAAAAATGTTGGGCTAAATGAATTTTACCAATAAGAAGGTCTTTCTTGCCAAGGCCAGGTATTCATTGATCTACCGAATTCGTATTGTCAATTCTGTCAAATATGCGATTGATGATTGTACCACATAAGTAAGATATTTAGATCAATTTACATGTTGACAAGACAACTTGTAGCCTATCACAAGTCACTTGTTAGACAAGAAATTGAGTAAATTCGTTAACAATGTAAATATTTTTCAGATAACAAATTAAGTTAACAGTTAATGCCCTTATTTATACTAAAAAATACGAGTAATGTTCTATTCCTTTTGTTAAAAACAATATTTATTAAATCATCTAAAAATTGGATACTCCAACACATTTTCTGTTATTATGGGAAATGAAAATTCAAACCCAAAAAATGCTGAAAATTATCGCTTGAATTTAAAGAAATATTTGAAAAGTCTTTCGGTAGTATATGGACGAGGAGAAAAAAAATTTGCATATTCGCCTATTCAGGAAAGAATAAAACAAAGAATTCCTAAAGCCTGCGAATTGGCCATTCCTGTTGAAATGAATGAATAAATCACTCTAGTTTTCCAAATTATTGTCCAAGTCGAGTTAGCGAGTTAGAGTACTCCATTCGTGATATCACTATTACTCAACTGTTTTTAATAATACAGGCCAACAAAGAAAGATTTTTTTTTTTGATTAACAAAGATGTTTTTGAAGCAAGAAATTTACATTTCTACTAGTTGGCTCTAGTTGAAATAATGTACAACTAAGTTTTCATTTTCTTTTAGTTAGAATGGCATTTTTTCAATGGTTGCGTCGTTATCATCAACTCGTTTATCGTCAACTCTCGTTTATCGTTTGAACGAGTCTTTGGTTGTCAGGGATGAAATCATTTTGCTTCCACTTCATATACATGAAACAATTTGTTAAAGCCTTAAACAGCCTGAAATTTGCAAGCTCATTAACGACTAAATTTCTCAAAAGCCATGACTGATATTGAAGATTCTGCTTGGTGTTCTTTTTTGTTACTGCATTTAGGAACTTCTTGGGTAACAATAAGGCACAACATTATGAAAAACTCGCCGGTTAATTTTAAGAGAATGGGTGTCTAATATCAGCATTAAATTACACTTTCTACATAACCATTTGGGCCGATTATTGGAAAACCTCGATGACTTTAGTGAAGAACAAGGCGAGCGATTCCATCAAGATATGAAGTCAACGAAGCAAAGGTTTCAATGAATACATGATGGCAGGCTATTGTTGGAACCAGCAACGTGATTGTTTTCAAGTCAAAATAATTATAATTTGAGGTATTTTTCGCCTGTTTAATTTAATTTTTTCTTTGTTCTTTCTTCGTACCCTTTTCAAAAAAAAGCATTATCATAAAAACTAAATGATGATGCTGTTGGCAAATATGGAATCAACAACACCAAGTTACCCTGAAACTGCTCTAAACGGAAATAATAAAATCACTGTTAGCAAGTGGATCAGCGTCTTTCAATATAAAGCTAAGAAAGAAACCATAAATAAAATTTCAAAACCAATTAGAACAATTCCATTTTATTTATTCTCTCGATAAACGACCTCACTAACTAATACATTCATCGTCAAAATGTCATTGTTGATCTTCTAAGAAGTTTTAAATCCGATTCTCCGCTCCATCGTACAGTATGCAGTCCCAAAAAATATCTTGCTACACCTTCACCGAAATTAGGCACCGGCCATCTCGTATTGCGGCCGGTATATCATCGTAGGCATATATCAAGTACTTAAGTACGTGCCAGCGCTGACGTCAAGCGGCCGGGAAGCCAATCGGGGACCACCAGCCGACTTAAGACAATATTTGTGGGCGGAGCCGAGAGAGTTCGGTCGGCGTAACAGGCGAAGCCATAAGTAATTTGCCAAATATTCCGCTGGAACCAAGGCTTCATGCATTTTACATGAAGATCGAGCCCGTAGATGTTTGTATTGAAAACGTATGCAAGGAATGCTGTCTTTGCCTTTATTATTACGAAGTGGTATTAGTTTTTGTAATGTTTATTTATTTATTTTACATACTCGAAAACTCAAAAACGTTGTAAAATAGGTAATTATTAGATAGATAGAAGCTATGAGCTACACAGAGAAAAAGGTTTGATCGAATGTAAGAAATATATTTTTTTGGTGTAATTTCATTAAGTGAAAGGAACATTTATTTGATATAAACAAATATGTTATTTTTTTCAAAATAAAATAATATTTTTTTGAAATATTTTTTTTTGTATTAAAGAATAGATGAGTTTGACATCGGATGCAAAGAAATGATTTCTCGAAGTCAAGGAAGTGTGTTTCTTGATTGCACCCTCCTTCAAGAACGACGAGCAAGATGTATCTCCTCTAGACGGCAGGCACTAGTATCTCTTACCACTAGATGGCGCCGGGAGATACGCCTGGCTCGTCGTTCTTGAATGAGGGTGATATAGGCCAAGAGGCAAACAGCGATGTAGGCAGAAATACGCTCTCAACCGCCGGGTAGGAAGAAACATATTCGCTGGTTAGAGTTCTCTCATCGAATTGCTTTTACCGTGTAAGGGATTCCATCAATACCATCAGCAGTTGTATTTAGCAGTACTTTTTAGGCTATGTATTCTTGAGCATTCGTTATACAAAATTTACTGTGTAACCGGTTCTAAGTTGTAGTTGCTACCACAATCAAGCTATTGTGACTATTTCTTTGGTTAAGAGTGTGTCTTGTTTTCATTTAATAACTCAATTTCTTAAAGTGAAATAATTAGATTTGTTGTTTTCATGATTTCATTCTATCAATATCAATGTTGTTATTTCAAATATCAAGTTTTGTTGATATTAGTGTCTAATGCTTCTTTGAGTTAAAGAAATGATATCCAAAAAAGACATTTCTTTGATAGAAAGCAATATTTCTTCTTCTTTCACTTAATGCGGGTTTCCTTAAACCAACAAATGATTTTTCTCGGTGTAGAGTGTAACGCAAGGTACGTAAAAGAAATTGGTAGAAACATCAATATATGGTAGAAGTTAAAGAACAAAGAAGTATTTACAATATTAATGTGTGAAACACATACGTCATCAATTTAATACTAAGATAGTCGTCTTACGGGTAGCAGTTCCTTTTGCATTTACCCATTATTAAATACTACAATGAACGTATAGACTTTGTTCAATTTATAAACAATAATACACGATGACAAGCCATCCAAGAGATGTTATTTATTGCCAGAGGTAATTATGCGGTTATCGTCCGTTTATTTATTTAGATATTTAATAAGCAATCTTCTTTAATGACCGTGTATTGTCTACGTTGAATAGTTCTTGCGGTAAGTGGTTCCGGAATGGTTATCCGAGACCGCGGAGTGGTATAAGGACGTTGATAATAATTCATAAGGAGTTATAATAAAAGACATAAAACACCACTCTACGTGTTCAGTGTGCAGTGCCGGTAGATCCATATTAAAAAGAATCTGAGTGTTATTTATTCAAAGGAAGGTAGCATCATAAAAAGGTAATACTTTCACGTCCGTGTGATGTCTTGTTCTTTCCTTTGTGACTGTTTTTAAATGCCTTCACAATGGAATAATTATCTATGCTTGCGTATGGAATAAATTGGTTATGTATGGGAATCTGCGGGAAGCGTATTATAAACATATTTTTTGATTGGAACATTCTGTATATTATCGCATTTTTTGGATGCTCCTCTTCAATTCATATTAACTTTCTTCAACATTTGTTATATCTATCTATAACTTAGTTTTGAGGTGATCCAAGTAATTTGAGATTTTTGCAAAATGTTGTTTCTTTAATACCTGGTATTTTAGACGTTTCACACGAAGATGACGAAGAATAAGTCGAGGTGGGAGTGGAGAAAATGGATTTTAAGTGATATGCAGTTATCATCTCCTTTGTCTCCTAAAAATCCATAATTCTCCCTAAAACTCCTAAAAGGCTTTGCAAGCTTCCTTTACTTTCCCCTTCAAAACTCGCGCAAACGCAGGATCATTTACAAGTTGTCATGTGTGTGATCCAATAAAAATACGTTAACTTTGGAAGGAAACTTGTCTCTTAAGTACTTAAGGGACTGTCGAGAAGGGCTATGATGTTTACATGCCTTCTTTATGTGAACTCCATAAGCAACAGGAATAGAAGGAAGGCGGTTGCTGCTATAAAGTAATAGCTCCATTCAGTTGAATTATGGTTCAAATTCAAACATTTTATCAAGCCATTGACGTCGTGGGAAATAACATTTTGTGAGACCCTGACATCACATTGGAGAAGGTTCCATTGTTACAGTCTTGATACTAGAAGTTCTGCCTTCTCCTTCGTCTCGAATGGGATTATCATGGGATGTATAAGGCTTGTTGAGTTCTTCTTCTCTCTTCTTTGCTTCAAGTTCATAACTTAATTTGTTCTCTGAATTTGTACATTTCGGTGGCGTGTTGATTTAACAAACGTTTCACTTCAAGAGCTCCAAAACCAGGAATTCTGCAATAATTTCAACAGAAACTATAACTATAACCCTAAATTGAAAATTTACGCTGTAAAAAATGGCATGTTAATGTATTTCCAAAGTAAGAGCTAATCGACCATCTTTATGGTAACTTTCGAATTCAACAGGTGGAAAAACAAAAAAAATAAGCTATTTTTGAGCCCGAAACAATTTTATTGTTGAGTAGTGTTATTGATTTATGCAAGACAAATGGCATTGAAACGTTCACGATTAAAGTTTGAGAGATATGTGCCATTGTTTGCTCATGAACTGGTAAATCGTACTTCTCGGTACTTAACAAATGTTATGTACATACAATAAGAAACATCGTTCGGACTAAATTCAATTTACCAAAAGCGTTTATATACATGACTATGCACTTTTCTTCTCCCATCGCATACATACTTCTTCGTCATCATCTCTTTCTTTATCGTCTCCTTCTACAAACAACCATTGCCAACCGCCAATTTACATAAAACGCTAATTTATTCCAAATTCCAGTGCTTGTTATTTTTAACAAACTAAATTGCATAATAATATGTGTGTTGCATCCGAGTAGAACGAGGTTAAGTTACTCGGGGGAAAGGGGAAAAACGATAATTGGCCACTTAGCCGATAAACGAATGCCGGGCAACTTGTCGGAGTTAACTTTGACAATCGTCAGTAAAACGAATCCTTGCATTCAGAAAACAAACACCGTCCTTCGAAATGAGGTAGACTGGTCGGTAATATGGAAAGAAAGTGAATTTCGGGATATGCGAAACCGATTATTATGTTTTCGAGTTGGAATTAAATCGAAAAAAAAAGCTAAATTTTGAAAAGTGGTGCATGTTTGTTTGCTGGTGCTGTGAGAAGGGCGAGGTTAACATGTGAACAGTTTTTAATGGGGCAATAATAAATATTGCGTTTGTTTCTTCAACAAGAAGGGATGTTACGTTAAGAAGGGATGTTACGTACGGAAGTATTATTACTCCCAAAATTCGCCAGAGTCTGCTTATCTACTTTATGATTCTGACCTGATGATGAGTTGTACACAGACCAAAAAAGTTTTGTGAAATTGGAACCTTTTTTTTAAACCTAGGCATCTTTTCATACACGATTTAGCGTTGTTCTGTGTTGATGAAGGCTACACCCTGCATGAACTTATCCGATAATCTTATTATTTACAGTAGATTATCGGAAAAGTTCACGTTGTGAGGCTAAAAGAATAAACTTTAACTTTTAATCGACGAAAGATAAAAGATGTCAATGCATTCACCAATAACAAGTTACTATAAGTATTGTTTGATGACAATATAAGCTCGGAATCCCGCATGGATCATTTGCGCAGCTTTTGTGTAATATTCTAGTTAAGAAGCGCATTAAATGCAGAATGCGAGCCGTTTATTGAACATCTTTATGCTCCTACTTATTCGGTACTCAGTTATAAAGTCATCTGGAGGAATGCATTTAACTCCGAGAGAATTCTAATTTAACACAAAAGGTTACTATGGCTAACATATAAAATTCAGCTAAGGGGTAGCCCTTTAGAAGTAAGCAGAGTAATTGCTATTCTAATTATTTGTGCACATTTTATTTGAAAACCACCATTTGAGAATCGATCAACACAGAACCAGTTTACTGGAAAATAGTTTAGTTCTATTCTCTCATAAGCGATACGATTCCTACGAACACTGGTGTATTTTCCATTGACTAGAACAAAATCGGTCGTTATGGCAACAAGAAGTATTTCTATTCAGAATCAACGCATCTCTTTGCTTACCTCTCAGAGCGAAAGGAATCGTGATTAATTTTAATATACGAAGATTGTAATACAAAAGCATTTTCATCTGACTCTCATTCCTTGGGTTTAGAAGCTCGTGGAATATGTGCGACCAGCCGAAGGAGACCGGCAGATTATACGACGAAAGTCCAGTAAAATCGGAAAAATCTGCGATCGTGTTCCAATATTTCTCGAACGGACGTAGCTTACTGCCTTAGACTCGTATAGTGGAGAACAACGAGGTCCGTTTCAATATGATAATTTAATTCCATTAGGTGGACTCTGTAGAGTAGCCCCGAGCAGCGTAGATCAATCTTTAATTGACGTCGTAAACGCGGTGAAGAAACGACTTTGGTGAGCGACTGTGAGAAGAAGTGTTTGGATAGGATGTGGTGTGACACCGTTTGGTTCCATTAGCGAAAGTTATGTCCAAGATATCTCTTCAAGGGCGGATTAAGAGGTTCTTTGGAAACAATAATTCTTACAGTGCGGTAATAAAATGAAGAAACTGGATTGCGCATGGGTGGAAGATTCGAGGGAATTTCCCGGTCCAGGCATTGAACAGCAAAATAAAAAATTGATCATGAGCTTCGCAAAGTGTAATAAATTCCTGAATTTTTAAGGAACGGGTCCAGGTCCTGAAGATGGCGACAGCATATATAGCAAAATCTCGATTACACTGAAAAATATATCTGTAACTTTCCATTATCGTTAACAGTCTCGAGGCTAATATAAGTAATTTTGCGAAATTTTTTGTAAATTTCGTACCTAAAAATGTAGTTTCCAAATTACATAAGCTGTTATATATGTATTTGTCGGAATGGTGGTTGTGATCTATGTGCATCACAGAGTGTTATTCTTGTCATTAGAGGGATTAGGTACTTCGTGGTTTAAGGTGCAAGATTTTTGCAAAGTGCAAAATGATAACTTGCAAGTTATGCGAACATTTAGGTTACTCTGAAACAATGTATCGTTTACACGAATTGGGTTAATTCATGTGATTTTCAAGTCATTTATCGAGAGAAAATTATTTTTATATCTCTACGAACATAATAACAATGCACCATATGTAACAATATTGTTCATCGCTATTGTAATTTCGCATTACACACTGTTTTCAAATAATAAATTTATGTCTTTAATTTTTACTGATAGTGATACTGATAACAATACTGATAGTGATAGTAGTGGCGATTTTGATGCTGATAGTAATACTGGTAGTGTTACTGATAGTGATAGTGAAGTGTTGTGGTAGATATGATAAACGAGAAGCTTGGAAGAAGATTCTCCCGCCACCTCCGAAAAATAAAATTTTTTATTAGCTCTCTCACTGTTGTACCAACCAAAACATAAAAGAACACATAATTACTAAACCCTAATTCCCCAGCAACCAGAATGCGAAATGTATGCAAATTGAAACTTGTATAGGATCTCTTCTTTAATACGAATAGCAACCTTCCTCTCGAAACGTAATCAAACGTAAATGATATACGAGACCGTGATCGTAATACAATGCTAACACCAGACATTAGCGCCACGCTATGTAAATACATATTTACAATACGGCAGAGCATTACCATTTAACGCGATTGCTGTTTTATTCGGTATTTAATTTCATTATACCGGGAGAAAGAAGTGGAAGAAGCGAGCGGCAAAACTGCAACAAGCGCGCAAGACGAGGACGACGCGAGATGAAGACGAGATAAAAGACAAAAGGTTTTCGAGATCACCTGCGAACACCGCTCCATGGAAGATTCCGCAAAACGCGAAAACGGCGAAACAATAGCCTTCTGTGATTCTCCTTCTTTCTCCGTTCTCCAGGTTTAATTTACGTTCGTTACGCTTCCAATTTCAAAGAGAGAGAGAGAGAGGCTCAGAGGTTATACGTTCGCTCTTCGGAACAGCGTGATGGTATAAATGAAACGGAATGCATTAGCATTGCTAATATTTGGGTTTCCAGGAGGAACGTCAGCGTTTTATTTGTTAATCACGCTCTACGTATAATTTGCAGGCTCTTTTCGAAAGTTAAAAAGGTTGGAGAGGAAAACATGTACAGGTAGTGGTAAAAAGAAATGTCCAGAAAATGAGAAACGACTACTTGTAATTATCCAAAGCTCGATGGATCGCACGATACCACTGTGTAAACTTGAGAGGTTTGATATAAACGGTATCAGTCTGCAGTGGTTTAGGTTATATTTGAGGAATAGGAGCCAGATGGTTGTTCAGTGATAGCATTATATGTGCCTTTGAAAATTAAATTTTAGTCAACAACGCTCTGTTTTAGGATCAACACCTTTTCTTATTATTATTAATAGACTACCAAAATATTGTTATTTATAGTAAATAAAATTAGTTGTGAATATAGAAGAAAAAAGAAGTGAGTGGTATGTTTGAATACGTGATTCTTTACGTGTAGTAACAGCCTTATAGGGCATATAAGGGATTGTTTGAAGCTTTGAAGGTTTTTGTAACTTCAGGAGCCTCTGTAATGTATAAATGCGGTGGCTAGAGTATTTCATGGTTTTGCTGCTATTACCCCTTCGCCGTAAAGAATGAAGTGTAGGAAAGGAAGGATTGTACCGCATTTACCTGAAAAAAATGCCATTTGTCTCTGGCGCCTTCAGTCCTCCTACAACTCACGTTAAGATTACAGATTCCTCTAAGAATATGATTAGCACCGCATACTTTCGGCTAAATCTCCAGTTTAACATCATCAACTATTTTTGGCCATTCTGCCCTCTTTCCATCAGTAACAGGACCTGTTCTTTTGGATTTGTCCATTTGCTTTTAGAGAAGCAAGCTGTTGACTGCTTGAGATCACTCGTAATTTTTATATTACAAATTTTAGATTAATAATAATAATGTATGATGTATCATGTTTACTAAAAAAAATCTCCGTTAATATACCAAGAGGTTATTACTATACATCGCTCAACCTCCATATTAAAATCGATGCAATCAACTTTAATATGGTTTCGGAATTCGTGAAAATTATCAAATACCTGTTCGTGCATGGTCCGGCTTTTATCTTCCAATCTCTTCTCGAGGAAAAAAATTGAGAACGGTACTCGGACGTTACTCCATCGATTTTAGCCCCTAAACACTAATACGAAAAGAGCCGCAGGATCGGCTTTACCATCAACGAAAGAAAATATCGGAAAAGAGAATCACATTCGTGCAGCTGACTTGACGAAAGGCACCTTCACACAATTCTTTTTATCGCGCTCTGTATATAGAAACGCATCGAACCCCATCAGCAATATACCTAAGAAGAACCGGGACGATGTTGGTCACGCCGCCCATCCCAAATTGCCTCCCTCCCGATGAAACGTTAATAGCGCATGGCATCGATCCATTATTTTAATTGGAACGCCGGTAATTACAATGTCTGGGGCCGAAGAGTAATTTTACCTTAAACAAACACACGCATCAGACGTATTCGCTAACGTATTCAGAGAGATGCACGCGAATAATCCGAGGGACGAACGCACCACCAGAAGGAATGGTTTGATTTGGCGCTCAAGAGAAACGGAAAAAATTGCCTTTTTTTCTAATCGTTTATCGTTTTTATAATCGTTAAAGTTCGTGCCTGGGTAAAAATAAGTACCTAATAGACAGACAGGTTCTGTAACAAAAGTCACCAAATAATAAAGAATTATACTGAGCGAAAAAGACAGGTAAATAAAATTGGCTTAATGAATGAGTTCATTGTTTTAATAAATGGCTTTTATTATTATATCGATAGTTTCATATATGCACTATATACAATAAACGGCTTTATTGGTATAAAGAATACGTTTATTAATGTCCCTTAAATTTATTTCGCTTTTTACAAAGTAAGTTAATAAATGGACATTTATTATACTGATAAACAGGTTTCAATTTGATAAACATAGTTCATTGTTGTAATAAATGTATTAGTTAATATAATAGTTTTGTTTATTGCGGTAACAAAACAAAGTCAACGAATACGATTTATTGCAATTCATTTTTTCAATGTATAAAAAGAACATCTTGCTTCCGAGGATTATTTTATTCCTGAGCTGAATAGTCTCAGGGCCTTTCACTAAATCCCTATTGTAGGAGCCTTATTACAAATGTTTTTAAAATAACATTCTTCCTATTTCTATTAATTTATTAATTTGAGGATTTAACAATCTTTCGAAAAAATTCACAAATTATCAATGATTGGTGTTTTAAATGGAAAGTTTCTCGAAACACATTCAACCTGTTAGCAGATGAAAGCAATAGTAAAAATATTAGAAGTTTTCCACTTGGCTTGTATGTTATAAAAGCATATCCTTTACATCGAAAATTAACTGGCGTTACAAATGATCATTATTTTTTGATTAACTGTTCTTATCGTAAAGCAATTATTCAAAAATTTTAGAAATGACACCAAACTTCGTGTGTTGTCTTATAGGTAATCAGAGGATCTATGAGAAACAGGATGAAAGATTGTAAGTTATCATTTAGAAAGTTGAAAGTTTTTATGACGTGATTGGTCCAACATCATTGACGTTAACGGCTTTACAATAATAATTACTACCATTTTCGTTTAATCCATTCACAGCTTTCAATGTATACAGCGTGCCCAAATAGTGCGTGGGTGGAAGATAACCCCTTCTTAATCAATTTGATTTCAAACAAAAATAATATTTGAGGGCAAGCTCTACACAATATAAAATTATGTCCAAATACACAGGCTGTTCGGTCTCTGCTATAAACGATACAAATTTGGATTTTCCAGTAGAAGTATATTATTATGTTTCTGGGCGTCTCTTTCCAATTCATGTCAACTCTCTTCAATATTTCCTATACCTATGTATCATAGTTTTCGACATAATTTGAGTGTTTTTACGATCTGTTCTCTCCTTAACGCCCAGTTGGAACGGTGATTAAAATTTTACGTAATTGACTTTCTTGGAGTCGAAAAAGAAGTGGACGTGAGAGTGCAGCTGAATGCTATGGGGCATTTAGGCCATGTAGACCCGTTAGGCCACCTTCTTTGCCGGACACATTCACCCGCAGTACCCATCTGGTTGCATATGCATTTAAATGGACGATCACCCATTTAAGTACTTGCATCTCTAAGGCGTGCTTGGCTACAGGATTCGCCTTAGCAATACTGTCGTGCTACCGAAATTTTTGTCATGTTTGATTCATACTTTTTCTTTACTGGAACAGCCTGTATATTTTCCAAAACCTCATAGAGAAGCTGTTCTAGAATGTTTTTTGTAAACATTTTTCTACTTAAAATATGTCGTCTTTTGGTAAATTATTATAAAATTATAAGCTATAGAAAATACCTATGTGCAGTGCGAAGTCAATTTGAGACCTCCGCAGGTGCAGTATGTACCATGCGCGCAGCTCGGCCTGTTACTAAGAAAAATAGGCTCTAATCCAAGATTTCTCGACATTTTCTGGATAATGCGCTGTAATACTTTAGTATATGTAGTAACACTCTAAAGATAATCAAGTAACGCCCGAAATTTTGTCCATTATTATTATTTTAAAAGCGGAATCTTTCCTGGCCATCTCAAAACGACCGACCACTCCCCTTAGTTTCTGTTATTGCAAAAGTATTTGGAAAAGCAATTTTAAAAGGACTGACATCGTTTCTGATGTCATACAAAATTTTACCTAACTTGCAGAATGCATGCATCGGAAGACATCGACACACCGCACTATCAAATAGGGAAAATGTAAAATAGACAAATTACTTAGTTCATGTTTAACGAATGGAGTTTATTGCAAGGCGAATGGTTACGATCGAATTGTCAAGAGTAGAGAGAAGAGTACCTCAAGGACCTATATTAGAGCCATATTTGTGTTATTGTACGTCAACGATCTTGCTAAAATCGCGGTTGTTTTGATATGACAATATTGCATATACACTCCGTAAAACGAACAACTTTCAAGAGTACAATCTCAAGTTAAATATACATAACACAAATATCATAAAATTTTCAATTGTACAGGGCAATCCGCTGAACATTCATTATGAAAATAAACACATCACATCGACTACACATCATAACTTTCTAGGACTGGAATTGGATTCTGACTTGATTTTAAAAGAACGCATAATTTGCCTTCCTTGTAAATCTTTGAATGCGCGTTCTTCGCAAGAAAAAGCATTATACAGAACTTTTGACGAACTATGAAGCTAATCATGAGTATAATACTCGAGCGTGTGTTCGTGGAACCTTTTTTCATACAGAATGCTTAATGATTTTTTTCTTATGGAAAGCTTATTTGTTTGACTTATTACTTCATACCCTTGCAAGATCAAACTTTTCAATCTAGTTTGATTTTTTCCATATCGTGTTTCGTAAAGGCTTGTTTTTACGCTTGGTTACTGATGGATTCGCTCATTAAGAGGTATATGTTAAGTAAATATTTAATGAAAGATGCAATCGTATATTCCGCTTAATTAAAACGAATTCCAATCCAGTAGCTAAGGTTGGGAGTCATGTTTAGCAGGTCGGAAATATAATTTGCGCTCCCGTATCCCTAATGTAAATTATCCGGCACCGTTTTTGCGACAGATTGCCTAATTGGACATAAGTCCAATGATAAGCGTTCTACGCACTCGGTTCAATTCCATAATCTGCCATGAACGGCTGTCATAGCAGACGTCAGATTTCGATAAACCTAATCCGAACTCATTATAGAAACAAATTCCCATCTGATAACGCGTTTCTTTTTAAGGTGGACATCGTCTCGTAAAGTGGTGGTGGTGCGTTCGGAAATTAGTTTCGCTGCAACTCCCCACCTTCCCTCTCATCCGAGTCTTTCTACGCTGACCCGCGTTACGGTCACGCTACTCCCGCTCCACTGCGTTTAACCTATCGGCAATTAATCTAAATTGAACCGGACGGAGAGTACCAATTAATAGATTCACGTCTTGCCATGGAGTCCACAAGCCGTTCGGCAACCGTATTTGGCCGCGCTCATCCATCACGGTCGCTGTCAGTTGGCTTTTAATTCTGACTAATTGTTTCTGGTGTTTTGCCTGATTGTTTTCTTCGTTTGGGTTTTCAAGAACGGGCGAGATATTCTATGTCCGTGTTTGCACTTCATTTGTCCAGTTTGTGTCTTCTTTGTTAAAAGAAGACCCTAATACATGATTCTGCTTATATTTCAAGATTATAGAAAGAATCTGTAGAATTTCAGGCTTTGGAATATAGAATTACATAATAAGGTGGGGAAAAGCATTATCTATGCGATTCCACAAGGAAGCATATAATTTTAATAGTTTTGTGAGATTACTAGAAATTTATAATTTTATTTTAGGAAATTTGGTTGGAAGTATGCTTCTAAGTGAGGGTAAAATGGGTCGATTTTTTAAAGGATACACTTAAAAGAACGTGGAATTAAATAACTTCGGATGTAAGGAAATGCTTGATAATGTCTATTCACAGATCACAGGCAGTTAATCGCATAAATAGGGAGTATAAGAGGGTTGACTCAGAAATGATATCCATTCTACAACTCATCCAATTTCGGCCAAATCTTATCCTAAATATCCACACATTGTTCCAATCTGTTTCGTAAGCTCATCGACCTTTATTGCCGTCGATTACAGCCGACGAACGCAAGCCACGTAGCTAAAAAGGTGCTAAAACATTTTACAACGCATAAGGTTCATCGCCCAACCTGATCAGGTACAACATAACACGACCCAACACATGCGATTGTAAAATCGCACATGACCGTACCGGAGAAGAAAATTAACGACGTTGTGTTTATTTACTGGGAACAGTATTGAAGCAATTCCGCCATTGATAGTACTGGAGTACAGCTGGCGTACACTAAAACGCTTCAGGTTCGATATTAACGACGTTAGATTGTTTTCAGATGGGAGATTTTATACCCCCGGTCTCGGCTTGATTGCCCTGGCAATCGTTGTCGGATTTTTCAATATATGTTAGAGGAAATTTGCTACGGTAGCTGTAAAATCTAATCTAAAATCCAGCGATGCGGAATGAAGTATCGCTAATAGATACTTTCGGTTTGTTCTTTTCTGGGGGGTGCGGACTGACATAAAATTTCAAAATGATTCATTAAATTGTCGAAGTTGGGCGTGTAAAAGCTACAATTGGTTTTAAATCAATTTCTAACTGAGATTGTGATGGAGACAAGACGTTATTTCAGGGTATTACTAGAAAACGTTCTTAGTTTTACGTGGTATATACCCTACAATACACGGGAAAGGTTATTATAAAGACTCAGACAATTGTAGAATAATTAACTGCAATTTATTAGTAAATATATGACCGACTGCAACCTGCGTAAATCCCTATTATACGATTGTAGTTTGATTAGACTAGATTATTACCCGAGGTGGTTCTTGACCTATCCCACTGCGACCTTTTCAGATCTATCGTGGTTCCTCTCTCATTAGATCAAATACATTAGTGTTTGCTTTCTTTGCTAGATTTAGTAGTCTTGTGAATGATCCCTCTACATAGCTTTCGCCTTTTTTAGGTATTCCGAGCCCATTTCTGAGAGCCGTACTCCTGCCAGTGCCATACAGTATCACGGCAGTCTCTTCTTCCGCCTGGCAGAATATACATGCTGTTTCCTCTGTTAAGCCCAGATTACTCATGTGCTTCTTGAGCATACAGTGTCCTGTTAGCAGGCCCAGTATTGTTCAACAGGCTTCCTGTCTCTGCTGAGTAGGTCCTCTGCTCAGTAGGCCTGTGTCCAATCAGAAATTGCTTGGCATGTCTCTGACTTGGGATGATCTTTCACCAGTCTTGAGATTTTTTATCTTTCCATTGTTTAGTGGTTGATTTTACTACTGTATATGCCATTTCCACCGAGTGCATTGGGCGATTTTTAGCAGTTGACAAGCCTGCTCGGGCTAATTTACCAGGGTCACCTTAGTTCGCCTTCTCAGCCTATTGAGTGCATTCATGCCGTCCCGCACCAGTTTGGAATTCGTCTATGTGGAGCCTAGCGCTTTTATTACTGCTTGACTGTCGATTGTAGTTAACGAATTCAGTTTCTATTAAAGGCAGAATTATTAGTACATTGGAAGAGAATGCAACAATACAGTTTTCAAGGTTGCTATTAAGAAAAACTTGACCGCAACTTTGAAGTACTATACATGGCAACAATATGTAATAATTAACAATAATTTGCATAATTGTGTTAATACTTTTTCTACAATATTGTTGTACATTCTTTTAGGCGACTTTTTTCCATGATATGTTTACTTAGAAATGCTAAAAAGTTGGAAGTTCAAATTCCCTAAATCATATAATGTTCATATTTACTTTCTTGCGCTTACAATACTTTTGATTAATCCAGTATCTTTGAATTCTAATATTATTTTTTATTTATTTTTCAGTGCGAAATGGATATTCATGTGTCACATTGGCTCTGGCAGAAGGACTGGATATAAAACTTAATGCCGCTGTCAAGAAAGTGGAATATAATCAACGGGGAGTCGAGGTTACTGTCTACAATCCCCGTAATCCCATGTCAACTAATACATATCACGGTAAGTGAGACCAAAGTCACAAAATCTAATTAATCTTAAAACAGCCAAAGTTAAACCAATGACACCAATCACCACCACCAAAATCAAAGTAATAACAGAAAAAAATAAATTGGTCATCATCTATGGTATCTTATGCAGATTTCAAAACTAGTTATACACGTTCAATTTACTTAAGTACATTAATATCCATACATGGAGTAATAACAAGTTTACCGCGACATTAAAGCCGCTGTATGGAAACAAAAAGTAAGACTTAATAATCGCTTTAGTGCTTAAACCGTTAGTTAAGCAGACAGTTACCGCTATTAAATTAGTATGTATGTTTAGCAAAGTTTTAAATTTCAATCGCTCTTTCCTTTTTTGCTGAAAAAATTGACTCACAATCTCGTCACAGACTGGTATTTAATTTCTCATCGTATGCACATACATGTAGAGCTTAAATGGCAGTTGTTTTCAAGTATTCCCGATTTTTCTCTTACATTACATGGCTTAAGACGACATAGTGAAGTTACATTATAATTTGACGGCATCTCGTTTTAATCACTTGCATGGTGATTCTAATTTTAAGACATAGTTCCACGGTTAAGCAGCCAACATCCTACGTAAACAATGAAGTCCAAACGTATTTCTATTGAACATTCCTTGTAACTTCATAATATTCCCAATTCTGTCCTTTCCCTAGAATGGAATCTATCATTAATTTTTCTTTTTTAATATTCCATTTCCTCCGTTTTAGCTCCTTAATGAGCACCGTAAATAATTTCGTACACATACCTAACTGACGTACATACATATATTATTGTTATTATCCGCTACTTTAAACTCCGGAAGTTGTAGATTTCTACTCACCGCTTATAAACGGTTGGAATCCTTCTGTGTCGGTAGCTGTGTTGTAGGAGGGTCCGCTTTTGATTGGACGACGTTATCACTGGAAGATATAATTCTCGAGCAGTTCGACCAATTACGGCCGCTTCGAGAATTGAGCGTAACGAATTGACGGTTAATGACTTATCAATTAGACTCGTTTTGAATTCGGTAGCAGGTTTTAAGATGAAGTTATTGGGTGTCGCTTAAGTCCGCCGTTAAATAAAGATAATTTTGTAATTTTTGGATGGTATTTGCTGAGTAATTTATTCAAAACTTTAGAATGTTGAATTAAGTTAACTTTTTTGGTGTTTTCGTCATTTCAAACGCCTTGTATCTAGATGTAGAGATACTCATCTCATATTACTTCATAATACTGCCACAGTGTGCGTTGCAAGAGGCGCTCTAAGGTGAATCAATTTATGTAAAATCCATTAATTTACTCGGTAATATTGCTACATTTTAGCAGTATGGGGTTTAATCTGCGCTGTTGCAATCACATGTGCATTCAGCTGACTGAGTTATCATCATCCGTGCTAAATGAGCAGGAAAGCCCACGTCCGAATTTTAACCACGATATTGTAGAACAATGAGGTGGTGTTATTGTACCATGCATAATTGTCAACATATGGATGGGATATATGCATATCGGGTCATGCGGTGTACTATTCCGCCAATACGAATCCTAGTTTAAACGAAGCATCCGCTTTGATATCCTCGCTACGGATATCAAAGCGGCCATGCAAAGGGTATAATACATATTGTAATGTTTCACGTGGGGAGAAATAGAACAAATTTCCGCATTTTATGCTTTTTTGAAATTATTTGACGAAATTGACGGTTGTGAAATTCGGGAGTGTCTTTAAAACAATCTTGATCTTTATTTGAGGATATAAATGAAGTTTGGTAGAAATTTATCTAGACACAAGTTACCTGGTTAACAAATGGTCTCAAAGTCAATTCTATCCATTTTCACCACTACCGTTGTTAGTTGGACTTATATTACTCTTCCACCACCCACGCTCCAAAGGAATTTTCTTCTAGAAGTCAAGCTTCCTTTTCGATAGGTGGACGTTAGTTGTAACAAAACGTGATTCTAATTCTTTTGGCATACAAATGATTTCGAGTACAATTGGATGCATTTTGGAGAAATTCTTTCCTCTCTGTATTGCTTGCATTACATTGGCAAAGTATGTCATGATAACTAAATGTTTTTTCTACAGTAAAACTATACTTTAAAGCCTCCAGCACAGCTGTAGGCTTCCTCAGAAAAAAAATGGTAAGTCGCTATCTAGTCGAAAGATTCTGTTTTGTGTGTTATTGTGGTCGCAACCTTCGTTATTTTTTGAACTGTCAGCAAATATCATATGAGCTCCGGAATACTTTGCCAGAATGCCACGGAGTAGCTGTCTATCATGTTCAATTTGTCCATTCTAAGGCGGGCATATAGTGGTACCATTCCCTGTATATGTAAAATACTCAATGTTGATCTGTAAGGGCACATCCGATCTAAAGCGAAAACAGCCCGAATGGGATTTTTTGCCGAGTAGTGGAAGCTCCTGAGCCTCTATTTGCATTGCCAGGAGTAGGAGTAGCCTTCATTGCACCTAGACACAATCTAAGCGCGTCATTCTACTGATTTACTTTGTATTTTCTCTTGTTTTTATACCTATATCAATCTTTATGAATTTCTTCAACGCCGAATTCAGACCATAACCTTGTATTTTCTTTATTTAATTACTTTGCTTTTTAAATACATACTCGCCCCTGCTGTTAAAAACCGCAATAAAAGAAAGAAACACCTCCTAATCCATCGTCACGTTTGATGTATACAGACAAATAATGGTTGTTAGTTTAGTTTATGGATCGACCACCATGCGATGCGACCTGTAAACGACTAATGGTCACCTTTCCACCTCTTCTTTTATCCTCCGCTTGTCCCTAATGATCGGAATCGTAACCCTAGTGTTTACTGGAGATTTAATTGGTCGCGTCAGATGCAGAACACTGTGTTCAAACGGTGTTGCGGCCGATTTATGACCGGAGTGTGTCCGCTAATGATAACGGAGAGGATTGCGACGACGGTAGATGGAGCTACTATCACTGGCGACGTCCCAAGATTGCGTAGATGCCATTTCGTAGAGAGGAGAGACTTTCTTAACTTTTATAGTTCGCCGATTGTGCCTTATTCGAAACTAATGATGAGGATGGTTAATTAATCGTTTAGTGTCCGATGGGCGATGGGTTTTATGGTACGCAAGAAGCTTGAAAATGTTTTCTTTGATTAGCTTGCAGACTTTGTATTTATAATACAGGTGTAGTATAAACAAAATACGCGTAATGTTATTTTGTTTAGATGAGCTAAAACTTGACGGTGTTGCTTCAATACGCGGTAAGCGGCGTTGCATAGGAACGAAAAGTTTCGATGTTACATATGTTTCGCTTTGGTGAAAAATTTTTCCGTTCCACAGTTAAAAATTTCCTTCCACCATGAAGGAAATCTCCGATTCGGTGTTAACATTACCCGTTTGGAATACTAAAAAAACCAACTACTCGGTAGTTAGTTACTTTTCATTACAACGGCGTTACTTTAACATAAAAAATTATTACGGAGAAACTTAAAACAGTCCCCTTTTACTCAGAGAAATTTTGATCTGCGTAATTTTTATTTATCTGGCTATCAAAAATTAACATAAACTAAATCCGGGGAATATCCGGGAGTGATGGCCATTTTCCACTTTTGCCGATTCTCTTTCTTTCCCCTTGACTTGGACTTCCTTCTTTATAGTCCCTTTTTTCTGTCCATATACTGAACACATATCTTCAAATTCAGTGCAGTTCTCATGCTTGCAGACAAGCTGCATCCACAAAAGTTGTCTTCCTCTTTCTCGTCATCATCAGTGTTTGACGGCCTGTAGAGCACAAGTTCTTCTTCAGTATCACAGCTACTATCTGCTGTTCTCCTCACTGCTATGCGTTTTCTCACTTTTGCTTTATTATCAACCTTTTTCTCTTGCTTCATCAATATTTTAATTCTGTTTTTTCGTTTGTTTTCTTTGTTCTTTCGTTGCTTTCACTTCTTCCCTTATTTTTCGCATCTCTACATGTTCTTGTGATGTTAAAAGCGTATCAATTTGTTTTGCCCGTTTACGCGTCGCGGTAAGCTTCTGTGTAAGCGGAGAAATTTGTTTTAATATATATTTGAAGGCGTCATTTTCTCGCTGTTGCTAATTGCTTCCGATGTACTCGGAACTGCAGCCTGATTGAGCTTCTTGGCGGTATTGGTTATAAACACTTCCGAATAAGATGTGTCGTCTCGATTTTCGACAGCTGGTGTTGACTGCTGTTGAATGGAATTAGTTGTTTTGACCTGTAGCCCGAAATTCAGAAATTGCATTTTCGACTGAAGCTACTTTCCCCTTTCGACTTTTGACTTAATAGTGCACCAAACTGCAAGCATATAATAGGATGAGCTGGACGAGAACCAAACTCTAGCTTGTTGTTTTTTTCCTTTTATGTTACACGCTGGTGGCAAAAACGTTCTCTCGGCATTGCGACACACGATAACTGTAATTCTTTCGCCTTTTTCGGTGTAGGTAGCCATGGAAACTGCGAACGTTTTGTAGCTAATACGTGTCTAGGTCGATTGTTTAACTGCATGTTTGCTTTGTTCATATTAAACATACAACCTGGTCTATCAAACAATTCATTATCAGACAGGACTTTTTCCAAAAGTTTGAAATAATTATCAACTTCTCATTTATTCATCGCCTGACTTTTAGTGAAAGAGGCTGCTCACACAGTTGTGCGTAATGTCTAAATGCCTTGCCTATTCTCCGGATGTCATCAATTGTAAAAAGAAATCCATTCGCTTTCATTGCCTTAATATGAGATACATTTTTTTCGTTTTAAGATCCAAATACAGAAGGTGGTCTCATAGGTGTCTTTTTCATTTTTTACAGCACTCACAGCGGATTGCAAGCATTCTTCGCTCCAGTTACCGCTTTTCTAATATAATTATTTAGCATCTCAAAAATAAATAAGGTTCGCCAAAATTACTAAAAAACATTCAAGATATACTATGGCCATCTATCCCAGAAATCTTTTTCGACGTGTCTGGGAAAGATGTTCATCGTCATTACCTTAAAAGAAGTAGTTCTAAATATCGAATATTTTGAGATTGAAATACAGCAAAGATATTTCACAATGCAGTATAACCTAAGAAACTTACAAGAATTATAGAAGCACACGATTATATTAATGCTAAATAGAAAATTCAACACATTGGAAAACAAATAATAAAGGTTTTACTTACTTTTTGTTTCTTTTTCCGCAAATGTTTACACCTTCGATTGTTCCTATGTACTGTCGAAGTAAAACTGGCGGCACAGAGGTGACATCTGTTAAGTTTATGCATTTTTTTCTCATTAACCATCTCTCCCGTTCGGTCATCCACAAGCATTTTTAACATGTTGTGTCCCCTTATACGTATAACTTTATAACATTTATTTAACAATTTAGAACAAATTTTAACAATTCGACAACTTTTATCTGCCTTCTTGTAACTCTGGCCTGATGATGAGCTTGATTTTGCTCGAAAGTGGTAATTTTTCCAATAAAGAATTTGTAAGATTAATCGACAATCGTCCGTTAAGAAGTTGTACCGTGTCTTCAAATCCTAATTTTATGTTTTTTTAGCACTTTATCCTCATATTATAAAGCCTGTTGTAATAATTCCAATTCCAGGTACTAAAGATATAATATGAATTTCGGATATCCACGTAATCTCAAAATTACAGTGAATGTTAATTTAATGTGTTTAAACCATATTTATTTTATTCATCGAAGAAATAATGTTTTTCGTTTACAACAAAAATATATTGTCTAAATACATAAGTCGTTACTGCAAGAACAAATTTATTTGAAATCACACGAAAATAATGTTAGATCAATCCGTTTCATCTTAGCAAAATGGTTTTAATTAATTCAACGTATGTACCTATTTTTTCTCTACGTGCGGCATTTTAAATTGATTAATGAAATCTCTACAAGCGGTATATAGTGGAGGGAATCGATTCAATAAAAATTAACTCACATTTTGTAAACATAATTTCTTTGAGCTATCCTCAACTTAATAAATAATATAACATAAAAAATTATTATCAAATTAAATCAATTGATAACATTCTATCGCAAGGCTTATAGATCTCAGCACATCAAACTCTTACACAACTATTACCACCCATAAGAATTTAATAACTGTTTATTTACGAGAACATTAAAAGTGTAAATTAATAAGTTATGAACTTAAACGCTCATAAAATCTTCTGAGTAACAACGCTAATTAAAGATGCATAATCAAACTCGATAATATATTCACTCGTCGGGCATTAGAATTCGTAATAGGCTCACAACATATTGAATCTGAACACAAATGCCATGTTTATATGTTTAGAATACGGCGTATATAATTTAATTCATTGCTAATCTTCCGTTGCGAAAGTGTATCATATTAGAAGCGCTGTCTATTAAAATTAATTGCAATATAATCTATAATTGCCGTGCCGGCATCGTCAATAAATTTTGTAGTATTGCTATAAACGCGAAACGTAAAATTCTTGCAGAGAAGGAAGTGCTACAAGATGCGTTTTACATTGATTTAACTTATAATAAAGCGTAGCTTCTTTTGCATATTTTCATTTTCCGTTCCAGCCGATGTTGTTCTTTGTACACTTCCTCTTGGTGTACTAAAATTAAGTTCAGCGGCCCCTAGCGGTCAGCTTAACACAGTACAATTCTCTCCGCCACTGCCAGATTGGAAGACTTCGGCTATTCAAAGGCTGGGCTTCGGAAATCTCAACAAAGTGGTCTTATGCTTCGAGAGGATATTCTGGAATCCACAAGCGAACCTTTTCGGCCATGTTGGAAGCACTACCGCCAGCAGAGGAGAGCTGTTCTTGTTCTGGAATCTGTACAAGGCACCGGTCTTGTTGGCTCTGGTTGCCGGAGAAGCTGCTGCTATCATGGAAAATGTAACGGATGATGTTATAGTTGGAAGGTAATTTATTTGCTTTATATTTTTACTGATCTGTCAAATGGAATAGGTTGAATATAGAATCTTAGCCATATTTCTCTAATGTTGACAAAAATAAGCTCATCATTATTTGCAATAATTAGATAAGTACACGTTAATACTTTTATCTGGCAGTAAGTTCATTTCTCATAGCTTTGGATCATAGCTATTGAGAGATCTTTTAAGAAATATATTAGATAGATTTGGATGTATTGGAACTAAATCTTCTCAACTACTGCTGTTGATTACCCAAATTAGAAGGTGTTTGTTGGCACTTAGCATGCGATGGTTGCTGGTCCCACGTCAGCCGCCAAATTGCAACGGTTGCTGGCCCTACGTTGGTGGCTAAATTTATTTATTACAAAAATACTGAGTATGAATAATGTTACAGTTAACAACAACAAATTGAAAATATACAAAAATAAGGTTTATTACAGGCCAGGCCCCCCGAGAATTAATTAAATTGTGTATAAATTTTCTTACATTAAGTATTAAAGTTTGCAGCAGAAAAAATATATGATGTAACTGACTCAGAACAACAGCTTTAAAAATAAATAGGATATAAAAATAAACAAAAGAAAGTGTATGCTTTAACGTGATGATGGATGGGGTCTTAACTGAACAGCGTTTTCTCGTACTCCTGGTGGCGGTAAAGACCCTGGCTCGCGACTCTTCTAACGATGGTGACTAGTTTCACTATGTGCACTTTTATAACTCGCTAAAACCACTATTTGAGTCCTATCACTGTGGTGCACCCCGCGTGCCTTTATACGTTACCACCATGATGCAATATCATGCACTTACTTTTATACTTCGTTCGCGGCTTCTCTGGCCACGACGGAATGTTAAATATAACTTTTTCTGGGAGATAAAGGGAGTTAATTACCTTTTATTCGTTTTTTTTTGGTCGGTTGTGGTTTGATGTACCCAATCGTCGATACTTGGGCGCTGGTCACACGTCTGGTCGCCTTCGCCACTAGAAGAAGACTTTTTATTTTACAACGCTTGGGGTGACATCTTCAGCTCGCATCTTTTCGCTAGATAGTTGAACTTGCCATCTCGCACCGATCGCAACTTGCATAGAATATCATATAGAAAATTGTCAATACTTTACGCTGTACTTGCCTAATTCTAACATATAAAATATCAGCAAAATATGCACTCAACATACAGGGGTGGGATCTAAGACTTAATGTACATTTAAAATAAATACATTCAAGGAAATAAATAAATTAGATCAATTCTTTTGTACGAAAATAAATAAAGCAGCAACCATGCTCAAACAGCTGGACGTTCTTCTCGGACAACAATACGTTGGAATTCGATTTCGCAACATGTGGACAACGCTCAAACAATATTGCACTATGTTAGCGGAGACCTGGGCACCCGGCTACCGATACAGATCTCAATTAAATGAGAAAGACACGGCCAGTATCGTTTTTCAAGATGTAATCGTTACCCGTGTAGTAGATACTATAATACCCGTACGAAACGATATCCCCAGCGGCCAACGCCAACTATGTATATCTATGCGTTTTTAAATCGAATAAATGAAAAGGAATGAAAGTAAGCCCTGTAAACGCCGAAGGTTTGAATGTAGGCAACTATATAGTGCAGGTTTGCCAATATATCGTGCCATGTCAATCAAATTACCCTAAGCAAGCCGCCGTGCGATAAAAATGTCGAACAATCAAATCGTTTTTAATTAAAACGTTACCGCCAATTGATTAATTGATTGTCGATTGTTTTCGTAAAGGTCTCGCGCTGAGTTTGAGTAATTCGTTGCGACATAATTCTTGTTAATTAATACGAAGTTAGGCAAGAAAATGGGATCAAGATTAAACAAAAACACCAACCTTATTTTCCTTGTTTCTTTTATCCATTTATATATTTTTTAATCTCAGTATTATGACATCTACGAAAATCGAAAGCTTCACCTCCGATTCAACAAGCTGCCACAATATTTAGAACAGGATGACGTTGCTTTTTATTGATGAATTTAACCCCACTCGGAGAGAATCGTGACAAGGCGAATTTTCGGTTTTAAGTGATTTTAATTGATTTTCAATACGCATCGTCCAACCTCCTTACTTAGTATCCAAGGCAGGACTTTCAAGAGAATCGTATCTTAACGAGGAAACGTTGTGAAAGCTCCAAAGTAGGCTGCGAGATGTCGGTTTTTGACGGGTGAAGATTTTGTTTGTAATCTTAATTAATTTGTAATAGCTTGACGTTTTGCCTTTTTTTCTGTTTGAGATTAAACTTGTCGAATCAAGCAGGGAAGTGAATACTAATTAGACTAAAGCTTTTTGATCGATCTTTATTGGAAATTATGTAGTTACAGAGTGAATCGGTACTAGTGCTTAATTCACTCCTTAGTTTGCTTATTTATCAATTTGATTCTAATGGAAAGACATACAAGGGCTTCGTAAAACTTGTGATAACAATGACCCGTAGTGGAAACAAAAATTGATGTTTTTACCTTTTAAGCAAAAAATCATTGAACATACTTATAAAGCACTAGTATAATTGGAGAGATCAAACTACCTCAACATGAAGTTAATCCTAAATTGGAGACAATGAAGTCAACATAATGTAAAAATAAAATAAAAACTTTTAAATTCTGCAACCGAATCTTTAAGATCTCCAACAAATTTTTTGGGCGTGGCTCATACAATTTGTTTGAAAATGACGCAAAGAAAAGAAGATGGCGATAAAATTTAAAGGGTTTTCCAGAAAAAAAAAGAAACGATATGATTTTGCCCGGAAATAAAATAAAAATTATTTCGAATACAGCCAAAATTTTCATATTATTTTTAAGCACAATTTACTACATCACGTTTTGAATGAATAACATGGCGTTTAAGTGTCCACCTCGACTCGATTAATAGTTGCATTTCTTGAAAATACACTTTCACCAAACTGCTTTTGCAATATGTCGATAATGGCATTAGTAGTCTGACATATGGCACCGTTTTTTTTTGCAAATACATGTTCTCCAAATCAATTTCATTTAAATGGCCACAATAAAAATTGATACATCAATCGGTACAGCTTTCCTGTCACTGTAACTGCATCTCCTACCTCGTTTTGGAGAAAAAAAAAATTGATGTCACCGTGTCATAAGCCACACTATACATTGCGGATGAAGGGGCTTCTCGTGAATTTCTTGTGGATTTTGTTTTTCTTACCAGACGATTATTTTGTTTTTTAACGCATCTACTTAACCAAAAATCGCCTTTGTCTGAGAATTTTTTGCTCAAAATGATCCCTTTTAAGTTGTTCTAAAGCAAAAGCCTCAAGTCACACCTCTTACGATACTCTAATGACTTTAATTGTTGGGCCAATACAATCTTGTATAGGTGTTAAGTTCTATGAGAAATCGATCAATTTGGAATCTCTGCCTTGCGCTCTCTTACAACAGCGATGTTCTCTACATTTCTTACAATACGACGTCTTGTTTTCATATCGGGAGTACTAAAACTTTTCTGTTCATGCGAGCATTTACAAAAAGACGTATATTTTCGTCAAATTTTTGGATAATAACAAAACGTTATTGAAGCGTGTGTTTAGACACGATGAATTGTCAGAGTATACAAAACACAAATGACAACAGTCATAGCTATAGCGTCTTGAACATGGTTCCCAACTCACTTAAAAATCATATCTTCCTTATTGGAAAACTCTTTATAACATAGTTTTTTGTTCGTACAACCTTTGGTTATAAGAAAATGGATATCTCTCTAAGTATTAAAGATAAAATATAAAATTTACTATTCCACTTATATAACGATTATACTCGGTATAAATGAATTTCTTACTTCTTTTTGCAGATGCATAGCGGTTCTTAGAGGCATCTTCGGTCAGTCCGGTGTGCCGCAACCTAAAGAAACAGTAGTTACACGTTGGAGAGCTGACCCTTGGTCTCGCGGCTCCTACAGTTTCGTAGCTGTGGGTAGTTCCGGTAGCGACTATGACCTACTAGCTTCTCCTGTGATTCCCCCGGCGCCTCAAGGAAGTTCAGTTACCAACGGCCCCGCGAGGGTGTTTTTCGCCGGCGAACACACCATAAGGAACTATCCGGCTACCGTGCACGGTGCTTTCTTGAGCGGCTTGCGGGAAGCCAGCCGCATTGCTGACCAGATAATCGGCAACCCTTGCATGCCCGGTCAAGCCGAGTAAGATTTCAGGAAGGAAGAACAAAGTTTTGAAGGAGAAGTAA
This sequence comes from Marronus borbonicus, assembly GCA_902655005.2. Taxonomy (NCBI): domain Eukaryota; kingdom Metazoa; phylum Arthropoda; class Insecta; order Coleoptera; family Scarabaeidae; genus Marronus; species Marronus borbonicus. The sequence continues at coordinate 4,867,311 of LR737387.1, forward strand.
CTTCATCGGTTGTTCCTTAGGGATGACGTTAAATGATGCACGGCACTATGGTTGTTAGTTAAAGTATTTTTTTCTCTAGGATGTAAGTAAGAACGTTAGTAATAAATTGTTGCATTGAAAGATGTATTTTATTTGTTTATGAACGTATTTTTATTAAATAAAGACGAACATTCCAAAAGAATTTTGTTTCATTCCGATGTTTACTTAATTGCAAACAAAATAGTTTGAAGATATGCATAAAACATTGTAAGAGTTTGATTCTGCTATTGATTTCCACCAAGGAGTAAAGTGGATGCACAAGAAAGAAAAGGTAAGTTCAATTTATGCACGACCAGAAAGCAAAGTTGATAGTGGAGGTCTTGATAATTAAGAAAGAAGGTTTGCGCTTTCAACCTATCATTTTCAAAAGAAGAATTGTTGAAACTAGGTCCACATATCCAAAATTTTGAATCAAAATCATAAGATTTTGTTATAAAACTCTATTTAATCTTCTTGATAGATATGCTACGTCGGTTTGTAAATGTTAATTCCAAAAATCTACCGACTTTGTAAAAGGATGACTGTACAAACCAATTATTTAGCATAAATATTACATCCGCTAGGAAATCGCTCAAATAAGTATTTGCATGCGGGCTGACACGGCTATAACTCTGCGGTTAATGAGTTCAAATTAAATGTATAATTTTTCTATTAGGTTGAAGACGATGGAAAAAAGATATGCTTTTCTTTCAGTGCTAAAATAATTCAAGCCGGGTTAGTATCATTGATTACAAAAATGAAAAGGATTATCTGTGTCGAAAAGTTATCCTAAAATAATTTGTCTCCAAACAAATGCTCCAAATATTAGAATAAACGCTTGAAATACTTGAAAAATAGACTTTGAGAGAACAAAAACAAATTAAAATCAATGCACTCGTGACATAAGAAATTGCAAGCGCGAATGTTTAGGATTTCCACAAAGTCCTCGCTGACATTTCATTATTTCACTTTTGATAGATTGGTTTTCGCAGAACCCGTTTTACACTTCTACTTATGTATGCATATTGGTCTTGTCAGTTGGTCTTCGTATTATTAAACAACTGAGGTAAAAGAAAAAGCAAAGAGCAAAACAATTATGGAAGCCAGCGTGGTGTGAAAGAAACACGGAACATGAAGTCACTAGAGGCTTTGGGAGATGTGTTTTTGTAATCGATAAAATTGATTACAAATGAGGCGTCTTTGTACATCTGAAATGGATTCAACTGAAATTGTTTTTAAAAATGGAAAATCTCCAAGAAGGATTACGAGCGATACTTTTTAAGTTGTTACAAAACGATAAAGAAAAACATTTTTTGGTACAAAGCGTTTCGTCGGTTTCTAAAATATTTGCAATTAAGATATAAACACCTTTGCATGCGTTCGGACCGATTCTCGGAACATTTTCTGGACTCTGAAGGTGGTATCTCCAAAACATGGTTTTTGAGAGCTTCAACAGCTTTTTCACGCGTTTTTATTGACATTTATGAGCAAAAAGAAGTCACTAGGTGATAATTCAAGTAAATATTAGGCATTAATTCGATGTTTCTCCTTCAAATAATTACTTGTTTGAGATATTGTATGCGAGCTGGTATTTGTGATGATTCTGGTGCGACGTTGTCAATTTTTTTTCCTGATTATCATTCAGCATTAACTATTCCTCGATCCTCCAAAGCAATATTTGCAACATGTCCAGTACAACGAAAGAAGCAAGCAATCATTTTCTTGGAAGTGCTTCGTGATCGAACATATTTTGCTGGATTTGGTTTATCTGGGAGCACCCAAACAGTTGATTGCTGCTTATTTTCCAGCTCGTACGAATATGTCCAAGTTTCACCACCTTACCTAATTGTAAACGGACTTTGTCGAATTCCCTTATGTTAATTGACGTGAGCCTTTTTTGTACGTAGGTCAAAGTATGCGGAATTCATGCGGGCAGATCTTTTTCGCATCTAAATGTTCATGCAAAATCGATGTCCTGCAATCTTAGCGATATGTCCATTAAATACTGGTTTGTTAAATTAATACGATCTTTGAAACTAACATCTATTTCGTTCCTAAAAATAAATTTGATTTAACAAATTTATGTGATTCTATTTGGGTATTCTTTAGTGCGTGTTTTAGGCTCATTTAAATGAGATACGAAGAGTAATAGCTGTTAGACAAGGTCTGATCTTCTGAAAGTTCGATGTACGTTATTTATTTGATAACCTCCGCTAACGTACTTTGTACGTGCTCTAAACCATACATCAAACGCTCTAAAAAGTTAATCGTTATAGAACGTATTTATACAGACATATATCTATTTTGATATTCGTGTATAGGCGGATAATTTATCACCCACTCCATTAGAGAAGTCCAAAAAACAAAAAGACAACGACGATGAATACAAAGAACGAAGGCCACTCCGAAACGAAATTATTTCTGTGTATTGCCGAATAACAAAGCGCAAATTGGACAAACTCCGGCGATAAGTCGTTAAAATAACGTTTCAAACTAATCCAAGAATACCATCGCTTCTTCTTCTTGCGTTCTTCTCCCTCTTCACCATGGTATGGTCTTCGCGGTCGCCGTAAATCATTATCGGGGAAAGAATTCGATTTGCATATCTAATGAACCGGTCCCGACCAGTCAGTTGGTCGGGCCAAATTGGCCGTCAGTTCTCGCGCGTATCCAACCCGGCCCGACATCACGAAAACAATCGATCGCGGTTCTCGGCTTCGATGCTCTTAGCTAGTAGATGATGAGAGGAATAGGGATGGAGAACGAGACTTTCTGAAGGGAGAGAAAGAAGCGTCGAGGTCAAAAAGATACCTGACACCTGTTATTGGCAACCTATTAGCAAACAAATGATTAAATTTAATATAACAGTCCGCGGTATTAAGTCATAAATTCGAATCTAGTTAGCCGGGGTAGGTCGATCTACAGAAAGGAATTAAGGAGATTCAAGATGCGGGGTGAGGAGACGCGGAGAATTTCCTCTTGTTTTCCAAAGGTTGCTTGATGCTCGTAGGTAAATTGAAATCGGGCCTGAAACAATGGGCTTACCTTGGTGTTTAAAATTCCAAAGGCAGATTGAAAAATACGGGGTGGTATCTAAAAGTTTCCGAGATGTAGGGTTGAATAACATTGACGAATATCGGAATGTAATTAACCTTCCTCACCTTCACAGTATTCCGCTTGGGGATGTAAAGGAGTAAATTTTGAAGGTCTTGTTTTGTTAATGTGTTCAACATCGTCTACCATTTGGCATCAATTCCTTTTTCCTCTCTCTCGCGATTCAAATTTTGGGAACATTTGTCATCTTCCATAGAAACATCTGTAAGAAATGTGTGTTTTTGTTTGGATTCTATTGTCTTCACCTCCGTGTAATTTTGAGAAAAGAATTGTAGTTTCTTGAAAAATATTGAGAACTGCCTATCTTTGCTGCGATTCCTTTTAACTTTATCTCTCAAATTCCTTCCTAAAACTTGAAAAGAAACATCAAACCTTTTATATGCATTTTGTAGTAAAGTTAATTTACTTCCATCTAAAACCATTTCTTTCAATTCATAAAATTTTTCTATGGGGAAATGAGTAAAATAGAAATTTTAAAATTTACGTACATAAGGTATCCTTAAAAACTAGCTCAGACAAAATATTTTCAACTGCCGGTATCTCTTTCCCTGCACAATTTGAAAAATAGAACTTCCAAAGATCGATTTTTTTATTCATAAAAAAAGAAAAAGGGCATGAAGCAAACAAATGTACAAATAACAAAATGAAATTGAATACGTATTTCACTATTGTAGTAAACCCTCGAAAACACCATGATCCATGTATGCTGTTACTCTTCGTATTATCCCTGATGAATAGCTTGTTGAACAGATCTTGCAGTCAGTTCATTGAAAGTTCTTCTAACTCTGTCGATCATGTTTTGTAGCAATCGGATCTCTCTATGCAACGTTTTTAATATAACCTCACAAGAAGGAATCTAGTGAGGTTAAATTTGGAGATCATGGTGGGACCATTTTTAGCGATCTATCGATCGTCAAATATTTCAGTAAGACTAATATACTACGTGCGTTATGTGAAGGAGCCTCACCGACGTAATGATTTGCTGACAATCTTCATTCATTCATTTCATTAAAGTAAATAGAATTACATTGTTTTTGAGCGCAGAATAGATTAAAATTTGGCTTCATCGCTCCCCCCAAAAATAAATAGTCTTCTTGTGTTTGAACTAAAAACCATCTATAAAATTCCTTTCAATATTCAATGTGTGTATGTCTTATATTTTACACCATGAGGCTGTCACCTATGTTTTATCAAAATTCTGTGAATTGTTTTGGTTACTCTCAGTGCTAGTTCGGCATCATAGATCGAACTAATCGTGTGCCCAGTAAAATAAAAAATGTTATAGTTTCTGTATCTTTGTCATCTCTCAAGAGTTCTTCTTCTTTTCGGTACCATTTCATGAACGATCCAAAATATCTACAATTTTTTAACTAAAATACTGAAAATTACTCCGTTTATTATTGTTGTTGCGTTCAATTGGTTTATTGGACTAATTGCTGGTGAACTGCTAGGAGGTTTCAAAAAATAAAGTCAGAGTCAAGTTGTTACGTATATTAAAAAAAACAAAAAACATTTATTTCGTGTATAATAATAATAAAATAAAATGGCCTTCTTTCCGTCGGAGATTTTTGTAATGTTAGTTCTATTTAGTATATGCTAGTCACCACCTTTTATCTCCGACGGAGTTTTGGTTTTTATCGTATTTGCGATTTCCTTGCTTCTCTGTATTTTATGCTTGTACCGAATCTGCTTCTTATTCTTTATATCTTTGATATGAGTCAAAAGGATATATCATTGCATACATATTTCAATATTTAGGCATGGACAAACTATACCTTTTATTCGTAGGTATAAATATAAAAGTATTTGCTACGTTATGCACACATTTTTGTATTAGGAACCCAGCAGTAGCTGGAAGACCCGGTAGGGTGGCTGTTTAATAATCGATCAACATCTATCGTAAATACGATTCGACTCCCGACTACCCGGTCCTCCTAGCGTCTTTCGCGCTAATACTTATTTCTATACTTATTTGTGTGCTAATTCCTTGCTACAACCTCCTTAATATAGTGAGAAAGTCACAAAGCATATATTGTGCGACAAGCGTATAGATTGTTCGGCCGCAAGCACCTAAAACATCGCGTCAGCCGATGCCTAGCTCCGCCCGCGCAACCCGAGTATGCGCTGGATTCGTAGCCGACGCGCCCGTAGTGGCAGTCGTACGTTAGCGGAGCTATTAACTTTAGCGAAAGCACTTATTATAAATTCTCGCTTGATTCCTTGATGCAGAATCTAATGTTGCTTAGAAAATTAGGAGTTTTATTATTTAGGAGAGGAAATTTCTTAGTTTAAGTATTCTTGACATTCTCCCTTCCCTACTGGCACACCCTGTATAGTTTAGCAAATTTATCTCTTACTATGAATACATCGTTCCATTGAACATTACCAGCAAGAAGAATATTTTTTTAGCGTACTGTAATTGTTTAATTATTTGCAAGCCTGTAATGTCCTGCATCTATTAAATTCATTTACAAAGTTGCAACATCTCTGCAAGAATGAATTTTAGGCTTAGGATATGTTGCATAAATTAATTTTAAAATTAAAAACACAGAATCTAAGAGGAAATGGTACCGTTATATTAGTTATATTTTGGGTTTTAAGGATAACATTTCCCCATATAATTTAACGGACGCTCATCATGACATATCCTGTATACACAAAATACTTCTTTGTATAAATCCATCCATCAAAAGCGTTTTCTTAAGCCACTACCAGTAACGTGTTTATCTCAGTCTCTTCGGAGAATTTTTGCAGCTTTTGACGTACTCAACCTTAACAGATTTGTTATCTAGCAGCGTTAGTGTGTGTCTCTACAGTAAGACCATCGTAAATAACAAGAAGTGACTGTGATTGATTTTGCGGGACAGTAACTTTTCTCCTACGACATCCATTATTATCTCTGCATACACCTACAACACTACTATACTTCTTAATGCTTCTAACGCTTCCTAGATAAGATAATTCCAAACGATATTTGAAAATCTTCCTTAACATCTTCTTTCTAAATCCGATTCAAATCCGCAGAGGAAAATGCGAGAGTATTCATTCTTGGTCTTGCTCGCCTTATTTAACCAATTTGGGACGGGTCTCGTGTGTCCGCCACTTCGAAAAAAGGGGGAGCTCGCATCAGTGGAACGACCAGCGAGTGATTTGTCATGTTGGTGTCCGGATGATGGATGTTGCCAGGTCCAGTACGCCATTAGCATATTGAAAGGTTTGATTCATGTCTGAAGAATTTCGTTGTTCCCAAACGGTTGTCTGGACAATTGCCAATACCTTAGGCTGTTCGCTTATCAGCATACATATTTAAATATCAATAAATGCGAATAATGAAATGGAAGAACTTATTTGCCCGAAGTTTTTATTCCATGCAACAAGATGTATTGGAGCAGATACAAAATAATAGAAATACGAACGGAATTCAAGATTTAATTAGAGCAAAAATAGTAAACCAAGAAGTAGCTTAATAGTTGTTATTAACTAGAGTTCGTAAAAATCATACTTGACTTATTTACTATGTTCGCTATGTTCTATACGTTACATCTATCGTATTTATAATATGCTCGACTAGACGTTTTTGTTATTATCATTATTATGACGGCTTTCAATTAACTCCAATCCATTAGCCTTGCATTTCTTCTCCGTTTTTACCGTACTCGGAGATCCTTTTCCGGCGTAAAAACAGCACGCCAGATGTAACTATAACGAAGTAGACGGGTATTTATTACGTATTGCAATTAAAATTAGAATAACTACACGTACTACAATCGCTGCTTTATATTGATTTAAACCTTCTGCTACTCGGTTTATTTGTTCATATCGCAGATCCGTTCGTTAAGGAAGAATTTACCAGCTTCCAGTCGCTTGTTTAATTTTTAGTTTTATTAGGTAGTTAGTAACCGAAGGAACGCAGAAGGAAGATAGAGAACAATAACGCAAGTTGGGCGTTACGTTTTACCAGGAATCGGGTGGTTGGTGAAGAAAATTGTCGAGTAGTTGGTATAATCTTTGTACGTGTGGTCGCGTATCGCATACATAATTATATTGAAAGATTAATTTGAACTTGATTAGCGGTTACATGATTACAATTTGTTGCTTTTAAATTGTAAAAATAAATTAACAAGCGAATATCATTACAAGAATAAGAAGAACAGGGTAGACGTCTAAAAATATGATCTGTGATATAAACTATCTCTTACTAACCCGTACCACTTTTCTTATTTTATTTGCAAATTCGTTTCTTTTATATTTATTTGATTATTCATGTACATCTATGGTACGTATTCATCGTAAAAATTTACCTAATTTCTTCTTCACTAAACAACGCCGTCTAAGCAAGGATATATATTAAAGTTCAATTAAGGCTTTGTATCTTCGCGGGAAGCACTACTAGGCTCGAACTATTCTAGGCGTTCTTTTGATAAGTTTTGTTAAAATGGATTGTGGAATATTAATCCATTCATGTTGCAGAATATTCCGTAAATGTTCTTGTGAAGTTGGGCATATTTTTCGGAGCCTCCTGTCCAGTTCATCCCACAACAACTCTATAGGGTTCAAATCTGGACTTTGTGGGGGCCATGTCATTACTTTCAGTGTGTGCTGTTCTTCTTGCTCCTTTAGATAGTTCTTACACACTAACGCAGTGTGTTTTGGGTCGTTGTCATGCATGAATGTAAAGTTACGGCCTATTATACGCAAGCCTGATGGCACTGCATGATTCTGGAGTATTGCAAAATAATTTTCCTTCCTCATTACACTCTGCACTCTGCATAAATCTCCCGTCCCAGCAAAGGAGAAACATCCCCACACTAACACAGAACTACGCCCTTGCTTCGTTGTAGGCATAATGCAGTTCGGGATCCCTTTTCGGTTTTAGATCTTCGGACATAAACTCGTCGATTTTGCCCAAAAACCTCAAACTTTGACTCGTCACTCCAAAGCACGTGTTTCCCATCATCTAACGACCAATCTAGATGAGAACGGACCCACTGTAGCCGTTTTGCTCTGTTGCTCCGACATAATAAGGGGTTTCGAATGGCAATGCGCCCATGAAGGTCTTGTTGAAGTCGATGTTTTACCGTACTCGCCGAAACTTGTTCTTCACGGCCGCGATTGACTTCGGCTGCTATTTGTGGCGCTGCTAATTTTCTATTGCGTTTGGTTAATAATACAATTCTCAAATCTTCAGCTTTTGTTGTTTTCCTAGATGCTCCGGCACGAACACGATTTTCTATAGTTCCAGTTGTCCGATATCGCTTTATGATGTCATTTACTGTTGAACTTCTCATATTTATTTTTTCAGCAATTTGTCGCCCCGAATATCCTTCTTCAAACAGCGTAATAATGCGTGAACGTTTTTCTACGCTGGTAGGCTTGCCCCGTGCCATTTTGAAGTAAATTTTCTTAAAACTTTCGCGCAAAAACGACAGATGCACACCAACACGCGTTTAACAGTAAAATGAAGCAAATTTATCTCTTTACGCCTGTGATAAATAAACAAGAGTGATGCTGCGGTATATTTCCTAAATGTATTGTTCGTTAATAATCCCCAAACGACCCGTTTCAAAAGATCGGTACTTCCGAGAAATTCTTGGAATGATAATAAAAGGACTTTATTGTGGTTGTCGCAATGTTTCTACTTTACATAACAATTTATGGCTTTAATCCCTTAGAAAAGAGTGTATGCTTAATATTTTTCTAATTTTATGTATTAATAATTGTATACAGTGTGATATAATAGATTTTTATTGTATGACCGAACTTCACTGAACGGCAGTGTACATTACTCTGTGTGTTGTAACTTCATCTGGGGGAGGAAAGTATAAGAGCGGTTGTATTGTTAATCAACCAAGGCCGTTTGAACATCACACTAACTTTGTTTTTCACACCATGATTTCTCATATCCGCATTGGTATTCGCAGTGTGTTACCTTCTCATTCAGTGATAGCTCCTAGTGCAATAAATTCGTATATTCTAGTTTTTTCTTTAAGATTTTCATTAGTATCAATAGACGAGAATTTCAAAGGATTTTGGCAAAGAAGCAGCAACAGGGAGTATTTGTAGAAGTTGCATGTCGTCGCAAATACCTACTATCACAGAGATGCTACAAAAAGCTTTACGCGTGCCTGACGTACCTGGAGAATTGGTGGCCAACCCAAAGACTGTGAATGAACAGCATCTGTTCATTAACCCGGAAAACGTAATATTCTTTGCCAACAACTTTTGCTTGTATAATTTTCGAAAATATGACAATTTATTAGTACCCAAATAAAATAAAACACTTTAAACCAACCAAGAGCAGATGATCATCGCCTCTCACACAACATTTGCGTGTCGTCAACAAATCAATGTCGATTGAAGCGCCGTTTAGTTGAAAGGAAAAAACCTTAGGTGTTCGCGAAATGCATTTTTTTAACGCTGAAATCGTATTTACGAGCCGACAGTGTACTTGTACCACAGTAACGTACATATATAACGTACATGCACACATGCCCAACATCGATGTGCTTTATTCCAGCATAGCGCGGCATGCTTGACATTTTGCAGCCTCATTAAACGTGTTGACAGTTCAATACACGGCATAAAGACATTATTACTCTTAATCGCTCTCAGCGTAGCGTGATGTGGCGTATACATCGGGTAATACCAACAACCTAAAGAAAGTGAGGCTGAATTATAATAACGGCTCGGATCGAATATGTTTCGCGATTTTTAAAACGATCGTCAAACGTTTGTAAATCCAATCCAGATTTGTTTATAGCTTCTATTGTCTTAAACGGCTTATTTGTTATTTATTATATTTTATAGTATATACATATGTAGCTGTCCGCTTAGGTTACGCGATTTTGCAATCTCGTAATTGAATAGGGTATTATGGGAACGCGCCAGGTATTGTTTGGTAAGCGAATTCACATAGTTTATCGATTAAATCGCCCGGAATTAATTAATGCATCGATATACCGTGTAAATAATGTAATAGCTTCGATTGCTAACAACTAGACGTACATTAACAGGCTGTTATTGTGTAATTAAGATTAATTATTCCAGAAATTATACAATTGATTCATTTGTTAGGTGATATAATAGATTTTATGTAAACTATTTTATTTCAATGATAATTACGTGAACTTTATTTGCTTGACAACCTAGATAAACCCTAGATAGACCTAGATAAAGCTAGTAACGTTTGCAATAATTATACTTTGTGTTTTTATGATTCAGTACGTGTTTTTTTTAATGGCTACTGCAACTGTGCAACTTTGCCGCAACGTCGAGAGTTCCTCGTGGTTTAATTTGCGACCCTTAATTTTGAACATGTTTATCAACTTTAACGATTCAGGACTATGTCTTACCAGGGTCAGCAGTGAATTTTCTGGTGACTTCACCCTCCGCGGCCGAGGCAGTAATAGTAACAAAACCACAATTTAGTAGAAATGTCCCATTTCTGTGCCGCTTTGCTGATCCATAACCGTTCCCCTTTGCTGATCCATAACCGTTCCGCTTTGCTGATCCATAACCGTTCCGTTATCCGTCCATTATCTCTAGAGATTCGCGTATTATCCTCGGGTGGTAGTGGCTGGTCCTGGCTAATACCTTAACGTCGCTGTAGGTTATGCGGTGATTTCCTTGTTGATGCAGGTTGTGGCGCAGGAGACCACCGGATAACCTACAGTGACGTTAAGGTATTAGCCAGGACCAGCCACTACTACCCGAGGATAATACGCGAATCAATAGAAATAATGAAGAACACCCACAACTTCAATCACGAAGACGGATACAAGATCAGCAACACTACTGGAAGTTAGCACTACGGAGTCGTCATACAATGAACGACGCGATTCAGCGGAACGGAACGGTTATGAATCAGCAAAGCGGAACGGTTATGGATCAGCAAAGCGGAACAGAAATGGATCGGCAAGGCGGAACAGAAATGGAATATATAACGAGGATCAAGAGACAACAACACCAGTCTTTAGAAATCTTCTGAAGAAGTTGACAGCATGGTCAGCGAAACGTCAAGTAAAATATTAACTGTGCGACATCACCCGAAAGACATTTCTACTATGGATTATGGTCGTGAAAGCCTACACTCAACTATTAAAACCACAATTTACACATATTATAGGCTCTTTACTACCATCAACGCTCTTATATTCTGTTGGCCCGTCGCCTCGCATAAAAAAGCAATATTACTGACGTTATTTGTTGGTAAATTCGCAGATGATCTAAACATGTTTGCAACTCCTTCATTACAGAAGTCTTCGATTACGTCAATAGCAATAACGTATTGCCACATTATGAAACCATTAATGATTTTGGTGAGAAACTAGGGTAGCCATGAGTTCTTTGAACTTCATTATTATTATTAACATTCTTCCCGCAGGGTAAACACTTTGGAAGTTTTATATTTGACCTTGTTTGGAACATGCTTCTTTGATGTGAAGTACTCTTTTAACCAAAAGCGGCAAATTTAAATATTTCAAAGAAAATTCATTCTATTCCTATGATTTAAATAGAATCATGTCTATTCATACGGTTGGTGCTCGTTGTTGTCTAGATTTAATACAGCATCTCTTCAATATTCTTCTCCAGAATTGTACGCTTCATTAATTGACGATCATTATTTCAGTGTTTTAACTTCAACGTATCTTAATTTGGTTGATCTCAAAGTAGCACCCTTTACCTGTACCATTAGCTAAAACTAATATTACGCTAAAATCTCTTGTTTACTTAATGTTGGGCAATTATATGAAATTATAATTCGAAGACATATTTTGGGTGTTCCGAAACGAATCTTTTATTAGAGGTATCCCAAAAAGATCTACCTTAGAATTACGTCTAATTTCTTTTCAAATAATCCAGCACACAAATAAAAGACTGCACTAATAAAACGAAGCTCTAATTTTTTGAACATCATCCTGTACTAAACAGCGCCAATTCTCTCACTCTCGACGAGGTTTTACATGCATGGGAGTAGCGCAACCCATATAACTAACGCGCTTCCAGTTCAATAAGTTGCCAGTTGTCAGGTAAACGAGACGCTAAAGATCTTGATGTATTGACGTTGTATTAGTTCGTGTGGCGTGTCTAGTTGACGTTATTTAAAACGCCATTCACCCAGGAGGGCATGAGAAGTGAAAGTCGTCGTTTCTTTTCAATTGACATTTTAAAAACCATCACGTGTAGCTTAACAATAATAATATAATGGTGTCAATCGAGTATCTGCATACCTAACATGTCTAGCGAAAAGGGCGTGAGAATCAATTGTTCAGGATTATATACAGAAAGATATCCTAGAATCAGATCGGAAAAATTGAATCTTGTTTCATGCGCTTTGATAGATGATCTTATACAATTACTCCGCCACTCATTTGGAATGTGCGAAAAATTTCGAGGGGAATTCAAGAAACATGTAACGGGTTATATCCAGAAAGGATGCAACCTGTTACAACAAGGATACAAAAGGAATAACGTCATTAAATTTAGTAAATAAATCTGTTAAATAAGTAATATCTGACCTCTGTTTAATTAAATTTTCTTTCAAAATGCGATTTGTAACATTCAAAAACCTTAAAACGGTGTCAAATGTGAAAGAAATCTTGTCAATTATAGCTCTTCGACAGAAGATTAATCGATGACAATCTTCGTAATTTTCTTCACATCATTTCGCAAATAAACTAGAATTCAATGCTTTGTCACGTATCTTGTTAACGGCCGTTATGATGAATTGAAGAGGTTTAGGCAATCGGGAACTGAGATTTTTAGGTACTGAACGTTGTCGATGAATGACGCAGAGAATTGCAACCATCTTGGGTATTTTTTTTTTCTTGAAAGGGCTTACAAAATTGCGACAACACTTAAACGCGGTTGGTGCTGACGGAGTCCCAACGGCTTCAAATAATACGCTATCTTTGTTCATCTGCTGAATGTCTGAATCGTCTAGAGATAAAAATACACTGTCTTCGCATAGATTCTTTTAACTTTTAGAATATGTCAAAGTCTGGTAGACTCCTGTCAGTACTATAGGGTGTAGCCGGTAAAACTTTCCAAGCGTTTCGGAGCAGCAACGTGCAGCTGAGCATTGTCATGGAGAATGTCTGGCCCATCCTCGAGCAACTGAGATCAGCTTTTGAAGGAAAGCACTATCGTATACTCCCGTGACACTTTGCCCACACGGAACTTTGTCAGAAATGATTACGCCTTGGCGGTCGTAAGCGAAGCCTATTATTCGTTTAACCTTCAACCGAGCTCGACAAAATTTTTTTGGTCATGGGGGTCGATTGTAATTTCAACTCAGGTTCGAAGTTTCTAACCCACGTTTCGTCAATAGCGACTATTCGATGCAAGAAAGCTTGATCTTCAAGGTCAAATTTGCCTCTCAGCGAAGTTGCAGTGTGCAACCGGTTTTGCATCTGCTCAGCAGTTCAGCATGAGGAACCCATCGTGTGCATCTCTTTTAATCAAATCATTTCTCAGAATTCAGAATTCATATGTTGCACGACGATCTTTCTCAAGAAAATCTGCCACAAATTTGACACATCGTTCATCAGTTGCTGTTCTCGGGCGTCTTGATTGTACGTAACACGACCTTTACCAAAGCGATGAGCTCAACGAGAAACTGTACTGCAGTCCATAATTAACGCGAGGTATCGCTGATTTTGGTGGAGTTTTTGCCACGTTTAGTTTCAATCTTGGTGTATGATCTTTGATCTGCAACACTGATAGTACCCGCTGTAGCTCCATTTCTAATTCGCATTAATACACATTCAAACAAGCTATCGCGGACACTTTCTGCTTTCTGGAAGTTGTAAGTCGAACCAGGAAGACATAAATTTCGCTTTCGATGCGTCAACCATGCTGGAGTAGCACCACCATGTGCATTAATTTTGCTATGTTTCTTATGTGAAGATTATGGAAAGGTGGTTTAGACCCATTGGTGCCCCTTTGCCTAAATCGTACCTCTTAAAGTATCTTATTTTGATTAGAAATTACAACTTACGAGAATATGAGGGAAATATGGTCCTCGAGATACATCTCTCGAGGACCATATTGTACATGCTTTTAAGGAATATTATAACTTTCGAAAGTAGGTAAAATATATGGAAGTCATGGTCGGAAAGCCGTTAATGAAAAACTTGGGGAGTCATTGGGAGATGGTGGGTGAGATCTAAAGAATTAGAAGTGGCTGTACATTTTGTGTTTGCTATTGTTATTATTGCTAAATAAATTTTAATTTCCAACCATTCATCGCCCAGCTCAAACAAATTAATCAACTTACGATGATAAAAAATTACGTACTTTCGTTCCGACAGAAAGTTCTCCAAAAAAGTCCGAAATTCTTTCACGTAACCCGTTTCGATTATTAGTAGTCCGCGAAATAACCCGCTAAAGACGCTAAAATTTCGATGATGAATGGAGAATAAATGAAGTACAAGCTTCAATTTGAGCAGAATGCATCGTACCGATGTGTATATAAGGGGTCCGCGAAATTCGGTGGCGCATCAAAAGAAACCGCAAATAACTTCGAAATTTAAGTGGGTTCGAGAAGCAGAAGGGACGCAAATGAATCTGACGGTTGTCATAGTCGAGTCGATTTGGAAAGACCTAAAACCGCACGAACAATATCATGATTGCGATCCGTGGAAGGCCCACTACCAACGTAGTACACACTTATGTTATTGCATATGGGCATGTGTAATTTAACGTCTTGAATTGAATGGATATTGGTTTGTTTATTTGGTCTCCTTATCGTTTCTTTTTTTTTGTTATTATAGATCTTATTTGTTTTTGGATGAGTGTAATTTGTAATCATTTGTATTGCAATTAACATGCGTATAATGATGTTTTTCTTACAAAGATTTTACTTCCTTAATTTTTTTTAATTTTTACCCATTCACCCTCTAAAAATATTTGAAACAAAAGGTACGTGACCGTGGGGCCATTAAGGATCAGAAAACGGTTTTATTAGCGGTTTAGGAAAATACCGTGGAGAATAAATTCTTCAAATAAAAATTGTTGGGAGAGAGCGAACGATTTCAAAATCAAAAAGCTCTACTTGTAACTGGAAATGTAGAAAGTGGCAAATTTTGTCGGAATGCTTTTAATCAAAATTATTCGGAGGTGGACACTTGAGAGTGAGTTTGACCCTTCTGCAAAGATCAAATTACCCTACGATATAATTTCATGCCATGATTAAAAACATATATTCTCTTATAACCCTGCAGCTTCTACCATTAAATACGTTAATTCAGCTTCGAGATTTCATTTAGACGAAAACTGCCGCCTTCTCCAAATACACACTTTCATCCTGGTGTTAATTTTTGCGCTCGCCATGACCGGAACAGTTCCTCCTTCTTCGTATTAAGATGTCATGCATCGCATTAATAAACGCTGATACGCGTTACACTAAACCAACGACGTACGGGGATGAGCCGGCTACCGTTGACTTTGCTTCGCTCAACAGGTTCGCCGCTTCGGTAGGGCCTCGAGCGGAGGGCTCTCGCTTCGGCCCGGAAAAATGTTGATTAAAATTTTAATCGAGTCATTAATCTCTCTTCGAAAGGTCCGCCCCGCTTAACGAACGTACTCCGACTTGATTAACTTTTAAATATTTTAATTAATTATTATTTATCGTGGTCACACGGTTGTTATTGCATGGGATGTTTTGGTAGAAAAATATTGGTAGGTACGAGTAGAAGGTGTGGGAAGAATTGAAGATATGTTGCGTAAGGTCTGGTTAGAAATAATATGCAAGTTCTCGCGAAAAATTTCGAAACATTGGGATCAATTTGGTTACTTAAATACAAGTTAGCCAGGATAAATAATTAAAAATACGTATGACATGCAATTAAAATTTTTAATAGCCAAAAGAAAGACATATGGCGGAGTCAGTAGGATTCATTCTTGAGAATGTTCAATTTTTTAATTCTGAAATTTCCACACAGACAAAACCAATTACAGTAACTGTGAAGGCAGATAAGTCCCTGTAAGATTTGTAAAAGTCTTGACAGAACAGAATTTCAAAGGATTAAATCGTTAAATTATTGCTTATTACGTTTCACGTTTACATCGATTCCGTTTGACAAGCGTATCTAAGAGGAAGGAGCCATTTAGGTTCAGTTTTAGAGACATCTAAGAAACGTGAATACTGTACGGTATTCCTCTAAGTTTGTGTGGACTTGCAACGTGCCTTACTGTAACTTACGTGGGTATTCTATGTAGTTTCGTATAAGCTAAATATTAACCGTTATATGCTGCGGTTCGAAATTTTTCTTGCTTAAATAGAGATGCTCATTTTATCGTTAGCACAGTGGTGTAGTCCTGGGATGGTATAGGAACAGTCCAAAGAGAACAGATATTTCATATTACGCTTAGTTTATTATTTTTATTTTTATTAGTTAAAACTTATTTTTAGTTTAGTTTATTTTAGAAACTCAAATAAATCAAAGGAATCTGTGTAACAAGATATGTATCTTCAGAAATCTGGGGATTAAGAATAAAGAAGTAGAAGAAATGAAATATTTAGCAGGAATAATTGAGGAAAATTAAAATTTTGGAACATACAGAATATGCTACGAACAAGACATCTACGAAGGACAACCAGTTCACTCTTTAAGTTTAATAATTAAATTTCGGACTTTGAGCCAAATCGTCATCCAGATAACGCGAGTTCAAGTCACATGTGATGGTTAGAAAAAGCTGAGTTTCAGGAAGAATCATATAAACATAGCGTTTGTGTTGCAATATCGCTATATTAGGTTAGTTCTCGTTTGAAATTTCTAATACTTGTTTAAAGTTTAAATTCCGACAAGTGTTCTTGCGACGCACAAACTCTAAATTCAATGAATTAATTTGGAAAAATCATCTCTTTCTATACATTCCCTCCAAACAAAAAATACGATTAGTTTGCTTATTGCACATTGTTTTTTTAATGTTATTCATTTATCCCTTCTTCAATTTATTTACAAAAATTAGTGAGAAAAATTTTTAGAATTGCACATATGAAACATCAATTCTCGCAGTAGTATAGATCGAGTCCGATTGCCTGTTCCATTTGGGCTGCCTCCATCATCCCAGAAACACACCACTCCATGACCGACAAAATGAGCATCACCACTGATAAATTATTGCAAGAGTGCCAGAAGTAGCTCTTTTTCATTTGATGGTTGTAGTGCCCAACTACCGAGAATCCATACTCTTAAATTTTTCTCGGTTTACTGTACCTTACAGCTTTACCAGTTTAAGATGTCCCGTATTGTACGTAAAATACCTTTTTCGCTAATTGCACCCTTTTTAAGCGATCAACAATCGCCATCATTTCGAGAAAAGAACTTGCTGCATGCAATAAATTACAAGAACAACGATGAGCGTAGTTACCGCACGGCATGATTTTTTGCCTTCGCTTTATATAGGTACAGGAATTTACAAGTGAATAACTCGAACAGACTCGAGGAAAGAGTTTAGTCGGTAGTAATTATTATGATATATGGCTTTGTTATCGTCATTGTAGCAGTTAGTTTCGACGAGACAAATTGGCAAATGTAGGTATATACATACCTTCAAGAACAGAGACAAAAAAAAATCTACCTTGGTATTCCTGCGGGGTCGTGTTCTTTTCATAATTAATACAATACGAAGCAGAGAAGAACAACGCAAAATAACGCTAGGTGGAATGAAAAGGAATAAGCAGCGAATGAACCATACAGCAACAAAAACACAAACAACACCATGCGGGAAAGAATCAAAAACGAAATGAAAAGAAAACAAAATAGAAGTGGATATTAATTCGAACGCATTGAAACGGAACAATACCGTGAACTATTGAAACTTGTTGAAATTGTATTCTATCTAAATTTCGATCGAATATTTCGCCCGCCATCGCGTTGTTAGGAAGGTTAGCGCTATTGAAATAGGTTCTCCTCTATTAGATTAGTTGTTTTGATATGTGTATGACGTTGCGTGAATGGTTTAGAATTAAATAATGATAAGTACAAAAGGATTAATTTGAAATCTCAAGGAATAAGCATACAGTGTCATTCAAAAGAATCCTCTTTGCATCTATATTGAGAAATCGTCATTTTAAAGATCCGGTATTAAATAAGATTGGGGCCTGCAGTATTTCGAAAATTTAACAAAAACGCTTTTTCATCCTTACACTTAATTTCTATTCTACGCCGATTGCAGCGTTGTCTACTGAATCCTTAAGGTAAATGGATTATTTTTCTTATTGCAATATTTATTTATTTCAAAATATAATTTTTTGTCTCACTTTCATCTTCACTATCTGTTATGGTCTGAAATTACGAAAACATTAGCTCGTCACCACCTGGATTAATTTTATAAAGAGAGGCCAGATCGTTTGACTCATCAACGCAGAGCCGTTGAACTATTGAAATTACAAAATAAAATAAAGAAAGTTCGTTTCGAAGTCTCATAATTTATTATAAAATCTGCTGCTTAGGTTTCTGATTGGAAACAAAAAAGTATTATCGAATTTCAGAACTTGCTCATGCAAAACTGTCCATCCCCATTCTATCCTTTTAAAGGTTGGTTTTTCAAAGATCGCAAGTGCATGCTTTTTCCTAACCGGAAGTTTGTGTACTACTTTTCCTGTTATTGATTTTAAACATTTTAGAATTCCCTCACCGATTTTACCCCTTAATTCTCTAAAAACACTCAAATAATATTTTTTTATTTGTAACCAAAGGCGTATTATAACCCCTTAGAGAATGAATATCCAAAAAACGGCCGAAACAGGAAGGTAACCTTCATTTTTTAGCCTGAGCCCCTTGCAAAATTTCGATGAAGACAATCCACCTTTTAATCCGCACATAAACTGTTAGTGAAGAACGCCGGCCTTCCAAAAATCAACATTAAAATTGCTTACCTATTTTATTATTGTGCATTTTATAATTATTAAAATCGTTAGGCTTAAACGCAATACGCCGAAAGAAGGAAAAATAAATATAGAGCTTTTTTTTTTTAACAAATTTAAAACATTGAAGCTTTTAAAAACAGACGGCAGAAGTAAAGTTTCTTGCCTTTTATAACATAATCTTAATAATTAACAATTTGCCTTACGATTAAATCATTTTTTTATATCATAATAAGTGGGCAAAAAATTAAAAGCTCACATGCAATAATTTTCGCCCACGTGACAATAATTTTCAAAAAATATTTTAAATATGGTTAGAAATAGTTTTATTAAGCAAACTTTAATATTTAACTGACTAAAAAATGTCAATGTGTAGGTGTTAACAAAGTTGATGGCTACTTCCGGTATAATCGGAAGCCTTAGATTAAAAAGTTTTATTTTAATAGTACATGTTGGTTTTAGTATATTAATCGATTAGTCAATGCAATTTATTTTGGAGACAACCTGTTTAAGTATAATACTGAGCTTGAAATTGAAGGTTTTCATAAAATTCGTAAACACCGTAAGCAACAATAAAGAAAGCGTGCAAATGTGAACTATAAGGCTTGTTCCAACATAAATCACAAACTAGTCAGGTGCCATTCGAGTGGCTAAAAAGGGTCCGAAACACTTTTCTGGCTAATTTTACACATGTGATTGGCTGTCACTAGTTTATGGTTCATATTGGAACAAAGCTATAATGTTTATTTACCAAAGATCTTATGCTTGAAGTAGAAAGTGTAGAGCTGACTACAAATTATTTAAATGGCGTGTCTGTGTAGTTTATTTCTTTCTTTGCTATTGTGATCAAATTGAAAAATCACTGGCTTCGTTCCACTTCTTACAATGCTTTGTTTGGAAATAGGAACATATTTTAAGGAGTAACAAGGACAATTATTAATTTAATTAAAAAAAAATAAATAAAAAAATTAATAATTAATTAATTAATTAAGCAAATTTTTGAAAAAAAAAACATCAAAAGTATACTTGCACGTCACCAAGACGGTACAATATAGAATAATATGGAATTAATAATAGCAATAATAAAAGAAAACAAAAAGTCATCGTCTTACAACGCTATTGCACTTATACCATTCTTGTGTACTCGTAAGAGCTTCGTATACGGTTGCTTCATACATCGGAGAGAATAAGACAGGTAATTGTCAGCCAATATAGCAAATTGCAATGGTAATTTCATTTGTCACGTTAATTAGGCCTCAATCTCATGTAATTGCGACATTTCCACATTGTATTCGACGTCTTCTTAAAATAACGACCACTTACAAAGAGACCAAGAAGCCAGGATAGCTAGAATCTTTAAACTAACTATTCGGTAAGCGTAAGAAGTATGTACTAGCGATTTTAAAAATCGTTAAACAACATTACGTATATATAAATCCTCCAGTAGAAGGAACACTAAGAATAATCCTGTCACAGCTAAGAGGAAGTGCCTATGTATCTGAAAAGCTCGAGAAATGCAGTTATTTTAATGCGTTCACTTTATCGGAGGAATGCTAAAAGATGGAAGAGTTTGTACCTACCATTAACAACGGGGTGATTTCCTAGATTTTCTTAGTTTGCGTATCTAGTGAGATGTAGTGTTCTAGTTTCCAAAGCCTATCTACGAGGGCAGCTCCTTTAGTTTTTATAAACAATATTTTAGGGTTGCACGATCTTCTAGAAATTTCGCCAGTAATCTAAAGTCATCTTTGCTGAACGGCAGACTATTTTTGCTGCCTTAGCCTGAGCCTGATATGAATGCTTTCGCCTGTTTTTGTCCTGAAACATTTGCGCCTCGTATCCCTATCTCGACGTTCTTTACGTTGCACAAGTTCAAAGCAGAGATCTCTGCTTGAAACATGTTGGTGTGGAGTCCTGTAGGCATTTCAAGGCGGTAGTTAGGCCCACCCATGCTTTTACCTGTCCCAACGCCTTCTATTCTTGACCCGTTCGTGTACCATGCCAGGGTACCTTTTCTGCTTTGAGGTTGCCCGAATGCCCGCTTAGTATGGATTTCAATGATCACCTTGTATGGCTGATGAAAATTGTATTGCATAGGGATGTGCAGCTGGTAATTTATGTTGGGATCATCAAGGATTCTGAGATGTCCTTTAAGATCCTTAGCCTGTAGTCCCTTCATTCTACAAAACGTGAGGGCACTCGATATAGCCTGCTTCTGAAAGTGGATGTGTGAAGCGGCGTTAATCCCAGCAGGACTTCTAGCGCTGCTGTGGGACACGTGTGCATCACACCTGTGATGTTAAGACAAGCAAGCCTCTGAATTTGTTGAACCTGCTGTTGCGCAGTGATCATGAATCTAAATGTGGCTTTGTATGACCAAAAGGTTACTTGAAGCTTAAGGCCCCAGTTCTTAGCAAGTAGCCTACGGCATACTAGTGATGCCGCTATGCCTTTTTTCTGTAAGTTGGGCATGTGGGAGTTCCATATTAGTTCTTTATCAGACTTGATTCCCTGAATCATCATCGCTGAAGCTAATCGTTTCCTCTTCGATGGAGGGTGTTTTTAAATAGACTTTCCTTGAAAGGAACGATTGTATTCTTTTTCGGGTTTATGCGCAGGCAGTTATTTTTTCATTTGTTTCATTTCGATTCGCTTTTGTTTGTTTAGATATAGTTATACTATCTTTTTTTTTTAATTTATCAAAGATTTTCTGAAAGTTAATCTTGTAAGGCTATTCTTACAAAATAAATTATATTTTATCAATAAAAATTTTTGAGGTTTGCTTAATAGTAGTGTTTCAATTATATTTTTTATTATCATCAACTTGTGGAGCTATCTATGTACAAATTGATACATTACGAATACCCTTGATATACAGAGCCGTCTAACGGACAATCTCTAAACTTCTCGCATCCAGTATTATAGGTTGCCTGCGTTGACGGCGTTGAACTTTTCCATTATCCCATTTTTTTCGAAAATCCAAGCAATTCCTTCTAATTTCCAATGAATAATTTTATGCTGGGGATGAAAATACCAACGTTTACGTTTCAAATTAACATCTTCACATTATGAAAACGCGTAAAAACAGCATTAGATTAATTAAATTTACATTTTTCTCTCTGTAATATCCACCTAGCCAAAGCGCATTAACCCAGTTGAAATAATCGAAAATTATCATTAACAGCGCCATAGCACCGTTTCCGCCTTCATTAACGAATACACAATAGACTAAAAATGCGTCAGGTTAATACCATCATCATGTTGCTATGGA
This sequence comes from Marronus borbonicus, assembly GCA_902655005.2. Lineage (NCBI taxonomy): Eukaryota > Metazoa > Arthropoda > Insecta > Coleoptera > Scarabaeidae > Marronus > Marronus borbonicus. The sequence continues at coordinate 4,889,588 of LR737387.1, forward strand.
ACATCGGGGACTCCACTAATGACGGGACAGTAGGAGTACAAGTTAATGTAATATGTATATGAGGAAGGAACGCAGGGATAAAAACAAAAAAAAGCACACCTAGGGGATTAATTTTTGGAACTGATTAACATACATAGCACCTCAAATTACCGTATTTAATGTAAATTAATGCGATGTCTTTGCATTAACTTCGAGAGCCGGATGTGAATAAATGAAGAGAACTCAGGAACAAAAAGTCGCTTTTTTCGTTGGAAGTTATATGGAAATTTTAGATAATTACTCGCAAATTAATGGTTTTGAGTTAGAATGTGGAAAGTGTTGACAAAGTGAACTAGATTTGCTTATTGAGCAGTAACGATGCTAAGCAGGGTTTACGAAATGTTGACGGACTTAATCAAAACCAGATTGAAAATGCAGGCGAAAACTATCCTTCGGGATTATTAAAATGGATCCAAATTTGGATGATCAACCATAAATGCAATATACTCTGAATTAAATAATTCAAAAGACATGGGAGCCTCTGATATAATTGAAAATACCTAATAAACTGATAATATTAAGAAAAATTATATTAAGCGACATAAACGTGCATAAAAGGCGATTTCAACAAGATACAACCAAGCAGAATCAAGGAGACTCTCTATCATCCACTTTGTTTGACTTGGTAATGAAGAGAAGCATAAGAAGAATGAAACTAGGTTACAAGAGTTATCATATTGCACGTGCTGATGTCGCAACTATTGTTTCAAATACGATAAAACAAGTACAGTACCTTGGATTAGAAATCAACGAATCCAGAACAAAATCCATGAAAACTGAGAGGGAAAACACAATAGTACTAACCTATTTAGAAAAGCAGGCGCGCAATAATTGGCAAAACTGATGAAGATCGATTGATAGAAGGAATCATGAATCATGAAAGTTTACGGCGGAAACCGAGCATTACGAAAAAAAAATTTAAGACACCAATAATACCAAACACTGCATACGCAATGGAAACAGTAATAAACAAAAAAGAAGAAGCCCTAAAAATAACGGAAAAGAAAATAATATGGGCGATATTAGGACCAAACTTAACAAAATGGAGAAAAAGAAAACAAATGCAAAGATAAAGGAGGAAAGAAAAAAACATTGAAAAAACACAAAGATTAAAGTGGGCAGGTTACATAATGAAGGGAAAACCAGGAGAAATGATACGAAGAATAACGCAATGGATACCTTTGTAGTTAAGAAGAAGATGAACACCAAAAAAGAGATGGAGCGATGACGCGGAAGAGGAATTGGAATGGAAGGAAATTGCAGAAGCAGCTAGGACCTCTAAAAACCTATAAAATAGATTTGACGGCTCCATGGTGATGATTTGAAAACATCCTGTACATATTCCTAAATCATGTATTGTATACAATACAACATTACTCACACTGAATTAAATACGACGACTTCTCGGTGGCATGTTTTTCTCAATTATTCGGCGAGAGTCTTTCTTAATTTACTTCGTGGTGCTCCTTGTCCTTTCCCTTCTTTTTTCCTATCTCCATTTCACTTCCGCCACTTCACGTTTAATATCAGAAGTCATTTATTTTGCCCGCTGTTAGCCTTCTAGCGTTTCCAACGTTGAGATCCGAGCCGTTTGGACCGGCTGTCTTCTCTCCGAACGATGCCTTTTGAAATCGAATTAAAAATTTGATTTTTTCCTCTCTTCGGTAGGTTTGCGTTTATTCTTCGCTTTCACCATTTTCCTTTTTGAGAGCGGGTGAAGTAAATTAGAATAATTGGTAGAATAATTGGTATGAGTTTCAGTGAATTGGATTCTCATGAAACTTAATTTCTTTTGCTTGCGAAAAAAAGCATGTTTGGCGGATTTGAATATTAGTTATTTTGATTTTTTTCTAGTGTGATGTGATTGCAACCTCTTAAATTGTACAGGTGGAACAAACTGTGAAATAACAATAAAAGAGAGGAAATAGTTCGTTTCTCCTACTTTTCTATTCATTTTTATCAGATCCTTATACATATTTTTTCCCTTTTTGAACAAATTGTAGTTACAGAACCGTGCTAGCAGTTCTAGATAAGTCACAGCAGCTGTGATAGTCTCTGAGTCGCGCATGCTATTTCGATTTTACTTAACATAACCGTTACTGTACCGTGCTTTAAAAATTCTAAGGTGCGAAATGAATTATTAAATTCTGAAAAAAAAAATTAACGAACATTCTTTAAGTTTCGTACTAAAGATTTAGTCAGCTAAACCTACACTATGCAACACTTATGCTATGATTTTGAAGCAGCAATAAATGCATTAAAATCGTTAAATGACTTCGCACTGTTCGTCTATAAATTGCAAGTTGAATATTCATCAGGGAAATTTGTGATTTGAACAAACTTTTTTATATTGGCGGTAATTTGTTACGTTCTCATTTGGTAATTTATCGCAACAGATGGTTGTGTTCAACATAATATAAAATACTGGCAACGGAGAAATAACTAAGTTGATGTAAAAATTGCATTGAAAAGTTTTCATAAATTAGATCATATTTTAAATTCAATGAATGCGATTCTCTCGCGTGTGCGTCCCGCATAATTTACATATTGCACTGTGAAAATTGAAAATATTGATGTTATTGCTGCTTTAAAATCGCAACGTCAGTATTGCATAGTAGAAATTAGGCTTAACTTATATACAATTTAATCTGTGGTTATATCAATATTAAATCATGATATGTGTGAAAGCCGAATTTTTTTTGCGTTGACAGAAGAGTATTTCAACCAATGTACATTTTTTCGCTACAAAATTTTTATAGAAACAACAAATAATTAAGAAAAAAAAAGGTGAAGTAAAGAGAGAGTGCAGCTAAACGTCACAGCGCGTTTAGCCAAGTAGGCCCACTACGCCTACCCTTTCCGCTGGACACTCCGAGCCGTAGTGCTCCACTGGTCGCATATGCATTGAAGGGTGACCCTACCTATTCAAATACCTGCACTGTAAATAATTTATAAAATATGCAGTGAAAAAAATGCAACAAATTAAAAATCTGTAATGCCTCCGCGTATCTATGTTGAGAATGTAATGAAGTGTGTATATTGTAAAATGAGCTTTTTCTTGCAAAATTTATGAATATTGTGGAATATTATGGAATACAATTAATTAATAAACTAGTTTGTAATGATTATTTAAAAAATGGAATATATTATAAAGGGAAAATACGAACATTTGATCAAAAAGCTTAGAAGAGCCAAGACAAGAAGCAGGTTTTTCAACATCAATAATTGTAATGTTACTCTATAAAATATGGGAATACTGTATGTGTATGTACTATCGGAAAATAATGTCTTAAATCGCCCGATTTTTTCGGTAGCCTTTATTGTCGTCTGCTATTGTATTGAGAGTTGAACTGGTCAACTGTTGTTAACTTCCCTCTGGCTATTCCTGTCTTTTCTAATAAGGATGATTAGATATGACAAAGACAGGTGAAATTGTTACTTTACGAGTCTGACTAGTCGCTGCGAAAAATTTCACCTGCCTTTGTCATTTCTAGTGATAAAGTAAATTTAGTTGAGATAAATATAGGGTTTTGTAGGATATTGAAACGACCCAATTATATTATGAAATACATTTAGTAATTATCTGTTTGCCATAAACACAGCAGGGGTGAATCGTAAAATGCAAAAATATAAATGAACGAAAATTATGTTATTGTCATAATCTGGATGTAATATAAATTGTGCCGAGTATAAATTCATAGCTTATTAAAAAGGTATTTAAATAAAGGTATTACAGCTAGTCGAATACATATTAATTCCTCTTATACACAAAAAAAAGATTCCAATCAATAAATAAACAAAAATAAAAATTCTAAAATAAAAATAGTAACATTCATAAAACAAGAATAACTGTAAGTAAAAATAAATCTCGATCAATAAATAACAAATACAAATTCTAAAATACAAATAATAACATTTTAATATAAAATATAAAATAAATGCTTTCTAAGAAACAACTGTACCAATCAATAAATAGCAAATGAAAATAAAAATTCTAAAATAAAAATCATAACAACATTCTATTTTAAATTGCAAAACAATAACATAACTAAATAAAAATAAATTCTTAAACAATGACGATAAAGGTAACAAAACAATGGTGCCGGCTGTATGTATGCATACATTATATTGTTAATATTTGGTGTAATATCGCCTGTTCTCTCTAATTTGTTGAAGCCTCCGACGCATGGAATTAACCAAATTTTTGACAACACTGCGCTGGTATTTGGCGCCATATTTCTTTACAGTGTTATTCTGCAAGTTCCTATTTTGCAAAACAGTGTCCCAGCATTGTAGCCCCAAAGATTTTATATATGAACGTAAAGAACCTAGTCAGCATGATTGTTCTTCCTGTTTAAAGCTTCTGTGAAACAATAAATGTCCTCGGGATCGAAACCTTCTTACTGAAGGTGATTTTAGTCAATGCACTATGTTCTATGTTCAATTACGGTGATAATATTCTAAATGTTAAATGTCGTCGCGACCACAAAATCTTCTGGTTGAAGATTAGTCATCTAAATATATCCAAAAGTTAAATCATCATAATAAAGCTCGATAAAATAAATCTGTGGTGACTTACAGTTAGTGCCGTTGTTAAAATCAATAAGCTCGGTACCAAAAAACCTGGTCAAAGTATATAGGCCAGGTAATATACCCAAACATTAAATCTTCAAAATAAAGGTGGTTACTTGTTCAGTAATAGTTAATTTTCTAATCATTGAATAATATTGGAATATAAGATATAAAAGAAAAATATTGTGCGCTTACCTAGGTTTTTTTTTGCCAATACAACCAACTCATCATCAAGATGGCAGACTTTATAAAGTATATTTTCAATTCGTTCATGTTCAAGAGGAAGTGCCTCCAAATTTTAAATATTTAACAAATCCCAGCTTTAAATCCTCCAGTAGATCAATTAGTATGTCTGCTACAGCCAGCTGAAAAAATTGATGTAAAAGAGAAACTTTTAATTGTTAATTATAAATAAATAATCTATCGAAACACTTTGTCTCTTAGTTACTCACACAAAATGACATGCTATAAGAATATTAAATGTTGACTACACATCTTAATTTTCAATATCAAATAAATGGGAGTGTATTGAAATGGCTAGAACTGTTCAGCCACATGCATTGAGATATTTACATCCGCATTTGGCGACTAGCATCTCATCAAATAGGCTTTATATTAAATATATATAAGATCAAATACACATCATGTCTGATATACTTTACCTTACTTTAGTTCGTTAAAATATTCTCCAAAAGCCTTACGGCTTCTTTAATCCTGCCACAAAATTCTTACATACCTTCGAACGATTCTATTTCACATTCTTCTTCGCAACAACATTTATTTAAAAGCCACCAGGTACATACATTCATTTCAATATCCCCACACAAATGGTCGTTACAAGCAAACACACTTCCACTGTTTCGAAGGGACATGCATATATCGTTAGAGGATCCACGTCTGCATCGCAATGAATGCAATAACAGACTCAAAATGAAAATTTTTCTCTGGTAACAGATGTCTGCCTAGGGAAAATCTTCAATACAGTACAGTTGTATGGAACAAGACCGATGCAGATTTGCGTTGAACCTAAGAACCTTCCTTTTATTGTCTTTATCATCCGCGTTTTCTACAAACAACACACGAACTTCCCGATGCAACGTATTTGAGGCAAATAGAATATCATAACATTGTCCCGAAGAATCTAGTCGGTGTATATGGAAAGGGGGAGACATTTTTCTTGATAATATCATGGACTCGGTACGTGTGCAAAACTACAGACACAATTTCATCTCGGCGATGCAGTATTAGTCCAATTTTTAAAACGAGCCACTTTTACAAAGACTTTGAGATAAACAGATGTCCTGTCTAGCCACGTGATTGCCGTTTTCCGTTTCACGCGATATGAGATTCTATTTTTGAAAATTCTATTCAACGTGTACGTGCTCGGATGATTGAAACGAATTGGATGCTGCACGTTTAACGCTTGAAAAATTGTCGTTAGAATTTTACTTTTTTAGGTTTTGTTTTTTATTTTGCATATAAAGATTGATGGAATTCTTTCTTATTGTTAGACCTCATTTGCAAGTAAATATCAAAATATCTTTTCTTTTATTTATTATTACCACCAGCGCCATTTGTGATATCCGATACGTAATTCGAACAAATTAGTTCTTCCACAAATCCTTTTAAAAACTATTGCACGTGCATCCAGCCAAACTCTTACTCGCTAGACATTCTTATATATTCAGGGTCGAATTAGGGTTGTCCCTACATACTGCTATTGAAGGGGTCCTTGTATATAACCGCTGTATGCATGATGGAATAATGCATGTCAATCTTGAATAGCTGTCGGATCTCAAAGGCCAATGGCGCGACATCGATTCAGAACCTAAAATGCTATTGGGTTTCTTTCACGATATTCATGAGGAATAAACGCAAATGGCTTACTAAATTCACCATAATGGCTCCGGAATAGATTTTTTTATTTATTAAATACAAAGCGATTAACATGAATTTTGATTTCTTCTAAAGAATCAAGGTTTTCGGGTTGGAACCGCGTCGTAATTGCATGAGAATGCCGTCGTTTCGTTCTCAGTTGCATGGAGCTTCTGCTGGGCTGCTACATGCAATATTCAACACGAAAACCTAAATTCTTTAAAAGAAAACATCGACAGCGGAAGTCTACAACATGAATTTTGATGTTTCTAATCCAAATCATCGACGATATTTCCATTAATTCCAACAATAAAAGAACTAGATAAAAATGTCTTTTCTGCGAAGGGTAAAAGCAACGTATTATTAAAGAAAATGAGAAGTGTCTAAGATGACCAAACAGGAAAAAGGGGCCTATCAGGAAAGAGACTTCTTGGTATTGATATAAATAGAAAACGCTTCCAATCTTCCATCTCCTTTCAGTGTACCGTCGATGCATGAGATCATCTTGAGGGTCAAGCACATATTAGAGTCATTTTCTTTTACGCAAGCTATCACTAGGAAACGGGATATAAAGGGTTCATGAAGATTATCGTTTTTTTTTCTAGCTTTTTTCTCATGGCGCATATACAGGTGTGTTTAAAAACGTTGTTGAAATACAAGAGTAGGTTTATTAAAATGTCGCGGGACGTCATAGTGCGCAAATATTTTGAGCAATTCTTCATAAATTGGTAGCCAGACGCATTAGGGTGTTACTCGAGAGTTAACGGATATATTTTTGTTTCATACCTATGTATTTTAGTACCTGATCGCCCATTTACCGCCATCCCCAAGCGACCGAAAATTCTGATTTCGATGAAGTTCTAGGAATAGAAAGAATATCTTGGTACAAGAACAACACGAGTTTTCTAGCGGTTGAATAGCCTGATTTCGAGGTACAGCCCCCTCCAACTTACTGAATTACTTAGGAACTGTGTGGAACTTCCCATTCACAAAATATCGAATGGTCTTATTAAAGTTTTTAGGAGAAAATATACTCAGAAACCTTCTAGAAAATCCGAAATATAAATCGAATACGAAAGAAAGGTCTGGAGTTTAAGAAGTCGCATGGGGTGATTGTGAGAAAGAGCTTGTGCCATAAGCCAGAACCTTTCTGTTTATTTTTTAGTATCAAGGAAAGCAATATAAGCATGTACAAAGAGTGATACGACCAACTATAACCTACGGATGTGAGGCACATAAATTTGTGAAAACAAAAAAATTACAGTGGTTGGGACATCTCGCAAGAATGGAGACTAAAAAGTAAAAGATGTAGCTTGGAAGAAACCTGAAAGAGGAAAGAGGAAATGCGGGAGGTCGAGGAAAAGATGGAGTGAGGCAATAGAGGAAGATTTGAAGGAGAAGATGATTCGTAACTGGGGAAACATAGCAAAAAACAGAAAGAATTGGAAGAGAATCACACAGCTTTAGTTTTGGTATTGAACGACTAGAATTCCTATCGTTGTGATAGTGTGCTCTACATGTCCATTTACCCGAATTTCTTCTCGTGGAAACATTTGAAAACCAATGTTGGTTTTGCTTAGAAATGAGACAAACTGGAATTGTTCAAAATGAGGCTATAATATATTTTTTTTAAGTTCTATTTTAATTAAATTTTGCAGCAAATTCGGATTCTGTAGAAACGACTTTTATGGACTAACTAACAAATTTTCGCGACTACCAATCAATAAGTACACCGATTTGTGTGTACGCATACATGCTGCGTATAACTTTTGTAATTTATCTTCTTCGAAGAGGCATAAATTTCACCGCTGATAGGAAACGAATTCAATTTAAAATCGCATATTAATTGTCGTAATATCCCGGTAATTAGCAATAACATAAATTTCGCAAATATGTGTATGAAACATCGGACAAAGTAAATACAAGCGTCGAATGCATATTTAACGTCGCTAATATGTATACATAGTAAATTGGCGGTTATCTGTAAGTTTAATTAATGCGCCATATGATTCTCATACCGCGAGCTATTTAATAAAGTTTACAATTCGAACGAAAATATACGATTAATATCGTAAATTAGCCTGTAAAATTATTGGAGAGCATGGACCATATTTGATTATTTGTAGTTGTTTGCTGTTACCTATGTGGTGTTCTGTGCAATTCGTACTTGTTACAAAGCAATATGATGTATATCGACATACTGTGCAGGATAGAGGATATACAATTGGTATTTCAGCGTACTAGGCATTCAGACTTAATAATAATAAGGCGACCGATGGTTTTATCACAGAATAAACAGAAGGAAGGAATAATAAATAGCAAAATTTTATCTTAAATCTAACTATAATTTTGTTAAAACAACTATATATCTTGTTAGATGAAATAATCGTATTTTATACTGTGCATAACCAAAATGTAACTTACAGTGTACAAGTGCGACAAATTATATATTCTTGGAATAATGAGGCATGCAAGCTCTATGTAAAGAAAGGAGTTTTTTTGAAGTATTGTTATTCTTTTGTAACCAGCTCTGAGGGTTGTTTTGTGCGTACGTCTGCTTGTTAAACTGGAGCTTAAGCATCTGCTTGTTAGCAATGCTACATTATTTATAGACGTATGGCCGCTAAATGCTAAAGTGAAATATATTGTAATTGACTGCCAAATAAAAATATTACATACTAATGTACATAATATAAATAGATATCCTAAATTAAAAGAAGAAGAAAAAATAAGGAAATTTCCAATAATACAAGCAAACCTTGTCAAAACTTACCGTTTGAAAATTAAAACAAAAACTAGTTTTTACTGTGGTCTCTAGAACTTGTAGAGATTGCACAGCAATGTGATGAAGTGGGTTGGTTTAATTTCTCTAACACGTTTTTGAAATGTGCTAAATAACCTATACTTAATACACTGCCGTTCAGAGAAGTTCGGTCGGTTATTAAAAAACATGAAAAGGTTACAGAAACAAGCGAAACTAAAAACAAAATGCAATTTTATTTTATGTACAGGTAAAAAAGACAAAAATAAATAAAGAAAAAGTTATTCTGGCCTAATATAACATACTGAACATTATATTTTTTTTTCATCGAAAAAACCTCCTATGCGTTAATCACCGCTCGAACTATTCTAGGCATTCTTTCGATAAGTTTTGTTAAAACGGATTGTAGAATATTAATCCATTCATGTTGCAGAATATTCCGTAAATGTTCTTGTGAAGTTGGGCATATTTTTCGGATCCTCCTGTCCAGTTCATCCCACAACAACTCTATCGGGTTCAAATCTGGGCTTTGTGGGGGCCATGTCATTACTTGCAGGGTGTGCTGTTCTTCTTGCTCCTTTAGATAGTTCTTACACATTAACGCAGTGTGTTTTCGGTCGTTGTCATGCATAAATGTAAAGTTACGGCCTATTATAAGCAATCCTGATGGTACTGCATGATTCTGGAGTATTGCAAAATAATTTTCCTTCCTCATTACACCCTGCACTCTGCATACATCTCCCGTCCCAGCAAAGGAGAAACATCCCCACACCAACACAGAACTACGCCCTTGCTTCACTGTTGGCACAACGCAGTCCGGAATCATTTTTTCGATTTTAGATGTTCGGACATAAACTCGTCGATTTTGCCCAAAAACCTCAAACTTTGACTCGTCACTCCAAAGCACGTGTTTCCAATCATCTAACGACCAATCTAGATGAGAACGGGCCCACTGTAGCCGTTTTGCTCTGTTGCTCCGACGTAATAAGGGCCCATGAAGGTCCGCTTGTTGAAGTCGACGTTTTACCGTACTCGCCGAAACTTGTTCTTCACGGCCGCGATGGACTTCGGCTGCTATTTGTGGCGCTATTAATTTTCTATTGCGTTTGCTTAATAATACAATTCTCAAATCTTCAGCTTTTGTTATTTTCCTAGATGCTCCGGCACGAACACGATTTTCTATAGTTCCAGTTGTCCGATATCGCTTTATGATGTCATTTACTGTTGAACTTCTCATATTTATTTTTTCAGCAATTTGTCGCCCCGAATATCCTTCTTCAGACAGCGTAATAATGCGTGAACGTTTTTCTACACTGGTAGGCTTGCCACGTGCCATTTTGAAGTAAATTTTCTTAAAACTTTCGCGCAAAAACGACAGATGCACACCAACACACGTTTAACAGTAAAATGAAGCAAATTTATATCTTTACGCCTGTGATAAATAAACAAGAATGATACTGCGGTATATTTCCTAAATGTATTGTTCGTTAATAATTCCCAAACGACCCGTTTCAAAAGATCGCTACTTCCGAGAAATTCTTGGAATGATAATAAAAGGGACTTTATTGTGGTTGTCGCAATATTTCTACTTTACATAATAATTTATGGCTTTGATCCCTTAGAAAAGAGTGTATGCTTAATATTTTTCTAATTTTATGTATTAATAATTTTATACAGTGTGATATAATAGATTTTTATTGTATGACCGAACTTCACTGAACGGCAGTGTACATATAAACGTCTGAATACAACGACGAATGTAAACAACATTTCTTAAAGTCCTTTCTACTTCTTTTATTCACAACTATTTTGGGGCCCATTTAGAATATGGCTCATTATTCTGCGGTTTTACATATTAAAGCTTGGAACTGTATAGCACTAGTTTTTACCCACATAATATTAAATAATAGGGTAATGTAAATCGAATACATCAAGCAGTGTTGTAGCGTTAATTTCGACGGCGTCGGAAATATTTTATTCAGCAATTTAAGAACACTTATTTCGACTTAATTAATAGAATTAATAGAAATTAAAGGGACAAGTATTTGTAGAATTTATGTTTGTGATTAGGAAAGGTGAGTGAGGAATATGCTCTTGATGTATGCGTTCAACAAATTTATTTACAAAACCATTTTGCTATTGTTAAGTACTCCCTACGTACATTTTTGTAATTACTACTATTTTATTTTCTATACTGTTAAACAGAGGCTATAGAGTGATAGAATGTACCGTCAACCGGGATAAGAAGATTTTTCATATTTTTAAAAATTTATGTACAAGAACAAGATAGAAGTGAAATTGTAAAAAAACAAACAATATAGGTAAGAACAAATTAAAAATGAAAACATCTAAAACGGAAACAGTGAATAAATAGTAACTAAAAAAAATGCTGAAATAGCTTCCTCGTAGTATTAATGCTAGGGCAGGAGAAACACACTACACACCGGCTACCCGACGTCATCACCGTGATCTTTACTCTGCTTTGTAGTGCTGTTTTACAGTAAATACCACAATTAATGATAAGCCAGTTATTTCTCGGCGCCCTCAAGTGCCAAGAAACACATGCCAGCTGTTTAGAAAGCAGCAACATAAGTCGGATACTGTTCTCCAAGGTATCCTTGTCAATGCTTTCTAAACGGCACTATAGGGCACCCAATCTCTGGCTTCTTTCGAATGTTATGATATTAACTGTGAGGCAAACAGGAGTATAAGGTAAAGTAAAAAGACTCTAGGTACCACGCAGAAACAGGTCAATGGATAGTGTGCCTTATCACTAAAGTTCGCCACTTCCCTTGCGCTTCACGAAATTAGCAAAGATTAGACAGGCTCGTGTTTTGTCGACTCTCGGGGATACCAGCAGACAACACGAACCCATTCTTATGAGGCGAATAAACACGAATCTGTCCCTGAAACGTACGGAAAGTAGCGAACTTATCTCTCCCTGCCCTGCTTTTGCCGTAAATGATTCCATCAATACCACAAGGAAACTATTTTAGCATGATTTTTTGGTTATTGTTTCTAGGCATTTTCTGATGTGTTCAACAGAGTAAGTATTTCAACAAATGAGTACAAATGCGTATGTGTAATAAATAAACAAATAAATGGACACGTAACAATATATAGTGTAGTCGGGAGAAGGCTAGCATTCTAAAGAATCTTTCTAAAGTGTAAATGATGTTCACGGATTTGGCAAATTTATTTTTATTAAAAGTCTTTAGCTGGCTTAGCAGACGGTTGTACATTTTTACACTCCAGTAATTCATGGCTACGATGTTGGAGAATTTCGGTTTCGGGTTTTATGTGCCTGCAGATCAGCATTTCCTCTAAACCGCGACTGTCTAACGTGAACGGGTATGAGCCGATGCAGCCCAGAAGGTTTACTGACGTACACTGGATGCGGTATTAATATGGAAATCTTTCTGAAAAGAAAAATCAATGACTGCTTAAGACGCAATCAAAAAATAAACGTTTCCGTTCTGCGTTTTACTAGAAAATTTTGCCGTAATGTCGCCATGATTTTCGATTACTTCGGATTGATTGCGTTCACCCTAAATCGTTTTAAAGGAGAATTATGTATTTTAATGTAGGTGATCGACTTCTGTCCGAGCTCGATCTGAAGTCGATCACCTCTTAATGCCTACCCTAAGGCCTCGATCCAGTGGTCAATCGATAACCTAAACATTACTGAAATAGTAGTTTTAACGGTATTAAAATAATAGTACGTTTTTCAGTTATTTGAAGAATTTTGAAAATTTGTTGATCGATTTGACCCTGATGCGAAACATAGATAAAAGCCACCGCCTCGCGTACAGGTCAACGAATGCAACGATCAACAGGCTTGAATGTAACATGCTTAGAACTAGGCGAACTATCTACGCATCTCAATGCTATATCAAAACCGTAAAAAAAAAATTCATTCTCATACATACATCGCATTTAAAGAATCGATTTCAATTTTGCAAAGCTTGCTTGGCGTTAGTTTTACGGTAATAGCCACGATATGCAATTTAGATATAGGATAGGGGACGATTCCCATTAATATAAATAAAAGGAGGATTTCGGGCGAGGAAAATGTGTTTTTTTTCTGGCGAGATAGCGCACATGCATAACCATTTCGTGCATATTTGATCGAAATGACGCGAGAGCATATTATAAAAGTAAATTAGAGAAATGAAATGTCGCCATGTCGACGCGTTTTGGAATAGGATTTTCGATGCGTCTCTGGCATTTTTTGCCGGGCAAAATTAAATGGATGTTTGCAGGATGTAGTGCTCGTAACGCGGTACATATAGCGTATTATTTAAAGGATTTTTTGCCGACGCAAAGAGGTATTTCGCTTGTAATCCGACTACAGATGTAAATGGTACATTGTAATTATATGTTTTTTACGCGCAACTTGTTTGATTAGTCCGTATAATTCTGCATGTTTTAAACGTGGAAGTATAAAGGAATTGGTAATTGGCATGTGCTGTTTAACTCTTTTTCAAGTAAATGGGTATGTTTCATATATTATCCTTGAGGAAATATATGCACTGTATGCAATTGAAAAGTGTAAATTTTGTGGATTTAGAGATTTGGTCAAACTCCATCGCTTCTTTAACGACTGTGGCACATTGGTATTCCATCAGTAAATCACGCAAATAAAATTTTCAGTTTTTAGTAGGACTTTAAATCCCTTCATAGGTGACGCGTTTTCATTTGCACGCAGTGCAATTTTCATCGCGTCAACGTTAGATTTATAAATTTTACCACACACACACGTATCCTCAAAAGAGATCAATACGTTAACGGAAGCAGCGCTAATCGACTTACTGCAGACGGGTGCTAGCGGACGAGACGGTGTAGACGACGACCAAACCGTCTTACGGATCTCCTTTCTACTGGTCTAGACGTCCTTTACGTTGAGCACTGAAATCCGTACGCTATGGGAAGTATTTAAACTGATCTAGTTGTCCGTTTACGCACGCAATCTCGTGCTCATGGTTTATGACGTTCGCTTTATATCCTCTATCACGTCTTCGGAATCAACGGATTTCCTCCAAACATCCGAATCGGCCTCTTGCTAATTTATTCGAGCGTAATATACGGCACACGCACAACAACAATGCCGACAACACCGAGGTACGATTGAGAATACGTTTATAGGGATGACGAACGGAAGGAGTATGATTTGGTATCTTAGAAGATTCTCGGCGCGTGCAAATGTATTTATGTGTACAATAAATCTGAAGTTATTTTTAGTTATCGTTAGCCTTAGTATAAAATTATAAAGTATAAGGTACAACAAAGATAAAATTTGTATCTTATCTCAATGTTTCTGTAGGAGTCATCTCAAAAATCGCCTACGATCGGCACGAAAGAGCTGTTCTAATAAGGCTAAAATACATATGTTATGTTCCATTAGTGAAAGTTAAAAAAATGCTTGAAATACTACAAAGAATTATACTTATAGAGTAAACGTTGTACCAAAGGCGATTGAAGAACATTTTAGAATAAATATTTTTTTAACTTCTTTGGAATTGCGGTTCCCTTAACGTACGAGTGCGTTTTCCACAGCTTGTTTAAACCAGTTTAATATCAAGAAAATGAAGAACACTGTGGATTCAGGTTTCGTTAAAAAATTGCAAAAGATGGAGGCAGAATATTTAACATAGGTGAATATTTGGGAAGATAAAGAAATACCAGAAATTCTGAAATAATTCTAAAATTAATCTTTTTTTTTGTTATAAAAAGGGCATTTCAGTTATTTCTAGAAATTTCACCATTAACAGGTTCTGTTCAGTACCTTAACGAGTATGAAGACTTGGCTGAAATCGATGATGGAATTGTGTCTATTAAGTGTATACAGAAAGAAGGTGCAAGAAAATGTAGAAAGAAACCTTAAGCCTTTGTGTGCTTAATATTTTGTGTAAAAAAAAGATTTTATTAAAAGTACGTTAAGTGTCTGTTTACTTATAGTATACCCGCAATACTTATTGTTTGCTGTTATGCTTAACGAGCTTTTAAAAATTGGAATAAAAAATCTGAACTTGAAAAGCATTTTGCGTTATAACTGCAGTGTAAGTAGGGCAACATTTATGCACCTAATAAGTTAATTTTTGCGACTTCCTGAGCAAGTAGTTATCCTGTTAATAATTTTTTTACTCTAGGTTTGCTCTCCTCTGATTTTTTTCTCAACGGCGCCGATGGTTGAATATCTTTTTGGTGTACAAAGTTAAGACTATTACACCGGCTAACAGTGATTTTATTGTTTCCGTTATTAGAGCAATTTCAGGCTAACTTAAAACTGAAAACAATCACGTTGCAGGTTCCAACAACTGTTTGTATCCCACCTTCCTCAATACCTTTGTTCCATAGACTTTATGTCATTATGGAGTCGCTTGGCTTGTCCTTCAGTAAATTCACCGAGGCTTTCCGGAAGTCCAAATGCGGAAAGTGTAATTTAATGTTCATATTAGCACCCATTTCCTTTAAAATTAACCAGCGTATTTCGTACGAGTTGTTCTACCTTATTGTTACCAAGAAGTTCTTAAGCACAGTAACAAAAGAGCACCAAGCAACATCAGTCATGGCTTTTGAGAAATTCAAGTCGCTAATGAACTTGCGAATTTGGGCACCATCAAAAATTTTAGTCTTTCATTTCTCTGAACTTACTTTGGGGAACGATTTACAAATATATTTAAAGCATTCTTTTTCTTCATGAAAAGCTTTAACAAATTGTTTTATGAGGCTCAGCTGTATGTGAAGTGGAGGCAAAATGATTTTATCCCTATCAAGATAAACTCTCGTTTATCGTCATGTAAAATTACAATTATCGGAAAGGACGCAACCATTGAAAAAATGCCGTTCTAACTAGGATGAAATGGAAACTTAGTTGCTATACATTATTTCAAAAACTAAAGCCAATTAGTATGAATGTAAATTGTTTCTAAATTCTTTGTTTCAAATGTAATATGAAAACATATTTTTGGCAATCGAAAAAAAAAAATTTTTTATTGGCCTGTTTCATCTACACCTGCAGTTCTTTATTCTACCATCAGCTACGTGTTTATCGCAAAGTTACATAAACATTTAAACCTCTCATATTAGCAAAAAATTATTTTTAAACAATAAAATAAAACAAACGTAATAACTTTTCAGTACACATTCACTTCCACAGTAGCAGGGTATTATAGAGCGCAAAGTAGAGAATTTGATAATTCATTCCAAATGCCCAAAACTTTCTCTAAAAATAATTAAAGATAAATTTGACAGCGCTTTGGGGCGAAAGCTGGATACGCTAGGCTATTATCAAATTGTTCTGCGAGGTTTTATTCCCTCAATAGCAAAACTAATACTGCATCATCAAATAGAATTATCGAATGGGGATTATTAAAAACGAAGCGTTTGATTAACTGGTTTGTATTCTATAGGTAGATATTTTTTTGCGAAACAACGCTCCGCGTTAATAATAATTTAATTCGATGCGGCTCCATACTGAAACTCGCTAGCGCAGTGATGTTATTCGGGAGCATAGCGTTAAAATTAATAAGAATTAAGCAGGATTTTTATTTAATATAAGCGTATAACGTTGTAATCTTGCCTTATTTGATATTACGACGTAAAGCGTAAGCTTAAAATAGAGCAAAAAACATATTCCGAGAAGATGCTAAGACGGAATTTGAATTTTGCGAGGCGTTCGTGTAGCAAACACACTCCATTTTAAAGTAAACGCCTTAGGCGGAGGCTTAAAAACATAGGGGTAACATCTGGTTTTTAATTTAATTCGTTAATCTTAAGGAAGTAAGGACGTAATTGTCAGAATATTATTGCGTGCAATGCTGTGAAAGGCGTTAGAATGCTTGTAAATTTAATTTATAAATGCCTGTAATTGCTAGCTTCCGCAGCTTATACACTGATAGAAGTGTTTCTTTCAGTCAAAGCAATATACTTTACCTCAAAGAAACGGTAGTTTTGAATAGAGTTAAATAAATATTTCTTAAGCACAAAGAAATGTTGCCCTTATTACTAATTACTGATTATCAATTTTGCTTAGTAGAAATGTCTTTCGGGTGTTGTCGCGTACTTGCTGAAAGAGACTCTTCCGCAGCCAAAAATTCGGGCACGTGCAATATCGATGTACCGCAGCCTTCAAATGCCCGAGATGCGCAGAAGAACACCCTACGTATGAGTGCCCTTACAGAGGGCAAAAGCGCAATACCAAATGTGCCAACTGTAATGGTAATCACTATGCGGCGAGCAAACTGTGCCCTAGGTTCTGAAAATATTCGCAAGCGAAATGAAGAGGTGAAGAGGAGGAAGATGCAGAGGCCAGAAAGGAGACTGGAAGTCTCCTACTCGCAGATGGCGGGCAGGTCAATAACCAAACCAGCAAAGAGGAAGCCGTTTCCAGATTTCTGAAATTGGGCGAAGACATCCAAAAGTTACTCCTCTTAGTTCAGCAATTGGTTAATGGCACCACAAAATTGTGCTCATGGGATGAGCAGATAGCAGAAATAAGAAGAGAGCAGACCATAGAAAGTATGAATCATCCGGCAAAATCCGTGAGATTTAGGGCGGAGAGGTTCTGCAGAGAAATCATGTAATTCCATAGGGAAAGCGACCCCGCTGACTTTATACTATGCGCCAATCCTTTGAGACATAGGCGATGGACTATTTCGTAGCCTACAGGCTGAAAAAATAGCATCAATAAGGGAAGGAAAGGTTCTATCTTTTACACAAGCACAAACACCTCATTCTTAGTTAATTTCATACAACACTCTGGTGTATTTATTGTTCCTTTTCACAATAAGTGACATTTATCCCTTAATTTAAGTGAATGTTACTTTATAAAACAACCCAGTCAAATTCCTCTCCTTTCTGAGAGTGTGAAAGATTGAATACCATCTAATGTAGGAGCAAGTGAGGAAAATGTTCTAGTAATAACCCCATAATTCAAAATAAAAATTTGCTTCGTTTGAACACTTCCCGCAACGCAAAAAACAAACATTTCTTTGCGCAACGTATCTGTACAAACACGAACGTTAAACGTTCTCGCATCAGTGTACATTTAGCGACATAAAGTGTACATACAAAGTCCCGGCATGTTGTCCCCTTACTTGCTTTGCCAGCTCTAGCAGATGTCAGCAAAACGTTGCGCGGCAACGTACCCATACAAGCCGACAACAAAGAATCACACGATCCTAGAGAACCCTACAACATGCATGCTAATTACAGCGCCAACTAGCGGGTAACCGTGCGAGCGAATACATCACATAAATCTTCCGTCAGTCCTGCTCTCTTCGCTTATTTACCAAAAATATTTATGGAAATAATATTAACGCTAAATCAATCGACACATATTCAGATTATTCTCTCTCTCTAATTATTGTCAATTCTGAATTTATACGCTATGTAGCGGCGAAAAAAGCAAACCACAACCCAAGCGAAAATGACAAATGACGTTTTACTACCTTCGAAGAACTCAGTCAGCGGAAATATGATGTATTCCATGCTAACATAAGCCAAAACCCTATCAGCCCAGATAGATAAAATATCTTACAGTGCGAGGCGTGGGCGTAGCTCCGGCGTATATCCTTGCAGATGGCGCCGTTCGTTCATTTCGTGTTGGGCGATGGTAGGGGATCACTCCCGTTCTTTCCTCGAAATAATCGTATTAAGCGATCGTCTGCTTTTACGACGCTGTAGTCGTAAATTATATAGAGAAGGCGAGGTGCATAGGTATATTGGTAAGTGTAAAAACTGCCGAGTAAGTAGTGTTTGAATAAGGGCGCTTTCGGTGGGAATATCAGCCAGGCAAACAAATTCATATATCTGGATGAAATATGGGTTTATTTACATGTGTATAAAGGTGTGCTATGAATTAGATTCGATTTTATGGTGCTTAAATCACGTTTTACAAAGTCACAAACACGAAATGTGTTGCTGAAAGCATCATTTTCTTGGATGTGGTTCGTGAACAAATAATTTTGGATTTGTTGGATTCGGTTCCGGTTCGTACGAGTATGTCCAAGTTTCTTCGTCTGTTATGATGCTGTATACGGATGTTTCCTTTGTCGAATTTTTTGATCGTTTCCTAAACAAGCTACTCGAGCCCCCGCGTTATCAAGAAAAACATGCTTTAAAGTTATTGTACACGTCCAACCGTCTCTGTCTGTTTACATAAAGATTGATATGGCCGTAGGTGACATATTTGGGTTCCAAGTCAGCATTGTCTTATTTTCAATTGAATCAAAGAATGTTCTGGTTATTGTTAAAATTAGTAGATAACGTATATTTTAGGGAGGTGAAGATTTTCCGTTTCTTTTGAGTTCAACTTTTTCATGGAACCCTTTGCGAGGTCAAGGTTCTGCGGAATACACTTTGAGAATCTTTAATTTAGAGCTTCTTCACTTACTACTTAGATAATCATTTATTTATATCTAAACTCCTTTCACTGTGAGAATTTCCAAAGATCCTCCATGCACTATCTCTTAGCCTTCGCAAAGGTAAGTACATAGCCAACCAACTGGCACATCTGAAAGCAGTACGACAATATCACACGGCGAGTAGAGATCTTTGATCCAAATTTACTGACACGACGTGGACAATTTGATCAGAATTAACGATCTTGCTCCTGACGACGGGACGCGGACACTGGTAAAGGGAATTGCTAAAGCGAAAACTGATTCTGTTTATATAAAAGGGAATTTCTAACGAGACGTGAACTCAATGATGTATGGGCCGGTAATGGATTACTCCTTTCGGATCGTGAAGCGCGCTTACAAAGGGCAGAAGACGTAGCAATGCGAATGTGTTTCATTCCAGCGTTTACGTTCAGGAGGTAGAATTTATAGAAGAAAATTGGTTAGAAACGGTTAGAAATTAAGACAAAATAAAGGGTATCTTGTGATAACGCAGCCAGAAAAATTTCTTATTGGATTTAACGCAATTGCGCGTTAATGATTGTGATAACCGCTGTGTGCGCTAGATTTAGCTTTTTTTCTGTTACAAGGTCAATGTGGTAAAACCTACTTCTACACAATACTTCAATTCTTTTAAATTTTCAGGGCAGACTATGACTTCTAAGTTCGAAAATAGTAAAATTTCATTGGCGATTTTTTAACTAAAAACCTGACTATAGTACTAAATTCAAGAGGTTCTAAAATGGTGTTCGTCAAAATTTCATACAAATATATCTATTAATAAAGACGTTATGAGAGACTCATTTTTCAAACTTTACAGTCAATACATATTGGCTCGTATTGTAAGGAATTCAAAGAGGACCTCCCACTCATCCTGGTAGACGCAGAAAAGTTGCCAGAAGAAAAGAAACTCTTCTGCAGCCAAAAATTCGGGCACGTGGAATATCGATGTACCGCGGCATTCAAATGCCTGAGATGCGCTGAAGAATAACCTACGTATGAATGCCCTTACAAAGGGAAAAAGCGCAATACCAAATGTGCCAACTGTAATGGTAGTTACTATGCGGCGAGCAAGCTGTGCCCTAGGTCCTGAAAATATTCGCAGGCGAAATGAAGAGGTGAAGAGGAGGAAGATGCAGAGGGCAGAAAGGAGACTGGAAGTCTCCTACTCGCAGGTGGCGGGCAGGTCAATAACCAAACCGGCAAAGAGGAAGCCGTTTCCAGATTTCTGAGATTGGCCGAAGAAATCCAAAAGTTACTCCCCTTAGTTCAGCAGCTGGTTAATGGGTAATAAGACGAGGGAAGCAAGACACAATGAAGACATCACAAAATTGTGCTCATGGAATGAGCAGATAGCAGAAGCAAGAAGAGATCAATATGTATTGATTTACAGCGCATTATGTTATAAATTCGATTCTAACAACATCTACTGACCAATGTAGCTCACAATTTCTGAAAAGAAAAACAACTAAAAATTAAGCAAACAAATGCAATTCCTTCCTCAAATTTACTTTAGCAATTATCAAGCCTATGTAGTTTACAATCACATAACTATCAATGGGGTTAACGAAGAATTATGCAGTAACTTTCAATGTCACACCCTGCATTTGACATAATTTATACATTATTTGTTTCGATATCATAGCCTATTTTGGATCTTACCCAAGTATTTTTTTGATAAAATAGTAAATAATAGTAACAATTGAAACATTTTTTTAAAGATACTGCAATTTAAAAATGTACTAAACAGAAGTAAAGCAAGATTATCTAAAAATTAATGTAGCAAGTACGTGTTTCACATTTCTTTAAAATTTGTAATTAAGACATTATTCCATTCACTTTTAAATAATTATTTGCAATTTTGTAGAGCTTAATAATAAGTCTATTTAGTCTTTACTTGTCTTTTTTAAAATAAACTTTGATCTACGTTAGTCGGTAGATGTTATTGGAAGCGGTTTCATGAAATAATGCGCTGTAAAGTTTGAAAAATGATTCGCTCATAACTTTCCTAAAATTTTAAATTAACATATTTGAATGAAATTTGGGTTAAAACCATTTCAGGACCTTCTGAATTCAGTGACGTGGTAAGATTTTTAATAAAAAAATCGCTAATAAAATTTTCCTGTTTTTGAAATTGAAAATAATTATAGTGTGCCTCGAAAGTGTAGATGAACTTTTGAAATTTTACGTGAAAGTAGACAAAATATTGATTTTACAGGGGTGCTTTCATTTTAAATGGGTCACACTGTATATCCTTTAGAGATGCATGAGTTACAATAAAGATTTGTAAAAATTGCTATTGGTACAGTTAAAATTACAATAACCTAATGTTGGTCAATTGCAAAATTGACAGTAACGTAATGTTGGATCTATACCCATACTTAGTTAAAAGTTACCGGCGCGTGCCCAGTACGACGTAAGTAGCTATAGCAATTAGATTAAATTGGTTTAAAAATAACTAAGTACATCATTATGGTATTGCAAACATATCGCACATAGCTTACGGTTAGTTTTATAAGTTTTGAAATAACTTTAAAGTATGTTGTAGATTATTCATCGCAAAAACTATCTTTGAAGTGGTATCGCTCATTGCTAACTATAGTGGCAATATGGCGGAAATTATGTTAATAATTTGAAAGATCACTTTTGCGCAGTTCATTTACAAATTGCCGAGAAGTGTTCATTAATAATAAGTAAATTCACCTATATATCCGCATCTAATTATTTTTTTCAATTAACATATAATTCGAAAATAGAAGATATTGTAGAGTTTAAAATAACTGTTATTAAAAATATAATTCGAAGTAGGTATATAAACATGTACACATGAAGAGTGTTGTTATATATAACGCACATATTCACACCTTATTACATACTGTTAACTGCAACAAGATCATTCTTATCTTTCTTAATTAACAAAGCCCCTAGATTAACTTAGCTGGCAATTTTACACTCATTTCTAAATACTAACCTGTGACACCTATTCCTTTTCAGTAGTTCTGTTAATTCCTTTTTGTTTGGGGAGAAACTATACTGACATAAGAGATTATATAGTGTAATGTTAGCTGTCATCAGCGCCGTAGTCACTTCTTCTTTACTAAGTTCACATTGTACACCTATCGGGGATGAGGGTCCATCTATTGGTAGGAAGCCCGATCCCTAGGGAAAGAATCTTGTTTTGAGCCGAATATATTTGGGGCGTAAAAATAATAAAGTTAATATAAGTCCAGCCAACGACAAACGTGGGGAAGATGTATATTAACTACTTATATCTATCATTCTTTTTTTCGATACTTAACATTAGAAATTTCTACAGCAAGTTCTAGGGCATACGTTAGTGGTACAAAGGTTATAAATGTCAATTAAATGTCTTTCGGTTCGTTTCATCTAAATTCTCAGAACAATTTAACGTTGTAGTGTTGCATGTGTTCCTATATGTCTTCCTAGAGCACACAATCCCCGCAGCAGTTGCGTCCTTGTGTCACACTACAGCAAAATCGTTCGTTTCGGAATCCAATTCAATAATCGTGTATTTTAAATTGTTAAGAATTATCATAGGTATCTATGAAAACAAAACCGTTGGCAAGGAAACTAACCATAATTAATTATTATTTGTAACTTTATGTCGAGATATCATTCAGACATAATATATTGAGAAGTTGCTCCAATTTTCCTAGTTTCGATCCACTATTTAAAAGTTTTTCAAAAGTTGCATTTGAAGAATATCCTGTTTATGTAGAAGAAGGCTATAACATTTAAGGTTAGCGGTCATTTCATTTCTCGTTTTCCGTTTTGAAACTATCCTCAAATAAAACTTTCATTTGCCGAAAGAGTATCTAGGGACATTCCCGGATTCACGACCCCCAATTTTAGTAAATTTCTGACATTTGTAAAAATTTTGAAAATTTCTTTAAATTAATCTATCAAAAACATTACACTAGATAATCTATTCGAATCTACAGAAATAGTATCCTTCGATTACGAAGTTATATAAATTTGGAATGGTAATTAATTTAATTTACCGTGCTTGTCACAAACATAATTAATTGTCAATTAATCAAACTACAAGGCGAAGAGTTGTAATTAAGTTATTATTATGCTTATAAAAATTTTAATTGTAAGTTATAATTTACAAAAAATAAAATATATATATAAAAACTAATCGTTACTATAATAATGTCCAAATTAAGCGATTCTCGCCTTTATTTTCTCTTCGTAATTTCTTTAAATAAGTGACTGGTATTCTTTCAGAAATGTTATCCAATAGCCAATCTGAGGTATTAATTCATTAATAATGGTTCTACCAATTTCTGAAAACAGCTTTCGTCGCCGGTATTATTCTATCTGCGACTAAATAAATTGAAATGTAAAATCAAAACGCGTTTATTAAAGCATATAAATTACGTCATAGCAGCGACCAATGACATCATCGAAATCTAATGAGATTTGATGGTTGATCGACAATCGGGAAATGATAATTAAACTACGCTAGGCAGTAAACACTTGAGTGACATAAACAAGTCTATGTCGAACCAATTCAGTCGGTGCAGCGTCGGTTGACGATCAATTGCCTAGCGTTGTAAACATGTGACGTCACAACAGTTAACCGATTTTCAGGGAATGTTCGTTAAAGGTTGATGCACGATAAAAGTAGATACTTTACCCAAAGCTCAGGTAAATATGAAAGAACGTTGCGAGCCAATGTTAACACTTTCACGTAATGCCGACATTGCCGCCAACGTCGAGCCAACCAATCCGTGATCGGGTGCCAACGTTGTCCCAACCGTCTGTGCTACTGAGAGGAGTTCATGTAAGAATCTTAAGTGCCTAATTGGCTTTAGTCCTCTTCCATGTATCGATTGCCTGCTTTCCCTCATTAATATTTATTAAAACCTTTAGGATTTCGCGTGGATATACAATAAAAATTGATTTATTATAAGAAAATATCAGTCGCCTCGTATGTCATAAAATATTAGAAGTATTATGAGGTAACTGCATAAAACCAATCAATTACCTTATAGCTAGTACAACTAATGTACCGCGATATTATTCTTATTTTATATGCATTCATACTTTCCAATGCTGGAACTAGAACTTCAAGATGCCATCCTTTTAATAAATTTTGCACAAATGCTTCTGAATAATATCGCTCACTGCTGCACAATGAAAGCTGAACGTACTGAAAAACAAAGACCTATAAATTGGGAGTGAAAATATGCTATTGGTTCAAACAGTACCAAAACTGCTATTCGAATAATGCCTTCATCTAAAGGTTACTTATTACACATCGTAATTAACGTGATCTGTAATGTACAACTGACTCATGTTATTTACACAACTGATGATCACAATGAAGTTGCACCAATTTTTTTTGTAGTTTTAACTACTTAATCAGTCGGACGTACGATCATGCTGCAGTAGTTTTCACATCAATTGGTGTGACATGTACTCCAACAACAATACAACATCTATATTGTAACTTTAACAAGAACATGTGCGTGTTGTAAACGTAACCTATGCCATTTGTTTGAATTTAATCATGCTACCAAGCCATCGAGAAAGCTTTTGGAGTCTATTCTGCTTCTATCTATATGTATATTACGCTTAATCTTCAGTTTCAGCCTGATAGTACGTAATGTGGCTCTTATCCCATCCCGTGATGATAATTACGTTATAGTATGCGTGTTCACGACCAAACGTGTAAAATACATGTGTCGGCACGCGTGTCGAAATCTGGGAAATGGCGTGGCGTTACCCGCTGTAATTTATGAACGGCCACCAGCCAAAAATGTTTCGGGGGCAACGTTGGAAGCTCTGTGCGCATATAGACTGAGTCCAATGGCGTCTAGACTAATTAAGACCGATGTTTCAAACGTTGCGCGCTGGCTGTAAATTATTGGGGGGAAACACATGCTTATGAACTGCGTACGATGGCTACGATACCATCATTCGCAACTGCTGGACGTTGGACAGTTTGTTTAACGAACTGGTCGTTCTGTCGCGTGCGTTAATGTGTTTTCATCTGAATGAATAGCGTTGATACATTGTTGAGTTGTCACCTGAGTTAGTTATCCATGTTTGTAACATGTTGGCAGTCATAGGAAGTATTCATGTTGCGAATTTGGACAGAGATTCTCGCGTTTTCTAATGTACAGTTTAAAAGTGTGAGATTTAAGAGAATGCATTACTTTTATCTAGTGGCTCCCGCTACTTCTATTGTGGTACATCAATATTTCGCATAAACAAAACCATTATGCTTTACTATTGAATCCAAATCCGAATACAAAGAACTAATCCGGATTAACACTGTCATAAATTAAAACGAGCAAAAGAGAAAATCACCATACATCGTATGCCATTCGGTCTTTTTTTGTGAATGGCCGCTAACATCCGCCTCACAAACGCTGACGGGAAAAAGATCAAGGTGGGCTTCGTCCTGTCGACCCCACATTTCCCCTTTGCTGTCGTTGCCTCGTAATAATAATGGAACCAAACAAAAAATACGTGCTTTCAAAGTACAAACAGAGATTTCGGTTCATTTGTCGTTAAATATGTCATTCGGATCCCATTATGAATGTGTCCCCCGATCTCTCTCTAGCTAATGCGAGCTTTTTTCCCCGGTTCTCTTTCTGTGGCGAGGGCTATTTGTGTATGTATATGTGAGCGTGTATGACGTGGGCGTGCCCTAACCGGCGCTCAGGTGTACGCTACTCTGGTTATAAACATAATCAAACGAGGTAGAGCTTTTTTTCGCGTGCTCGACGGGCGAAAAAATCATCACCATCAACCGTCGAATAATGTATGATTAACGAAGTGAAGCATCTTTGCGTTTTCGACGCGTAATAGCGTCGGGATGTTGCGCTAATACGACACGGAGTATAATGCAACGAAAGCTATTACTACGGAGCTAAAAGGACTGATAAAAGGCGGCGGAGAAAAATGAGCATTTTGCTCGCGGTGTAATGTTGGTAAAGCTAGCCAACTAGCCGGCTATTAACGGGTTTAAGCTATAAACAAAGTTTTTCCAAGCGAAAGTGTTATTTAATGGACAGATATTATCTTACAGGGAAAGTATTTGCTAAAAGGTACACATGTTGCAACTAACAAGCAAGCATTTCCGGATCTACCGATTTGGATGAGATTTTGTGAGTGCACAGACCTCAAACGGCTATATAGGGTCCGTGTCTTAAAGATGCGTCTATGGGGGTTAAATATATCCTTGAAAGTCAGCATCTTTTTAGTTTAATTATGCATTAAGTTGTTTCAAATACACAGTCGTGTAAGATTTGGGAGGGGCTGCTCAAATATATACGCGGAGGGACAGTTATAATAATAATAATAATGTTTATTTCATTAATTGACACAAATGTGTATATAACAAGCCAAGAAAAACAAAGACAAAGAAAACAAAAAAAAATGTTATCAATATAACCAACTTATGTACGCAAATATTCATCAATGGAATAAAATAAGGACTCTAATAGAAATCTTTTCAAGTTGCTTTTAAAATGAAAGAGTGTCCCGCTCTCCATAATAATCAAAGGAATCTTATTATATATAGTTATGCCGATACTGTTTACGCCCGATCGAGTTATACTCAGCAGTCTATCAGTAACATGCAAATTATTTCTGGCTCGCGTAATTGTGTATGTCTGCATTTTTGATATACTGCTATTGATGTTGGAAAATATGACAACACACTTCAAATATGTAAAGGCACGGAAGCGGCAGAATGTTAAAATGCTTAAACAGTGATTTACAGGAATCAGTGCAGTGAGCACCCACCATACTACGAATTATCGCCTGCTGCGCTAGAAGCACTTCCTTCGCAGCTGCCGAAGAACCCCATAGCAGTAGTCCATATTGAAGTCGTGACTGAATTTCAGCAAAATACAGTGATCTGAGGCAAGGTGGTGCAATCTGTGATCGTATACAACGAAAAACATAGCATTTGCTCGATATATAATGGACTCTCTTTTGACAATCGTTCGTCCAGCCTAGGTTGGCTTCGAATATAATACCTAGAAACTTAGATACATAAGACTGCTGCAGTCCATTACCAAGTTTCCAAAATTCACTTGTCTCTGTCTTGTGTGAAATATCATGTACTTTGTTTTTTCTAAACTAAGCGACAGCTTCTTTTCAGAGAACCACCGTATTAAAGCTTCTAATAGACGGTTAGATATATTAGAAGCATCGCGATCAAGAGTTAAAACAGATATATCATCCGCATAAATAGTTAAATACATTTCCGACAGAAATAAAACTATATCGTTTATGTATAAACTAAAAAGAACAGGACCTAAAACGGATCCCTGTTGTAAACCCATTCCCACAGGTAATGTTCGCGAGCACATACTTCTTGAAGAACCGTCAGGAGTAGTGTACACTGCCGTTCAGAGAAGTTCGGTCGGTTGGTAAAAAACATGAAAAGGTTACAGAAACAAACGAAACTAAAAACAAAATGCAATTTTATTGTATGTACAGGTAAAAAAGACAAAAATAAATAAATAAAAAGTTATTCTAGCCTAATATAACATACTGAACATTATATTTTTTTTTTCATCGAAAAAATCTTCTTTGTGGTTAATCACCGCTCGAACTATTCTAGGCATTCTTTCGATAAGTTTTGTTTGGATTGTGGAATATTAATCCATTCATGTTGCAGAATGTTTTTTGTGAAGTTGGGCATATTTTTCGGATCCTCCTGTCCAGTTCATCCCACAACAACTCTATAGGGTACAAATTTGGGCTTTGTGGGGGCCATGTCATTATTTTCAGGGTGTGCTGTTCTTCCTGCTCCTTTAGATAGTTCTTACACACTAACGCAGTGTGTTTTGGGTCGTTGTCATGCATGAACGTAAAGTTACCGCCTATTATACGCAATCCTGATGGCACTGCATGATTCTGGAGTATTGCAAAATAATTTTCCTTCCTCATTACACCCTGCACTCCCTGCACAAATCTCCCGTCCCAGCAAAGGAGAAACATCCCCGCACTAACACAGAACTACGCCCTTGCTTCACTGTAGGCACAATGCAGTTCGGGATCACTTTTCGGTTTTAGATCTTCGGACATAAACTCGTCGATTTTGCCCAAAAACCTCAAACTTTGACTCGTCACTCCAAAGCACGTGTTTCCAATCATCTAACGACCAATTTAGATGAGAACGGGCCTACTGTAGCCGTTTTGCTCTGTTGCTCCGACGTAATAAGGGCCCATGAAGGTCCGCTTGTTGAAGTCGACGTTTTACCGTACTCGCCGAAACTTGTTCTTCACGGCCGCGATTGACTTCAGCTGCTATTTGTGGCGCTGTTAATTTTCTATTGCGTTTGCTTAATAATACAATTCTTAAATCTTCAGCTTTTGTTGTTTTCCTAGATGCTCCAGGACGAACACGATTTTCTATAGTTCCAGTTGTCCGATATCGCTTTATGATGTCATTTACTGTTGAACTTCTCATATTTATTTTTTCAGCAATTTGTCGCCCCGAATATCCTTCTTCAAACAGCGTAATAATGCGTGAACGTTTTTCTACACTGGTAGGCTTGCCACGTGCCATTTTGAAGTAAATTTTCTTAAAACTTTCGCGCAAAAACGACAGATGCACAGCAACACACGTTTAACAGTAAAATGAAGCAAATTTATATCTTTACGCCTGTGATAAATAAACAACAATGATACTGCGGTATATTTCCTAAATGTATTGTTCGTGAATAATCCCCGAACGACCCGTTTCGAAAGATCGGTACTTCCGAGAAATTCTTGGAATGATAATAAAAGGGACTTTATTGTGGTTGTCGCAATATTTCTACTTTACATAATAATTTATGGCTTTAATCCCTTAGAAAAGAGTGTATGCTTAATATTTTTCTAATTTCATGTATTAATAATTGTATACAGTATGATATAATAGATTTTTATTATATGACCGAACTTCACTGAACGGCAGTGTACGTCAGCTTCACAAACTGCATTCTATCCTGAAGGTAAGATGAAAACCAACTAGCAGCAGCACCTCTAATCCCATATTCATGTAACTTTTTTATTAGAATATCATTTTGCACACAGTCGAACGCTTTTGTTAAATCGCAAAATATAGCAACAACTGTTATTTTATGTTCAACGTATTCTAATATCTGATTATAAAAATCCAATAAAGCTGTCGTAGTAGATTTCCCTTTTCTAACTCCATGATCTTCGAGATGCTTGATGTCAAAGCAATTGCTCTATAGTTTGCTATGGTTTTCATATTACCCTCTTTATGGATCGGTTTCACAGAAGCAGTTTTGAGAACATCTGGAAAAATACCTTCAGCGAATGACAAATTAATTAAATGCGAAAGATATGAGCCAAGTAAGCTCCAAACTCACGAATGATAGCCATTGGCAAATTATCTGGACCGCATGAATATTTGTTTTTCATGTTGGTGATTATAGAATTAACTTCTGGAGGGGTACATGGACAAGCGTACGTTGAAAATAGGTAGACTGAAGTTTCTTTGGAAGATTAGCTTGCACAATTTGCGATGTTATTTGAGTAGCAGATAAAATGAAGAAATCATCATCAGCTTGTCTTCCAGTAAAGAAATATTCACGAAAGATTTAGAATTATTAGTACACTGCCTGATTATTTTCCATCCAGCGGCGGTTTTATTATTTGACTTAACAATGAATTCAGTGTTTTCCCTAATTCTAGTAGTGTTACATAAATTTCTATGTAGTCTCTTTTTTTCGAATTACTTCCTTGATTATTAGTATATTTATTTAAGCAGTGTAAGCGGCTCATGTATGAGTTGAGTTTTCTTAAAAGATTTTCAAAAGAAGCAAATGTCTTAGGCAAAAAGTCATTATTTTACAACATCCAAAGTAGCTGCAACTAAAGAAAGGAAATTTTAGTTACTCGAAAGTGATACTCGTAAATTGCAACAGTCTTGTATAGTATATACATCTAGTAGATATATTTACAACGTTTTATGAGTAACAAGCGAACGCGCAGTCAAGTAATTAGAGTCTAATTTGCACTGAATATAATATCCTACGGCGCACATAGTTCATTAATGATTGCTCCAGAAAAGGCACCCGTCACTCTCACCTTAACATAGAGAGTGAGAGAGAATTTTAATTTAAAATGAATATCACAAAGCAACTTATATTGGTCTTCAAAGGACGTATCTTGTAGGATAGCAACTATAATTGCTATTACACTAATAACCTTCCCTCGTTCTACTGACGAAAACGCCTTCCCATTCGCTTCTTTTCCAGGAAAAGTTACATGTTGCAGTTTCCCGCATGATTTCTGGAAAGGAAGACGGGGATAAGTCGACTTGATCTCTTCTCCTTTTTGCATCGTGTCCGTCGTCTAATAAGGAATATTCGTCGTGGCGTAGAAGTCGCTCGCCAGCCTCGCTGCCGAGATTAAATATTGCTGCAATCAGTCTGGCTTACTTTTTTAATTAACAATGTCCGCTTTTTAATTTTGTCTCATCATTGCTTCTTGGGATTCGTCGTAATTTAATTAAAGGCGGATAAAAGTAATGTTCCTTATTTATCAACGTCCGAAAGACAGTACCGCCCCTCAACGTCACATCGTCCGTCCTATCTATTATTTTATCCTTTCCCTTTTTCCCTTTTTTCCTTTTTGGTCCTTTCAACTTTGCTTCCGACGCTTTCTACAGTTTGAGGGATGAAGGTACAAGTTCTAAAGTCGATCGATGAGACGTGTCCTTTCTGTCAATCCGATACGATTTCCGACAACCCACCATCTCACACAAACATTGTCCTTACACTGTTTGAAATTTCTTGGCCAAACTTATCCCTCTGGCCAAATAGATGTGATTGACATGTTACAAGATATCCGGGAAAAAATTCCTACAGAGGTCTTATAGTAGGAGGAGGAGTACACGCGTATCACGGAGCATAAACAAGCTGCCTATTGTTTAACGAATGATATGTTGTCGATCAGATAGTACAGTTATTACTGCAATTTGTAATACGAAATTGAAAGTGTAGGTAATTAGTGAAAAACAGTAGAAATTATTTTGTATTTTTGTAGTCATTTGCTAACAGTTTCTTACATATATTTGAAGCGTAAAGGACCCGTGTTAATTATAAGTAAATAAATATAGCGCAAATTAGAATTAGTACAAGTCGAAATGGAATAAACTCTAAACAGGCAACTTAAACGAAATGAAATTCATGCAAATATAGTGAAAATGTTAGTTCTTTCTAAAAACTGACTATAATATGGGAGCAATTCTTTTTTTTAATGAATTGAGAAGTATCTTTATAAGTAGTAGATTTCTAACATGAATGAGAATGAATTCACAGTATATAATGTAATGTTTTGCCAATGTGAAATTTGGAAAATTTTAGGAAATTTGTCGAAATTTTTTCAAAAATTGGGGGTCGTAGATCCGGGAATGTCCTCAAATCTCCAGACTTTCTATTACATAAACACCAGATTTATGTCCTTCTTCGAACCTCTTTCCTCACTACTAGACTACTGAACACGCAAAAAAATTTAAACTGAAATATTTACGCAGAACTATTCAACTTGGAGGAAATGCTTCGTACAACTTGCTTGGGCGATAGCTAGACCTAAAGTCACAAATAAAATTGGCGCTTTTTTTCACCATTGTTCACTACGTTGGCAATTATTTTATTGCATAGACACCTATAATAATTTTTACCCATAGAAAATGTACTATTATTGAAATATATACCGAAAGAAACGATTTCTGCAGTAGCATGATACAGGGACGCAACTGAGGATGGGATTCTGTTCTTTGATGACACTCTTGCCCATATGTAACTCTACAACGTTAAACTACACTGCGAATTTAGATGAAATTGATCGAAAAACATTTAATTGACAAAGAAAAATTCTATCCGACTAACGTATGCACTAGAACTTGCTGTAGAAATTTTAGACATTAACGCGATGAAAGTAGAATGACAGATAAAAGTAGTTAATATAGG
Source organism: Marronus borbonicus (assembly GCA_902655005.2). NCBI lineage: Eukaryota > Metazoa > Arthropoda > Insecta > Coleoptera > Scarabaeidae > Marronus > Marronus borbonicus. The sequence continues at coordinate 4,922,218 of LR737387.1, forward strand.
TCTTCCCCATGATTGTCGTTGGGTGGAGTTATATTAATTTTCCTATTTTTACGCCCCATAGATATTCGGCTAAACACAGGAATCTTCCTGGGATCGGGCTTCCTACCAACAGGTGGACCCTCATACCCAATAGGTGGACAATGTGACATGTCAAGATGAGAAGTGAATTTGGCGCTGATGACAGCTGACCTCGTTGATGTTATTTTATATAACATTACAATAGAAAGTATTTCAATTGCAACGTTAATATACGCATGCTCTGCATCGAGTATGTGGTATACATCTCCGAGAAAGATTCAAATGTATTTATTTACGGTATAATAAACGGTTACTTTTGCAGAAGCGTTTGAAAAGGCTAATCAATGTCAATCCCTAGATACACAGCTTACCACATTTGATATAATTTAAAAAGTTCTTTTCCTGGTCAAAACCATTATTATGTATTCAGAGGTAACGTCAGGGATAGTTATGTGGCTATGCGGAAAGGAGCCGTCGCAGTTTCGACTGCAGTCTGTTACCCGCCACGCCATTTCATGAAGATATAGAAATTAAAACAAAAACTTCACGTCACTTTGAATGTTTACACAAAGAAGATGTGTTAATTCAGCAATTGTCCAGAATTTCAGTTTCTTAGATGTTCAGAGTGTATGTAAAAATAAATAAACATGTCAATTAGGTAGATAACCAGAATTATTAAAAAACAAATAAGATCTAATGAGAGTGGAGGTTGATACGTGGTTGTGGGTAGTATATAAGAGTTTAATAAGTGTAGTTTCAGAGATAGATTAAGTTAAATATTCATGATCCTAACATGTAGAACTGTCAAGGATAAAAGTTACACATTTGAAGCCTAAATAAATTAAATCTAACGGGAAACTTACACAAATGAAGGGAAAAGCCCTATATTTACAGATCATGTACACAGTTGAACCATTTCACCAGTAAATTTGCTTCACATCAAAATTATTCGATGCTATACTAGAATTATTAATATGAAGATTTAAAATAGGAAAATTGTAGATATACATAGATATTAAACATAGGAACCTCAATTCAATGGATTCAATTATTTTTCAAATTGAAAAAGGAATTAAAATTTCTTTTCTTGACATCTTAGAAAAATCCCCATGCTATTTATTGCAAGATGTAACCCAACAAAAGGCCGTTTTGAAAAAGACGCCACTTCACAATTCGTTAATTTTAGTAGATCCAGAGCTTTCATCAGAGACAAAACTGAGCTGCATTGCTCTATAAAACGACGCCATAATTATCGAGTATTATCGACGGATCTAATTTAGTAAACTTGTTAGTCACGTAAATAATTCTGAACATAGACGGCAGTAGACCCCTATTGGTAAATTCCTTAGAATCATAATACATTGTATGTTGTTTCATTTATTTTATTAGGTGTGTTTATTTGTTAAAGAGAAGATAAAAGTTGCTATACTTAAAAACAAAATCCCCGTACTTGGTGCCCGGTTAGCCCTGAAAGTCTCCAAAACCGGTAGGTTCAAATTCGAGCTAGTAATATCGCAAACCTACAAAAAGTAACGACCCTAATTGTACAAAAAAAGAAACCATATATTATTTTGAAATATACTCATGGGATTGGCTAATAAAGACGTACCGTGATAGTATATGTGCACCCGTACCACTACACGTCCTTATTGGAATATAGACCTAAAGTGCTTCTAAAAGCTTCTTTTTGCTGTTTAGAGAAATACATATAAATATTTATAGCCTGCTTTTTTGTTTAATGGTGTCACCTGAAATATATAAATATTTGGATGTTTCGTCGTTAAAATGTGTAAATGGTCAACCTTCTAATTGGTAGGTGTGGTTAGTATTATTTTTGACCGTATTTCTCCTTAAAATGTGAAATGGAATTGCCCTATGTTTCACAACAGGTGGATGTATCTTCTCAACAGATTTTCGATAGAACCGGACCCTTTTGAGTGTAGATGATGTATTATCTGAAGATAGTATTCGTACGAGGAATGGTTTCTGTATTTCCGGACTAGATAGTTTTTAATTTTAATGTAATTTTTCGTTGTTATTTTTATCATACATCCCTTCAGAACATGCTTCAAATTTTATAAAACAATTGCAGCATCAGTTTGTGTTGTTATGTATCAAAAAGAACAAATCGGAATATGAAGCAGTTATAAGATTCTTAACAAAAGAACGAAAATCCCCAAAAATTATTTGCGAAAAAATGTTCGCTGTATATGGGGATGATTATCCTTCACAGTCGGCTGTTTGCGAATGTTCAAATTTGCTTAAACATGGTCGAAAGCCACTCGATGGCGATCCTTGTCCAGGTCGGCCTGTTGACGTGATCACTTCCGATGTTATTGAGGAAAAATAGGAATTTGGTGCAGGAGGATGCAAGGTTAAAGGAGCGACAATTGACAGCGTTAATAGAACTAGAACTTAAAAACAACTACTTTCAAAATTCGAGGCGAATACCTTGAAATGACTGCAGTTCGTGCAAAATAGGTTCCATGAATGCTTTCGCCATCAGAATGGAGACGCGTGGAAAATTTTTGGCGCACTGTGGAGACGAGCCGAATCTAATTATCAATCGATGTGTCACTGGGCATGAAACCTGGACCCATCATTTTGACTCTGAGTCAAAACAAGTATCACTGTAGTGGCATATTAATGCCTCCAGCCTTCGCAAGAGGTTTAAAGTGACCCCTTCTGCAGAAAGAATAGTGGCAATTATTTTTTGGGATTGTCAAGGAATTTTTATCAAAAAAATTTAGTGGTTGATTATCTAATTCGGGGTAGTACGCTAACTGGAGAACATAAAGTGAGAAGGTGTGGAAAACTGACGCAAGATGTCTAGCTTCTTGTGTGACTTCGTAGAAATTGACCAAAGCACTAAATAGAACAACATTTATGGACGATAACGAACTTATAGCGGCGGTTGAAATGTACTTTTCAAACTAAACAAAGAAATTTTTTTATAATGGATTAGAGATGATAATCAAAAGCACTGGGCCTATTTCGAAAAATTAATTTTTATTGTTGTTGCAATCTTTGTTCTTTTTCATACCTAGTCTCGTACATGAGATTATTTCCTTTGTACATCGCGAATGCGGTAATATGTTTCTTTGTAAATAATGACTTGGGGCTGTAAGTTATACTTGATGCTAAATATACCAAAATTATCGCTAATTAACGGAATGTTTAACTAGTACTGATTCAGCGTAAGATATGCCACTCTGCACTGATACTTTTTGAAGGTTATTTCTAAATCCAACAGTAATTTGCTGGTGAACATTTAGAATACGTGTCAGACGTATTTCATATTTATCTGAGAAATTAAATGCAAAAATCAACAAACCTACCGCATAAAATTTTACAACAATCATCGTATCTTCTTTTGTTTGTGTGTGAAAGGTATTTTGCTTTTATTTGATCCAAAGTAATTGCAGGAACTCTCCAAACACACCGACAAACAGAAGATCAATCCACTGCGTCACCTTCCAAAAGTAATATTTCAGCTTCAATTACATTTAACGGCCTGATGTTTTCTTTATCAAATCTCAGAGAAAATCCTCGGAAAAAAGGAAGAAAAACGAATGGAAGCAGGATATAAAAAGAAGGGAAAATCCAACCGTTTTTAAAAAGCTTTTCCTCTCGTTTGGAAAGCTTTAATTTCGTTGATGTATGGTCGGGAATGGTGTGTATGTGTGTACCACTGGCCGCTGTCTAATTAAGAAATGCTATAATTAGAGCAAATGCGCCTCTATGGAAGGATATAGCGGTTTTCAATTAAGTCCCGTGCGTATTTCGGGGTTGGTTCGCTCGGTGCTTTGGCTAATTTAAAAGGTAACTTTGGCGCTCGGAAAGGCGACTGTAGGGCGGAAGTTTTGAACCATTTTTGTTGCTCGTACCTTTGCGAAATTACTGAAAGGTTAACGCTGTAATTATTGATGGGACGGCGATCCTTGTTCAGGTTTCAATTTGAACAAGAGAAAGTGCCTATTAATTATGATTTTCACAGTCTTCTTTGATTGGAAGTATTGAATATTTAACTTCAGGACTTGGATAGAAGAACTAAGAGGAAATGTTTATGATTCTAATCGAATATGAATCAACTCAACCAAATATTGCTTAAATTTATTATTTTTCCATTTTCAAAACTATTACATTAGTTACAATAGTCCATGTTGTAAGGTTTAATATTAAATAAATGAAATAATAACTCCTTTTGTCAAATCGGAAATAGCACCTTTAACTACATTGTCGGATTGGAATGAACATTATACAGAGAGATTCATATTAAGGTTCCTTTTTTTAAATAGTTTTCAAGATATCGGGTTAATGTTTTACAAATAGTGTGCCGTGTAATGACTGTTACAACATTTATTCTCTAATCTTTACTTGGAAGGTCGTGATGCTTGACAACAACTTGACAATTACTGATGCGATATTGTAACGATTTTTATATCGTTTACATTTATTTTTATTTTAATAGGGTTAAATTAATTTTCAAAAACTTTGTATATTGTTACATTTCACATTTTTGCTCCCTACTCTCTCAGTCCTCACTTAAAAATCTCTAGTTTTCCTATTTATTATTAGGGTCTCTTCCCATTTTGGTCGTCTCGCTTGTTCGACGGATAACTATGGCTTGTGCGAAAAAGATTTTTCATCAACGGCAAGTGACTGCAGCATCTAACCTTTCTTTATTACTTTGCGGAATTATTTTCATTTATTTTTTTTGTATTTCATGTCGATATGTTTATTATTACATTTTCTTTATTTTAATTAGTTACGTGTGCACCTTTTTTTGTATGGTATAATTTTATTTTGAAGCGCGCTTGAAAGCATTCATGGTCATCCGCCGCTTATTTTGTGACCTTAATTGGCCAGCTTAATTGCTAATTTTATTTTCTATTACTTTCCAGTCATATTTTTCCCTGTATCGACTTTCTTTTTGCGGCAGTTGATGGTACAGGTGCCGCTTAGGAATTATCTTACCGATTGCCTACATTGATGGAGGAGGACAAATATCGTACCGACGACAATTTTCCTATATTGAAATTTGTGGATTATATATTTTTGCGAGGGAACCCAGAAATATCACGGTGAATTTATTCTGTTTATTCTCTTTATTAATTCACTTTTGAATTTTAACTCACTCACCCGTTATATAATTAATTTACCTATGTTGTTTTTTTTTTGCAGCGTGATATCGCTTGCTTTTATTTGCACTAATTAATTAATTTCTTTTCGTTTGCTTGTTGATCTGAGTTACTGCAATCACTGTCGAGCTGATTAGTCTTAAATTTATTAAGATTTTATAATAGTAATTATATATTTACTTTGCAATTTTTTCTTTCTTTAATGTGATCAATTCACTTTATGCTAGTATTTATTTATTAGTTTCTTCCTATATTTTTACATTTTCAATTTCAATCTTAATTTTATTTCTATTTCTAAATTCATAAAGCATTTGCAATGTCATTGTTTAATTTAAATTAAGTATGAGGGTGGCTACCAAATTTTGTTGGAACTTGGGAAATTAGCTGTTATTTTGGGATTAATTTATTAACTTTTTTCTGTTATATAAGTCATGAACAGACTACTGCTTTTTCTTCTGTTTCATACTTAGCAGCTCCGATCATTGGAGAACTGATTCTCTGGCGGAGCAATTTCAAGATCGTTAGTCCTGCACCAAGGATATTGAGTCAGTCGCCAGATCAACATTTACCAATAAAAAAAAATATTATCTATTAATCATATTCATTTCCATTTCAACAGTAAAAATAAAATTGTTAATATATTATTTTGAAAGAACTAAGTTTTCTTTCTGTCCTTGATCAAGGACGGCAAGCCTTGAGGTCGGTCTGGTGTCTTTTCCTTAAGAATACGCCGGCGCCTTCTTTCTCTTCTTGGTGATCTTCAGTCTTCATTTCGGGATTCATTTTACCTTATGAAATACTCAAGGAATGTCATTGTTCCCTCCTCTGCAACTTTGCACCCAACCCTGAGCTTGTCCACCGCTTTCGGTAAAATTGCAACCTGAAAGGGTTATAATGTTCGTATTCACTTAATGTCATGGCACACCATTGTAAGACATTAATCTACTAGATGGAACTTAAAGAAAGAATCGTTAATATCTTGAAAACTATTAAAAGTAAGTCTAGCAAATCCTAACCTGGATCTATGTGGAAATTCCTTTCTAATCCAATAGTATGGTATATTCGAAAAAATGAGTTTTATCCTGTATGAAATTTAGTAACGATAACGATAAGGTGTGGCACACAAGCCCTTCCATTTTGTTCAGTATGAGTAAATACTTTAACTTTCATGCCGTTCTTAAATATTTAATTTCAACAAAAGCGGTGCAAATGTAAAAATGTTAACATGTTCGTAAATATCTCGAGAACAGTTGACTTTAGGCTTAAGATGCTCTAACACAAATTATTCATTTGTAATGTGTGCAATTGGGTTAAGCTAGGATAAAAGGTACACCATTGTATTTAAAACAAGAAGGTTGGTAACTATTTCCCGTTCAACCGGAAATGTTTCGTAGGCGAAAATATCTTAAATTAATAGATTCGATGCCGTAACTTCGTATTCCAAATTTCAGAGATTGATAAGAATTTCCTGAAATTACCTGAATTGTTGCAATAATTGTATTGTAAAATGCACTTATTCTTATTTACTTACCTTTGAATGTGAAATTGTTTGCAAATTTTTACTTGCATCTATGTAGTTGCATGTTTGTGGGTTCTTTTCTGGATTTTCTCGTAAAAACTTTTTCACCACACAACAGATTCCAGCAAATATCATTTAATGCGCATTTTAAAAAAGAATTCCAAACGGGAACTCTTGAGTATTAAAAATGTATAGTTATTTAACAAAGGGATTTAAAATCTTTGGGAAATGGTTTTTCTATTTTTTACACACGGAAATGCCCGGTAAAAGTTTTCCTCGTGAACGTGAACTTGTACCACTGTTGAGTGTTAACAATAAGTGTCAGCATATAGGTATGGCGTAAACCAAACGATGGTCGATAAACAAAGGAGTAGTATGCAGAACGAGTAGTGGTAAACTACAGAAGAACAAGAGAAAGTTAAGTAAAATATGATTGACTTTGGCTTTACACGTGTTTTACATACCATAACGCCTTGTACAAGTTTCAAATGACATTCTTTTATCAGAATTAGTCCTTTTCAAAGGTTTAAATAACTAGAAAACTGCTGCATATAAAGAATTTTAAATAATCCATGTCGACTCTGTGTGAGTAATTAATAATGAGGTAAATTGGAAAGGGAGCTATGTACCGCTCATCTTCAGGTCAGCTGAAAGTCATCCATAAAATTACAATTAGAATAAGATTGGTAAAGAAAGTATTGATGTAGGAAAAATTTTACATAAACTTATGATAATTTTATATAGAATTTTTCTACGAGTGGTAATGGCCCAGCGAGGTGTACAAATCTAATTATTTTACAACATGAATGGTGACTGGAGATTATAGCGAATTTGTCAGAAAAATCTGCCATTTAATCTTAATACGATTCAAATGTGGAGCAACTAATTCTATTATAATTAGAAATAGGCTCTCCCCTAGTCAGCAGTGATTCACAGAGTCGTTTAAACTTTAAGATATAATAATATACAGGGTGCTCAGCGGCGATGGGTGCTGATGTAACGGGCCGCACACGACTACTAGAATTCGTCGTGTTTGTGCAGTGCGCTCCGTTACGTCATGGCGCATCACCTGTGAGGGTGCTACATTTCCATAATTTGCTATAACAAGCTACCGATACGATAACATTTATAACATAAGCATATATAAAGATATTTTAGATGAGTTGGCTTTAGCAGTGTCAGTAATTTAGTTTTCAGATTTTTCCAATTCGGCTTTTTCCAGATATCGATAGTTGTATTTCCCAGTGAAACACCGTGTAGAAGCTTGTTATCCGTTTCATTTCCTCCAGACACTCTCGTCACCGCCGAATCAATTTAGAATTAATGCAATAACTCCGTAATTTAGCAAAATTGGCGAATATGTCAACATTCGAGCGAATTAAGCGTGCTCTCAATTAAAATGTCCAAATTTCAACGCGCATAATAAACGGTAACTTTGAAGTTGTCTGCGAAAATCCTCGCAGAGTAGTTTTAATAAGACCCTCCCAACCATTCCGGATCTAAGCCCTTCTATACATATACACATATGCGACTACATTAACAGATAACTCCGGTAAACGTGTAACGTAATTAATTAGTGCCGCTAGTGCCAAGTTTCGGGGAATCAGCGCGACATCTCGTGAAGCGTTCAGCAAATTTCAACTGAATCTACATACCTGTACGTAGTAGCGTAACAGAGCCACAGTATCTCGTCCTCGGAAACTTAATGGAAGGAAAATACGCTAAAAGCGAAAGGGTATTCGGTATATTCAACCGACCGTAGGCCGTGGTAAACAAAAGTATGGAGGACAGGACACGCTATACCTATCAGCTTTTATCTCTGGGCGTCCCTTTTTAGGCATTGTGAGGAGTATGTACATTTATTTGCGTAAAGGTCCGCATGTGCAGATGCCAACGGCAATAGGAGATACGCAATTAAACCTTTATTGACGTATAAAAACGAAAGGACCTTACTGTCCTATTATGAACCCGGTACTGATATGGGGCGGCTTTAATGCTTTGTATACAGGACCGTTCATGGTGGCCAGGTGAACTCGTATCTCTGAAATGAACTAATGAGGTTTTGGTGGACGATATTATGGATAAAAATCCATTTTTTTAAATATTTCTGACTTCGGGGGTACATCGGAATCGAACATTAACTTATTTATTTCAAATAGAACACTTTGTATAGTATAGATCCTTTTTATATTCCTCCTAAATGAAAACTTGAATTTAAATATCTGTTTATTATAAATAGATGTCGAGAACATTATACAAAGTGTTCCAAATATCTACCAATTCCTATTTTTGATAATTTATATACATTTTAATCTAAAAAATCATAATTTGCTTCCTAAATTATTCTTCTGGTTCCCGAATTATTAAAAAAAAATAGCCGAATTAATACAGTAGGCTCTGCTTTCAATAACCTTGAAGTGTTAGTACCGCAACTTCTTCAAAGCATTGGAGATACGAGGAGGGGGCGGAAGGCAAGTGTCCGAGCGGGGTCCGCTACTAACCTGATGCACCAGGACTCCCAAACCATACTGGAGGAAGCCAAAGGGTTGTTTAACACCATCAGAAAGTGTCCTTTTTTTTATTTCAACCATGTGTAACATGTGTTGAGTATGGCTTAGTGGACGAAGAATCCATTTTAAGATTAAATAAAGTGGCCATTGAAATTTTAAACGTCATAATGTTCTCCTCAGTAATAGGTCTTTCACTTCCGGTGTAACTTTACACTTAAAAAGTAACATTTAAACGCAGTTGTAAAAGTATTCCGATTATAGGAGGTAGAAAAGTTGTTTTCGGTGTATTTTTACCTCGAGCGTAGGCTTTCACGACCGTAATCCATAGTAAAAATGTGTTTCGGGTGTTGTCGCGTTGTTAATATTTTACTTGACGTTTCGCTGATTATGTTGTCAGCTTCTTCAATGGATTTCTAGACCGCCTTTAGAAATCTTCTAAAGAAGCTGACAGCATGATCAGCGAAACGTCAAGTAAAATATTAACAACGCGAGAACACCCGAAAGATATTTCTACTATTTTTATCTCATTTTTTAAGGGAGGGTATACCAGTTTTCCTCAAAGAAGTTCCGGTTGACAGACCCAAATAGGCAAACTCTCATTAAACGTTACTTTATTTTCAACTTCATTAAACATAAAAATGAGAATTAGGATTTACCAAATCAATACTTTACCTTAGAAAGTTTAACAATATACGATCTCGACTTAAAAAAAATATTTGAGCAATTAAACTCTCTTTCATACTTTGAGTTCGCTACAAACTCTTAGTTGGGCTGCTTAAATGCTTCAGTGCTTTTAGATGAAAAACTCGAAGATTCGCAAAAAAGGAAATTGAAACAAAATCGATTACTTTCCAAAACGAGAAACAGAACGGAATGCTCGATAAAACGCGGCAGAAAGTTATCCTTGGTCCGCAGCGCGGCGGCCGGTACGTGACGAATGACCGAATTAAAAAGTTATAAACCGGAGGGGATATGCCGTTTTTCTAAATGTTGTTAATTATGAAGCGGAGGGCTTGATGACCATAATTTCGCAGGCGCGCGTTTTAATAATCGACTCACAGAAACGGTCTCTTTCTCGCCCGAGGCCGTATAGATAGAAATGTAAATTTGGAAAACAAAACAGATTCGCAGAGTTGTTATTTGAAGAAAAGTTGACTTAATATATTAAATACAATGATAAAAACATTTTTTTAGGAACTGGGTATGTCTTCTAAAGGAGATAATGGAATATCCATCGGAAAGGATAAACATTTACAACTTTAGATGATTAATTTGATAAAATCTGTGTGTTTTGAAGTAATTTGACTCGATATCACAAAACTTAATGGTTTTACAACCGATCTTTAATAATAAGTCTAATGAGAAGACATTGTAAAATGAAGTTGATCATCTACTAAGTTACTGTCAAAAAGCAATGGTGCGTATTCCACTTATTCTTCAGATTTTAGCAGCTAACGCATCTATTAGGCATAATTTTATTTTATTTATTATTTCAAATGAAGCATGCATTCGCATACGCCGAGAAAATTTGTAACAAATACGACTAGAAAAATACCCAGTAGTAGTGTTGGATGCCCACTTATTGTTTAACAGCCGCTTGAATCGAATAGCTAACCTTAAAAGGCAATACGCCTACGTAAATCAAAGCCGATATGGAGTGTTTGTGGGGATCCTGCATCATCGTTTGCCACAGCGAAATTGTAGCCAGATGGATTTTTGACGATGAACCTTCGCGATAACATTAAACAAGTTCACCAAATGGTGCTAGACGACCGTCGAATTAAAGTTACAGTGATAGCAGAGTCTGAGGGCAAGAACGTATTTGTCATGAATTGATTGAAGATTTAGGCATTTGCGACAGTCACGAAGTTGTGTTAATCCACTATCTTGCAATGATTATTACATGGGAGACTGAAAGCAGAAATTGTAGAAAGCTTCGTTCAGAGTACAGAGATTTTTATCGAATGACGAGGCCATCACATTGCTAATCGTTTGTTTTAGATACAAGACGTTAATTTGAAACGAAACATGTTCCGAGTTTGAAACGTGTTATGTCGTTTTTGTTCAAATAAATCCGGAACACATTTAGTTTCAACAGACTCTGGCCACGCTCAAGATGTTAGTTGCTATTTGGACGGATTAATGAGATGGGAGCATCGTTGAAAAAAGTACATAGACTTACAAGGGACTATACTGACAAACTGAATTTTATGATTTTGGTGTTACTTATTAATTTCCTTCAATAGGTGCATTCATACATCAATTTGCACTCTTTTGAAGCAACCACATACCTGGTCCACATTCACACAGTAACATCTACTACGTTTTCAGATTGACGAGAAATGTGCACAAGGCACAGAAGTAATTGAAAATTTAAGACTTTGAATCCTGAAGTAGAACGAGAAGACTTTTCGACTCATCCTGAATGTAGTTTGGTAAAATGTGCAGTTGTCGACATTGTAGTCTTCTATCAGATTTCTTAGCCTGCTTAATATTGATTTTCAATAGAGATTTCATTACTTTAGAGATACGTGGACTTAATCTTCTTAACATCGTTCAGAAATTCCATCTGTAAGATTGAAAGAGGAGAGAGTACACGCCCTACCCCAATTTCCGTAGTCGTCAGGATTCAAACTAGACCAAGTTTGAATCCTGACGACTGCGACCACTGCTCTCCTCGTATAATGATAGAAATGAAATCTTTTAAACAAACTTTTCAAATAACTGAGAAATTAAAACCACCGAATAAATTTATCCGAAAAAGCCATTTCGCTATGATTACGCTTGCCTTTACTTCAAATCATCATCCATTGAAAGCGCCCTTGTGTGCGGGAAACAGCATTTGAAACGCATTAAATTAGACATGGGTTTGTATTCCCCAGGGCCAGTAGTCGGTGGACGATCGTACAGCTTGTCTAGACTCTAGACGATATTACGTATGTACTTCGAAAGCGACGAAAACATCGCCGCATTCAATAGGCCATTAAATTGTCACGGAAATCCATCCACTGTTGCTCTCTCGTCTTCTTCGTTGCTTGGTTAGTCCAGGATAGGAATTATATTACCGGACCGGTAATTAGATCATGTTGGCCATGACGCTGAGGGACCTATAAATAATTTCTGTGCGGTCGCACAATCGACCTGACTGGCCGAAAAAATGTTCTTTTCTTTTGCATTTGTGGCAAATCGTAATTTGGGAATGGTTGGAAATTAGAAGTTCTCGAATAGAAAATAGGGATTGCATTAGCTAATTGGTGCTTCAGGCCTTCAGAGTTAAATTAATGAATGTGATGAAATCAAAGGTATCTACTAGATTTCAGATTGCTATGATTGAAGCTACGTGTCTGAGAAATACCAGAATAGCGTATACTTGAATAGAATTCATCCTTATATTTTGGCGCCCAGTCACAAAAATACACAAAAATATCTTTTTCTTTCATTGTTTTGGTAAAAACTTAGAGGCTATCCCTCGTATATACACTGGTTACAATTAAAACCTCCCCTAAATTGTTGGAGAATTTCCTTAAAATTCTATAAATGTAATTTTAAAGGTCAACTTAACTCAAATCAATACATTATGATAAACGATTATTTATCATATTATATTGGTCGAGTTTGTTTTCTAGCATTTGTAAGAACCATATATTCCGCACATGCTTTTGCAGTAACACCTGTTACAATGCGATAGTTGCATGCAGTATGTTTCAAGCAAACGTGAGTGATTACGTGGTAGTTCAAAGAAACCTCCTACGATTGTTTTAAATGATCAAATAAAATACACGTGCAGAAATCGAGGAGACCAATAGATATCACCACGTGAGATATAACTATCATTTAACAATTACCAACTTGGTACGAGTTTAAACCTAAAAAGATAGTGCGGATAATTCTATCTCACTACCACGAAACGCAAGCCGACCCGCTAAACAAGATTTATATAATTCCTGAAACTCTAACGGCGTTCACAACTTCGACCACAGTTGAAAAAAACTGCAACTAGTGCAAAGCATGAGCGTGGTATTTAAAAGTATATTAAGTCTTCGAACGACGACGGGACCGATGCGATGTCTAAATTAAACGTTCCACTAGAGTTAAGTTATTTACTACTCTAGGCGCTGCTACTGTTGTATCTCCGTACGAGTTCGAAGTTAGAGTCGCAATGCGCCGGTTGCATGCATTTAGGTTTAGGCTTTAGGAGTTCCTAATTGGTCGTGGCTATTGATACACTTCCTTCCGTACATACAACGTTTCTCAATTATACATTATAGAGAAGTTATATTCTGCGGGAGACGAATGGTTTAGGATATATGTACATCTACAGCGATGCGGCGTCCAATTAAATGCTACGGTTAGCGGGTTGCCCAATACGAACTTCGAATGTCTGCAGTGGAACGTGCATTTAGCAGCAAGTTCGTAGATTCAACGGAAATTCTACTACAACGCACCGATTGTAGCGCAATATGTGGAGGTTTAGGTCCGGGTAATAAAGTTTTAGATATGCATGTTGAAATCTAAAAGCAAGCGTGAACAACATATATACATACGTCTAGGAAAACCAGTTTGGATAATGCAAAAAGTTTGACCTTCTACAAGCTTTAGACAGGCTCTTTTTGGAACGGTCATCAAAATGAATACCTTGGAATATATATCTAGTTCCCAGCATTTTTATACTTTTATTTATTTATTTAAGGCAACTTGGGAGACGAATAGACAGAAAGCCTAAAATAGCGTCTATTAGTAGACAAAAGTAACAAAATAAAAAAAACTGAAACAAGGAAGCTATAGTTTACATTCAGCAATGGCGGTGCGTAATCTTTTGACGAGGGGGGCGCAGTTGTAACGAATTATGATAAAATCTTACCTTTAGCTTATAATGATCTTAAGCAATACGCACGATGCACTGCTAGGCGTAGCAGGATATAATATGCACAAGGTTATTTATTTTTAAACGTGTTTCTGAATCCTTAATTCGTTTAAATTTCCAGCAAAGCTTATAAATTCTACAATTAAAGATGCATCCCAATAAAATTACCATCTGATACCAATTTGTTACATCACCCAGTAAGTCGAAATTTTTAATTTGATTTATCTATTCTGCAAACAGCAAGCATATTTTTATTTTGCATTGCATTTGAAGTTCGTTCAAAAACACTAGCATTATTTTTAGTGCTCTAGAACCGTCAAATTTAAATTAGCGGAAAAATTGATTCATTCCCTCAATATATCACGAAATTCGATTATTTTTCTCTGCCATCCTAAGAGCCATTTCAAATGCACAACAAAATCTAATTCATCTTATTAAACGTTTTAATATACGGGCCCGTCGGAAAGTGTCTGTAAAGTTATATTTATTTCGTTTAATTTCGAATGAAGAAAGTTACTTATTTATAGAGTTGAGAGCTGCAATTATAACATTACTACCAATATTGTTTTTTGGTCTTCTGGGTGTAGCTAAGTAACTACTAACTACAAAACAATATTGCATTGATCGAGCCGTCATCTCGACGTAATATAACTTTTCCTAACTTTCTCCTTAATCGTTGTCGATAAGCAGGACTGAGCACTCTTAGAATATTTGTTTATAGGCATTAACGTAATCACGAGATTATTCACGATTTTTTATTTTCGTGGTTAACTGATGTAGATCTTCACCGCAGTTGTAGCCCAAATGAAATCTGGTAGTACTATAGAACATCATGCACGGAAAACAATATAATAAGCTCGAAACATTGCACCCACGTATCCATTAATTTTTTTTCTAATTAATTTCTATCGAATATCACCGTCTGATGTGCTGTTTTCAGCTCTTCTTTCCGTTATTTGTTCTAATTTTAGTTGAGGTCATGGTCCACCTTTCTCTCTCTTTTATTTTACTTGTTTCTTCTTCCAAAAGAAGTTTATTAAATTCACTTTTTAAAATTACACTAATACTGTTTGTTTTTAAGGTTACCTGCTATTATTTAAAAACGTAAGAAAAATATATACTAAATACAACACACCCTCTTGTAGCTGAAATAAGATTGGACGCTTATACACCGTTGCCGCCAGGGCTGCATCCCAAATATTTCATTTTAACCTATTCTACGTTGTAAGAATGAGGTATTTCCGTAATATAAATTTCAGTAATTTTGTTTATGAATTCAGTTTTTTCAGAATTTTTGAAGAATATATCAGGAAAGGCGCGCGCTCTTGCGGCTTTATGGACACATCCCCCAAAGATTTTATAGAACTTGTTAGCAGTACCATATTCGTCAAATTGCACGATACTCAAGTCCCCAATCCTACTGACAGAATGCAGATCGATGCTCTATTAAAATAAAAATTCAAGTTCTTTGTTTTGTTTGATATTGATTTATATTGTACCATTGTAATTTTTATGTACTACAAGAGATTCCGTTTTGTGCGGCACCAACCAATCAAACGAAAAAATATTTCCTGCAAGTATTCCATTCAATTTCCCTCCGTTTGTTCCAGCTCGACGTACATAGGAAGTAGGTCAAAGTAAATGTAAGCAAGCGATCTTATTTATCTAGCGAAAACTTTCGACATTTGTCATCTCGAATACGCACACAGAGAGGATATCTAAAGTGCATCGAAGCACTTGCATTATTCCCCTACCATTTACCTTGTCTCCGGGAACAATAAAGCTAGGAGCTGCATTCAACATGCTGGCTTGTATGTTATTTATTTTACAATGAGCAAATACACCATCGTATAGCGTATATAATTGATTATTCGACAATGAAATGAACTGACACGGACATTCTACATGGACACGAAGAGGTCCTCTCCTTTGAATGAGACCTTTTGTATGTTACGCGTGCGTCTGTCTTCCTTCTTTTTTGGGCGGTTAAATATTTTCCGTCGATTTCGCATTCGTCCCTTTGATGTCGAACTCCTTTTGATCTAAAATGTCATCATGTTCTGAGGTATTTAGCATCACAATATATAGAGTGAATTTCCGTTAGGTAAACAAGTAATTGTCTAAGGACCTTTTTTATTATTTAATTTTATATACAAGCTGTCTCACGAGGAATTGCATTGCATATGAAATTGTTATTTTATTGTTGTTGCTTTAAATAAGACCTAACTACATTTAAAATATTAAAATTTCTTGAAAATTTTTGATGAATTTATGTGAACTTTTGTAACTGAAAATGTTTAACTTGGAAAGATGAAATTGTGTAGAACTGCTGACTAGAAAGCGAACTAATTTTTCGAAAACATTACACAGCGTGTCCGGCAATTACGATTAAATTTTTAAATGGAAAAAGTGTCAGAGCTTATAGCCATTGGGAAACAATCCCTCCTGTTCGAAGGGTCTCGAAATTTTATTTCGTTATTTTGGTGGTCGCCGATAGAAGCCGATATACGCATTGAGGTGTAGGTGGGTAAATACATATTTATAAACAGATGGGCTGGTAGTGGTTATAAGAAAAGTTATCACTAATGCAGATTCTATAAATCGAACAGAAAGGATTTAAAAAAGTTAAGGTTTATCCAGCCGCAGTTCATGCTTCTAGAAAATTGTTGAAATAAGTTTCTTCATTCATTTCAGAGATCTCACACCATGCCTTTTCATTCGCCTGTCATGTTGTATCACATCGAATCGGATTGTTTACTTCATTTTGCATCAAATAGGAAAGGTAATCGCTTGTAAACTAGTCATCTCCAACTTCTATGTAGTTCTGTATTTAAAAACTTCATAAACAAAAAGAAAAACCAGGAACAATGTATCCGTCACGCACTCGCGTTCTGTGTCCGACCATTTTGATTAGTATTCGTTGAACATAAAAGAGATCGCTGTATCAAAAAGGAAAAGTATCCTAATCTCCGGGATTTAATCATCTATGCAATCGTGCCGCTAAAAAAGACTTCCATGATCGGAATTCAAATTCGCATCGGTTGGGACTAAAATCGAAACAGAATTGACATTGACTGCATACCTTTTGTTTGTCGTTTCACCTCTATTTTTTTTTTCAGCCCGAATTTTCCGACAAAAATATATATAGTATGTGCACGTATCATGTGTCTTATATGGCCTTTAGTGTGATATATAGCTTGGCCGTGCTTTTATTTCTGAAAATGCTGCAACAGATGAATGCTTCCTTATAAATTGGCAATGCCCAACACAGACATAAGTTGTACCGTAGAGCTTGTAAGTTCACCTTTCGAAAATGACGGAGTGTGGTGGAGGTAATTTATATTAGTTTTAGTTTTTGTTGATAGAGTTCGCTGTTATTTGCGCGCGAAATTTGAATGTCTTTCAGAAAATAAAGAGCAAATAACGTTTTTCGTTGGGTTGTAGAAATAAGGTCTAACCTCAAACTTTAACGTTATGCGAATCCTCCATGGTAGCGCGTGAGGTACTCAAACTCTCTTAGTGACACTATGGAATTAATGGGGGCGGATCCAAATGAATGTTCTGGTATAGTAACTTTTCATTAAATTTTCATTCTTGAACACGTTAGAGTGATAGCAGCCTTTTATAAATAACATATGTTAATATTAATGCCAAGGAATGTGAGGAAGAAGGCACATAATATTAAAGTATTGGTACATTCAGTTGCGAAAAATAAAAATTTATGTTTTCGAAATGACTGTTCCTAATTAATTAAATTGTAACTTTGTGTGGTGCAGTGTGCCGATACTTTGGTGTTATATAGCGGTCACCGATGCAGCGAGAGTATTATTGGTTACTTGCTCCTTCATTTTTCCGTAAGCGCGCCGTCGTTACGTCGTTGGCCGCTTTTCCTAATAAGACGCGATGACCACGGCAGGTGAAATTATTACTTTTTTGCAGCGACTAGACAGACTCGTGTCTATTCGTCTCATAAGAAAGGGTTCGTGTTACCTACTGCTTTCCCAGCGAGTCGACAAAACACGAGTCTGTATAGTCGCTGCAAAAAAATAATAATTTCACCTGCCTTTGTCATCTCTAATCATTACAGTTGATCATCTTCCCTTGGAATATGCCCTCATTACAGTATGCTATCCTTTTTTACCACGTGCAGTCGTCATTACGGTTGAAGCACGTTTCTCCGTTATAGTCCGTGATATGCCGCCATTACTGTCGGCCATCAACCGTAGCATCGCTTCGCTCATCAATTGACAGATTAATTACCCGCTTTGGCATATCATCAGCACCATTAGTTGTTCATTAATTGATCTGTTTATTAATTAATTCCGCAGTCCGATTGATACGCTGTCATAACAGTTGGTTATCAATCCGCGGCACTTTTCTTTACCCCGTTAATTAATTGAGAGATTAATTACCCGCTTTGACACAGTCGTCATTATAGTTGATGGGTCATTAACCGTTCAGTAAAATGATCTTTTAATTATTCCCGGGAAAGAGGATATTTTCACTCCTTGTTTATAGTTCTCATGTATATATTTTTCAACGTTACGCAAACGTTGACTTCCGACAAGATAGTTAATGTTACCTTATGTGCCACGCTCATTTACTTGCCTCGTAAAATGCACTACTTTTTTTTAACCGAAGTATGATATTTGATTTTGCTTTCCGAATTTAATATTTTTTTGTGCTTATTTAAGGATAACAAATTTTGAACCTCTTTCATTCCTGATAAGTTTAAAAGACCCACCCCCCTTAGGTTAACATAAGTCACATATTCTTTTCTTTACTATAAGCAAGCTACCAGTGTACCCAAAGGAAAAGTATTGCTTTCTAAGGAAAGCCCGCGGCATAAGTTGGCGCCTAAGGTAGGGCCAAGTATCTGAAAGGCACTGTATTTGAAAAACCTTTGTTTTAAAGGTAGACGTTGCATTAAATTTATATGTAAACATGTTGTCAAGAAAATATATTGCAGATAGCAACTGATTTCGAGAAAGTTTTAAAGTATCTCACAATGTCTAACACTACGGATTTTATCATGTCGTAAAAAGGGCGTTCTTCGACTTCAGTCGCTTGGATTTATAATTTAGGAAAGGCCGATCATGTGGCAATGATGAAAACGTTAACGAATGAAGAGAATACTCTGTTATAAAACCAACAAGTCCGTAGTACGATGTCTTTGTGAAATGACTGGAAATCGTTTTTATCAGAATTTAAATTACTGTGTCTTCATTCTCGATGGGGTTGCCTAGTTTACCTAGTAGAAGGGGAGATCCGTTCTCATCAGAGACCTCGAGGGTGATTCAAAAATTATCTATCAGGAATGTTGATGATAATAATAATAATAATAATAATACACATTTATTTCGAATAGTAACATAATAGATGCTAACGGAACACGTCACAGATACAAGAAATCAACAAAGAAAGTACACTACATAAACATACCAATAAACATATAAGCCATTACATAGTTGCCTTAAAGTAATCCTTAATGGAATAGCAATTGACATTTAAAACGCTTTACCTGTCTTTGGAAAGTTTTAAAATTATTAATTTGTTTGATGCTAGTAGGCAATTTATTATACAACTTGCATCCCGTGAAGTTCAAATATCTCTGGAAAGTGGTCGTTCTGTGTTTGGGTGGTAGCAGATAATTCATATTTCTTGTGTTGTGTAAATGTGATGAGTTAGTGGTAAACTCATCGCGGTATTTATAAACAAAAGATAGCACTTCATAGATATACGAATCATAAAAGGTTAGGATCTTTAAAGGCGTCTCTACAGGAACTTTAGCTAGTCCTGCTAGCAATCTAATAGCTCTCTTTTGTAAAATAAAGACTCTAGAGGCATTAGTGCTCATTCCCCAATGAATAACTGCATAAGTCATTCGAGAATAAAAGTTAGAATAGTAGAAACTTTTTAAGATATCAAAACCACAACCCCTCCGCAAATTATATAATGCATAACAGGCTTGTGACAACTCGCTACATAGAGCGTCTACATGGTTTGTCCGACTAACACATTCATCGACCAATACGCGGAGTAATCTTGTCGACTGAGTGAACTGGGTAAGTTGGTTATTTAAGGGAAAACAAGATATGTTATATCTCCTTCTGTTAAATAAAAGAATTTCTGTTTTATCCGAATTTAGTTTCAATTGATTTTTATACATCCAATCTTGAACAGCAATGCTATTCACTTGTTGCAACAGCTCTTTGAGATTAGTTGAAGTAACAACGATGCTAATATCGTCTGCATACAGAGTTAAATTTAATTCCAGGCCTAATGAAATTGGTAAATCATTCATATAGATCACAAATAAAGTTGGTTCGAGGATAGATCCTTGTGGCACCCCCCTGGAAACACTACATCCATCCGAACGAACACCGTCACAAACGACTCTCTGCTGGCGATCAGTTAAATATGATTAAAAACCACTTTTGGCATATTCCGTTGATACCATACCTTTCTAACTTATACAACAAAATGGAATGATTAATACAGTCGAAAGCTTTCGACAGATCGATAAGTATCGCCACACATGCGTCGCGGCAAGAGCATGGGCGACGATGGGAAGCTGGAATGTGTGTACAGAAACAGGAAACCAGCGTACAAGTTATATCTATGTGCATAGAAGTGCTATTAAGGTTCAAGATTCATTCAAAATAAGCAACAGAAGTTCTCTACCATCCGAGGAGACACAGCCAGATGACGAAAGACAAGAACTTCGTCCGATAAATTCGTAGGTTACATATAACGCTACTGATACACTCCAGACATCCGGACCAATACAACCGTCTTCAACAAAGTGGTCCGCCAAGATCAATCCGAGAGATTAATAATCAAGAGACTCAGTAATCTTGAACGAAAATGTTGCGTTGCGGACAGGAAGGACATACATGAGGAGGATGTCGCAATGCATTAAAACTTTTCTATTCACAGTGTGATCGATTAGAAGTTCGCAGTAAGGTGTCAGAGAAACAAGATAACGGAAGGTTCGAGGGTTTGAATCGTCTGCTTGGCAGGATATCCCCGAAAATGGCCCCTTTGATTATTTTGCCTCTCCAGATCAAAAAAGGTGGTAAGCCTCGACTTGAAATTCAGGTCATAGGAAGAAGCTTAAGAGAACTCATCAACACTGGAGCCACCAGTTCCTTCGTTGTGGCGAGAAGCTTGCTGTTGATGGGGGCGCAAATCCGAATAAACCACACCCGACGAAAATACTGCTAACAAATGGTGTCGTAGTTATTTCCCCTGGACAGATAGATATTCCGATAATAACTATTACCACTACATCATACGTTCACCAGATCATTTCTGATAATGCCAAACACGGCATGCGACATACAACTGGAGATAGATGTTCTTCGACGACTTCGAGCTACGATCCAGTTTGTTGAAAATGGAATCATTCTGCACATCCCCTAGCAACAAAATTTTATCAAACATCTATCTGAACGCCGCCGATAAACCATAAACCGCAGAAGATAGAGAGAGAGGATTAATAGAATTTTCACGAGAACAAATATCCAGATTTTCGCATTGAAACAGCACAACATGTAAATCGGCATCAATCTGGCACGATATTGATCAAACTCGTAGTCACAGTCTGTGGAGCTCACCTGTTGTTGTAGTTTCAAAGAAATCCGGAGAAGTAAGATTTTGTATAGATTTTAGGAAAGTAAATGCGGTGACTATAAAGGATTCGTATCCGATATCATACATATTTTGACAAGTGCCTCTGGAACCCAGCAACTGCGCGATAACGGCCTTTACGATGCCGAGAAAAGGACTGTTGCACGTCCAAGTCTTATCTTTTGGGCTAAATTCCGCTGAATCGATGTTCCAATGCTTTCTAGATAACTTAATTGGTGTTGAACATGCTAACATAGCGTGTGTTTAATTAGATGATGTAGTATTTTTGGGGTATACGTTTGAAAAAAGGTCAAAAAAGGGTTGAAAAGGTCAATTCGCTTAGCCATCAATAAAGTATTTGGGTCATATGATTTCGGACAAAGCCATTCAGACGGACATTAACCGTTCATTATTGAATCTGTTAATTAATTATTTCCACAGTCCGATTGATACGTCGTTATAACAGTTGGGTTTCAATTAGTCCCGTGAAAGAAGACATTTCCAGTTTCCGGAAGGAAGGACATTTCCAGTCTCTGCAGGAAAAGGAAAATAGATGGAGATTCTGAAAAATGCGCCCTCTGAAGCTTCTATATTGAACATTTTGTACTGTTCAAGATTAAATGAATTCGGATCTGCGTCTGTATGTGATATATTTCCCTAACAACAATTGAAAAGCTTACTATGTCAAAGGTGACACTGGAAACAATAAAACTGCCTTTCGTACCTCCACCTTTACTCGGTACTCGATACAATTCTCCGTATGTTTCCTGTTCTCGCATCTCTCCATCTGTACGGTTGCCAATTCCGACAGATTATATGCCGGCTGATGTTGGGATGTTGCGCGCTAAATTTGTTCTAATATATTCTCTTATCGTTTACCATTTATCCAGTTTCAATATATTACCGTCTACGCTCGGGGTATTGTGTGCTCCGCCAATTTACATAAATGAGTTCAATAAATAAATTCGCGAACTGACTGTTCGGGAAAATCGACATGCGGCTATTGCATACATATCGCATGTGACGCATGGGAAGCGCCATCTAACGCTCGAAAAACGAAATTCAATTTTGCTGCGTTCGAGTTGGCGTTTGAAAAAATTGGAAATACGCGGAAACAATATTTACCGCTAGGGGAATTGGGAAAAGTACACTGTTTTTTTTTTGTTTCGTTTCCTGAAAAACCGATAATTTGATCTCGAAAAGGAGGGAATTTAACATATAAAGGTTGTAATAAATTTAAATGTGCTAAAATAAATTAGGTATAAATACATAGTGTTTATTTAATAATCTACTAAATTGGCAGTACCAAATTCGATGTGCCAACAGTGTACATTGATTTATTTGATATTTTAGTGTTTACAATTGTTCAATTTTATTTTTTCACATTTTCAACAAATTAAACTGTTTTATATTTACACTGCTTATTTACGTACAATGACACAAAAAAATACTGTCCCCCTTTATCGACGGTATTGTATAACCTTCTACAAATGCTTCGATTATCCTTAAATTAACATCTGCGATTTTAGGAATGACCAAAATAATGAAATAAGTAAGTTTTAAAGGGAATAGGTTCATTTTGAAATGGAAAAACAGGAAGGATATAACCATGCCTCTCAGTATACAATACAGACATAGTAGATGTCGAAAGGTGAAGCCAAATTACTCCAAAACCAAGGGCAACAGTAGATTAATATAATAACACGTATATAGTAGAAAAAGCTCATCAACATTTAAATAATTATCACATCGTCAAGAAGTGAGAAAAGAAGTTTGAAAATAAATAAATAAAAGTCGTTTTGCTCTTTGTTCAAATGTAAATCGTACAACCCAAATGTTCCAAACAATTAACATTTTCTACGAGGCTCGTCGCATTTTCATCACTCGCTTCAATTAATTGCTTTTTTTAAATATTTTCAGCAAACTTTAAATTATCCCATCAGTCAGCACATTTTTACTATTTTCCACTCACAAAATGACATCATATTATTTATCTACCTGTTGCAGTACATAGCAAAAATATTTTGAATATCCCCGTATCACGTCCTTAAATGGCATCCTCCACCACGACGGTACTACCTGGTTAAAATACATCCATTCATACACACGGAGAGGCCAAAGACCAAAGAGTATGACGACAATAACTCGGATAAAATGGGGTTCGGGAACGAAACGGAGCGGGGGTGGGGGTAACGTATTTCACTGAGTATAATACGGCAAGCTTATAAAGGTCGTGCCCTAGGGCCGGCCTTCTACCATAACAGAAATGCGGACCAGTCTCTTTTGTCGAGCTGGAACAGGAAATGATTAGCGATACTTGCCGCGAGGTGGCGTTGGATTCTCTTTGCGAATCCAGCTATGGTTGGTCCCGGCCGATGCATAGAATGCATGCGGTGGTTGCCCAGCATGACGACAACGAGGACGAGGACCAGGACGGCGCGCAATGTTGTAATGCAACGTTCTATGCCCGGAGGCTGTTCCCAGAATCTACGATGTATACATATAGATCGAGAACCAAGAGAAAGCCATTATATTGAAGATTAAAAAGGAAGTACGATTCGAAAGCGTTCACTATTGAAATGCTCGCTGGATTATGACGTCGTTATTATTTTAAAAAAAGAAAAAATTGAGGAAAAAGATTCTGGAAAGTCGTTAGAAACCAAAATCGTTTGTGGACTAGATAATAAAGCTACATAATTATATATACTGAAATATTTAAATTCAAATTTAATTACTGAGATGGAAACAAGCTACATATAGAGTCTTACTGGCTTATTTAGAAAGATTTTAGTTCCAGTGATTGCATTACTAGTGAGTCACCATCTTAAATTATGTAAAACTTGAAGCTTTAAATGAATGAATTATATTCCCAATGGTGACTACATTATTAAAATTAACATGTAAATTAATATCGTATATGACCTGCTTGGGCTTTAATAACTGCTTGTATATGTTTAGGTACTGTATCCACCAATTCTCTGTAATGCACGGTGGAATATATATGAGCATTTCTTTTATTTTCGCTTCAAGTAGTGTTTTTAAAGTGGGCTGGAGCTTTCGAATGTTCGTTTGGAATCGGTTTTCGAATAAGTAGTCTTTAGTTTTCCGAGTGGCAGATTATTTTATTGCAAAAACATGTTTTCTAAAAGCTCCTCCGACAAAAAGTTTTAAATGTAATAGCTTTAATATCGCATTTTGAGCTTCTATATATGCTTGGTTATTCACGCAGCCATGACATGTAAACAATTGTCCGGCATAGTGTTGCTACCTCCATGTTTACGAGTAGAAACGACGCAATCGTTATAAAATTCCCCGCACAAAAAGCTGAAGCATTTATCGAAAGCAATGTTTATTTTGTAAGATTGGAATTATTATCCACCCATTTCGTGGTACCAATAACATTCCAATTTTCAATTGCCCAATTTTGCTATTTTAAACGGGTTTTTCTATTGATGTCGAACAATAATCGTGTTTTTCTTGCTTTACAAACTTTTAATTCTGCATTCTTTCTAGCCAAAATTTTTGGACAACCTGCTACACTAGTTACGACAGGCAATTCCAAAGAAATTTTCCTCCTATGCCGAAATCACGAACCAATTCCAGATCAAGAGAATATTGGATATCAAACCAATTTGCAATATGTTACTGTTTAATGTGTGCTAATAGTGCTTTCACAGAGCAAAATTTGTGCAAATCCGACACTCAAGAGAGAAGTCTCACCGAAACTAGATCCATCTGCAGTTCAATATCTTAGGAATAAAAGGCCAGGAAAATAAATTTCAGAGAAAGGACGATTCTGCGTAATTATTAGATGATAATTGATTTTGAAAATATATTTTCAGTTCTTCTTTTACGTTACAGCGTTCCGCGTGAACTTTACTTCAAAACGTTAATTATTTCTAATTTCAGTTTGTTACGCTTTGATAATATTCCGACATACCTAGCATAACACGAACCAAATTTACCGTCCAGCGTTCGCAGAATATGGTTATTTCTTCTTTCGCGTACTGTTTGAGATTATTACGGTCACCCGAGCTTCAATTATCAAAGTTAAGCAAAACTAAAACGTTTCATTCGCGTACTAGCAATAATTGTCGTCCCTTTAGCTCGTAGAAGCAAAGCGCGTACATGGTAGAACTGCAGTTTCTTCGCTACGTGATTTAGTTGCGAACCTATCGGGTCCAGAGTTAGTCTATCCTAGAAGTTAATAGTCGCTTGGACAGTGAAAATTATTTCCGTACCATCTCCGTTGAGCTTCAATGGGAAATAGCAGATCATCACAGGTCCCCACCTCTTAGCGTAGGATGTGACCAACATGTATAAGGCTCTTATTTTCAACGTGGTTTCAAGCTATACATATATACAGGCTAATTATACGTCGAAAAGTGTGTTAGGTTGCTCGATACGATTGGGAATTGATATGAATACTGGAGGATATCAGTTTTAATGGATATACACGCATTGTTTCAATCGTATTTTCTTTAATACATCCAATTATCGCAGAAAATTTAATGTTTTTGTTTTTGAATAGAGAACATTTAATTGTACGAGGGTAATCTGAAAGGTTTTCGTTCTAATTCAGTTATTTCCCAACAAGTCTTCTAGCACATCTATATACATTTGTTAGCGTCGCTCCCATCTCCTTAATCCGTCCAAATAGTGATTGGTATCTTGTTTTGTATTTATGAACGTGGGGGTCTCACCATTCGATAATGATCTGTCCTCCGAGGAAAACATTGGAACAAGGATATAGAAAATGTCGCTAGGGACCAGATCTGTTGAATAGGGTGGTCTATCATTTCGAACCCAAACTTGTGAATTCGTCCCACATTGAGGAAAGAGAGTTGAATAAAATATTTATTTGGAATGGCAATAATATCATATTTTTGGGACAATAATATTTTTATATTCAAAATTTTAATAAAGCGCTTTATTTAATTTAGGCAATTGTAGCATTCAATTTTAAAATGTGGACGATAAGGAATGTTATCCGGTGGACAGCGAGATCTTTATTGGTGCATTTTTTAATTTTCTGCTTGGATGTTTATTTCACTTGGGATAAACTGTAGGTATGCGAGTTGGCTTGTTCACTGACCTCATACTTTTATAAATATATACTAGGTGTACGTATTGAAAGAACAACGTAGGCTTCCACGGCCAGAGACAGATAAAACTAAACGTGTTCGGAGCTCGGACCCTGTCATCAAATGCGACTTTCGCCTCTGCCATGGTTTACGTGCTGAGTTACCGTGATCAACTGCTTCCCGCTCAATCACTTTCGCCACTGGCGTGGTTTATACGTTTAGTTGCCGCGCTAACTGTTGCTTAGCACCGTTCCTTTTCCTGAAGAAGCTTCATATGATTGTGGGCGAAACGTCGAGTTTTCGTTTAACCATGACACGGTCCGAGCCTGGAACACGTCCAGTTTTAAGGTGTACGTATTATATATATGTATGTGTTTATCTTATTACATTTTCTATTTACTATAAAAGCAATGGACGTCCCATAATTACTCAACAGACGTACATAACAGACTCCATGGGCATTTGATGAACTGATAGAAGTATTTGACCGTCACAAGTAGTTTTAGATTTTTCAAGTCAGTACGTCACTATTCACATTGCAAGTTTCATGCGGGAAACGGCATTGATACCGAGGTGTTCCCCATAATTAATAAGGATCGGGGAATTTATTCCAGGTGTTGGCCGAAGGATAAAATTTCAGTTTATGTATATGCGTAATCTGTGCAATATTGAATCAACCGGATATGTGCAAACTTGGGCGAAAATATGTGTAAACTTGGGTGATTAGCAAGCGGTAAGATAGTATCGCCAGATTGCAAGCGATATTGCACCTTATGCCCAGTTTACTGGCTATAAAAACAGGGAGTAAGAGTATAAAGTGGTACGTTCATTTGTCAGCGACCTTCATAAAAGAAACTTTGAGATCAAATGAATAACGTCCCTGTTATTTTTTGGCCAAGCTTCTGATACGTGTCTTTTCTTTTGTTAACAAAACCATGTTTATTGTTATAATGTAGAAGAATTTATATAAGAGGAAGTTTTTGCTTCATGATGGGTCCTTCTGATATGCTCTAGACTTTGGTGCATTCATAAACTTATAGCCTTTGCGTGCTGCATTTGCTAAGCAGCATAACACTAAGGTGTGATATCGAGCATGATGCCCTATTTTCTGGCGATCTTTTCTTTGAAGATTCAGTTGTTTTCTTGAGCCGATCGTACCGTGGTGCGGACAAAATAACAATTATTAACACGAATCCCGGTTAACAATTCCATAGTCTTGAGCACATCGTTATGAAAATGATTCCCACCCTTCCGAACGCGATTGAACACCGTCACCCGTTCTAAACCTCGGGGAGCAGTCTGACGCCCGCACTGCTGATACTAACGCGAGTTAATTCTTTGTAAAACGGTATGAATTATAATTAGAGTAATTTGTTGCTAGTTTCAGCCGGTTTGTTTGGCTACTTAGTGTCATTACTTGCTTGTGAGTCTCTAATTAAAGTTCGAAATATTAGTGTATCCTCTAGCGAGTAGTTAGCGCTCTATGGTTAAGAAAATCACTACCGCAATATACTTTGCATAAAATAAATATTTATAGACAACTTTCATATTTCCGTTTTCCTCTTTTTCTTTGTAACGGTTCATATTCAATATCTCTAAGTTCAAAGCTAAATACTTTAAAATTTTAAATCAAACACGTACGGTCTCCTCTTACCTCTCCCCGCAAACTCTGGATGGTTTTTGAGAATTTACCAACCAATGAGGCGAACGATATTTACATTTAGTAGCTGCCCAAATTACCATCGTCTCATTGTCATCGTCAGCACGTTAATAAAAATATAACTACGTTGTTTTTTATCATTATATGATATGCGCTTGTTGAATTTATTTTATACGCAAATGTAAATACTCCTTTTTTTAAACAAAAGCGAAGGTTCTCATGCTCTGTTAAGTAGAAATAGAACTGTAGCAATTCATGCACCAATTCTAACTTCTCTGATACTTATCTATACTGCAGATTGCGAAGGATCGCCCCATTACGGTTATACAACCCATTCCAGATTAATTATCGCAAGTGTACTTTCTGTAACTACACCGCGCCATCTACTGGCTTTTATTCGATAGCGCAAGATAGGTCGCGTTTTGTCTAACGGGCTTAAAACTTTGATATGTGTGTTTAGCGAATGCCGTGGGCTATTTAAGATTAATACGCTACACCGACACACATAATATACCCTCCGTCCCCACCAAACACACACATTTACCGCTCGGTAATATAGAGAGAAAATTTCTTACTGATAACGGAGTCCCACGACCCAGCTTATCCTCGCATATTAACGATTAAAACTTCATTTTCGCAAAAGTTTTCGACATATTAGTATGTTGGTAGGTACATGTATGTAGATACATATATGTGGCGTATAAAATGGAATAAGTTTCGTAGAGATCGATAAGCGGGGGCGTCGTAACTCTAATAGCTCCGGTATTTTCAAAGGAGGTGGTGATGGTGGTTGGAGTCTGATATAAGATGGAGAAAGAAGGGATGACAATTCAAGGCTTTATGTATGGAATCTGTTATATGAATGCAATGCAATTACACAGCTAACGATAATTTTAAACACCACGCATGTTTTGTAATGTGGTGCGACGTTTAGCCGAATCCAGCAAGCCGCTCTGACATCCTCTTCAGTTTGTCCAGCGGTTTACATAAACTTAGTGGTTCAAAAAATACAGCTACCTCTCTGTAACTTTTGATCCACGGCAGATACCAATACAAACTAAAC
>LR737387.1:4951718-5082678 GCA_902655005.2 Marronus borbonicus
ATAAAGGCCGATGCCGGTGCAAAATTGAATTATCCAATTATACGCGTGCTTGCTTGCAATTTTTAGGAGTATGGTGTGAAAAATTTTGACATTTCCCGAAAGTTTAACGCCAGAAACGTGATTTAATGATGGATCGGTGTTTTGTACTCTTGTTATGAAACTATTTTCGTTAGGGACGAGGAACAAGGTAGAAATGGCTTTGTTTTTGATTTGTTTTTGGAACTCCAATGTTGAGTAGCAATGAACCAGTTAATTAGAGAAATGAAAAGATGCAACAAACGAAACAAAGCCGAAACGAAATATTGGAAACGAACGACTGTATATTTTTTAATAGTGAAACTTACATACTTTCCGATAATAATGCAAAATTTAGTTTAACACATGAAGGGCGTTCAAAATTTAAGACCCAATTTGTGAATATTCAATTCAAGGAAATCTTCTCTTTTCTTAATGGCACGCATTGTATATCAGGAGCAAAAACACAATCGTCAAGAGTTATAAGCAATTATTTCTATCAATTAAAATTTTACGAGTTAGTCATAAAGAAATAAATCTAAAGCAGTTGTCAAATGATTTATTTAAATGAACAAACCATAAAAAATCTTCAAAAAAGCCAAACTAAAACAACAGAAAATTAAATGAAAAGTATGGACATAAATGTAAATTACAAATGTTCGAAATTTTGTGCGAGATACTGCAAAATTCTCTTTTGAACTTCTCTTTTTGTGACTCTTCGAACTTTATCGTGGTTGATATTTTTAAAAGTTTCATGTACTCTGTTTATCAGGTTTTTTTTTCTTCTCAACAGGAGATGTGTAAACTTGATCTTTTATATGATCCAATAAATAAAAGTCAAGAGGACTTAGGTGGCCAAAGCCAAGGTCCATTAGGGTCGCTCCATCGATCTTCAAAGATATTTGTAACTTTCCGATATACGTCATGTGACGAGTGTCCAGGAGAATCATCCATAATTTTAAAAGATACATTGTAAAAGAAGAAAAAAACACATGAACCAAAATTATTCAAAACCAGTTGATTCTAAAGGTAGGGAACCTTAATACAAATCACTTCGTAACAATCCGTGAAATCAAAGAAGGCAAAGAAAGGTATGTGGTTCCATTAAAGATATCAAAGTAGCTTACGAGTAATACGAGTCCAAAGACAAAGTTAAATAAATAGGTTTTGGCCAATAATTGGTTAGAAGAGTCTAATAGTAGGAAAATTTCTTTTGTTTCTAAAAGTCAATGTTCTCAGATGCTCAATAATAAAACGGCGATGGCTTTTAAGGACCTTTAGCTGTAAAAAATTTCTGATGAATCGGGCTTTTGGTGTAGCTTTATTATTTTTATAAATCATTAGATTATTATGAGTAAAAGTATATCTACGTATTACTTTTCTTTTAACTTAAATTATTTATTTTATTGGAATAGATTTCAACTGAAACCCCCATCATAGCAAAGGCGACGTGCCTTGTCAATGAAAATTTAAATCTGTCGAAACATTTCCCAATATACGCATTGCCGTGTCGCGGCGTTTTAACACGGATCTCTCAAACTACCCCGTAATCGATCTCTCTGGAAACAAGGCGCTGCTTATAACTAACCAGCTGTCATAACCTTTACCCAACTCATATTTGAAACTTGACCTGGCCTAATACGCTTGGTGCGCGTAGGGTGCGTGCGTATTTCTTTTTTTCGGACGACTGCGTAGCGAGATGGAATACTATAGCTTCAAGAGTCAAGAGTTAAAAGTCAACGAGTTGACTTTTCATATTTTTTATTTCTTATGGGCGTGTTATATCTGGGGGTTGTTGGATTTGATAGATCGGAGACTTGCTTTCTATATGTTGCTCTCGATGTTTAGAACTTCCTCAAGGAAGATCGTATTAGTAAATTGAAAAAAAACATCTTGCCTATCGTTAATGTAACGAATTGTTAAAATATTTTTTTCGCCAACATGCATCTGTTTGTTATATATGTTTGTATAGTTGAAGGTTAGTGGCTTAACTGTATTGTATTTTAAGGATGCAACCAAAATACCTGACCTTGTACATGTGTTTATTATATCGCAAAATATATAGTATATTAAAGATAGCTGATCGACACCTACACGTATCCTAGGTGCGTCCTAAGCTGACGAGATTTTTCGATTTTGTTTGGTCAGGCTGGA
The DNA here is from genome assembly GCA_902655005.2 of Marronus borbonicus. Classification (NCBI taxonomy): domain Eukaryota; kingdom Metazoa; phylum Arthropoda; class Insecta; order Coleoptera; family Scarabaeidae; genus Marronus; species Marronus borbonicus. Next base: position 4,953,888 of record LR737387.1, read on the forward strand.
TAAACGGGTCTGCGCTCAAATCCTCTATCCTACAGTCGCGTTAACGGTTGGGAAAAAGAACGCGGTAAACGGCAGCTTTGTTAGAGAAAAAGCTAATTTTTCGCTTTTCCGCGATGAAGAACGGGTTTCGAGAATTGCATTTTCTTCTCGTCTCATTTACGACGCGGATATCGCCACACCGCATCCGACGAGTTTTAATTTTTAAATGGAAGTGGATATGGAAGGGTTTTACTCGGGGAAAAATAGAGAAAACTTCTAAATTCCTATGTTTTTCGGAAATTATTTGATGAAATTGAGGGTCGTGAAATTCGGAAATGTCTCTAAAGCAGGTCGGCAATTTAGATTTTTATTTAAATTTCTAAATTAATTTTTGAATGAGCTTTCTACCAGCAGAAAGACCTTTATTTTTGATAAGTGGACAAACTGACGTCTTTAGATGAGATGTGTAGGTGGCGCTGATGACAAATAACCTCCGAAACGTTAGTTGTTACATTACAATTCGAAAGACTCGACAAACTCTCGAAGTAGAAGAGAATGGTGAGAGCCGGAAGCTACTATCCATCTTCCTTTGACAATTATATCTTTGCGTTTGTAAGTATTATGTACCTTGGCGGATTGTTGTTTCATGGCTACCCAAATAACTATGTCTGACTCTACCTTGCCAGTCCTCTTGTGCGACATAATTTAAAAATAGTATTGAGTCATAAACATTCGAAAAGTTGTAACTCCGAAAGGAAAATATACATAACTTCCGATTCCGAACGACTTCCGATTATTATAATTATTAATGATCAAAATAGAAGAGTTCGCCAATCTCTTCTATTTTGAGTCTTAACATTAATAATTGACAATTCCATTAAAAAAAAAATAAAATCATTTCTGCAGTTATAGGAGTTTTGTTTGAAATCGCCAAGACTTACCATTGTTGAGATAGAGCCTCTGTCTATACTTATATGGCAGTTGTTGCTGGAGAAAGGATAATACCAAGAGAATAAAAGGAACGAGATCCTCTTTTTACAGTAACTCTATTACGGAAGACATTTATTACGGAAGTTTAACTCGGCGTCAGTTGCAAAACAGTCCCGGTACCATTTCGTTCTATATACATATACATGCTCGCTATAAAAACGTCCCCATCGAATAGATTTTTCCATTGTACGCATCGTCCTTTTCAATTCAACGCCGTCGTACATAATTTAAACCTCCGTTTTGGCAAATCGTCGTTCGCAGATATTGTGTTCCACCTTCTTCGACTCATCCTTATTCATTCTCTTCTTACCATCCTCCGTTTCCTCCAACGATATCCTCGAAATTTATGCGTTGTCCGTGAAAAGAACAAACAGCGACAATGAAGGGCGATCTCGCCACCCCCAAATAAAGTATCTTTCCTTTCTGACGGCCGGAAAATTTGAATGAAGCGAAACGATTCCTTCATAAAGGGGGACGCGCTGACCTTAATAAAAGTCAGAAAAGAAATATATATACATCAAGATCTTTGGAAACGAGGATCAAAGAAGCCTTTACTTCCATCTCCATCTTTCCCTTCGACGGATGACGGTTTTTTCCTTGCGAAAGGAGGAACTTACAAGTTACACGCCATCAATAAAGCGTCAAGGCGAGCCTAAGAAATTTGCGCTTATTTTCTTGATGCTATCTAGCGCCTAGTATCCCTTGGTAGTCAGCAGGATCACAGGATCTTAGCTTGGACGATCCATGCATTATATAAGAAGGACGAAGAAGAAAGGAAGGGAAAGAATTACTTCTCATTTTCACTCTGTAGCGTTTTATTTTCCCGGAACTGTTGCAATTGGAGTCTTTATGTTTGATGTAACATTTGCGCAAATGTTGAGAAATGATCTTTTGGGAAGATTTACAAATTCCGTCCTAGCAATACCTTAAATAAAACCTTCTTCAATAGCATTTGTGAAAAAGGAAGAGCAAATATGAAATTTTGAAATGAATACTTTTCAAATAACGAGAACTGCCTTGGAATCTGGTGAAATATCCGGCAATATTTTGAATATCATCGTTACATGCACAAACCAGTACATCAACAGTATCAGAAGGCAATTTCAACGTGAAGGGGACACAAAACCGATTGATCTTATGGAAAAGCCTTCATAGGTCTCTTGATTTTAGCGGATGTTCACAGAGGAAATAGACGAAGTTTGGGGGATTTGTAGGAGACTGACGGTGATGGTATCGAAAAATGTCGTCGTTGTATGAATTTCAAACGTTTTATTTACATTATACGCTGCTTTCGATTCGATTATCAGTCCACGCGAGAAGAAAGAAAAAAAATATAGATAAAATTAATGCAATCAGGGAGATATTCAAAGAATTGCCAAAAATCGTACACTGTAAGTAAAAGTGTCACAATAGACGGTATTCCGGAGAAGATGTGGGTTTCGTCAATATATACGTAGTAAACTGAACAATTACGGGATTCAGATCTATGCTCTCGTGTACTATTTGTACAATTTTCTGGGTTGCAGCCCGAAGGCCTTTTAGAATCAGCAATAAACCAATCGATGTAGTGATACGATACAATTCTAGTCCCAATATTACAGCAGATAATTGGTTATCAGCCGAACCTAGTGGAAGAATTAGGTAAAAGAAATTTTAGACACAAAAAAAAGGAAAAGAGAGATTCCAGTAAATTTTACTAATATTAGAGGAAGACCCGCTCATAGTAATTCTTTGGGATTCAGAAAAATCTGCAGACTAGTTTCGTATATATCAAAGAGAGGAAAATTTTGTATCTAGTTTCACGAAGATGCGTCAATAGATTCTAAAACCGGAGATAAACATAAATTTAGGATTGTAACATTTTCCAAGGGCGGACGTGACACTACAGATATATTGTCTGCATCCTACAATGTTGCAAGAAACGTACGTCGGTAGCCTGTGGGAATATTTTTTGTTATGATTAATATGTGCGGAATTATTGCGCAAATAATTTACCATTCGAACAATGAAAACGTCAGAAGAAAAGCATTTTGAAGCAGTCGTCACAATTAATTTTGTCTCAGAAATAATGAAACATCAGGATTACATGAGAACTCCAAACAAGACTAAAAGATTTTAGACAAAGCCAGAAAATGAAGAACAAAACATAGGGATCGATATCGAAGGTAGTTCCAAATGAAAGAGATGCAAAACCTGCATAGGCAAAAGATGATTGACGCAAGAATTGCTGAAAATATATTTAGTGAATGCAGTCGAATAATTACGGTTATGATTGCAGTAAGTTAATTCAAAATGTTTAACCTGACGCAAATACTGAAACTGAATAATAACGTTCATCCTAATAGAGATCAGATTTCTTGATCTACTGTTTGGAAAACCTTGAAGCGATTCGGACAAAAGTGCACGGTGAATGGTACCCCGAAGTGTGGCAGACCATAATCAGCAACAAATGAACAGATGTGTTACTAGCAGCATCGGAAGCAACAAGGCAATCACCACTTGATCATAATATTTCTCATCTGTAATGAAAACTTTTAAAAAGGAAAAATTCTAGCATTATAAAGTCCAGCTTGTTGACGAATTGGTTGATGATGATCTACTGGGTTGTAAAACATTTTCAGTTTTCGCTGAAGCTTAACGTGGCCAGCTCCATCTCCAGATTTAAACACGTTAGATTTTATCTTGTGCTAGTATAGTAAGCCTACTGTCAGCTTGTTAACTTGAGGATAATTTGAACATTTAATTCTTTTTTTAACGGATTTGGATTTTAATTATTTTCTAGAGTAGGTCATAATTTCTGCATCTTAATAAAGAATCATATTCGCTTCTTTCGAAAGAACCCTAGGGATGCAACATCATAACCTCTAAATTATTTTCCAGACAAAAGCAAATTGATAGCCATAGACCTATATATAGCGTACATTTGTCGCTAAATATATCCAGCTCCTAATAACTATCAGAATTCCACACAGTATTTACGCCGGCCTTGCAATATTGTTAAAATTCCCGACAATGTAAGAAGACAAGGCGGGAGCGTTTGGACAAAGCAAAAAGGAAGAAACTTTTATATGAGAAACTGTCGTCTTCACTTTATTATTTGACATTCTCCTGAGGACTAAGCAATGCAACGACTTAAGAGAAGGTCAGAAGCTCCGACGAGAGGAAGCGAAAGAAAAAGAAACACAGAAGTATAAAAATAAAGCAGAAGTATAGCAAGAAAGTTCTTCGCCTTAATTAACTTTGAATTTTTTCACTGTCTTCTCGGACGCAATTGCTTGCCTTATTCCGAGAAACGTCGCAGAAGGCACCGCAATCGTTGATCAGGGATGAACCCCTCGGTATTGTTGCGGTATAGTCCTTCTCCGGGCACAGGAAGCGGTCGAGACCCTCTACAACGGCTACGGAATGCTTAGAATTTAATAAAAGGGAGAATGTTGGCCGAGCTGTAGTAGTAGTAGCCGTAGCAAAGATACACGGACCTGAAACAAAGTTTATATCGAGATAAGTTTCCGAAATTCCATTGATTTCGTTTGCCGGCGAATTTTCGAAATATTTTTATCGGCGTTCGGGTTTATTACTTGAGATGGAAGGTCCTTATCGTCATGAATAATGGGTTAATTTCTTTCGAATTCCGTGGTGTTTAAAACTCATCCTGTATGTGACAACAATTTCCTTTGAGGAAGCTCGCCAAAATTCGTTCTGGAGAAGATAATTCATTCTACTTACAAGGAAGCACTTTTTTATTTCAAATTTAAATTTTCCTCTCTTGTTGAGACATCTTTTATTAACCTGAAAAAAAAAACACAATTATTCTTACATTAAATTAATATTTAAACCTACAAGGTTAATATGTGAGTGTGAATTATTGATGTTCCTTTGTTAAACAGATGAAAATAATCGAAATGTCCGCTATTTATTTTTGTTGGATCTGGCTTCCAACTTATTATTCTTCGCTTCACAACTCCATATTTATATATAGGTCAACCCACGCTGCTTACAAATGACTGTTCTATATAAATAAGACTTCAGTAACGCTGATTGTTATGGCGGGCAGATGAAACGTGAAACCGGCAATGATTTAAACGCGCGTGCGCCCTCTGGTGGAAGGTCGTCGAATTCGATTTGCGTTTAATGGAAGAGAGGAAACTTTCGAACCGCAAAAATTATCGGTCTCACGGGTATTGTGCGAAATAATGGAAAATCTAGCAGCCGCGTGTCGTGTAGACGTATTTTCTTCCGGTTTTGCGACACAGTAAGTTCTTTATTATTGCTTTCAAGTTGAATTTCGTGTTCACGCGCTGACGTCACAAAATGATGTCGCTGGAAAATACGATTTTGAGGATATGGCGCCGTGAATTACATGAAATTTTGGCGCGCCTCAGGAATTCTTAAAGACTTTCGGTATCTTTCGCTAAGATATCTCTATGTTACAGCCGACCATTAGAAAAATGTATTTTTCGATGATATGTATTTCGAAGATCAAGCAGATCCTGAAGTGTATTCCTGATTCTGTTGATTCCAATCTTAGGGAGTCGCTCTCTGGAGATTTAGGTGGTTTTTCAAAGGCGTGGGCAGCAATTGTTCTCAAAATGGGGCTTTGTAGAGATTCGAGTGTCTTCATCTACTAACTCACAATGGTACACCATATTAGAAACAGATTAGATATATAGTAATCAGTCTTAATATTGATGTGTACAACAGAAACGCCTTCCTCAGCTCCATAGGGCTGTTTTCGCCAGAGAAGGGACACGGAATGTTTCTTGCCGTTGCAAAAGAAAGCCGGTCATTATCAGCTCTCTACAAGACCAGTACCGTCGGTGTAGACTATTAGGCCGGTTGCTGTTTCCGAGACTCCACAGGAAATTGGTCTCTTAGAAGATCGGTGTTAGATCCTAACCAATCTCGACAGCAGAAGTACGGTTTTCCTTTATCATACATTAAAACATTAAAAACGATTTGAATTTCCACCACAAGAATGCCGACAAACTACCATTTTAATAGTTACCTAAGATCGCTTTTAGAAAACAAGTTTAATCTCCCACTATCGTGGGATGTAGGTAAAAAGGATAATGTAGCTGGCCATTCTTCGCGCAGGGTGAGTGAAAAGTATACGAGTAACTTTCCTTGAGTAGGAGGCGGATCCGTTGGAATTTTTGCCTAATTTACAACAGTTTTCCGTTTAAATAATTTATCGGAAAGCACTTTTAAAGTTGAGGACCCTTTATGGCACTTATATTCCCCTCCCCCATCTCTCAGTACCACTTTTGGCCGTCCCTTCGCTTTTTTTCACGTTTTCCAGGAGAAAAGTTGAAGTGCAGCAGCACTAAAGACAAAGTTTACGATACTCTTGCCGATTATCGTTCCTTAAATAACTGGAAAGATTTCCTAAGAGATGGAAAAGTAGGAGAAGTGCGCAGTGGATAGGGTGTGAGCGGTAAAAGATGGAAGGCACATCATAGCGAGAAGAAGGAAACTTAATAATATCGAAGGAAAGTAAGTGGAACGTTAATCGAAATCTTACTTTCTTTTTGACGATTGTTTCTTGAAAATTTTTAATGAAATTTCGAAGTTATAATGAAGGCATAAGAAAGGAGGGAATTGAAAATTGCGCCCGGAGCAAATAATTCCATTTTTATTTTTGTCTAAAAGAAAAGGGGGAGGAAAAAGAAAAGCGAAAGGGATGTTTAGAGTTAATGTAGTGTGTAAAAAACGAAAATATTAATTGCTAAAGATGAAGAAACCCTTTTCGTAATTCACTGGTATGCAGTGCAGACTTTGGATGCTTTCAGTCAGAAAGTAAATCGTTTGGATATGAATTAGGCGAGCGAAACAAGATTCCTATGTCCCATTCAACGATTATTTTCAGGCCGAAAATTGTATTGCTTTACTCGACCTCCAAGTTACTCTTTTCAAGTATTTCGCAGGAAGTGCTGCGCGCGTTAATTAAATGATATGTTTTCATATTCATATTGAAAATAGAACAATATTTACGTTTATTACATTTCACAGCGACTTTAATAGTTCTATCATTCATATCTACTTTAACCAATCTGCATTGAATGGTTTTGTCCAGGTCTTCATTCATTTTAGAGATGATACGAAAAATAGTATCATCTGCGGACTTTCTCGAAATAAAACTAAAATGGGTGGAATATATAAGATTACATTTAATTAAGTAAACCTTTGCAATCATTTCAAATAGTTTTGAGAAAACAGAAGGTAAGGATATTGGTCGATACTTAGTTATATCTTGAACATTATCTCTTTTTAGCATTTATTAGCGCTATTCCTTATTTTTAGGTTACCGGAAAATGTTCAACGAAATAGATTAAAACTGTTTCGTAGCAATATCATCCAAAATTCTAGTTATATCAAATTTGTTAGTTGGTATATGGAATAAAGTAGACTCTCTAAAACTGATATTGCAGCTGAATGGGATAGATCGAGGTTGCGGCGCGTGACACGTGGAATACTCTTGGAATAATATTGTGACTGTTTGAACGATGAGAGGCCCAGACTTATACCAATTACATGTTAGAATTTTTTATTTATGGCATACATTCACAAAAGTCCAAGGTTTATGGTAATCGCAACATTCATCGTTATATCTCATTTCAATTGTAAAGATTTTAATTACAACAATAGCGGATGTTGCGTATAGAATAAAGTGAAATAATGTGTAGAAGCTTCTTTCTTTACCGCATCGTCGGAGGGAGCAGAAGCAGAGGACCCTGTACTATTTCCACCCTACGTGCACGGTTTCCTTTCCCGCGGGAGAACTAAGTCGATTATTTGCGAACCGCAGAGAAAAATAAGCGCCAGACAGCTCCGGTATTGGCATTCTAATGCGTAAAATATAGTGACAATTTCATCCCCTTTCCCATATATGCGAACCGCGCGTCTTCCATCATTTCCGAATAGAGAAGGTGCCGCGTAGCATTTGTACGGAGTTGTCGGGAGTATGCTTTAAAGAGTGGATGTAGGCGTATCAGGTAACAACCATAACACGAGAAGAAATACAAAAATGTACGAATTTCCCGTGGGAAACGCGGCGGAAAATGAATTCTGGCGCGATCCCTTTGTATTGCGTGGATTGTGGGGGGATTCTGCGGGACGATCTTCGGTTCGAGAAAAGAGGTTATTTTGTTACGGGCATGTTATTGCGGAAATCAACAAACGGATAGATATTCAACGTATTTAAATATTATTTTTTACATAGGTATATGAGTTTTTACCAGGGTGTTTAAAATGAAAAACTTCAACACCGTTTAACTCTGAAGTAGGACAGTTTTAGAAAGAAAACTTATTAAGAAAAAAATTTTATTTTATCATTATCTAACCCTTTTAAAAATTTTGCATTAACTTTTAAAAACATCCCGTATACCTCTGATCTTCTATAAAATTAATTAACCGCTAAGTTCCGTTTCGCTAGAAGTTCGTCGGATTAAGCAATGCAATAAGTGCAACGGTGTCGGCGCCGACAGACCAAGTTTACTCGTGATCAATTGCCGGTGAATTACGTTGTGCTGTTTACCGCTGCTGCCGGTGTGTTGTTTAACTGCACTGTTTTGTAGAGCCAAAGTTTAAGCGGGCGGTCTTTCTGCATAACACCCAATTCGCGATCTTACTTAACTGGCGAGGTATTCATCTTCTCTGTAATAATCGGGGTTCCTACGCACAGAGTATTAAAACTGATAGATGAGTCTAAAAGACCAAAGTTGGCTAGATAATTTAGTGTTATTTAAAGAAATTGCTTCTATTTACGAGTGACATTTAAATTAAACTAAAACATTTAGTTATATGAGGTAAAATAGGATTGAACTTTTTCAATTCCAGTCGGAAGTCGTCGTGGAAACGCCATATTTCTTTACAAAATCAGCCTATAGCTGGTGGTAAATGACGCTGTTTCTATTACTCTAACTCATTTGCAATGTGAGGAATCATCCGACGTTGGACATGGATATGTATTAGTATAGCTGTAAGAGATCGTGAGATGGGATATATAAGGAAACAACGAGAGGGTTACACTGGAACGGTTATTCTACGCGAAATGGCCGACATTGAGGACGAAATTTTAAAAGTTAGACCGGCTTGTAGTGAAATATGGAAGCGAATACGAGAAAATAACTTTATCCGTGTTATTATCAGAAGATACAAGCGTTAAATCGACAAAATCAGCCCATTCGTGTTAAATTTTGTTTGTGGACTTTACATAAATGTAACAGAAATTTTGTTAAATTTATTTTGGTTGCCACTGTAACAGATTGGATATTGGAAAATCAACATGCTATGGGAAGAGGAGGTTGTCAACACATATTTTCGAGTCAATCTTTGTGTTCGTCTATTAAATTGTCCCTTTTTGCGCTAGATTTTGGCGATATCTTCAAGAATTGGTAATATTTATTCCTCTCAAATTTTGCTTCGCTAAGTATTTTCTATAAATAATATTCTATCATTTTGTAGTTGGCCGAATTTAATAGAGAAAGATGTTATAATATTTGTTTGTTATTTAATTAAGAAGAGATAAAGAAAACTTCCCAATATTCCCCTGTCTGTTAAGATCAAACCCTGTCTATTGTTATCCGGATCTTATGAAAGCGCCTGAAAATAACCAGAAGACACACGCCGGAAGGGAGATGGAGCGCGAGGCGGTGTGACAATTGTCGCGTAAAACTCATCACTCTATTATTCCGTCCGTAATTAGCACTAGAGGGCACCGTCGACGTCGTGTCTTAACAAAAGTTTATTAGAGATCTGGCGCGAAACTTGCAACGGCGTCGGAATATAAGGAATGAAGGAAATATCATTCGACAGCGATAACAGCGAGAATTCTGAATATTTCGTGGTGTTGTTCAGTTGTCTCATCAGCGTTATTGTTTATTGTTATATTCGCTTAAAGATGGGAATATCGAAGAATTGTTCTAGAAATGTAGACTATATAGTGTGTAAATAAATGAAAATAAGCAAATAAGGGTATATGCGAAAAAATACTGTAGATTTGGAAGCGAAGCTACGTAGGTAAAGTATTGAGGTATGTATATGGTAGTTCAGTTTCCACGATTGGTAAAATGCGAAAATATTAAAATCTAATAACTCTGAGAAGTCTTAGTACAATCCTCAGGATTTAACGTTTATTTCAAAAATGTACACTCAAAAAATGTTGCCCAAATGACCGATTTTTCTTTCATTTACAAAAAAATCATTTATTTCTAATAAACGTTAATTTATTGGAAACGATCACGTTTATTTAGGCAGAGTGACTGAAACTTTTCATTTGTGGCGACAAAGTGGTTCATGTGAAATAAGTAAAATCAGTTTTGGCTATCACAAATAGTCTTCTACAAAGACCATTTTTTTATATATGGCTATTCCAGCACGTGCCCATTAGCCACCAACTCCAAAGAATTAGTAAGTGATACAAATAAATCAACTGCCACGGCAACAGAGATAATGAAGTTTAATTTATTTGGAAATTAAAATCAGATGTTCTAGGGCGTCAATTGCCGCTTTAAATTCCAAGACCTGTTTGCGTAATGTACTTGACCGTGTTCCTGTATGAGACTGCATTGTTTATTCTTAAAGTCAGAATGATGCTTGTGGGAAACTGGAAACTGGATTTGATCTTCGCGATGGGGTCTTTTATAAACTCTGTTCTGGAAGCTAGCACTTTGGACGCTTAAGTATTGGATGGTTGATATCCGACGTCTTTTCACAACAATTGAAATAGGGATCTGATGGATTCTATGTAAATGCGTGGGAAACTGACCACGTCCATTCATTTGTAATCATATTTCCGTCCGATATGTTTTGACCTCCTTATCAGCTCCATCCAGTTTTGGTAAGGTGTCCACTACTTCGTTGGGGGTTAGATTAATGTGTGTCCTTATCCAGAGAAGCCTTATCTTACAGTGTTGCTTGTTGAGAGTCAGATAGTGCTCCCGTATTTTTTTAATCGTAGTGTTATCATTAATACCTTTGGTTGAAGCTATGGCACGCCGCGCACTTTGCGAATATGACATGTTACTATTGATGAGAATGGACGCCTGTTCGCCAAGCATGTTTTTTACCATTTAAAACATCGAGAAAGGCTCCCGAACAATTTCTTTGGAAAAATCAGTGCAAACAATCGGTGTTTATCCTATTGAGTGGATGATAGCTGCATGTACTGCTTTACTTTTCTTGGACGTTTATATTTAGGAAAGCGAATGCGATTTAATTGTTCGTAATATCAAAGTTTCCCTTCTTCCTTTTGGTTGATCGAGATTTCATAACAAGAAAAAAGACTGTTTGGAAAAACTTCCATTCACATAGGCACAATCTTCGATCCCACGAAGACGACTCACGCTATATATAAGCGCTTTATAAATTATTTTAAGTAAATTAAAATCCTTTAGGGTGATTTACGGTGTATTGACTTGGACACCTGGGTATCTGATATTGTAAAGCTTTTAGTACTCCTGACAGACTTTGATATCGCTATATAAGAAATAAATTCTGTTAATACATTTAAAATATCATATTTATCACTATTCCCACAATATATTTCTGACAGCGAATTACGTTCAATTTGGACACGTAATCATAGGAGAACTAAACAGATAATTAGCGAAGACAGTGGCGTACCGTTTCGCGTAATTTCCTAACGTGATATAACGCCGAACTAAAGATTAATAGAGCGTGATGGATCGGCAAACACAATATTAGTTTTAGAGAGCGCGCTCTAACATCCTCGCGTATCTCTTGCGTTCCTTACAAGGCCTACACCGAAGGGCGTCGTGCTAATCGTTTGATTCGACGATTAACATATGTCGGAAGACTGAACTTCGCCGCAGGATTTGTTTAGACTTTGATTGAAGTTAGCTGGGGTATGCTAAATGGGATCAGAGGAGAGGGAGACGATGGAAAGTCTAACAATTTACATTTACATGATGTTTGATGGAGATATCACCAACAGGAGTTCACGTCGTGTTAAATTAATGCGAATTAATTGAAGCAGGGAAAGTTTTGTACATATCCGAGGGAGTTGCAAACTATCAAATGGTTTTTTGGAAATTAGCTATAGGATTAGGCCTGGCGATAATGAACTATATTTTGAAATATTGTAACTTCTGGAGAAACTGTTTAGTTACCCACACTTATAAATATATAAATTTATTATAAATAAAGAAAATAATGATGTATGTAAAAGTTTAAACAATTTATGGAGCGCAAATTTTGTGAGTTCCAAATTTGTTTTTTAGCGGTCACTAGATTATGAACTTTGATAGTAGTATGTCTGATCCTTTTGTGTCCTTAATTTGGTTAACACTGTTGGAAAAAATGTAATATTATTATTAACAGTAACATAGGCTTGTGTATTACGGGCTAGTGGGGTACATGGGTTTAACGGTATGATGATATTTCTCGAAAATCTACTGTAAGTTTAACCAAAATTTTTTTATGAGAATGCTCATTAAATAATTAAATAGCTCACTGTGGCTCATATATTAGGGTACGTATATTTGTAGTAATTTTTTTACATCTTTTTTAGAAAATTTAAACATATAGAGATCCCCAATGGTCTACCTCTCCGTTATTAATATTCTATTTATGAATACTAACGGAGTTAAAAACGCTTCACTGCTATAAATTTCTTGTATGCTAGTTTAGTTAAACAAATAACTATTAAACAAACACTAGCTCTATTCAACTCTCCCTACTGTAGCGTTGGAAATTTGTTAGTTTTTCCGCAAATTTACAATCGTGCAAAACGTCACCCTGCGGTCTTCAATTTATTGCAGCACCCATACCAGAGATAGCATCCCACCGCCGATACCGTTCCTGTCCACGCTTCTACGTCCAGCACAGCAGGTTCGGTCCGGTCAAAGCTAAATGATGATCTGGCAAATGAAAATATATTATTTAGTTATACGACCGATCCTTTCTGCCCCTCTCTCTCTCTCTTCGAAATATATTACCGTTTGGTTATTATAAATAATATATTTTCATTTATTAGCGGGACGCCGGGCGCTATTCGTTTTGAAATGCGGTTTTGGGCGTAGTCCGGGTGAGAAATAACCCTCATTTATAAAACCGAAAACATAAAATTTGGATATTGCGCTAATATGTAGCCTGTACATGTTTATTTGTACGGAGTTATTGTATTGTTTCGACCGGCGGTAGAATATTTTATGTAGTATGGTTGTGTGAATGTTAAATATTGTACGTGCATGTGTAGGCGAGGTGTAATATACAGTCTTATTGTATGCATAAATTAGATATTTTATATAAAGCATACATTCGTAACGAAATTCAGACGAGTTCAAAATCGCGGGAGTCGTTCCAGTAAATAAAAGCGGTGACAAACGTATGCGATCACTAGAAACCTCTTACTATTTTACTTGTGTTATCGAAGGATTTCAAAACCGCTATAAAACATTGATTAATTAGTTTCTTGATTACGTATCTTTTGATACATAACATGGTCAACAATAACAGTGATGGTGGATACAGTGCACCAGATTGCTCGGCAATGAAGAGTAGATGTCCTTCAGTATCACTACGGTGTACGAGGCCAAGCACTAGAACTAATAAAGACTACTTTTATGACAGAAAGCAGCTAGTAGGGCTTACATGTAGAATATCGCAACCATTATAACACCGTCTGGTTTTTCTTTCGCCTCTATTTGCATAAGTAATTAGAATCGACTAATTGTAAGTTAAAATTTTGCGGTGTTGCTTCGACACCGTTGCGTGGTAAACGGAGTTAAATAAGAACAAAAACTTTCAGTGGAACGTATGTACGTTCCGTTTCAGTGGAAACTTTTTCGAATTCAGTGAAAAATTGTCTTCGTATCGGTGAAAAGTTTTTTCGTTTTGGTATTACAATGAAACAATTCGATAGAAGAAGCGGCTGGGTGGATTGCTGCAGATAATCTGCAAATAGCTAAGAACAATCTTCAGCACATTATAATTATAACAAAGGGAACAATACGTTTAGATTTAGTCAAGTGTATCGGGTTAAAATTAAACAGTGGTGTACACATACAATCGCCCAGTGTTGTATAACTGATAAGAAAATTAAGATCAATTTTAACATTATGCTAGGACAGCCTGTTGGTTCATTGCATTCTAAAGAGACTTATGGAACCTTGGCGTGGGTTTCATCAGAACTTACAGAGTCCTAAATCAGAAAGCAACTTTAAGTGCAATGGTAATAGCGCACTATTGAGAAAGTTCGAAAAATATATTCAAACATGAGATACTTACCATTCTTTCCGTGTCTGCGGCATATTCAGTTTCAAGAGGTTTTAATTTTAAAAAGCTCCACACACCACAGCTTTTTTACAAGATGTCAAGCTGATGAAGCCTGCGTTTTGGAAATACCACCGGCAGAGTGGAAAAAATGTTTCGTGAATTGATCATGCGTGTATGTGTTGACAATTGCAGCTGTTAAGTAAACAATAAACATTTCAGGAGCTGAAAAGTCTCTATTCCCATCGGAAGCAATAACATACTATTCGATGAAATGCCAATAGTGGAATCTTCGTGTAAGCGATATGTACATCTACTCCACCGATGCCCAACTCCATCTAAAGAAAACAAGACCGATTCGCGTTTGTAGTAATCAAGATCCTGAGGGAAAAGAACGCGATGCAGCGGATGCAATCTGTAAGCTTTGCTCATACACAAAACGAAGAAAGAACAAGCGAATAACTCGGCGAAACGTTAAAAATTAAAAAGCTGACCGCTGTACGTTCTCCCTAAAATATAGAAATTCTGCTGAGGGGTCGCTAGTATCGGTTTTTAGTCACGAACTGGAGCCCCGCAGAACCTGCTGGGTATTATACTCGTCAAAAAAGGAAGATCTCGTGGGATTTAATAGTCGATGGTCCAGCGAAAAAGGGGAAATCGTGGTTCGAGTCGATCGATTATCCGGAAAGACTGACTTTCGCAAGCTTGCTTTAAATTGAAATTCTTAACTTCATTACTCAAATATTGTAGAAGCTTTTGGATATTTAAATAAGCATCGCTTGAATATTTAAAGATTGAAGAGTTGACCTCACAAATTCGGTTTAATCTTTCTCGGGCCAAGTGGGATGTAACCGCACCTCACATTCTGTTCACAAATACCACCATTTTTCTTTCAACTTGAACTTTTTAGTACCTTCAGAAATTGGCTTTTTCAACTATTTCTCAACAAAAGTATTTTTTTAACTTTTTTCATATTATTATTGGAGAACATTTTTTTTGCGATTGAAGTGCACCTGCGTCCCATTTGGCCTGTTTACTACGTTTCGTACAAGAATTGCTCAGATATACAGATTATTTTAGGGGAATTACAATTTCATTTCAAGGGAGTTCCGTATTTACTTTGCAACTGTAAATGTGTACCTTACGCCGGGCATTTACAGCTTTATCCCCCAGTGGGAAATTATCTTATCTTATCTAATTTTGGTTTCAATATGTACCAAATTGAATTGTATTTTAAAAATAGTGCAATTTTTCAGACAATTTTTGCGTTATTTTGATTGTTGCTTATGGGTTGTGCTTGCACCCTATCGTCTACGTAATAAATGGTAGCCTGGTCTGAGGAAGGTTAATCTTTCGAAATAGAAGGGTGTCTATCATGGTTAAAGGGATCACAAAATAGTTGTGTTCAGGGCTTTTAATAAAAAATTATTTTTGCAACACCAACTAGAAAGACTTGTAAGACCTTTGATGTATGGGAGTTAATGCTTTTATTAGATACAATAATATAACTGTCTTCAGTATTGAAAAGAGGACTTAAAGTGGTAGGAAATATATTCAGGAAGGCAATCAGTTTTATCCCTTACTTCCAAGCTAAAAGCCTTTGTTGATACAATCGAAATATTTACTAAATCGAAGGCGTTGGTTAAATCAAGTAAAATTAGCCCTACATATTCAGCTATATGCATGTTATCGTATTTATGCTGAATTCACTCCACAGCCTCCAAACTCTCTTGCCTTGACTTGACTGGCTTGTTTACAAAAGAGTGAATTTTATTAGAAGCAATCCTTTCAGAAACCTTATGAACAAAATAAGCTCAGAATCTTCAAATATTCATAAACAATAGCAACTGTAGCAGATCTTAAACCTGGAAGTTTTCTAGTATGAATATATATATTTATAATTAAAGTTCGCCACTTTCCATGCGTTTCACGAAATTAGCCTCGTGTTTTGTCGACTCTCGGGGAAACCAATGGGCAACACGAACCCATTCTTATGAGACGAATAAACACGTGTCTATCTAGTCTCTGTTAATTTCGTGAAACGCATGGAAAGTGGCGAACTTTATTTATAATACAAGCTAATATAAGCTATTTTCAAAAATAACTAACCCAATCAAAATAAACACAAAATTTAAGAAGGTTTAACAAATTCTATTATGTTTTAGAAAATAGTAACTCTCACATTAAAAACTCAAGCTACAACCTTTCATACGCATGCACGTCTGAACGCTTCCGTCATAGCTTAGAATGATTAATTCCTTCGCAGTTGTTCTAGTGTGATTAATGGCTACGTTTTAATAAAAATAATAGCGTATTGCAATTCGAAACGGGTTTCCAAACATTTTTCCACGTAAAACCTTGTTTTTACAAGCCGACAGAGCGAACGGAGCGTAAAGTATGGGTGCATTTGAAATATTAAAGCCAATCTGCTATGCAACTCTATGTATGTACAAAAGGTAGCATGGTTTATTTGGTAATCATACATTGGCGGAGGAGTATGTAGGTGTCTACCGCTCCCTGGAATAAAAAAATTAGTGTAATCTCTATAGCGATGTCCCAATGTGGCCCACGAACATATTTCTGTCCGTCCACAGCAAATTCCCATTCGTGTCTAAATTGCAGGCGGTGCTACTAAAATGGAAATGAAAAATTAAAAATATTACCGCGATGTATGTTCGTAGCATGTAATTGAGTTAGTTAGAGGAGATGATGTTGATATACTTGCGAATATTAAGCATTTTAAGCCAGTTTGTCCGAGGATTGGTTAAACGGAACATGTAAATAAGTTGGAGAATAACAGAAACAACACAGTTGGAAATTGTATGTGCAGGTTGAAAACAATTCTCAAGTGTTGCACATCAGTTTATTAGCTATTGGATTTAACACGGTGTCTGCCATGTGTAGCACCGGTGATACACAGTAACTCTTTATCCCAGGGCCATGTGTATCTCTCGTGATACACAGACAGCATTGTACAAAGTGCTGTATGGTTTTTTGTGGCTTGGCAGTATCAACTTTGTATTGGGTTAGTGGCGTATCAATAATGTCTACTATATTTATGAGGTATTAGATTTGTCGGTTTCTCGCGCGTTATATATTGTGCGAGCATCTTTATCATGGCGTTAATCAAGTGCGTTGCAACTAGGTGTTTGCCAGTATTAACGTTGTTTGGTCTCTGTGGCTATTTCGAATTATTCATTTTTGCTGGTGGTTTCTTTGTGAGTAAGCTAAGGGTGTTATTGTTCCTAAACAAGCGAAAATAGTAAAACGTGTGCTTAGAGGTTTGCGTTTTTTGAAAGCTATGTTTCAGGGTGTGATACTATTTTATTTATTATAGCATTAACAATGGATAACCACCCTTCTACAAGTAATAGTAGAGCAAAGAAAACATGTACGGACGTAAACTATTGGAAACAACCGCTGACAGATACAGAGCTCTGGGAGGAAACTAATAAGCCTAGCGACGAGTGGGAAGGCTTGAAAGAGTTACCTTCAGAGAGCAGGTTCCTCGCACGACAGCAACAGTGGGGAAAGTGAATGGGACGAATGACGAAAGTGAACCAGAAAACGTTACTGCAAATTCAGAAGAAGGAATGTCAGCTGAAGATGAACGTTAAGCAGAAAATATTTCTGAAGATGATTCAGAATGGCACGAGGTTAATTGTACCAATATGCGTTTTGATATTCACTTCACGGGTTGGAATCTTTCAACTATCATCAGAGAATATATCCAGATAATGTAGATGACCTTACTCCGCTTGATGTTACCAAATTATACAAAATAAAAGAATTTCTAGGCATGCCAGGTTGAAAAACTGCCGTCCAACATATCGGGAAGAAATAACAAAATTTTTCGTAATAATTATGTACATGGGGCTGGTGAAATATCCTAAAATATCCGACTGTTGAAGCAATACGATTTTATTATCTGATTTTCTAAATGAAAGAAGGACGGTCGTAACCGACAACTTCTATACGTCAGTACCACTTGCCAAATCTCTTCTCGAGGAAAATACTCATCTTTTGGGAACTTTGGGAGAAAAAATATAAGAGGATTGCCTGAAGCTGGTATGAACGCTTCCCTGAATAAGAAAGAAATTATAGGCAGACAGAATTCTAACGGAATCGTTGTTGCCTAATGGAAAGAAAAACGGGATGTATCGTTTCTTACAACTACACATGATTTACAGGTGAAAGCACAACCGAAAACGTAAAGAAGTAAAAAACCCGTGTTGTATTATAGATTACAATGCTGCTAAGGATCGAATCGATCTATCAGATAAAATGGCGAGTTATTACACGCCTCTACGTAAAACAATTATGTGGTATTTGAGCTACTATTGAACACTGCAGTCGCCAACTCGCTTCTTATTTTCAAGCACTTTACCAAAAAGAAAACTATTCAGATCAGTGAGTTTAGAGAAAACCTAATTTTGGGCTTACTTGAAACAAATCAACAGCGTCCCAAAAGCAACCTTGTACATAAACATGTTCTCGTAACTACTGAAAACAAAACGAAGGACAATAAAAAAACGAGATGAAGATGCACATCATGATACGAGAAATGTGTCAAAGAAGGAAGACGGGACACTGGTGTAAAGAAAGCAAAGTTAGTATCAACTTTTTGTGGTGAATGTAATAAATATATATGTTTCGAATGTTTTACAAGATTACATTGAATAAGAAAAGAAGTTGTGAACTTGTTTAGTCGATATCACCGGTGATGCACGAGGCCTATGGTTAAACATTATTAATGATGTGCCATACGCATCGCCGGTGATATCACTTTTTTTGAACCAAAACTGTTTAGTTTTTGTGTCGTTATTTCGATAAATAAAGCATGCCATAACTGTACACAACCTTGAATTGCTCGTGGCGCTGTTGGTAAAGCCAGAATTGTCTTACAGTGGCAGCCAACGTGCTGAGTAACTACTACTGAGGAATTTTATTGGCTAGTGCGCTACAGTGGGCCTTATGTTCTACAATTATGATTATGGACAATTAGATAACATAGATCTACTATGAATCTTCTCTGGAGAACCTTCTGCACAGCGAAATTCTGACTATCTGGGTGGTAATAGACTGTTCTCATTCAAAAAAAGGAGAATTTGTGTGTTTACAATTTTTTCGAGAACCTTGGACAAGGTCGGCAGAATACTAATTGATCGAATTATTTTTTGAAATTGCGGCAATTAAATTCTCTTTCCATCAATCAAGGTAGCCACATTACATAGGCGTGCGATACGGACAGCTTGACAAATTCAATGCTGATGCCGTCAGCGCCAACGGCACCTGAATAAATTTCCTGTATGGAAATGTCGTGAAAACTATATCTTTTATTCTTGTGATTCTTGTCAATAAATTTGGTAATGAAAGGTATGAGTGCCTGAGAGGGTTTTTTAGAGAGCCTTATTATATTTTTCCAAAGTTCCAGATTTGTTTATTAATACTGCTCTGTTTATCTCCAATTTAACCGAACTAATTAGTTTTATGCGCCGTATTGCTCAGACCATACTGTCAGTATTTCATTCAGTTCGTTTTCTCCCTTTTCTCTCAATTTCATCAGCTTTTTTCCCGGCATTTCGCAACACGTCTCTTGTTTTCATTTTATAAGCTGACGCGCAGCTTTTGCAAGGATCTCTTTCCGATATTTCAAAACATAATTAATTCCCTTGGGACGCCCTCGGAAGAGCACGCAGGGCCGAGCAGATTGGGAGAGGATGTAAAAGAGAACTTTTAGTATTCCGAATAAAACAAAAAGCAGATTTTTGAAGCGATGAATTACGGATTTTCCGGGCGAGTACATAAATGTGTATCCGAAAACCTCTCTACATTCATTGCCATTGGATCTGTTTCTAATTAATTGGAAATTTTAAATAAGGTTAAAAGCATTTTTTTTTCGTTTTTATTGCTTCTACTCAGAAATTAGTGAAAAGAAAAGTTGCCTGCGTATCCTTTGTAAAGAGGAAGGATTTAGAATCGTAAAGTCTTCTCAATCTCGCTGGTCGGTTTATTTTAAACTTTCTCAATTTAATAACTTTCTTGCTTACGCGCGAATTTTGTCATGGAAACCGTTCGGAATTATTGTAATGGGAGCCCCACTTCATTTTACATAACAAAGGCAATCTAGCTAATATCTGCAGTTTCCTATTTATCCGAGCGAAGCTTCTAGGGACACGCCGTAACATAGGGTCAGTCACCTCATTAATTATTAGCGTCGTACAGAGAAATCAACCGAAATAGCAGCAGTGATGGTAGATTTGATTTCCGCAAAAGGCGGCCCATATTTCCTCGAAGAAGCCTAAAAACAGTGGCTCTCCCCGACTCATTTTTACGATAGGCAGTATAAATTGTAGATAAAATAAGAGATGATTCCATTTATCTGGAAGATCCCTGGGCGCTCATAAATCACAAATCGGGTAAGGAGCCGGAGGGCGATAGCATGATATAGGGGTATATACGTCTGACTGTGCCGAAGGTTAGAAAAGAAGGCAAGGAAACGGGATGGGGCATTGTGCAAGTTATCTATGTGTCCGATATTTATAAGTTTGCCTCCTACTACCGTGCAAGAAGACTTTTATCTTCCCCTCAGTATCTTACGCGAATGACTCACTCCATGAATGAAATACCTCCAAGAGAGGGAGCTTTCGCAAGCTTTAAAAGTTATTGTCGTTTATTTATCTCGAAGGTACCCTGGAGATGGCTAAGGCGAAGGGCGTCGATGATAATATAAGAGAATGCGGTCGAAATTAATATCAATTCCGTTGTATTATTTGGGGCCGCGACGGTACAATATATAGGGAGAGCTATTAAATCGGTTCAAGTAATTTTACGGTCCGCTTGATTACGTTTTATTGATACCGTAGTTGGGGGGGGAATGTGAACAATCGGTGACTGTGAGTATTGATATGGATCACGTTTATTTGAATTACTCTAACTTGTAAGATAAATGGGATTCGATTAAATCAAAAAGACTAGTCTTTGTGAAAATCAAACGATTAATGTACAAATTGAATTATTTAAACTATACATGATATGTATACATGATTTTTTTAAATTTCGTTATATTTCTTTATTTCACTTTCGTTCAATACAAAAACTTGTAGAGAGCTTTAAATAATATAAAATAAATGACAAAGAATAAAAGAAAAATGTAAAATCGAATGGCGAGGTTTATAAAGACAGCAGCCAACAGGTACTGGCCCTTACTACACCACATAATGTTGATCCCCTATCTTTTTAATCCGTGCAAATAGTAGTCTTTGTTCTGCAAAGTAAGCGTTTACGAAGGACATGGCTTCCCTATTCGATGAACATCTCCGTCCTTCAAGCAAAACTTTGAGCCTAGAAAACAGAAAACAGTCGCTGTGGGCAATATCTGCTGAATAGACACTTTCCTAGTAGATGGAACAGTCTTCGTCTTTTTCCAAGATGATTTACCCATCGTAGTTTCGACTGTGACTTGGCTTCAGGAGAGTATTGGTATATCCAAGTTCTATCTACTCTAATCGTCGCCGAAATTCTCACTTATTTCGCTTAAGCCACTCCAACAGGGCTTTGGAAGTATTCATTCGAATGCGTTTTTAGTCCCCAGCGAGCAGGTGTGGCATCCAACGCATGGTTAGCCTTGTAATGTCTAACTCTTCAATCAATATCTAACAAATACGTTCTATCGAGGTCCCCACAACCTGTGCTATCTCTTTAAAGTTAATTCAACGCTCGTCTAGCACCATTTGATGATTCTTTTCTAATATTATCGGTGGTGGTTGTAGTTTTTCGTGGTCTTGATCGTTCATTATCAACGATCACGTTCACGTCAATTTAACTGCCCAAAATTTCACTGTGGCAAATGATGGTGGGGTGTACATTTCTGATAAACAGCGTTCATCTCGGCTTTACTTTGGGTAGGCGTATTGATTTTCAAAGAATTTAATGACGGTTTGATGGTCGTTGGAATAAGTGTATTCAATAAATTTGGTAATATATTATTATCTATCTATATTCGTTAACAAGACTCACACCAGGATTTTTCTCCTCTGGGCGAAACGGGGTGTTTGTAGGTATTATTAATAGTGATGAATGTGCTGTTGTGAATACTGCTATACGCTAATAAAATGCTATATCGACATCATAATAAATTCCTTCTTAAATATCCTGCCTAAACACAACTTCGAAGAATGGCTACAATAATATTTGTAGCCTTTTTTGTCCCTTTTACAAATTTCACGAAAGGATGATTCCATCACAGTTCCAATACCGTATATAACTTGCTAAACGTTCTTTGTTGTTGATAGAAGAACCATTTTTTGTTCATTCGACGCTGCCCCTTACACCAGCGCCAAACAAAATATACTATTTCCTCTCTCTCTTCAGAGATATTTGTACGGCTCTATTGAAATCGGCGACCGCCGCAAAACTGTTGTAATATGCCCCAAAAATAAAAAAAAAATCAGATGTTGTTTACCGTGACTCCGAAAAACTATATATACGGTGTACCCCGTTTTCCATACATACAACGCTCTGGACGGGCATGATTAATTATTAAAATTTAATTTTCTGTATCCCCCACCTTCATCAGCATTGGCGCATCGGAGGCTGAAATGAGAGGGGTGGCGGTTGTCTACGTCTGCAGTCATTTATTCCTAAAATGAAATTCCATGGATTTTCATCGGAGTGCAGATACAGTAGTTTCCTCTTTCCGTTTAACTTAGTAGATTATTGCGCCTACTTTCTTTCCTTTTCTTTCCAATAATTACTAAGCAGACAAAGCAAATTAACACTAATTACTGTAGATAATGTGCTGCAGAAGAAAACAAGAAAAAAATAGCTGCTGGGGAAGGAAGTTAATTTGTGTAATGTAACAGCATTTAGTAGACCGCACGCAATGTCTCTGGAAAAAAAGTAGACAGAGGGAGCCATTGTACGTCGCAATAAGGTTATCCAAGAGGACGAGCTAAAGTGAGGGAGGCAACTGTTTGCTTATTGAAGGTAATTTACTATCTCGTTAAGTATTTATGTATTGTAATCCAATTAACCTGCAACGTCTTATATGCTTACTACACTTTTGACGAAATGGGTTTTGTTTCTGCACTGTTTGTTCGTAGTTCGATATCTACGATCATACACTGCATTCACAATGTAAAGGACTAAACTCACAAAGACAAATCGATTAAAATTTCTTAATTGCTATATTTGGCTTATACAACAGGGGGAATCGGTTTTCCTAGAAGAATCATCAACTTTATTGTTCTAAATGTTACATTTTCTATAATTCAACGGATTTTGATGGACATTTTCAGAGAACCCAGTATATACATGTTGCAAGTGGTTACTATACAAAGAAGTGAAGTTTTAAATATCAGAAATCAGTTTTGACAGAACAAGAACGAATTGAGGTACGTACGACGACTGGTTTTAGAAATTGTGTGCGTACTCAGCAATTATCCTAATCGGCCACCAATAAACGGATCTGTCGTAGAGAGTTTGGTCATAATCATCTAGCAAGAAATTTTGATTTGGGAATAAGTCAAGTAATATCAATGCAGATGAAGTTGATCAAAAAATTATGATTTTTTTTTAAATAGCTTAAAATCAAATTATTATATTTTAATTGAATTAAAAATATAATTTCGTTGATCCATTGGTGTCTGAATGAGGGTCATAGTCTGACCATTTTTTCTTTAATTTATAGTTAAAAGGTGATTGACTTCACTTGATCCCGAGCTCGGGTCTTTAATGAGCAAACGCGATACCCAATGCGCTTTTTTATGCGCGCGGGATATTTTGTAATACCATCTTCATGCTGAGGCTTGAAGCTGCTGTCGTAGACCACGAATAAGTTCGCTGAAACAGATGTAATAGCGAATGAATATTAAAGCGGAAGGGACAAAACCAAACACTCCCACTTTATGTACCACAATTTCATAGAATCCACGCCATCTCGTATATCTTGGCGAAGTTTGATATTACATACAGAAAACGCGTTAGCTAAAAGGTTTAATGATGGTATTATGAATAGAACCCTGAAATTTTGGAATAGGTAGTGTAACATCGGAACTATTAATTTAAAATATTTTCTCCTGAAACAGTTCCGGCTGAACCGGAAGTGAATACTAACTTTGTTATTTTAAATACATTGGCACACTTCATATCACCTTAAGCGATTGTGCACATCGCAGGTAAATTATTTCATTTAGGTAACCTTATCCCTAAAGTCAACTGTTTTTGCGATGTTTACGATCATGTTGAAGTTTTAGCGTTTAAACCGCTTTTGTTGCAATTAAATATTTCAGGATTAACGTATTTACTTTTGTGGAACGAAATGGAAGGTCATGCGTACCGGATCTTATTGGTATCATTATTAAATGTTATACAGGGTGTTATGTACAAACTGTTTCCAAATATAGATATTTGAAAGAACTTTTTTCCAATGGCCCATGGTATCTTTCACTATACTATTGGATTCGGAAGGAAATTCCACATCGATTCATATTAGGGCTTAATATACCTATTTTTAATAGTTTTCAAGATATTATCAATTAATAATGATAGCAAGGACCGTGGCGCAGAATGGAAAACAACACATAAGTATCGGCAGATAATTAATTAAACTTGTGTGGTGCGGAGGTTGCCGATACTTATGTGTTGTTTACTAATTTTATCGATTCTTTCTTTGAACCGCATATAATTGCTTAATGTGCCATGAAACTAAGTGACATGATACAGAGAGAGATGCAAAATGATTGTCATTGCCGCTTCTATGATTAGTGGCATATATTGTGGTTGTGGGGTGTTTATGAAATTGTGTTTCGAACAAAATCAGTAGCGGAACGGATGGAAACGGATTTTGAGATATTAAAAATTTCAAAATGTATGACACCTTACAATACAGGCTTTCTATGAAAAAGACTAAATTCAACTGATTTATTTGCAAACAATTAACATTGAAGAGCTGAGAGGTCAGATGTTGAATTTGAGTGCTTAAAATAAAACTTTCCCAAAAAAGAAAACTAGCAAACTTATCTTTTGTTTAAAATAGACATGTATACTAAAAATTAAGCGCATGGGTGGCGATGCTTTATTTGTTGTCTATTTTTTCGGTTTGTCTTTTTATATGAGCTGTACAGGAAGATAAAATAGAACAATAATTTATATTTACTTTTTGAATTGAACTAAGGCTAGTTTATTACAAATTGTTCAAAATGCTAATACTTTTACAACAAATTAACCGCCGAAAAAGTAAACATCCATACACTTAACTATAAATTAATAAACAGTAAATGTTTTTTATTGTAAACATTATACGTCATAATGAAGATGACCACTTTCACCGTTAGGCATGTAGGCATAAACTCTTCTTTTCATGCCTTCGAAGACGTTTTGTAAATGTTCTCGAGTTATAGTTTGAACCGCATGGATAATCACACCTCTTAATACTTCAGTTGTATGATACATATAATAGATTTTTATACACCTTATTTTTCAAGTATTCAAATATAAAATAATCCAAGGGAGTAAGATATGGTGACTTAAGGGTTCATCTTTGCTCTTCAATTATTCTGTCATTGAAGATATGCAAATGTTTGTCGAGCTGTATAAGCCGTCGCACTATCATGCTGAAAATAAGCTTGCAATTCATTTGGCTGTAATTCTCCAATGAATAATTGTAACATTTGTTAATAACGCGCAGCATTTACGGTTTCCTAAAAAAAAAATAGGACCTATTATTCATTGCCTTGACGTAGTGATATTCGTGCGGATTTTCTGCTGGCCACACTCAAATTAAACCAAGCCTCATCTGAGATAAATGTTACATCCAAAGTATCCAAATATTGTAGTCATCTTTCATGATCAGGCGGAACAATTCCTGTAACTTTACCCACTTGTCGCGCTAGCTGACGCAACGGTTTAGTAGGATTATCTTCTCCATACCAATTCGTATATTTTGTACAGTATCTTAGTAAGAATCGTCCTGCGATCACAATTGGATTTTTCTTTAGAAACGCTTTCTGTCTCACAAAAGCGTTTGACAATTTGGTAGATATGTTTGACCGTCAAGCTCTTGAGCTGGGAAATTAAGCTTCTCAATACACAAGTTCACGGATTAAACGCATCACTTCGTTGCCTATTTCGGAAATGTGATTCCAAAATGAATTTCTCCTACTCCATGGTGTAAAGCACTTTAACCTAATCTAGAGAAACAACGCATGAAAATATTTTTTACATTCTATTATTTACCTTCACTTACACCAAATAGAAGTATATTTGTAGTTTTCGGAAGAGCTTTGTATCGGAATCGTAAACATTTCAATACGTCTATATTCACTCATTATATTAAATTAAAGGGGAAAATGTTTTAAATTAATAGTTCCGATGTTACACTGCCTAATAAAATTACTAAAGCTCCCAATTAATGAGATTCGCGAAATATCCTGTATATATATCGGCCTTATGTTTATTACTTATACTGAGTGGTTACGATTAAGACTAAACGTTGGAATACCAATTTTTCAATTCTTCTATGTTTTTTCCCACAAACAATGTCTTTGTTCACGATGCTCATACTTTGACAAATAACTATTCGGCATCGCAAAATACGTTATTCAACTCAACTCGTTGGCGTACAATACAGCTTCCGCAAATTCGCGAAATTCAACGACAGAAGTAGGTTAAATTACATCGTTTATTCTGGCTACGTCAACGCTAATTAGATCTAGCCGGCATTTAACAACATACTAATAAATACGTCACCAAAAAAAGCACTCGCAGCTTTCGCAATCTCGGTACAAAAAAGTACGAAAACGAATTCAGTAGAACGGTGATGAATTTTCTATAAATTTGGAGCATATTTCACAAATTCCTTTACATGTAGACCTCAATTATTATATTTAATATAAATATATTTGTTATTTAAATCAATTTGCTATTATATAACTCCGAATGAAAACAATATAACGACCTAGAAACTTTTTCAATCTCGGCGTTGTACATGGTTCATTTCCTTCCATAATTTTTTCTTCCGTTCGCCAACTAAACTAATCTCGATCATGTCGTAACTCCCAGTACTCGTTCCGGTCGATCCTTCGAAATATATGAGCTTCATTTGTTTCCTCTATCGGCTGCCTCTACATCCTCTATGTATGAATGGCAACCAAAATATCGACGAAGTTTCCCGATGAGAATATAAATTGATCAAAAATTATATCTCGAATCGCTAGAGTCAAGAGAAAGCAGGCAAGATTACGTTTTCTGCAAAGACTGGATAGCGAGTTTTCTTGTTAAGTTCCATACTGCCGCGGATCATTTGCCTTATTGAATTTTACTTTTCTTTTTCAATTTTTTGAGATGTTACTTATCTATTATCTATATTGCGCGCTTCCCTAGGCTTCGATTTTATTGTCAACAGCTTGCGCTGCATTCCAGTCGAACTCGGCAAATTGAAAGTACATATAATTTCTTCGGTCTGGTGTACGCTTCCGTCGCTTGAAGTTCGAAAGCGTCGGAGCTTGGCGAATCGAGTTTTCATCCATAACGAGGAGATAGAATTCTGCTTTAGTCTAGTTCGAGATAAATTTACCCGTCTTTTGCAACGCTGCAGATTATTTGCAACACGATTTTTTTAAGTTTCAAGACAAGTAATTTGCGCCAGGATTTTCTCCGATAGTTTACGACAGTAGTCCTTGATACGGCGGCGCACTAATGTGGTATACCATTTTTTGTAATGCACATTTTTATAAATAAAAAAATGTGCATTTCTTAACTATCATTAACATTCAGTAATATTGAAAAATTACTACCATTATTTGATTCAAAGGCGCAAGTTACAGCACAAAAAGAAGAATTGATATTTTATTGCAGCACCATCAGAATCTATGACTATTTGAATTTTACTGCTGGCATCCGGCTTGGATATGTCAAAGGCAACGCTTTCAGTGATAGTGATATTAACAATTTTAATTAAAGGAAAAACTGCATATGCCCAATTCCGCATGTAACACTACAAAGCCGAGTGGACTGGATGTGAGTTCTCCTTAACTCGAGCTGAGCTTTCCACATTATAAGTAAGCCTGCAGGAACGAGTTGCGCTTCACGAAATTAGCAGAGACTAGACAGACTCGTGTTTATTCATCTCACGAGAAAGGGTTCGTGTTGTCTATTGGTTTCTCCGAGGGTCGACAAAACATGAGTCTATACAGTCTCTGCTAATTGCGTGAAGCGCACGGAAACTGAACTCGTTTCTGCAGGCTTAGTTGTAAGACGTACCTTAGGGTCTGGTCAGTTATTTTAATCAAGCATCCTAACCTAAAAATTTGTAGTGGCAATTGACAAAATTTACAGTACAGAGTACTGTAATGTATGAATTGTTGGTGCGTAATTTTTTGCCTATGTGGCGGCATACATATTTATTTTTTTAAGGATTCCGAATTTAATACGTCGGCTGATGCAGAAAAGTCGTTGATTACTTATGTTGTAAAGGTTTTGGTATTTTTATAAATAAATAATAATGATCCAGTAAACTTTTTGGGACCTAAATTAGATGAGACTTGAGGGATGATTAGCTTATGAGATTATAGTAGAACCAGGGTTAGAACATGTATGAATTGTTTTTTTATTTTATAAATAATCATAATAATCTCAATGAAATTAAACAATCGCAGTTTATTGTTTTAATTGATATAAAAGACATATAATGTATAGATTTTCCTATTTTAGTAAATAAAAGCAATATAGATATAAGTAGCACATAAGTTTTACATGCGATGTGTAAAAGGTGGCGAAAGAACTACATGTAGTGATAAAAACATAGTCTTCAACGTCTAGAGTCAGTTAAAACAAAACGTGTTCCGGATTTGGACCGTGTCATATCGTTTTTTTTTTAACGAAAACTCCACGTTTCACCCACACCAGTTGATTTTCGCCTCTGGCATGGTTCAAATGCTGAGTAACCGTGATCAACTGCTTCCCGCTCAGTTAGTTTTGCGTCTGGCGTGGTTTACACGTTGAGTTACAGTGCTAACTGTTGCCTACCACCTTTCCCTCTCCTGAAGAAGTCCCATATGGTTGTGGGCGAAACGTCGAGTTTTCGTTTAATAATGACACGGCCCGAACCCGGAACACGTTCAATATGCAGTGATGTTCTTTGTGAGATTCTTAGTCAATTAAGAGAAGTCACGAAAGTTTGACATTTTAGTAAGTTTAAAAGCATTTTTTTTTAAATGTTATTAGAATTTTTAAGATTGTTCTGTGTTCGTGACAATGCAATTTCTTTGATTTTGATAGTTTGCAATTATTTTCAATCAGGTGATTTAGCTTTGTACCGATTTCAACTTGTTTAAGTGAAACCCAAAATTAAGTTCATCTTTGATAAATGCCAATGTTTAAGTAAAACCTGTGGGATTGGCCCGTAGTCTTTGTTTTAATAATACAGAATGTGTCAGAATTACATGTACGGTTCTCTAATAATTACAACTGTGCATATTGTAAGTGAGTAATTTCGCTTCTCATGTCGCCTTGACTATTTCTTAGATTGTTGCTTGCTATAAGCATTTTTATTAGTTAATTTATATTTATTTCCTTTAGTTCGTTTTCCCGTTGTTTGTATTTATTATTTATCTGTAGTTTGTAAGTTATCCGTTTTACTTCACTTGCTCGTCCTTACCTGATAATAAGGGTCTGGATAGCTAATTATGAAAGTACTAGAAATTTTGAATGAGAAAAGAGTTTTATATAAATACATGTAAAAAACCCATTTAGTCGAAGTAACCGAATTATAATTAATTCAGCTGAAATACGAGCAAACAAATTGCGATAGAGACTAAAAGAAATACACGATATCCGTAACTAAATTCCTAAAACCTCGAAAAGAAAGTTACACATGCAAAACATACTCATACGTGCTACCATTTGATGATGTTGAATCTCTCTCCAATCGTCTTGTAAATTTTAATCTCTTCCCAACCTTTGATTTTACAGGATTTTCATTCATTTTTAACGCAGGTCCAAGGTTAATCTTGTTGCACTAGTACAAAGGTGGCTCTTAGTTGTATAGAAGGAATCATCTCAATATGTTTATTTGCCTTTTAGAACGCTGATTCGGTTTTCAAAGCTCATTTGATTACCAAATTCATTATAATCTCGATCTTATTAGCACATATAAATCTTAAGGAATCTTGAAATCTAATTGTTCGATTATTATATAAAAGTTTGCCGAGATATGAATAGTATGTAGAAACATCTCATGGATTCTACGCTTCTTAAAGAAAGATTTTTAGCGTGATTCTAATCGTAAGTAGAAATCAACCTGTAGAAATCATTTTTTCTACCCAGAAAAATATATTCTTTCTATTTTTCGAGGTACTCTCTTAAAAATTGATTTTCCTTTAGCCCTGAAATTTTGCGGCGAAAAACGTTTTAGCTGAGATATTAATTAAATGGCAATTATTGAATTAGATACTCGTACAATTGAATGGTTGACATCTAAAAGTTGTCAAAGATTTTGGCCACAACACTAAAGTATCTGCATACTTCGCACCGAATATTTTTAATTAATTAATCCGGGATAGCTGCTTCCAGAATGTGTCGATCCTCATTTTCAGCTGCATCCTCGAAACAGCTATCCTGGATTAATTGATTAAACTTGTATGGTGCGGAGTGTGCCGATACTTTAGTGTTGTTTGTCATACTACGCCACAGACCTTGCATTCATTATTGAAAGATTATAGTTTGATTATATTTAGTACATTTTGACCTGATTAATAGCATGTTTGTTAGTAATATCTTAAATCTCTTTAATCTTTGAAATGTGTATCATCATCAGGTTGACTGTAGTTTTAATATTTTTTTTACACATTCACTATTCACATTCATTATTTAAACTTTAAACCTTTTAATTCTGACAGACAGTATTACCACACATGGACATATTTGCAGGTAACTACAAAATTATTTGTCGATATAAAATAAATATTTATTATTATTATATTTTGGGATTAATATTATTTGGACGCCAATTAAACTTCGAATACAATATTCGCATACACAACAACCATCCATAATGCGTTTCCCCTTTTTTCGAACTAAAATCAAAGTGTACATCGTTTCGAAACACGTAAATCATTTCCATTGACCCAGCCGCGTTGTCGGCATTTTACTGTCCGCGGCAAGCCATTTTTCACGCCGAAAAGCAAGAAAAATAACCATCATACGCGCGTTTGTGATATTTCTCTTCTGTCGAAGCGGGGGTTAATTGACCTTTCGAAAACGCATATCTTCAACGCCGATCTTTCATAATAAAGATTTAATTACGATACTGGCCCAGTTCGAAGTTTAATTATTTGCGTTGACGTCGTTAAAGTCAAATTGACTACTATTGTAGGTCCGCATAGCAGCGTTGAACGTATGGCGATGACGTATTAACAATGCGAGGGCAAATAGATGACAAGTGCATGAGACAGCGGTACCACGTTGGAAGATACAAAACAAATATATTAGGTGGGTCGGTAAATAGGTGTAGGTAGGTGCATGCTTGGGTAGGCGCACGGACGAGATGTAGCGGCGTAGAAATTCAGCTGGTGCATAGTTTAATTTAAGCCTGGATCTTGATAAGGTTAGAAGGAATTATGTTTGCTTATGAGGCCATGGTTATTAGGCACTTTTTTTCCACGATTACTTATCGAATAAATTAGAGGACGATGATTCAGTTTTAAGCGTCTGACGGATACATTTAGGCAACTTTACGAAGTAACTGAAGAAAGAATGCAAGTGGAACTGTTAGAATAGTGAAAAATAAGATTGAATATTTGATCATACCTGCAGTGATCTCGAGGAAATAACCGAATTACATCATTTAATTTTCTAAAATGTTTGAACGATTGACAATCAAAACAACACCGAATGTTTTAAAAAGTGATCTATATATTATTATTGGCTTTAATATTACGCTATTAGCCATTTTCTGAACAAAACAGTCAAGGTGAAAGAAATATTGTTTGCGTTAATCTAAAATATTTGAAACAGCAAGCTGAACTCTTGGCCTTGAGACTGCAGCAGCGGTATCACATCACGAGCACATCAAGAGATACTTCTTTGCCTCAATATTTCGACATACAGAATTCAATGTGTGTACGTAGAGATGTCAGTGGTTTGACAATGCAACTAGGTGTATTACAGATGAACAAGGTAGAGGCATTTTGCAGCGAATAGACAGACTCATATTTTGCCGACTTTCGGGGAAACCAGTAGGCAATACGAACCCCCTCTCATGAATCGAATAAACGCGGGTCTGTCTAGTCGCTGCAAAAAAATAATAATTTCCCTTACTTTGGTCATCTCTAAACATAACTCACAGGAGCGGCACCCATTTATCGACTCCAGAACAACTTTGTGAAAGCACTGGTTAAAGTTTCCCAAGTTGAGTCAAGCAAAACTGAAAGAAGGTATATTTGTTGGGCTACAAATAAGAAAATGGTTGAAAGATCCATCCGTTGATACCAAACTCACAAACATCGAATAAACTGCTTGGTCCCCCCCCAATGCAATTGCGATGATCTTTTTGCACAGAGAAGCTATGTTTCCATTGTGAATGATCTGCTCGACAGCTGCAAGAACATGTCGTTTAAAATTCACTTTTTTCAGCCCCACCTTGATATGTTCCCGGAAAATTAGGTGAAACTTTGGTCGTCATTCCGATAGCTTTAACCAGGTATATGTTTGTTACAGCAGTTTATTGTTTGTTTATCCATCTTTAACGAATTTTCATACTTTCAGATTTTTGGAACTACAAGGAATCGTTTCTATATTCGCGAGAATAGGCATTAAAAAAAAAGATTAGAACAGCAATAAAGATTTATTTTTAAGTATTACATCGTTTCAATAACAGATCTAATCCATTATAAAAAATTCAGCTGGTTTGCCTACAAAATATCACAACTGCTATAAGTTCAGCACATTCAGCAACGGCAGTTTTTGAAAGCTTTAACTTGTGAAGCAGTGCATAGTCGTGAAGCAACAGGACAGCTTGGATCGGTTTTCCACGCCTTTTCGCTTCAATAGAATCTCTGGTGCGAGAGCTTGCGTAATATCTCCTATTACCTTATTTAGATAATTAATCAATACAATCTCACCATTATTTTTCCTGTGGAAGAGATGACTTTAGACTTCTTGGGAAGGCTGGAGTCCTTAATTTGCCACTGCACTGATTCTTGTGTTGCACAGGGTCAAGATCATAAATTCGGTCCGTCCCCAAAAAGCGCCAAAAATTGTTCACGCGTCTGTATTCGGACATGCATTTGGAATGGTGAAAGCATTTATGGAACTTGCTTTGCACTAACTTTGGTCATTCCAAGGTATTCGTGTAGAATTCTGAAAGCGGTGGTTTCTGAAACTCTGAAAATTGTCGCTTCTTTAATATTACATCCTCCACTACCAAACACTTGGTATTTGCTCTAGCATTGGAAGTGATCACGTCAACAGGTCGACATGGGCAGGAATTTTGTAAATTTTCAAACTCGTTATCAAGTCACGTGTCATACAAAAAACAATATAATGAAAACGATTACTTGCCACAGGAATTTCATTTAACTTTGGGAGTGCATGCAGCGTAACTTACATATAAAATATTGTTCATTATATCTATATTAATCAAAACTTTTAGATGATAACATGTTGCTATCAGGTAGCGTGTTTTTCTCCTGATATCGTATTCCTAAGTTGAAGTTCACTGATTCCTATTTTACGACGATTTTAGAAAGGACGGGAATTTAGATAATACAACCCAATGAAGCGTATAATATAAATACCAACGGGGACATCCTGCGCGCCGCCTGACAATCTCGAACTGCGAGTGTTTTTCGCTGATATCCCGAAACGTCTAGCGTCCAGGCGCGCTACAAGTGCTATGGTTTTACGATATTTCGTATCCTTTTAGTTTAACACACTTAACTTAAATTCCTCCTACAACGTTCAAAATCGAAGATAATATCCTTTTTTTTTAATATACCGATTTCCGGAGTCGCAAAAACCTCAGGGCAAGTAAATATAAGAACAATCTATCCGTAAAGAGGATCTTTCGTCTGAAAAGCAGTGCGCAAGTTCCTCAAAACTATGTTCTATCCTGGTCAAAGACGAGGGACCATCCGGGGGAGAATATAAAGGTTTAGCTCGGGGCAATTTAAAATTGATTCCTTCTTTTTGATGCCGTAAAACATGGAGCTGGTACTTTGTGCGAGCTCTTTACGAAACTTTCAGAGAATACGAATGGGATTTAGAGACTAATATGGCTGTGAGTTCGACGGCCTTTCTGGGTTGGGTGATAATTTTTAAATCTCGAAGAAAGATTTATGTATTTGTCAGATATGATATTTAATAATTAGCAATCTTAGATTTGTTAGAAATATAATCAGTAGGTTGCGTTTTTGCCTTTTTTGTTTTCGTGAATCCAGAATGTCTCTAGACACTCTTTCAGCAGATGAAAAGAGACGTGTTAAGATGTAGAAATGAAAATAAGTACTAAGCTCAGATCTCGTGACTTTCTATTACATAAACCCTAGGTTTACGTCCTTCTTCGAACCTCTTTTCTTCACTACTAGATTACTGAACACACTTATTAAAAAAAATTTTAAATTGAAATATTTACTCAAGACTTTTAACTTGGAGGAAGTGCTTCGTACAACTGGAGTGGACGACAGCTAGACCTAAAGTCACAAATAGAATTGGCGTTGTTTTTCACCATTGTCCAAATATTCCATAGACACCTATGATAATGTTTACCCATTGAAAATGTACTAATATTGAAATATATGCCGAAAGAAACGATTTCTGCTGTAGCATGATATAGGGACGCAACTGAGGATGGGATTCTGTGTTCTTTGATGACACTCTTGCCCACATGCAACACTACAACGTGAAAGTACACTGCGACATTTAGATGAAACGGACCGAAAGACATTTAATTGACAAAGAAAACTTCTATCCGACTAACGTATGCACTAGAACTTGCTGTAGAAATTTTAAACATTAACGTGATGAAAGTAGAATAACAGATAAAAGTAGCTAATATAAGTCTTCCCCACGATTGTCGTTGGCTGGACTTATATCAGTGTTCTATATTAATTTTCTTATTTTTATGGCTCAGAGAGATTCGGATAAACACAGGAACCTTTCTCTAGGTATCGGGCTTCCTACCAACAGAAGGACCTTCATACTCGATAGGTGGATAATGTGACATGACAAGATGAGAAGTGTATTTGGCGCTGATGACAGCTAACCTGGTTGTGGTTGTTTTATATAACATTACAATATATATATATATATATGTTAACTTCTTATTTCTTAAGTTAGCTAGAATGGACTGTAACATAAACGTTATACAATAAACCAGTTGAAACCTAACCGCCTTTGCATATACATAACACGAGAATTAATCCCCTCTATGGATTTCTTAAACTAATAAGCTTTTTCTTTCAAACAGCCAACTTAATTTAGAATTCCCACTCCTTACACGAACTATGCTTTCGGGTTAAGATGAAGATAATATTTTTATTCCGGATATTTGGTTACGATATCTCTAAATACAAAATAATATCAATACCAGACGAAAAATATTAATGGTAAAAAATATGTTTCCTTTTTATTTTCTTTATTGGTTCCTCTCGGGAAACTAACGTTATTTGGAGTTTCGTCGGGATATCCGGTCTGGATCCGGGAATAATTGGAATTAATTTCGTGGATTTGAATAAGGAAATGCTTGAACACGTGGCTAATTTCCAACATTAAGGAATATTTCCATTTAATTACACATAAAGTCGATGAGTCAAACGGCGATTTGATGTCAACATTTTTGTTTGTGTGTTGAGTTACCTATCTAACAACTTTCTATGGCGTTTTCAATTTAAGTGCTCTTAATAGGGAAATCAGTACAATATAAATGGCGCTGGTACAATATCTATGCATGTATGTACAGCATAACATAATAGATACTGAGGCAAATTTTAATAGGTATGATATGTGTAAAAATAAACAACGCATAGTATTGCCCATCATTTACTACAGTACGCTCTTTTTCGACTGGAACTTTATTAGGTATGCACATTATATCTATGCAACAGAATCTCCTTTAAGCCCCTTAACAAACACCATTATTAGATGTAAAGGCGAACTGTTTATTGCATGCATTCTACTCGATTATTAAATCGAGACTAGCAGGAGGTATAAATTGCGATTCAGTGCCGGCAATACCCGCTTATCCTCGAGCGGTAGACTGTGATCAAATGCTCAGACAAGCGGTCAATATCCTTGTTGGCGAATGTACATGAATCTGCTTAGTGTCCTATAAATACACTATCATAGTTAACAGTCTCTATAAATGGAAGTAGGATTTTAAATAATAATTATTTTGACATTCAAACGTTCGATTTATCAATGCTATGTAAATTAGACGTAATTATAAAATTGTTGATATAAAATAGAGACTCTTATTAGAAAAGCTTTCAAATCTATTTATTTATAGTGTACGATTTTCTAAAAAATATAATATGACATAAAAAGAATCCGAGAATAATATGGAATATCAAAGAATTTTTTCCATTATTTGTAACTTAGAAAAAAACTGTTTGTTGCCTATTGCATTCAAATATTTTTAGAAAGTTTGCCAATCTCGTACTGTTAAGTAGTCCCCGTATATTGCTTTAGTTTAGATTAATCGTATTGCTACGATTCTAGACGATCCACAGGCTCTATTACCTAGGGAAATGCGTAATTTCACCACGAAAATCAACGCGTATCATAGCGTTACCCGCTAATATACCTCTCTACACGACCCACGTCAATATAATCGCAAAACGCTACCGCCACACTGACTAACGTTTATTGCCAAATTTAAATTAACCAAAGTGGCAAAATTTCCACCCCTATTAATTTTCAGCCCATCCGATCCGAGCAAACGCTACAAGCTGCTATCGGTGGAATACCCGTGAACATCCCGACATGTTACAACAACCACGTTGCCGGCGAATTGACCTCATGTTCGTGTAATGTTCTTCTTGGAACGGCAGGGGTTAAGGCACGGACATCGCATCACACGATCCCTCTCTGATTAAAACAGAGTGACTGATCCCTCGTGGGAGCTGGCGTTTTTTTTTCTGCTTCTCTGACGAGAGAGGGTTCATTCGCAGAAAAAAAACTATATTCTCTTGCTTCTCGTTTCTTCGGTAGAAATTGCCTGTGTCGGTCTCGTCTGGGAAGTAATGTCTTTTACGCGTCTTAGGGCGCCACCGTGGGGGCAAATAAATTTATAATTTAATAAATATTATATTTGTTTGCGGGAGTTGGGATGTGGTAGTTTCGTTGAGGGAATAGATGTGGAATGTTTTATGTAAGAAATGTTTCATATCTTTTCTAGTTTTTCTAGTAAGCACTCTGTTTAAGTGAAGTATTTAATATTCTTTGGTTTATATAACACCATTAATTTATTCCACGTTAAAAGCTCAAGCGGTTGTCATTGTTAATTGTAAGGGATGCAAATTTTCATACACAATCTTCATAAGCAACAATAGACAAAATAAAGCCGTTAAATTTATAAAATTAATCAGTCTTCACATACGTGTTCATCCTTTTTAACAGTGTGTCCGATATTTTCATCGTTATCCTCGCATAAAATACTACAATATAATTATTTAAACCACGCGTCTTTCATATTCTCTTCTAATTCGGTATTAGAACGGTTTTTAAATAACAGAAATTAGAAATGTATTGAATTGCCAAAGAAGTCGTGTTTACAACATCAAAGAAAAAGGAGCTACATCCTAATTAAAAATTACATATCACAAATTAAATGTCTTTTGGAGCGTTTAGATAATGAAACAATTTGATTTTGTGGTAATACTGTAAACGTTTATGATGAGCAAATCTTTTCAGAGTATTTAATGGTATTATCAGCCTGCATAAATTGCTTATACAATACCGATTATTACATACAGTTGCCCTAAACCTATGTTACAGCTTGCAACGGTTCGGCCGCGTTTGATGCTGAATTACACATGAGCCGATTGCAAACTAAATGAAAACTAAATTTTTGTTTTGAAATGTTTACCCTTACATTGAGACCCTTAATTGAGACTCTTTTAATAAATTAGCGCCTCAACTTCTGAGGTTGTGCACTTCTCGAGTGGTGTAGACAACGATGAATAAAAGAATGGATTTCAAAAAATAACAATGTTTTCTTATAAAAAATAGTGAGAATGAAAAAAGTTACAGTTAACAACAACAAATTGAAAAAATGTACAAAAATTAGATTTATTCCGGAAAAATGGGGTCCCCGAAAGTAGATTCAATTGAATACTAATCTCACTAAAGGGCTAAAATTTACAACAAAAGAAATATATCATTTAACGACTCAGAGCAACAGCGGTTAATAAATAAATATGAATATATAAAAGACAAGCAAACAAATAGCCTTGGCATTCGGCTTCCTCGGCGATGAACACTAATAGCACTCATTTAAACCACTACCTGAACTTTGGTTAACGCTCCTTTGTCGTGAGGCACATATACGTACCATGGTGCAATACCACGTAATTTCTGTATATTTCTTTTTCGTGGCTCGTCTGACCACAATAGAGAGCCAATTTATATTTTCTTCAAAATGCAAAAGGGATTAGCTTCCCTTTATTTATCTCTGTGGGCTTGGAGTTTGCTACAGCCAGCCGTCCGATGCTTGGGCTGTGGTCCCACGTCCAGTTGCCTTGGTCGCTTTTTTTTTTAGTATTGCAGTGCTAGGAATAATATCATCTTCATCTCGCGTCTTTTCCCTAAATAGTAGTACTTGTCATTTCACAACAAGCTAATTTACTTAAAACTTTGTTAAATCGAAATAACCTTAATAATAAAAACCAACTCCGGCTTCAAATAAACACACCATAAAAACGAACATCGTAACAACGCATCATCGCCAGATCGCACATTCGATCCAACATTGGTTTCCAACATGGGGGTTAACACCTTAAAATGGGCGATTATGATATTTTTTTGTTAAGTTAAAATTATAGTAAATTAATGCCTAACGGAATTCCAACCCGTTATGTTGGAGATTATCATGTAATTTTAAGCTTTTAAAAATGAAAGTGGGCGAGTTAACAAGCAAGCTTGACAATGTGTTTAGTCCAAAAAGGTTGAGAAATGCTAGCCTAGAACAACTCCACAAAGAACCTATTAGGAATGGCTAATCTTGCAGAAAATAAGTGGAACATCGTCTAGACCCGTTACTGAATGAAGAATCTGCATTATTTTAAAAATAGACACCAAATTGCGAAATTAAACTCTCATCATAAAATAGAATAAATCCTCATCTCGTTTATTAAAGTTTTTACCGCTTCCAAGCGAAAAAAAATTAAAACAAGAACATTAAAAAGGGTGATGCAAAATCTTTTCGTAACGAC
This sequence comes from Marronus borbonicus, assembly GCA_902655005.2. NCBI lineage: Eukaryota > Metazoa > Arthropoda > Insecta > Coleoptera > Scarabaeidae > Marronus > Marronus borbonicus. Next base: position 4,993,520 of record LR737387.1, read on the forward strand.
GTCACGGTACCGGTACGACCATTTTTCCTACCTTAATTTCAATAAGAATATTTTCAATTTTATCCGCAGACGACGGTAAGCAGAGAAAAAAAACGAACCAACTAAGTTCTTGAATTTATATAATGTGAGGGAGAGCTACTATAAGTGACGGTTTTCCTTCGTCGAACAAAGAAAATTAAAATTCTTACGGTAAGTAAATATGAAATCTGGCAAAAATGGTTCACATTTTTCGCGTAATAGCTACGAAACCTCCACCGGAAACAAACGAAAAAAGCAAATGAATTACGTTATAATCTGCCAGTTTTGAAGATAAAGCCGGCGGCAAAAAACAAATAATAGCGTTGGAACTCGGCAACGCGAAGCAATTCTAAAATTGGTTTCGTAATTCGCTACAAATGGCTGGAAATATGTAAAATTTGCATTGCTTGTGATACAAATCCCGGCACCTCCACCAAAAACCTAGTACCGTGCCTGCCACCTATACAGTCAGTTATTACACGAACAGCTTGTTGAATATTCATGTCTCGTCCGATTTGCATTGCAAATTGGGTCGATGGAAGACCTCCGGATGGGAAACAAGAGTCACAAGTTGCCGTCGACCCAATTATCGGTTATCAAAATATCATTATTTTGTTTTTGAAAAGCAATATTTACAATGGTACCTGCAGGAGTTGCACAGTTTCCTGTTATGAATCAAATAGCGAATCGAATTTATTGAATCTAGTTTATTTGTTGAATGTGTCCGCTATTTTGTTCATTTCAAAAAGTACCAACTTTTCTTACCTTGTTATTGTATTGAATTCATTGAAGAACTTGTTTCTGCGAATATTAAACGCTTTTATTTTCTTTTATTTATGTACCTACAATAGTGGGACGAACTCAAATGCATTGTGACATAAGGTTGATATTAAGAATGCACACGAACAATAAAAACAACAATAAAAAAAAACATATAGGTTACATAATAGAGAAATCCTTTGAGGAGAGCCAAATTGAAGTTGGTCAGATAAGTTTCGGGCAATTGGTATCTTAAGCGCCTTCAAACGAAGGTGAAAAAATAAAATACTTACATGGGAAGAGATACTTATCAAAAGATTGGCCCGACTCCGGACAAAGAACTCATATGAACCTTCATTGAATGGACTCTCTAAACTATTAAAATAGATGAATAAACATAAGACACCATACAAAGGGAGCATGAGGCATAATCCAGTTTATATGTAAAGTACAGAGATCCCAAGCGTCAAAAGCTTTTGAATATTCTTGCAGCAAATTCGTGCAATTTGGTGCAGTTGTTAACAATATCCTGAATGTGGTTACTGTACACTAATTTAGTATCTAGCACGACATCCATGAACTTCGGCAAAAAATATATCCCTATAAACTCCAATGACTGTTTGACTTAAAGAAGGCAGTTTAGCAATCAGATATGATTCTTCTTTAGGAATGATGGCTCAAATTGAGATTGAACCCGGATGATTATCTTTTATTTTATGGGCAAATGAAGTCCATTTTCCCCTTAATGGTAAAATCAATGCCTAAAACTGTCGATTATGGCCAACAGAAAATCTATAGGGGATCATTCAGAAAGATCATCACGACAACTTACCTTTGATGTGGTTTCGCAGCTAATTCCATCATTATGCAATTTCACAGTTAACGACTTGTTAACTGCTGTTTTTCAAGACTGCGTTGTCTTGAAAATTCATGGTCATCAAGATCGCATGCTTTGAATTCAGTGTGTTTCTGGGTTTGGAGCAATGTAGTGTTCAGAATATGACCAAAAGCACTGGAAGAATGAAAAGGCAGTATTAAGCGGCAAATTCCACCTAAAATTCTGTATAATGCGGTGTATAAATTGGGAGAAGAATTGGTGCTTTTACACCACCAAAATAGAAGTCATATTAAACAGTTGCGGTTAACAGTGTTGGACGTATTATTCAGAAAATTCACTTTCTATTGATTTTTAAATAATAATAATATATAATATAAATAAAATAAAATAGCTCAAGTCTCCTCTCCAGGAAAAACCTCTTGTCTTATTTCGCGTTGTTTTGAATTCCTCTATACCTTCCTTTGTCCAAAATGTTTCCCCTATCAATAGTTCTAGCATCTATTATTCTCCTTATGCTTAGTTTGTATCCTTTTGAAGTAAGACCACTGCTGAATTCGCATACTTCTTTCCCTTTTTCTTATATCTGCTTTCCTCCGTATGTTTGATGTAAATGCACGCCCATAGATTCCTTTGTATACGTACATATTTTCTCCGCTCTCTGAAAATTGAATTTGAGCACTATTTGCTTAGAACAAAGGGGATAACGTAGGTAAAGCTTTGTGTGGGTTCGGAGCTGAAGGTTTACGTGAAAATAAATATAGACATAGGATATGTAGGAACCTATATTAGAGTAAAAAAATTTACAATACGATGGTATGAAGTGTAAATTATGAATTGGATCTCTTTTCGGTCATATATGAAACTAGGTCTTCTCGAAAAGGAAAATTAATTCGAGAGGAAAACCGTCGACGTGCAAAAGTTATTTGTCGGCGAAGCGGGGAAGTAGAAACCCGAGAAAAAAAGGAAAAATGTCCAGCGGTACATAGAAAAAGCATCTTTCCCGTCGTAAAAATTTATCTTCGCTTAGTGCTCTTATCGTCCAAAATAGAATTAAAATTTTCCCGAAGACCTAATCCAATTTACTTCCCACGCGGGGAAAAAGTTGGCCAACACGCCGCTAAGTTTCTACCCGTAACGTTCCTCGCAAAAATTCGCCAATTTCGGCGCTATTGTGTATGAAATATCAATGCACTTTTTAAAAGGTTCGGAAACGTGGGGTGAAAGTTTTCCCAAATTTGTCGACATCAAACGTCTATCTTTACGACTTTCTTTTCTTTCAATTTTTTCTCCGTAAAAATATTTCTTTTTATCGTCGGATCGTGGTGATGCAATCCGAAATGGTATTTTTATTGTTTAGAACTAAAGAGCCATTTGTAAGTGGATTTACTGGTAAGAGTATGGTAGCCTTTCACAATGTAATTTTTTAAATGGCAACCCCGTATTCCACCAGAACATGTCATTACTGTTCGAAATGCGGGTCAGACGATTAATATAAAGTTCTACCGTGATGTCCTAAGGCGACTAATGAAGGATATGAGAAGAAGTCGACCAAAACGGCGCAGGAAGATTCTCCACCATGTTAACGCAACGGCTTTTATAGTACAGCAGCTTTTGGCAGAAACCAACCTTTGTTCGTCATGCAACGTACTCGCCTGGGTTGGTTCTCTACGACCTTATTCACTTTCCAAATATCAAAATCAGGTTGAAGGAGAAAAGTTTTGTCATCATGGACAATGCAACTAAAAGTTATAAAAATATAATATTTTTTAGTTTTTGATTCTGGCATTCTTAGTACGATTTTAGTTGATAGTGCGACGCCCCATTTTACACAAAGGTGGCGTATTCAAGCAGCAAACGTATTTTCGTTTTCTTTAATGATTCAATATTTGCCCCAATTTAAACATACACATATTGTAGTGTAGCTCTTTACATCTCAGGGTTTAACTTCTAATGAGTCCTTTTTTTCTGTTGTTCCCCTTTGAAATGGAGGAAAACTAATTTCGCTACGAATGCGAAATTTTTTCTGTATTTCAATGAAAACTAAGTTAATTTCTAATTCAATGTCCGGTACGACTCTAGCACTCCAGTTCCGTGTAGTCGGCTGCTCCCTCGAACCAGCTCCAGTCTTCAATGGACCCTCATGATTATACCGCCTGTAATTTGTACGGCGTACATCCGCTAGTAGGTTCTATTTTTTCGCCCGAGTAGAGTAAAAAGGAATAACACAAGCATTTTTTCGTACAATTCCGGGGCAATCTGTTGCCTGGAGAGTTTCTGCCAGCATTCGCTGTAATTATGACTTTTTTTGCTGTGTTATTGGTAGAGTACTTTGCTCAGCAGGCAAATTATTCCGTTGCAGTTGCGCAATTTTGCATATATTCGATAAAGTTAGAGATGAAAGACACGTTGCTGGCCACTGAATGCGTAACTACGAATATGAATAGTAACAAACGAGCAAATTTGATTGTGTACTCTTGTTTATTTAGAAGAAAATTACTTCTCAGCTAACACTAATTTGCACTTGCTCCTGAGCGTTGAAAGCTCCCTTGAGTTTGAAAAATTTTAAATTGGCAAGCTTTAGAATCACCTAGAATTGTTTTAAATTATTATTCCGTATTTTTGCGATAAACTATGTTTAAAATTTGCATTCAAACGGAGCATTGCTATTCAAAATGTGTTTTAGGAAGAAGATTGATGATACTAACTTAGTGCAGGTGAAAAACATTGGTTTTTAGTTGCCTAAAGGAAGAAATAGAGATAAGGTTCTCAATTTAAATTTTAAGATGGTTTCAAATATGTACAGCCAAGTTAATTCTATTAGTTAAGGTGATACTGATATTTCGGCTGTAGTTTTAAAGGTTACATCTTGGATGTTAGAACAGTTAGAAAAATTGTAAAATAGTTAAACGTATGCGTGATCTTTCAAAGTAGCTTTAAGCTAGGATTAGAAAGAATATTGTATCGATTTAATTTCTATAATGCTGAAAAATTCCTGAATACAGCTTAGGATTAATTTTATTTAAACAATTTGAATATGTTTACCTTTGCTGTCTTTTCAATTATTATTATATATGCAGTTCCTTTTCTTCACTATTGCAATGCTGACCTGCATATTTTTATTCTATCTCATCCATACGATTTGGTATGGTTCACGTGTTATAACTTTTTTATTTCTATAAATATTTCATTATTTACTGTGGTACAATTAACAAGACATTTTTTGTTATGAAGGCATGTGCTCTAGTATTAAAGTTGGTCGTGCTTTCAAATATGTCTTTTTTTATTCAATTGCATTCTATTTAAATACAGAATTTACGCAATTTTAAATAACTTGCTACCGTTATTTTAATTCATTTGCATACCTATGCATAGATATAGACAAACGGTCAGACAATAAAGTCCTATTTACAATATATTGTAACGTACAAGACATTTGGACAGAAATATATACACATTGAGAGGACCTGGAATTAATTAAATTTCCTCTCTCTCTATTTATTCTCATTAAATATATATTATTCTTGAGCGTATGATTCATGTGTGCTCGCTTATAAAATTTGCAATTTGGTTTATTTTGTGCTAAAATAATTTTAGCTTGTATTGCTTTGGTTGGACATGTTTTTGAAGCTTTTCAAAAAAGGTTGAAGGCAAATTTATCAGTTTTGGCCGTTTTGTCTTCTCTGCCTGCAATATATGTATCAAGTAAGATGCTTATAGCATCTGAGTGAGTATTAAGATTTTTCCAATTTGAAAATTTTGTTTAGTATGTTGTCATTTAAACTAAGTATCTTTCATTTACTGCGTTTATTTTCACTATTTACATAAAGGGGCACATGTTAATAGTTTTTTTTATGCTTTATCCATCTGTCTATATATACACTGCCGTTCAGAGAAGTTCGGTCGGTTGGTAAAAAACATGAAAAGGTTACAGAAACAAACGAAACTAAAAACAAAATGCAATTTTATTGTATGTACAGGTAAAGAAGACAAAAATAAATAAATAAAAAGTTATTCTGGCCTAATACAACATACTGAACATTATTTTTTTTTCATCGAAAAAACGTCCTTTGCTGTTAATCACCGCTCGAACTATTCTAGGCATTCTTTCGATAAGTTTTGTTAAAACGGATTCTGGAATATTAATCCATTCATGTTGCAGAATATTCCGTAAATGTTCTTGTGAAGTTGGGCATATTTTTCGGATCCTCCTGTCCAGTTCATCCCACAACAACTCTATAGGGTTCAAATCTGGGCGTTGTGGGGGCCATGCCATTACTTTCAGGGTGTGCTGTTCTTCTTGCTCCTTTAGATATTTCTTACACACTAACGCAGTGTGTTTTGGGTCGTTGTCATGCATGAATGTAAAGTTACGGCCTATTATACGCAATCCTGATGGCACTGCATGATTCTGGAGTATTGCAAAATAATTTTCCTTCCTCATTACACCCTGCACTCTGCACAAATCTCCCGTCCCAGCAAAGGAGAAACATCCCCACACTAACACAGAACTACGCCCCTGCTTCACTGTAGGCACAACGCAGATCGGAATCACTTTTCGGTTTTAGATCTTCGGACATAAACTCGTCGATTTTGCCCAAAAATCTCAAACTTTGACTCGTCACTCCAAACCACGCGTTTCCAATCATCTAACGACCGATCTAGATGTAGCCGTTTTGCTTTGTTGCCCCGACGTAATAAGGGTTTTCGAATGGCAATGCGTCCATGAAGGTCCGCTTGGTGAAGTCGACGTTTTACCGTACTCGCCGAAACTTGTTCTTCATGGCCGCGATTGACTTCGGCTGCTATTTGTGGCGCTGTTAATTTTCTATTGCGTTTACTTAATAATACAATTCTCAAATCTTCAGCTTTTGTTGTTTTCCTAGATGCTCCGGGACGAACACGATTTTCTATTGTTCCAGTTGTCCGATATCGCTTTATGATGTCATTTACTGTTGAACTTCTCATATTGCGTGAACGTTTTTCTAGACTGGTAGGCTCGCCACGTGCCATTTTGAAGTAAATTTTCTTAAAACTTTCGCTCAAAAACGACAGATGCACACCAACACACGTTCAACAGTAAAATGAAGCAAATTTATATCTTTACGCCTGTGATAAACAAACAAGAATGATAATGCGGTATATTTCCTAAATGTATCGTTCGTTAATAATCCCCAAAGGACCCGTTTCAAAAGATCGGCACTTCCGAGAAATTCTTGGAATGATAATAAAAGGGACTTAATTGTGGTTGTCGCAATATTTCTACTTTACATAATAATTTATGGCTCTACTCCCTTAGAAAAGAGTGTATGCTTAATATTTTTCTAATTTTATGTATTGATAATTGTATACAGTGTGCTATAATAGATTTTTATTGTATGACCGAACTTCACTGAACGGCAGTGTACATATACATTACTTGGCTAAAAAAACTAACGAGTATTCACGGTAATACAGTGTATTATTAAGAAGACATTAATCGCAGATAGATAGATTCTTTTCCTATCGCCATGGTGCGAAAGCTGCCGCCAATGTTATAGGCTTCAAGTCGTTGTCCTGTGTGTTGATTAAACCGATTCTTTTCGAGCTAACAAGCAGCACCCATCTTCATCTACAAACGGATGACACGTTTGACGTCACTCCAGGATCCACGAAAGTATAGAAAGTTGCTGCATATTATTAAATTTGTTTTCTATAGTTCAAATATTTCCTACAATTTAACTTCAAATGTTTCCGTTTAATTAACTTGCCATTTAAGTGATCGAGGTACGTTGAATCTTTTATATTTAATTTGTAGACATGAAGGGCAACTGAAAGAAATACGTCTACCTTACGTATCAAATTTCATATTTTTATCTTCGCTTTCTTGTCGAATTATTTAACTGCGATTAAGCTGCACCATCTACCCTGACCTCCTGGCATTATAATTTTGACTAAATTATTTTCACTAATAAGTAGTAAGCTTGACCTAATTTTATTTAAGTAACTTTATACACTATACAATTTTATATTTACATCTTATATCTTTTTATTAAGGCACATTGACAATTTCTTTTACCAGTTGATGTACACGCACAAGTTGCAACGTTCAAGTTGACTGCAAATTGGACAGACGGTTGGAACAACTTGCGGTATAAAATTTTTCCCACACACGTTCCATACAATCAGATTTATCGTATTGCAAGTAGTTAAGGAAAAATACAACAGTGATAATGTTAGGCATTGGCATATTTCAATAAACAAACGTGCAGCAGTTATAGCAGCAGTGGTATTATCAACGGAAGATGACTAAAAAGAGATGTAAGTAAGAGAGGTGTAAGAAATGGCTGTTAGATGAAGATCTTTATTCAAATGGAAAATTAATACGCGAACCAGGTGGAAATGAACCTACGGATTTTCAGAACTATTTCAGAATGGATTAGTCATTACTTGAATTAAATAAGCCTGAAGTTAACTATTATGAGACATTCAGTAGTGCTGAAGTGAGATTGGCAGCAACTTTAGAGTTCAACAAATTCCTCCCAGAACTGGTTTTTAATATCCATGATAAATTTTATTATATATTATATTAAAAAATGTGGCTGGTCAAACTTGAAGTTCACCGAATTTTACGGCCGCTCCCTACTGTTGTCAAACACACTGCGTACTGTACTACAACGGCGCACACGTTCCAACCATTGTTACTTCAATTGCTTCAAACTAAATTGTACTGCCTGCAATACAACCAATCGCATTGTGTGTGGGACGTTTAGGAATGCGAAATATTTTTGAAGTTTATGCGCCATAAACTTTTCAGTTATAGATCTTAAGTTTCCGTTTCAGATACAACCGTCTCCAAGTGTTTTGAAAAATTACGCTTGCGCGACTTATAGCCTTTTTATTAATTGTAAACAATGCAACTGCATGTACCAGTTTTGACTTTCAAAGTTGGACTTGCAAACTCCAGCATACTTTGTTTAACATATACAAAGCGACGAAAACGGTCTCTGCAAATCATTCTTGTGTGTCCGCCGACCTACAATTTAATAAATTTTTCCTGTAGTCTTTCTTTGATGTTTCTCGAATTTCTGACCACCTTGCTCTTAGTCAGAGCGGGCGCCCTCACAAGTATAATACTAACGAACAACATCCAGCTACGGTTTATTTTTTAAACAAGTCGAGAGCATGTTTCTTTTTTAAGAGGTGCACCTCGCATTACAAAGAACTAAACTAAGTTCTGAAGGACGAGGCGGATAAAATCGCAAGTGTATAATGCGAAACAAAACGCTAACAATTCTAACATTGCTAACGTAATACTGTTTTTGTAAAATTACAAACAAGATAAAGGAGAAAAAGAAACGTTTATTAGTCGTAAACTTCTTTCCACTATTATTACTCAAAATCCCGCTTTTCCGGCTTTCGCAATAAACTTGACTACGTTGAACTTCCTTGCTCATCATCTTCCTTAGCGCGCACTGCCGCTGTCAACTTTTTGTCCTCGGGGACATTCAGTGAGCAGCAAGGCTTTACGACCGCATCGAAATTATTTCCGAAAGTTTCTCCGACAGCGGTCGACTCTAGTCTATCATCCTCGTGTTTTACCTACTCCTGTGTACTCCTGTGCTACTGTTGTCTCTGTTTGCTATTTGTTGCGTTGCGATTTTCGTCTTTCGCACACTAATTTAGTCCTCTCAAGCTTGCAAACTTGAAAATATGTACCAGCCATCAACTCCTGTGTGTATATAGGACTCCGAGCCACTTAATTTGTAAACGTTAACTTTATTAGCGCCACCGATCTGGGAGTTGTTAAATAAGCGTGGGAGATATTAGAATTGACATTGGGTTTGTTGTTGGTAAATATATTTTCGATGTGTAGTGAAAAAATTGTAAAATAATTAAATTGAGGAATGTGAAAAACTTTTCTAGCCTTTTCAATGGATGTTGTTGCGTCTGATGTTGGTTGCCGTTGCTAATAGGTTTCCGTGACGATCTTTCAACTAGGTTCAGGATCTCTCCGATTCCTTTTTAAGTACTCTTTTACTAAGAAATCTGCCATTTGATCCTGGCCGGATTTGAACTCACAGCACCTGACTCTGACTGCTATAGCTAAGAACAGGTCCATTTATCGCTGCGTGACTGAAGTGGTAGTTCTTATTCGTCGAAAAATCTCGTTCCTTTTCACAAATTCATGTTAACTGAGTGGTAGTTTCTGCGTTGACGCAATGTTTTCCTTTTGACCTAAATTTATAACACAAGTCCTGTAAATTTGGGAAGACCTCCAATATCCCGGGAGCTTCAACACAGTCTAATGTAAAATTTCACAATATGTAAAATTATACCTTCACTTATCAAATCAGTTTTCCTTTAAAATGAATTAACCCCGTGTAAATGTGGTATTTTACCTTACTTTTTCTAAGAAAGCAGAGTATGGCAGAGTATTGGCAAATATCGTAAATTTTGCGTTTAAGAAGACTCTTCGTGCAAACGTTACTTGTAGCTGTATTAAGTAAGGCCAAATTGAAACAAAAACTTTCCTTTATAGTCTTACAACAAAATAATTACGGAACAATATCAGCAGCAACAATAAAATATTACTTAATGTAATTTCAACACCAATAAACACAAGCAATTGTGGATTTAGATCCACAATCAAGACGTGAATTTAAAATTAATTTTGGTCTTGTTTCTTCGACGAATTTCCTCCGAAAACGTAATGAAAAAAAGGAGACTGTAGCGCAACGTATAACTTTAATCCCGTCTTTGGACAATAATTAACCAACCCAGACGCAATCCCAGAAAAACTCCAAACGGGCGACAAAAACAAAACAAACTCTAACTGAATTTCGGGCGCTTTTCACTTTCCATTTTCGCAGCGTCTCCGTCTTCTTGGTATTGATTTTTATCCTCGCATTGCACATACAAGCACCCGCAACTTGGGACCGAGCTGAAAACGTCGGCTCCAAAAGCGTAGGGTTCGCATTTGCGTTCCCGCGGCCTTCTACGACCGAAAGGTTAGTACGCGGAGGCGTGTTAGATCTCAAGAAGTAATCCCGTGGAAAAGGACACATTTTTCATAATTTCTGCTTTTTAACGGGGCTCCCGGAATGACGCAGATATGGCTTATAGTTATAAGTCTCCGATGTGAGATATTTTATTATAAGGGTTCTTTTTTCTTCTTCCATTTTTCTTTCTCTTGCGTTTTTCCCGAGTATCCACTGCTCCCCGGCTCGTAATAAATTAAGTACAACGCCGGACTGGCAGGAATTATTTATATTTTGGACGAAGCAAAACGTACAACACGAAATTGTTAATAAATAAAAAAAAGGAAAAAGAAAAAGATGGAACTCGAGATATTCAGCGACAAGGATATATTTCATATTGATTAGGCTAAGAGAAAAGAGTCCATGGAAGATTTTGACCCTTGAATCTTATTCAGGTCAAAAGAAATATTCTTAATAGAAATTACCCGGAGGTTAAACATTACTGTAAGATTGTGGGGTGGATTCCTGTGTATTGTATTGTTAAAACTTACATTTAAACTGGTGTAACCGCTATGTTTAGCGCGTGGCTCAGGCACGTGCACTTAGGTACGTTTTTGGAATATAGACGCTCTAACATGACGCTGCCGCAAATTATACAACCTTCTTTCTCCAGCGAATGGTAATCCTTTATATCTGGTCCTTAATTTTTAAATTTCAACTAAAATTAGCCACTGAAAATATAGAGCACAACGACTGCTGTTCCTCCTGTTCCTCCTCGCCTAGAAACAATATCAAAAAAAGTAATGCTAAATAGTTTCCTCACGGAATTAATGGAACTACACGGCAAACGCAATGCAAGGAGGGAAAAAATACTCTACCGAAGAACATGTTTCTGTCTACTCGGCGTCATCAGCGTGCTTCCGAGAATATTTTAACTCTGTCTTGTATCGCTGTTACCTCACAATTAATGCCACAACATTTCGAAACGATGAGCCACACATTTCTTGGCGCCTTCTAGTGCCAAGAAATACATGCTTTCCGGTTATATAGCAGCGACATGAACCAAGTACAGTCCTCCAATGGTAAGCCTGTGGAAGTCGTTTACACGTACAGTACTTCAAAACGCTTCTTACGCACGCCATCTCGTGGTAAACAGTCCAAGAACTGATCGAGGGATGGCTTAGAGGGTTTATGTCGCTGTTTTCTAAGGGTGAGCTAAGTAATGTCTAGCTCGTCGTTGAGGAATGCTGTGGCATTAACAGTGAACCAATAGCGGTACAAGGTAGAGTTAAAATACTCTGGGGACCACGCTGATGATTCCAGGTAGGCAGAAACACGTGTATTTTTTCTCTGCTTGCATTGCATTTGCCGTAAATGATTAGCGTTTTGGTTTAAAACCATAAATCATTCATCTTTATTCTTTTTTGATCTGACCGGAGTATTGAACGTTAACGTAACTACATCGTTGCTCTTGTGTAAAGAAGACGAGTAGCTAATAAAAAAGATCAGCTAAGGAGAAAAGATGAAATTGGAAGAATAAGAGCTGACAACATTGCTCCAGAATTGGTGAAATGTTTACTAGGATCGGAAGGAAAGCGTTAATTATTCGAAAAATGTTGAGGAAAATCTATTTTTGCTGGTACTAGTTAATTAACAAATGCTGTAAATTATAACGTTAGCTTCCCTGAATTTATTAATTGCTTGTAACGTTTTATTAAATCACCGGAAGTGTTTAAAGTTTATACTTCTTTAAAATTACAAATAAACCGCTAAAATGTCCTATTTCTTAAAAAACTACTATTTATTCAAATTTATTTTGGAAAGATTAATATAAACGTCATATTTGTTATGAACATCGAAAAGTAGGCGTGAATTAATCATTATTGTAAAAAAAATTCCATCACCTTTCTAAAATGAAGCATCGATTTCGGTCCGCTATACAACGAACTGGAAGTTAATTGGAAGATGAATGATAAAAGTTTGCAAAATTACTTCTGAAAATACACACAACTGGAGTTATGAAGGTAGTTCGTTGTCCAGCGTTTTATATATGAATACGGAGTTCTGTAATCATCCATCATCCTCGAAAAAACAAAAATGAAGAGGAGCATGTTGTGAAAAGTTTGTCATCTAACGATGCTAACGATTACATTTTATTCGCACAATTAAACAAGACGCTGCATTTTCTACGGTTTTTATTTTATTTATGTCGAAACAAAGTTAAAAATACATCAGTTAGTCAATTTATATGATGTATAATACCAAATTTGTAACGCACGTCAATGTATTCACCTTCTCTTTCAACTAAATCGGTGAATGTATATATATCAGCAACACGTTATAATTATATTCATTCCTCCATCCGCATAAAGAGACGGATTCCATCGTTCAGGTTCTTAACGCAGATTAAGGACTTTATAATGAGCACGTGAACACATGCGCATGATGAACATATGCTTGTCGACCTTACTGGCTTATTAAAAAGTCATAGTGAAGTGGGAAAGTGGATGATGACTGGGACCACTCTCAAGCTTATTTACAACGTTTAAAAATCGATTTTCTTAATCGTGGCAGTGATTTCGTAAGATCGTGATAAAAGCTGTGAAGTGTACCGCTTAATACCTAGCGCGTCTTAGGCATACTTAAATTTGCAATGCCTTCTGGAGTATTTTTGAGTTCTTTGTAACCCTGTGCTGAAGACAAAGCACCATCATACGCTGTATTTAACATTTTAAGCAAATTTGAGCGAATTTTTTCAGATTACAGCAGGTAGATAAAAGAGACAAGCATTGTAATGATTTCAATATGAATATAAAATAATAATAATGGTCAATGATAATAATAATAATCAATTGCATCGCTAGATAAACATCTTACACCACTCAACTTGTCGGATGCTAGTTATGATCCAATATCTAAGATCAGTAGCATAGAAGACGTGAAAGGCAAGTGGAGAAGCAAGCAGCTGCATGGAAAATTACAACGATAGATGAGGTTATTAGCGCAAACGGCTCACAAGTGTGGCAGGCTGGCAATTTGTGGAGACGAAGGAATTCCTGGAGGCAATACAAGACCAGGTAATACCTATGAGAGCATTCAGGAGAAAAATCGTGAATGAAAGTCTATCGAATATAAGATGCACCACCTACTGACGTGATACTCATAAATGGCGTCCAAATCTTATCTAGATAGACACAACGGTGTCGCAAGTTTAATTCATAAAAGACTACGAGAAAAATGCACATTAATTCAAGATCCCACGCCGTACTACCAATACAGTCCACTGCCCGTTGTAGACGAAGGAAACATCAAGCTGTACTGGAAGAAAGCAAACGTACAAATACTTACCTCTCAGATCTAAGAGTAGGTTATTCTCGGGTCTCGCCGGATCCTGCGGGCCCATGAAACTAGTCACATACCATCCAGGGCTAGAACAACCACTCGCTGATCGTGTATTGGGGAAGCGGTTGGAGAACCTTCAGTAATGGGGCATATTCACGAGCTGCGCCGAGGTACTACCGATACCTGCGATACTCTTTTCCCGGTGTGGTAAAAGACAAGACGGCGTTTCTGCAGTATTCTGCATAGATGTCGTTTGCGTACCCTCCGCGTGAGAACCCTGGGGAGCGGATGCAGACCTTGTGTCTGCAGTCGTTTACTGGGCCAGGTGTAGGGGTGGAGGAAAGAAAAATAATAATAACAATAATAATAGTATTTTTGTGGTAAATTATGAATAAAACAACCACCGCGATAAATTTTACGAACTAGATAATACAATAAACAAATGCATATCAGTTTTAAAACACAATATTGCGGTTTTTCCGCTTTCAGTTGTAAATTACTCCGGTCACTCCATTTTTTGATGCTACCGATCATCATTTCTGATTGTTCCCTTGAACCAACGTCATCGTAATGACGATACACTTTATTTACTTTATTTGTCGATAAAAAAAGGATGGACAAGAAAAAAATAATTTTTACAAATATACATAAGTTTATAAAACTTAAACTGTAACAAAGCAAATATAAACGATAAAACAGTGAATACGTGAAAGAACAAACATTACATGTTTTCAAAAATATTTTGTAGTTCAGTATCTATCTTCGCTAAAGCTTGTTGAAATATTTTTGCATTAAGCTCAAAAGGCCGTAGCTTATTTGCATAGCGGATAGAAATGTTCACCTGTGTACGATAATGAAAATCCTGCTGCGTAGCTGATGCATCAGTAATAAACCATCTTTAGTATTCAACAATGAGAGCATTACGATCCTCTGCAATATATAAATTTCCAAACGTCATACGTATATGTTCGTATAATGTAGATTGTTTAATTGTTGATATTGCGCTGTGTCGGAGGATACTTCTGTGCGGTTGGTACCGTTACGTTCATCGCCGCTTTTGATATATATATAGAAGCTACATGGAATTTAACTATATTTGCCACTATTCCATATTGTAGGAGTTAGATTGTTATAAAACTCCTTACGTGGGAGATACCGTAACGTAATAACATGTCTAACCTAATTAAACCAACTTTGTTTGCTTAGGTAGATACGTAAAACAGGAAAATATGCATCCGTACACAAATCTGGCGTATACAATTTATAATTTGTTTGTTATACGTCGCATATTTCCCTGGAGGCATGGCGGTACCTTGTACTATGAGATGGAGTAATAGAAAATGCCGTATCCTTTACCACCGCACGCCATTTTAGCAATGAAATATTGCGAGGTTTCTATATGCTTCGTTCAGAGACGGTTTTTGTAGTCCGTATAATGCACTTTTTCGCAACTTTAGCCTGGAAGTTTACAACTTTCACCAGCGAATATTATGAGGGTTATTAAGAAGTTTGTTGCTTTTGGTTTTCGTCTTATCGCGTGAATTATTCGCGAAGTGTGTCTAGACGAAGAAAAACGAGTTCTTTGCTGACAAACTATGTTATACGCGACTATTTACTAGATTTTCGAGGTACACATGAAGATTGTTCCTTCTAGTCCATTGTTCCTACTTTTAGCTTACTAAATTGACTTTGGCGTATTTCCTTTAAATTTAAATGGAGTCTCTTCATTCAACCAATGATATTAGGACCTACGTACAAATTCCAACATATCCAATTTTACATCATCTATCTTCTGGGAATAGTAGACTTAAATGCGATCACTAGCGTACTTCTATCCGCTCACGGCTGCCACCGGCGTTTGCCAATCGTTTTCCTCTGGCGATCCCGGCTGAATCGAGAACTGCGGACTCTACTAAATTTCCGGGTGTCATCTTTCTTGCCGGAGCCGCGCGATATCGACAAACAGAACATAATGAAAATATGTGTGTGTATTGCAAGAGAAAATATGAAAAAAAGAATGGAGAAGGCAGAGGAAAGAGGAAAGCTGCTACCCGTCCCGCATTGATGGTCGAGACCGGAAGCAGATAACCGGAAAAACTGCGGCTTGTATTATGATTGTTGTTTTATATATAAATCGATGTGTTCCTTACCCAGTTTCGAGAGTTTGTGGGTCAATGTGCACAGGGGAAGGTGATTTTCAAGGGGTTGGATGAAGAAGTCGTGTGAATCTGAAAGAGATAATAATAATAATCATTCGATAATAATTTACAAGGTGCTGCTAGGCTGTTAAATAGGTCAAACATCACACAATGGCTTACACATCTTATAAACCAACACAGAAGTGATTGCCGTTTGGGAAAAAGGTCTTGTACTTTGGTTAATCACCATTTTCATTTTGCTAAGGTCCAAAATGTATGTTTTTAAAAATTTGGGGCTAACACATACGAAACAATCGTACAGTTAATTTCAAGTCGGATACCAATCAATATAATTTGATTTCCCAATCCCAACATGGGTTTAGAACTAATAAATCCACCATTACAGCGTTGCTACATATTCAACAAAATATCCTGCAAAGTATCAAACGCAAATTATATCCAGTAGGCATTATCTGCGATTTGACAAAAGCTTTCGATTGCGTAAAACACAATCTATTACTCGAGAAATTGAGTTCTTTGGAATTCCGAGGCAAGACTGGTGAGTGGATCAGTTCCTACCTTTCATGGAGAACGCAATTCGTCGAAGTATCAATAGAAAACTGCAATACTAGACAAACAAGTAGATCTTCTTTAATGCCGAGTAATATTGGAGTGGCGCAAGGATCGATCCGTGCTCCCACTTTGTTTTTACTTTTTATAAACGACATTGTTAGTTTCATTTGTGATTACCATCTAGTATGTTATGCAGATGATGTAACTCTACTTTCTGCGAGCGACGAGGATCGAACAGAATTTGAGGCTCGTAACATGTTAAATTGGACGAATCAGTGGTGCTGTGCTAACGGCTTGTCTTTGAACATAGAAAAAACTAAATAGATGATCTTTCATACTTTACAAAAGAAAATAAATAACAAACTTGACCTACGAATAAATAACAATTGCATTTCAGAAACGAAAACAGCGAAATTGTTGGGTGCTACCTTTTCAGCAACTATGAAGCGGGATGCAAACTGTAGCCTACTGGTATCTAAATTGGATACTATTATATTCAAGTTACGACAACTAAAGAATGCTATAAATATAAATACGTTAAAAATAATATACTATTCGGAATTTCAATCGCTATTATTATATGAAATACCACTGTGGGGTTCCAGCTCATCTGCTAACGAAGTTTTCCTCAAACAGAAAGTCGCGATCAGAACGATTGCTGGTGTTAATCAACTAGCATCTTGCCGAAGATACTTCACGAACCTAAAACCTTTATCACTATTTGAGCTGTACATATTAGAAGCCAGTTGCTGCATCCATAAAGAAAAAGACAAAATAAATGCAAAAAACAATAGCCAAAATACATATTACAAAGCATAATTTACAACTGTCAGCAGACTGTATATATATTGCAGGTATTAACATTTACAATAAACTTCCGAATGATTGGAAAATGCTTAGTAATAAAAAATTCAAAAAATTATTGAAGTCGTGGCTATTAACCAAATGCTTCTATTAAAGATAATTTTCTTATATATATACGTAGTAGCTCACTGTGTTCTTGTACCTTGGCTGCTCGCGCTACTGGACTTATAATCAAGCATATTTTTTTATTTTTTTTGTATTTTGATATTCTCACTTTTGCTTCCGTGTTTATACTTAATTTTGTCTCGTTCTCTTTGATCTGTTTCATACCTATATTGTCTGTGAAATAAAGTTCTGAGAAGCTCTGTAAAGAATAAAGAATAATCATCATAATCGCTATGTAATATACAGGATGGTTTGGGAGGAACTGACCAAACTTCAGGAGTATATTGTACACGTGAAAATAATGAAAAAAAATCTAGATGTTCTTATCCGATTTTCACAACAAAAAGCGAAAATTTGAACCATTTACAAGAACACTAATTATAATTTTTTTAATAATGAGTGAATTAAGTGAAACTTTTTTTATTTTATGTTATTTTCGCGTGTACGATACACATCTGAAATTTGACTGACACACTGTACATTAATTTTTTGAGAAACCCTGTGTATCTGAATCCTGTAGTCAGCTGTTTTCGGTCTTCTCTCTTCATCATAACGTCATCTACATTCTTTATCAAAACAAGCCATCATCAAGAAGGTCTCCTAAATATGGACGTCCTTGAGTTGGTAACCTGTAGGTACTGATAAAGAAACAAACAGGAAAGTATTTGGCAACAGAACAACAGCGTTTAAAAGGAAAGAATCCTGAAAATTAACATGAAAAGGAATTTAAAAACTATTAAGTGATGAAACAGTAAAGTAATTCGGAAACAGCGAAACATTGAAGACAGGGAAGGGAAAACGGAGAGGGTATTAGACAATTCAATTTAACATCTCAATCTATTATCTTTCAAAAAAACCATTATTATCAGCAGCGGGCGTCTCTCGTTCCTGAGATTAATGTTATGGACAACGGTATGAAATTCGATCTTATTGCAGAAATAAAGATATTATCATCAACATTAGAAATGTAGTATCTTGCACATTTTGTAATCTACCAATCGAACTTTGATATAAACCTAAATACGGTCGGACAAAAAAGAACGATAGCACGAGTAGTTCATGAGGCATCATTTTTATTGGAATGCTAAAAATATCTATGTGTGGATTAGGCATCTTCAAGTCAGCTGAAATCCAAATTTTTTAACTTGGTACGAAAATGGACCTTCGCCATTATTGTAGTACAATAAGTTATTTTAAGGCAAAAACCGTTGAATATACATAAGGCTCTTTCTTAATCTATAAACATGTAATTTCCCGAATAACCCTTGTGTATTTGCTAGTCGAGCAAGTCGGAAAATCTCCAAATGATCACGAACCAGATAATTAGACCGGAAACGGGATATTCACGAACCGCTCGCATATAATTTCTTTTTCGTTCGGTTTCGATGAGGGAATTGCCGGTAAAGAGGGTAGCGCAGTTCCGCCGCTTCGGATTCGCGCCCGTAATGATATCGTTAGAGGGCGCGCAAACGGGTCTCATTCGAATTCAGCGAATGTAAGCCGTAATAAGTCATTTGAAAAATTATTTCGGTGGCTTTGATGTGTCTCGAGGCGGGGTAAACCTGCGTTCTCCCTTTTCTTATTCATTTTCTCTCGTTCGTCCTATTTTATCTCATTTTTTATGCTCTGATTTGTTATTTTGTCCTTTCTTTCTCTCTTCTCTCATTAAAATGACTTCTGTACGCGCTCTACAGTGGACCACTTTGGTATTTATAAACTCGTGCGTGTATATGTCTGCCTTGGTAAATTGTTATGCTTTCAAGTCTCTTTGCCGTCATTCTTCCAACGTGTATTTTATTTTATTTTCTTTTTTTGATTCACAAAAGAAGGTACCAAATCCTTTGCCGAATGCCGGAATTTGTCCTTTTAAATTAGGATTTGTATTATGTATGATGTACGCAAGCATGTATCATTAAAATTTCAAACATGCTTTTGTGTTCGTCGTTCTTTATGCAAAAACCTTTTTTCTTGGTTTTGGCATGTGACCTGTTCAATTTTTATCATTTCAACAAATTTGGAGGGTTCTAATGGATACATAAAATAAAATATACCCTCGAAATACAATTATAGCACAGTGAAAAACATTGCCTCAAAGCAGTAGCTCAGGTAGCTATTTTCTGTTTATTTCACGGAATTGGTAGCTAAATGGTCACGTGTGCTAAAAGCTTTTTGGTGTAGTGAGTAACGCAATGAAATTTATAGGCTACTAGGCTCCTCGTAGACTTATGAATTTCTAGTGTATAGATAATCTATATACATATGTATGAATCATATTGGGTCATCTCTCCCTAACAAATATGTTTTGACTCTACCGATTTGATAGGGTGAAATGGTGTATCAACATTAAAACGACGGGATTGTAGTATGCATAAAGATTTGAGATTGAGACGAAACTACATTTTACAAGCAAAAGCATTCTTACGAAGTGTATTGAAAGTAATAAACCACATTTCTTCTTCTAAGTTTTGTAGTAGAAAAGCAGCGCAATTATTTTTAAATACTAACACCTTGCAGTGAATTATGCAACTAATACACGATATAACTGTACACTACAAAATCAGTCGCGTCATCTCTCCAACTGCGCTCTTTCTTCTGACATTACCCTATATTGAAGGTTCGTCATTATTTTCCTCTGGAAGTACACTAAATTTTTAACGCCCAGACTTCCTGCTAATGGTGAGATAATTAATAAGATAAATAGAATCCAAATCTATATTTTTTTGTGGATATTTTTAGATTAGATCATATCGGTTTGCTTCCTCTTCCACTGTCACTTATTAGTACATACATGCTGCGTTAAATGTCAGCATATAAATAGGTAGATCGCTATTCGTTTTTAAGAACCAAAGTTGACCCTATAGGTATATAAGTTGGCTGCCCTCACTCTAAAGCAACGGTTTCCAACCTCTTTCTTCTCGTGAATCCCTTCCAAAAATTTTTTCCTAATACAATCGGATATTTACTTCTTACACCGAGCCAAAAATCAATTTTCAAACCAGCATAGGAAACTGTCATAGGATAGATCAATGTACAGATAAACAAACATTTGAACTCATATCTCCTTGAAAACGATCAGGTTATTCGATCCAGATGTACTAGGTTCATTAGAAAAATAGTTCTTGACAGCTAATTGAAGCTGTTTGAGATGTCCAATAATATCTTTTTCTACGATTGGGATGTAAGATTCTTATAAAACTCGCGAACTCTTGAGGATTCTCAAGGTATCAATATAGGTGCAGTTTCTATTTGAAAAAGCGTAGAAGGTTTTTCGATTAAATGGCAAATGGATTATCATGATTAACCTCAAACTTGGGATTATGTGGATTAATTAAGCAAGCACTTAAATAGTGCCAATCCCCAGGTCTGTGAAATGTCCCCATCGCCGTAAAGAGTGAAGAGTAGTTAATTATTCCCCAAAATGCCCATCTCGACCCAGGCAATGATTTTTAAATTTTGAACTAAGGGTTAATTTTTTTATTCTTTTTTTTGGATAAATTCAAAGCGAGTAGATGATCCCTGTATATAGAATTTCTGTTATTCCATTTGCTAATTTTTAATGTATAAAAGGAAAAACATGCAAAAATCTTTGGAACTCTTATCTTATGCCGTAGAAAGAAGTCATTTATATCATAACCGACCTCGCGTCTACAATGCGTAAGTGGTGGCTGAAACGTTTCCTGCGGACGCTGTTCGTTGGCTTCATAAAGGTCGTTGCAAATAAGTGCGCAAATTCAGATAAGGGGGTAATCTTATGCCTGAAATAACGTGGATAGTTCTCGAGTATTCGATTCAGCCGGCACGGCGTAGCGTTACCCGCCTTTCCCCCATCTTGGAAAGTTGATTTTGCATGCAGCTCGCCTGCATCCGGGTATTAATAAGGCGGATTTTCTCGTCTCCGACCCAGCGAGAACCGTTCCAATTGACGTATGATCTCTTCGAGCTCGGTTGCATCACTTTTATCTTTTAATTCGTGCAGGATTGGATTGGATTTGACTGGAGGAGGACGACTGGGAACGACGCTAAACCTTATTGCTTATCCGGAGCTGAAGTGGCCAATTATATTCGCAGGAATTCCGAGGGAATGACGCCGAGGTTTATATGGTAGAATGAGGTAAATGGATTCGTTAGCGGAAGAAAGTTGTTTGAGGTTAATCCTTTTTTATGCTTTAAAAGGACGGGGGGATGCTATTAGATTGAAAGGGATTTGATTTAAATGGATGCTAAAACAAGAATGAACAACCGCCTTTTTGTGCTGTTTTATTAGTAAAAATTGCATCCCTCTTAGCGAAAAAAGGGAAGAAGATGCATACCGATCATGAGTGTTATGCTTAGCCATTAGGGATGATTTACATTTAACACGTTTATCCTTTGTGCCAATTTCTTCGTATTCTGATTATTACAAGGTATAGTAGTGATAATTGTTTAACTTTGCATATAAGGTGATTTACACATTCGTGTCCTGTTATAACATAAGCATGCCCCAGACAGGACTAATTTTTAACGTAATGATTCGCGAACTCCGAGGGAGTTGCTACTGTTTCTAGAGAAGATAGTAAAATGGCTCTTGAGGCAACATTTCGAATATGTTTCAGAATAGCAAGATTTGGACAAACACATACAATGGGAGAAAATGTTCCGGTCTTTGGCGCAAGTAAAGAAGCTCAAAAAAATGTTTTAATAGTCTTATTGCTGCATTCATACACAAGCATTGACACCTAAGTATATCCCTGTAGAAATCGATTGCTCCAAATTCTCATCTATTCCATCCGCTTTATGAGGACTTTGAGAGCCTTTTTGTTTCTTTGTTATTTCATGCCTTTCTGATGTCTTTCTTGTAGCAACATTTTGACTAGCTTGCTTGAAATCTGAAATTCAGGTATCTTTTCTCGTCCATCCATTTCATTTGTCATCTTATTTAATCGATACCCTTTGACCGCGGGAAAGTTTTACATTTAGCTGACATTTCTCTAGACTAAGTGATTTAAATCTGTCTTTACAACAACTAGGTGCCACCATTTTCATGCTAAACAAATTGAACTTTTGGATTCAATGTTTGGTGATATATATAATAAATACGAGTGCTTTAATAACGAGTTTTCAAAATGTTTCCTTCTCTCAGTAGCATTTTCAATTAGAGTGAAGAGTTAAAGAAAACTAATTTTAATAGCAACCCAATTGTATTGTTTTGTTTACTGCTACTAAAGACGCCAATTTATTCCAGGTTTTGGAAGAGGTTCGCAAAAAGAAGGATACTGCTGTTTTAGCGGATTCTTTTACTTGCAGAAATTTATAGTGCGCTTCTTTTTAAAACTTTTTTTTTTTTTTTTTTGTTGCCAGTCCTAGATTATTGGTTCTGTAAATTTAAAGCGGCGTATAGAAAACTCAAAATAACTTCACACTAATCAATTATAGGGTGATTAACTCCGAAACAACTGCATATGAGGTCGAATCGAATTAAAATAAACGATATTGGATGAACGTTCGGCAATACTTGGCTTGGCTGTCGTTAATTAATCAATTTATCGCCGATGGAATTCAAATGGTGGAGCGGTTTTGTTCGTTAAAACTAATTTAAAAATAATTTCCGCTTTCATTAAACCTTTTACGTAGGTACTTCAGCAAAAATAATTTTACGAATTAAAATATCTGCAATTTATGTTGAATATAATAGCACAAAATGTATTTCCAATGCCAAATGGTTCATTTTAAAGATGGGTAGCGATTTCGACTAAAAGTGTCAGCATTAGGGCAAACTGTAAGACGAAGATCGAAATGGGAGAAATTATAGTTTAGATATATGTGTACAGAGGTGTTTACGGTGGACTGTATTATTGTTATATAGAAAACTAGCTTTTACTTCGTATATCGTTTACTTGATCGTTTTTTCTAGAAAATTGTTGTTGTTCTCAGGAATACCAACCTAAAACTAGTTGCTTCTATGTAAAAAAAAAAACATTTTAAAAATAAAAATACTAGAACAATAATTTAATGTAATGAAGTAATAAATTAGAGTCTCAACAACAGGCATTAGCTAACCAATCATCTTACGGTACGACACTTTTTATCAAAATCGATGGCCATCATTAAAATAAACCATTTGTTATTGAAAATACATTTTGTATTATTCTATCTTACATACTATGGATACCTACTTAAGTAATTTAATCAATTTCGTTTGGAATTTAATCTAGTTTCTGACAACGTAATGCATGTTATTCACCTTAATGGAACACATAACAATTTTTAACAATTTTGCTGTATAAATATATTCAATAATAATTATTGTTAATGAGTTGCTGTAAGACTTGCTTAGCTTGCAAATCATGGACTTGATATGAAATCAAGCATAGATTGAATAATGGTGCTTGGTCGAAATTATGCAAATTTAGACTGCACGCATTTTTTCCCAATGTGGAATATAAAGTACTGCCAACCCCATACAGCTATTGGAGAGAAATTGTAAATGGTGCGATGGTAAGCAAATTATGCCACTTTCTTATAACAGCGTGCACAATTTTCCCCGCATTCTACGTTATGTCTTCGTCATCCAAACGACATACAGCGTGACCCGATTTTGCCTTCAACTTGCGAGAAATAAAATTTGTGTGGTGAATCCTGTCGTAAATAGCTAACATAGCGCATGTGATACCTTATTAATTTTATTTATTTATATTTAGCATCCTATTAATTAATTACATACACCTAAAAAAAATAAACTTAGTGATACATTAATCCTTTATTTAACAATCTTACAGATTAACCTGATTGATTCAATAGAACATTGATCTATCTATTAAAAATCCCACAAAAATATACAGAGTGCTACGTTTAAAATAAATACCTTATTGTCCATCGAATTTTGTTCACTTTAATAATACAGGCTGCTTTTATTAAAAAGAAATAGCGTAGTCGAACAACTCTGTAGATATTTTTACATTATCCTATCTTTGTTTGGGGAACAAACGAGTTTTGCAAAACCATTGACCCATCCTGTATCTAGCACCACCCCGTCCTCCTCCATCGCCTGCTTCGACTTGTCACGCAGCTAGCGTACGTGTAATGTAATTTGGAGTCAATGTTGAACGCAACTTTACGACGGCCGCAGCGTCGGCAAAGATCCGACGTCGACGTCGGCGGGGAGAAGAAAAAAACCCACAAGACGCACTCATCTCCCCCTGAAGAGAGATCATTTAGATTACAGGCGAAGAACCGGAGACGAAGGCAACCAGCTCACGTACCGACAACCTTTGGGGTAGATTTAGAAAATTAGACGCCTGGGAAATATTAAAACTTTGTTTGTAGTTTTGCGGGACGAGGATGGCCGCGAATATTTCGCACGCTCGCGCGAAAATGGCACAGAGGAAATACTGGAGAGCCAAGAAAACACGGCGAAGAATTAAAGGAAGGTCGTAGAAAGTCGGTGGTTGCAGGTGAAAGAAAATTTAATTAATTCGTGGTGAAATATTATATCATCATGAATGGAAAGCTAGGTTTTCTGTACGAAACTTTCTTGTAAGTTCATAGGGAATGTATTTTAGGAGCAAAAGCGGTAAAATAACACAATCAATTCAAATTCTATTTCTGAGTAGCCGATACCTACCACTCACTGAAAGATTCTCCAAGCTTCAATATGAAACAACCATTGGTCTTCTCGCAACATGGATTGGAAGATGATTAAAGCGTTTTAGTTGATTGTTCTTCTCAGTTATAGTATACCATTTACATTTGTCAAATTTATAGCAAAAGAGACCACATAAAATGTAAGTCTGAAATTTGCTAGCTCAGGGTTCGGACCTGGTAGCCTGAGACATATAGTCGTTCAAGGACGTTCAACTTATATTCCTTCCCTTAAATTTCGAACTTAACATAACATCATTGGCAAAACAAATATAGAATAATTCTGTTTGGACTTAATAATACTTTACACCTCGTAACATACACATTTCAAGGTTGCAGGTACGCTGCGATGGCACTTTGCCGTGACGCTAGGTGGAAAACCCTAACATGTGCATTACAGATTGAAAAAGGAAGACTAATTGCAGTAGATATTAAGCGAAACTTCATTATATCAAAAAGGATCTTACCAGAAACATATCACGAAATTTTTAAATTTATTTAAAAATTTATTTCATTTAAGAAGTGAAAAGTCTCAAAGCACATCCTGCAGGGTCCATAGAGTAAAGTAAATATTACTTTAACCAATAAGACAAACGACGTTGCCTTTCCCATACTTAAAATTATTACATCCACCCCCAACTATCGGATCTATCCATACTAGATGAAGGACATAAATAGGAAGTCTAGGTAACCGGTAGACTCCATCCCGGAATGAATTGTAAATTAAACAATTCATTTCCCTAAACGAAGAAAACCATCGGGGCACGAGATCGCCATGGGAAATCCCGATTCGAGATCCTCGATGGAACCTTACTTACAATTTGGAGCGGGCCACATCGTACTTGCATAATTTAGATGCGTTCCTTCAACGAGAACCGTTCTGGAGGTAAATTCGTCGATTTTAAAGCGTCATGAAAGCGATCTGAGTTACGTTGGTGCCAGCCGCATCGCCTAGGATATAAATTGAAAACGGCTGTTTGTACTCAAGCCGTTGGGTGTTGGAACCATGCATGTAGCAGGTAATCGCAAAGAGTTGTAGATCGACTAGGAGAGGACTATTGAACCGAGGAGATGATGTTCAATAAACACGAAGTACTTTCAAACCGTGTTTTACTGGAAAATGGTACATGTGTCTCGCATTCGGGTTGAATTTGATGCTTGCTGCTAATACGGGAATCTTGCAAATGAAACCGGGATTAAGATGTACGATTTTAATTCGCTTTAAAGTAACTTTCCACTCATGAGGGAACATAGATAACCAGGAGATTTCCATTTAAACGAAATTCGATTGGTTTATAGACGGTATTAAGTAGTTAGGTGCCAAAATTTATATTTGCGAAGTGTAGGGCAGCGTGAGTCCAATACTGACATTCGCTGATTGGTTTAATAATTCAGAAACTGTAAGAGATACATGATGCAATAAAAGATATCATTGATGCGATCGTTCGGAAAGCGTTCTTTTTGTTTGAGACCGACAGTGAATTGGAATTTGATGCTGCAGAGATTGCAAATGAAAGCGAGCCATTCTCATACTCTGATTTAGAGAATTTTGAGGAAACATGTGGACTGAGAAATGCTAATATATATCCCGAATATAAGAGAAACGCGGTTGAATTTTGAAGGTCTGGCAAACAAATGGAACACCGCTAGCTTCTCTGCAATTCAAATTTTAAAAGGTGAGAAATCTTCCGTAATTATATAGGTGGGAAAGATATTTAGAAAGAGGAGGAACACGCAAAGAAGGGTTTTTTGGAAACTGCCGATTACGTGTTGTGCAAATTTGCTCTATCTATGCTCGTCACTGGGCATTAGAAGCTAGTGCTGATGTTAATTTATAACATTCTAAAGCACACAAACGTACTTTACAAAATATTCTGAATTCAATCATCAATAATGCAAGAAATAGCCAGTCGATAATACCCGAATGCCCTTACGTTACGTTTAGGTAACCAAAGAAAACAAAAAGAAAGAAATATTAAAAATCGTATGTTTCGAGAACTTTAACTAAACAAATATCAACAACACTGAACTGACGATATGATGATCTAATGAGCCCGCTCACTTCCTTCCCATATTCGAATATTGCCGACTACTACAAGCGACCTTTTGGGCAAGGAACAAGCTGTATTCAGGTAAATATATAGCTACATATACTACACTATAGTCACTTTAAATTCTTTTTTTTCGGATTGTCAAAGGTGAGGAGCAGCAGAAATGTATATACGTATATGTATGTAACTCCCTTTCCGCAAGGGGGAGGGAGAAAAGTGGTAGGGTTAGCAAAAAATTCTCGTTCGGATTAGTTCGATAAACTTATGGAAGGCGTATTTAGACAATTTTCTTATCATTCGTAATAATGGTGCAAACTGTAAAAGTCAGAAAATCGTCGAAACTTCAGGGGGAGCTTTCACCCGCTAAACGTGAGATTCCTCCGAGTTCTGCCAAGTTTCAAACCAATCGGTGAGTGACACCTCAGGGTGTTGCTTTGTTAGGTTAAATATATTTTAACATATCAACGTATCTCGGATAGTAAGAAGAATTCTTATTTGGTATTTGATATCTGTGGTACCATTTGTTGTGAGTACAAAAACGGTCCGTTCCACTGCGTATAACTTTTAAATTTACTCCCGTAACATCCACATATGTATATACGTATCCTTGTTTATCATCCCCGAAAAACTACAAAATCATCATTCATATTTAACTCGTATAAAACAAATGAAACGTTAGGGTAATATTTAATTCAAAAGCACATAAAATGTTACAGCGCCTCCCTCATAACTTACACAATAAAAACCCGAATTTGCGATAGACTAACCGAGTCTAGCCCTCTCTTCAATGGGATGCCGTATGTAAAATAAGCATACAGCTCCATTTTATAACGGAAAATTTAACATTTTATTGGAAAATATATATGTATATATACTTTTCGGCGAAAAATTTATATCCGTAATTATTTTATACCGACGAACATCGCTACTATAAATATATCCAGCTTGGGCGGTTATGGTTGTGAAAATTGCTTTGTGTTGTGCTGGCTCTAGCCGCATTAATGTTTAACATACACTGGCGTATTATACGAGGGTAAACTTTTGAATAACGTGAATATTTTGAAATACTCTTTAAAATTAAACCGTTTCTTTGATATTTGCAGGATATTGCAATATCGACTATTGCACTATTGCACATTGTTGTTAGTGCTTTTATCGGGAAACATTATGTCGAGTCTGTTATGATCCGCTTGGTGGAGTTTTTAGATTGCTCGGTCTCAACATATCATTGCAACTGGAGTTTCGCAGACGTTTTCACTCTCCTAATTACTCTCTATTTTATAAAGGAGTCAACCATGTATTGGCTTGCCAACTTTATAGTGTACATTCTGTATTTATCGTCTTTCGTCTGCTGGTCTTTTATGATACATCTTTTGCAGTTTAATGTAGGAACTACATGGTTTTGGATCAACAATAAGAGACCTTCTGTTTCAAGGTGTATGCTGCCATTACACAACTATTTATTGGATGCTGATGTGTTCCTGTTTCATAATGTTGATGCGCCTTTTGTGTAGTTGTCTGCTCCAGTTAGCTGGCCAAAGCTAACCAAGAGTGTAGGACCTGTTTCTGAGTTGTTATAAAGCTAGTTCTCAATTCCATTGCTAATTTTGTAGTGCAATCGATTCACATTATTATTATTATTGCTATAACATGTGACTGGCCAGCGGTTCCTACCCTAACGGATCTGTTTCCATCAATCTTGCCAGCATTTGTCTTCATACCATAAGCTTCTCTTCGCCATTTATGTTTGCTGCAATTTACAGATTGTTCCAGCTTAAATGATTTTACTACGTTTTTATTAGTTCGACTACTTTATTAATAATTTTTCTGAAGCCCTGGAAATTTTCATAGCTCCTGTGTAAGCAATTTTATATTCTTGTATAATTCCTTGATGGCGCATGTATAAATTATGCAAAAGCATACCATAAAATTGAGTATTTTACTTTATTATCGGTTGCAATCCGCAGTATTTTCCATTTTTTTCCATCAGCTAGCGTTGTCGCAACGCATGCAGCGGGTACTCCTGCTATATTCAGCGGTATTATTATCAAAAGGCACAACGTAGCCAATGAATGAAGGAAAAGCAATCATGTTTGGACACTAGCAAATCTACGCGTAGAAATGCAATCTATTTTATTTATCTATTTATTTTATTTAATGTTTGAGGTGATTTATTAAATAGCTCCTATGAGGTTTCTACATGATGACGCTCCGACATATCTTAGGGGAGATCCACGAACATTTGAATAATGCACTCCTCAATAAATAAATGGCCTGCACGTTCCTCTAATCTAACATCTTGCCGTTTCTCCCTTTACAGTCATTAAAATACTTAATTTATCGTAACGAACAAGCGAACAACGGGTGAAAACTACAACAGCTAATAGAAAATGTCTGGGATATCCTTTCTGGACACCTGGACAACCATATTAATTAATATTTACGCACACATATAAGGAATTGCAACTAAAAAGCATCTAACCTGATTTCCAATTAAAAAGTTACCCTCGTATGTTAGGAAACATCTGTATATGTGGAATGTTTCTGCCCCGTTCTGCGCTTACCATGGAAATGCGATAAATAAACGAACGCCGGATAATAAAACTGATAACTTCCGTCATTAGTCTTCGGAGAAATTGCGACTTATATCGGACAAATTCCAAATAATGACC
The DNA here is from genome assembly GCA_902655005.2 of Marronus borbonicus. Lineage (NCBI taxonomy): Eukaryota > Metazoa > Arthropoda > Insecta > Coleoptera > Scarabaeidae > Marronus > Marronus borbonicus. The sequence continues at coordinate 5,023,454 of LR737387.1, forward strand.
TAGATCCGTCGAAATTCGACTGAGTCGGTAGATTTCGCATTTGATATATCGACGAAATTATAATATTTATTGTATTAGAGTTGCTTGACTTGTTTTTCTATCGGATAGCTAACGATTGAATGGTCAGGACGTCATACGATTATGGGAAGGGAAGAAGTTAATGAAGGATAAAGCTTCTTAATTTATTCTTGTAATATTTAGGTTAATAAGAGGATACCTTAGTACTGCCCTTTGTAGAATATGGCATGGAGATCCATAACGAAACAATGTATAAGAAAAGCAAAACCAAATTGGTACGCATGGTACTGTGTCTTATGACAAATGTAAACGACAGCATTAAAAGTGTTTTTTCTAAAAGTTATTTCTACTACGGTTCATGTTGCAAAACAGAGCCGAATATAATTGAAAAAACCGAACTATACTAAACAGAGTTAACGGGATGGATTGGAACTGAACACAAGTAAACACAACTGAACGGAATCGTAGCAAAATGGAACTCAGCGCACCTGAATATAGCCAAATGGAATCCAATGGAAAAGAAGAGAACCGAGTATGGCAAACAAACGTAACCCAATATAGACCAATGTTGCCGAGTGAAATCGAAGAGAATCGAGTATAGCCGAAGGGAACAGAACAGAAGATAATCGAACATACCAGGTGTGTCGGTAATTCCTTTCCGGTTTTTCCGGCAGATGTCACTGGCCATAAGTATGAAATGTTATGATTTGATACATATGTAATTTTATTCTACTGACATTAACCTTAAAACTACACAAGTTACGTTCCGCCAAAATAACAGCGTTATAGATTTATAATTTTTTGAAAATGTCGAGTTTTGTGCCTGAAAACGTGCATTTGCGGCACGCATTACTTTTCTTGTTTCATCAAAAGAAAAAAGCCGCTGAAAGTCATCGTTTGCTAGTAGAGACTTACGGTGAGCATGCTCCAACCATAAGAACATGTGAAACGTGGTTTCGACAATTCAAATGTGGTGATTTCAACGTTCAAGATAAAGAACGTCCTGGTAGGCCGAAAACGTTTGAAGACGCGGAATTGCAGGAGCTATTGGATGAAGACTCAACACAAACTCAAAAACAATTAGCAGAAAAGTTGAATGTGGGCCGAGTAGCAATTTGTGAACGATTACAAGCTATGGGAAAGATCCAAAAGATGGGGAGATGGGTGCCACATGAATTGAATGACAGACAAATGGAAAATCGAAAAATCGTTAGTGAAATTCTGCTTCAAAGGTATGAAAGGAAGTCATTTCTGCATCGAATAGTAACGGGTGATGAAAAAATGGATTTATTTCGAAAATCCCAAGCGAAAAAAATCATGGTTATCACCTGGCGAAGCTGGCCCATCGACTGCAAGGCCAAATCGCTTTGGTCGCAAGACCATGCTCTGTGTCTGGTGGGACCAGATTGGTGTCGTATATTATGAACTGTTGAAACCGGGAGAAACAGTTAATAGTGATCGCTACCGACAACAAATGATCAATTTGAACTGTGCATTGATCCAAAAACGTCCACAATACGCTGAAAGACATGATAAAGTGATTTTGCAACATGACAACGCGCCGTCTCATACAGCAAAACCAGTCAAAGAAATGTTGAAATCACTTGGATGGGAAGTTTTATCGCACCCGCCGTACTCTCCAGACCTGGCTCCATCCGACTACCACCTTTTCGCATCGATGGGGCACGCGCTTGCAGAGCAGCACTTCGCCGATTTCGAAGAAGTTAAAAAATGGCTCGATGAATGGTTTAGCTCAAAGGAGGAACTGTTCTTTTGGAATGGCATTCATAAATTGCCTGAGAGATGGACAAAATGTATAGAATCAAATGGCCAATACTTTGAATAAATAAATTTTAACTATCCATTCTAAGTAACGTGTTTTCTTTAGCGAAAAAACCGGAAAAGAATTACCGACACACCTGGTAGTAGAACTGGAACCAAACAGTACCGAATATAGTCAACTGTAGCCGAATCTAGGCAAGCAGAACTGAATATAGTCGAACAGAGCCGAACAAAATCGATTATAGGCGAGAGATCCCGAACAGAACCGAATATAACTGATCAAAATGGCATATATTCGAATGCAACCGAACGGAACCAAACAAAATCGAATACACCCGAACGGCACCGATGCTACGGTAGCATCCGGATTTTTAAAAGAAAATCTGTTTATATATTTTCTGTATCATACTTTGTACACATTGCTGTAATTGATATATTCTAAGTACTTGCAATGTATGAAATAAATAAACTTGGCTGTTAGGGAAGTATGAAAAAGTGGTTCGCTACAACTTACAATGAATGTTAGCGTCAGTAGTTTTTCCCTAGCTACTACTATGCTTGCTGGGACATCCCTCCATCCCGTTAACTTTTTTCAAATGTAACAATGTTTATTTGCTGAAAAAATATACAAACCACATTGAATTTGTACATGTTTATTAAGTTTGTTCGGAAATAATCCAATTGACAATTACCGGTGTTCCCTTGTAAGCTAACAATGACAACATTGTTATGCTAAAGAAAATTTTAAATTTGGTATTCACTAGGGATCTCAATAAATCTATTTCCTCTGACGGATTTACTATTCTGCCACTTTAGGAGGTGTTTGAACAATGTTTACTAAAGCAGTACTTGAATTTCAATCACCCTCTTACATAAATGTGTTGTCTGCGTACCACCCACTACCGCATCGTCCTCCTCAACGTAATAGAATCAGCAGACGGCTTCAATTCAGATGTTGCTTTTCAATCCTCAAACAATATCTTCACTACTATGTTTTTCCTAGGTTAGCTGAATTCGCATCTAGTATGTATGTAGGTGTGCAAAAACGCGCATAATTTACTCTAAAATAACAATTTCCGCCGACAGAAATTACGTTTACGCGTAACGGAAATCTTCAAGCGACCCCGCTGTTTTTCGTCTCTTGCGTTTCCTGCTTCTTCTACAACCGCCGTCGTCGCCACAGTCCCGGTATAAAACTAACAGAACAAATATTTTCTTTGGCTTTTGTACGATATATTAGCTTTTTATTGTACAAGCACTTCTTTCTTTAAGCGAACGAAGGCCTGGGCTCTTCCTCTATCGCAGATATACGCACGCGTCTGGAGTCTTCCGGTTTCTTTCCCACGCGCGAATATGGTGACTTACAGTTTTGCATAGAAATATTCGCCTGGCGCTTATTATAGGTACATATGGGATAGAGTGGGTTAACTTTTTCAAAACTTCGGGAAATATGAAGAGAATTTCAAGAAGCTTTGAGTCTATAGTTTTACATACTTAATGAATGCCTTAAAAATTGTTAGAAGGAGTAGAAATCGAAAAAGGTCCTTTCTCACAAAATTTTATTTCTGAAAATAGTTTAGGCGACCTGTTTGGTGTCGTATAAAATACACCTTCAGGCCTGAATTTAAATAAGGCATCAAAGTTGTCAAAGGAAACTAAATAAATAATCTGTGTGACTTGTTATTTTTCTACATTTTCATCTTAAATTCAGTTATATTTCATTACTGATTACAGCTTTCTCTACCTCTCTATTATTTTCTACGTGAAAGGCCCAAACATCTTCTCAAGAAGTGTTCATTGATGCTTTCTGTATTAGGAAAAGCGTAAGGACTGGATTCTATCTTGATGTTATCTTAGTATTTATTTTCAATATACTTGCCAATAGCTAGTTCAAATCCTAGTGAGGCAATTGCAGTCAGCATTTTCCATATTCCATATCTTTAGTAATTCCCAAAGTGTTACAGATCTTACCTCTCCTCAGTGCATACATTCGTTTTATTGCGGTTTGATATAGCCAATTATCTTTTACAATTTCTAAGAGTTTTTTTAAGAAATTTTTAGCAACATACGATATGGCTAGTCCCTTTTTGGTACTAGGCAGATCAAGTTCTACTGATACTTTGAATAATATAATTTTTGCTACCGAGCACAGCTTTAATTCGGGAGAGCATTACAGTTTTTCTATTGTGGGCCGGAATGTTACAAAGTCCTATATCAGTAGTTGATAACGGGACGCTCCTAAATCAAATATTTACGATATTTGATTGTAGTTCCCCACATACCTGTTTTAGGACCGCTGTTCTTTATAATTCGTACTAATAATTTGAACCTCTGATATACAACTTATTCTGCACGCTGATGAGACAAATTTAGCAACAAAAGCTACTAACTTACCATCCCTGGATTTGGTGCTAGAGGTGACACGGTCGAGGATCGTTGATTAAAGTAATGAGAAACACAGATTAGACATTTTACATTGAGAAAGACATCTGGTTCTTCAGTATAACCGGAAATTATCTTGTTTTATCGGTTTTTCCATTTTAGGCTTTTGGACTGTGATTCATTTTAAGTTGAGGTTAATTACCTAGTCTACCTGTCCACGGATAGTAATAAATCAATCTTCAGAAGCGTTGCGTTGTTTTACATTTTTGAAAAATACTTAATTGCAAAAACGTCTGCCTACTTTATGGAAGGAAAGGTAAAAATGGTAACATATTGCGTTCAAGGTTTTGCCTCTGATCCTCAATCAAAGTACTATTTTGAGAATTTACAACAATTTTATGACTCATGGTTGCGTAAATTCAGAACACACTAAGAAAAAAACGCGAGGAAACCGTATAGTGACTGAAGTGCTCAAAGAAAACGTGTGCTTGGCATTTGAAGAAAAGCATTAAATCCAGGTTTCTAGAAGTAATTGCTATAAGGCTTTGAAATAGGAACGATTTAAAAAGCCATGAACTCCACAGCTTTCAGCAATTTCTAGAAAGAGACCCTCGAATGGAGTTGGATGAACTGAACTAGCGAAAATCCAAATGTCCTAAATCTAATTCTTCTCTTTAATGATAAAGCATTTATGCTCAATGGAAGTCAAAACATACTCATAGTGGGCCATTTCTTTTGTAGAGGGATCATTAGATATCATAGTACATGAGAAATTCTTAAAGAATTCTTAAACACTTACTTTTCTTATGAATGGATTGAGCGGTTTGGACTTCTAGAATGGTCGGTAGAAGTCGAGATTTGATCCCATTTGACCATTTTTATTGGAGTTATTACCGGTTACCGTTTAGCAGCTTTCAGCAAACAGTTTGAAAAATTTCTTAGGCCTTCTTCTAAATTGTAATTTATTGTTAGTTTTATTGTTTATTAGTGTTCTATTGAAAAGAATCATGTTTTCTTTTATTGTTAAGTTTGTTATTGTTTATTTTATTGTTAAAATCTTATAACACAATTCATTTTGATATAGTAGTTACTATATTATCCTTTTTATTTAAAAAATTAGGAATTTTAACGTCTTAAAACGTGTTAAATCTTGTAGAACAGGAGCGCTGAAATAATTAAGTGGAAAAACCATTAACACGAAATGAAGCTTTTACTGTGCTATTTGCTATGAAAAAATGCAGAGTGTATATATATATATCTATAATGTTTGTATAGATTATAATATCCAAAACTCAAGCAGCTTTAGAATACCTGTCTGGAATCGTTAGAAATATAAAAAATATATAATAAAAGTTGAAAACTGATATAAAAAATTCTTACTGCAGAAGGCATATAATACAAATGAGTACTTTAGCGATGTCTTTGCCGTCGTTTACCATTCTTTTGACTTGTGAAAACATTACTCTATGAGCGCCCCAATAAATTATTATTATTAGTCACCTCTGAAGGATAATTATTATCCGTTGTTAGCTCTGATGAATGGATTGATGAATATTTACGATTGTTTCAGTGCCGGACTGTTCTTTTTGCACCCAAATGTGAAGCATGCGTCATATGAATCGTGGTGTTTAGTTACCCGCCTACTAAAACCACTCACTCATATACTCGGTCCTCGTTCTCCCGCCCGATCCAACGAACCACATCGTCCTTGCAGCACGGCACCAGCTGTCCAAATTCCCAGCCGCCTCTGCGACCAATACGCTCTTCTATATATGTATGGAGTGCCGCTAGAGACGAACGCCACTGTATTTACATATTACCAGCGCCCGGCTTCCCCACTTCTTCATATTACAGTACCCATTTACATTCAGACAGTTTCCATACCCCCGCCAGGAAAGAAGACAAATATTTGTAGAATGGAGTAGTTTTCTCTCCCCCTCGGACCGACGCCGACGACGACGTCGGAGCACTAGCCGAGTCGTTGGATGGCTGGTTGCTTCCAGCTCGCTTCGCCGACGTCGAATTATCATAATGAAGGCTCTCCATTGTTTTATTTGCACGAGAAATGGCGGAAAATGAAACCGATAGAAGAGCGCATTTATGTAATTAAGTGCTCGAGTCGTCCTCGTTCTCCTACTCGCCGGAAAAGTCTCCCGTTTCGAAAGCTAAGGCGAAGGCGCTCGCTATTGCCGCCGCCTAAGTCTTCGATGTTGTTTTTTCTTCGGTTTTCTCGAAATTCCCTCCGTCCGACAATAAGAGATGATTCTACATCGTCGGAGGGAAATGTGAGCGATTTCTAGATCATACGCTTGATTAATATTCGAGTTAGAATTACTGGGAATTGCAGGAAAAAGAGGGAAGACGATGACGCTGGAAAAAAGGAAATAAATGATCGGAGAAAAAGTCTTCGAAGCCGTTGGTTTCTTTTCGTTCTCTTAAAAGTTATTAGGGATCATTTTCCATATTACCACATTATTGATTATCGATGTGGAAGCTATAATAAGACCACTTATCTAATGTCCATATTAACTTTTACGTATATAGTTGTATAGGGAAGAAACCAACAAACAGATTCATAATAGGTTAAGTTGCTAGCTTTAATTACTTTGTTCACTGTGCATCAAATTTTCAATTTGCTTGGGCTGTAATATATCAAAGTCGATTAAACAGTTACAAATATCGATAAATATAATGGCTTCTAGGAAAACATAGATATAGTTGGGCAGTAAACAATTAGGAAAAATTTGAAAAGACGAGGTTACTGATATTATAAAGTGCAAACTCGCCGAGAGATTCCTGCCGTACGATAAGGCAAACGGAATTACATTTTGAGAAGATATGACGACGAAAATTGAGATGCACTAAATTTTTGTAGAAAATATATTGTTTACAAAGGAATCATAATCTTATTTACGTGGTTGACACAATATCCTCAAACGTTAAACTTATTGCTATTAGTGTGTGGTGGGATCAGGTTTAATTTGAATAGCTTTGGCTAGACTTTGCCTGTTCTTACCCTTATTCTCAAATTAATAAAATCAATTTGTTATTATTATGAAAATCCAAACCAAATCTTTGGTAAGTAAGCAAGTACATTTTCTTTTGAAAATCCGGATGATAAAATTGCACCATCTAGTGCTTAAAACTAAACGTTCTTAATATCCGCAATTTTTGCACTTGATGGACATTATCATTCATTTCATATGAAGTAATTATTTGTTCGACAAATTACGTACGAAAATATTCATTTTTATTACATGAACAAGGTTATCTTTGACTAATCGTTCGATACGAGAGCTTTTCTTCAACGAGGGAAAGCAACAAATTCGCGTTCTCTTTCGCTGATTTTGATCTTTCTGTGTGGCAGAACTACTGTTTATAGTGTTGTCTTTCTCAACCGATAACACGATGCTAGAGTAGATGGTTTGAGCGCGGGCCCGCACCCGCGCGTTTATTCGGCCCTACGAAATGAAATCGAAAAATCGCTTTAGCGTACTACAAGCTTCAAGGATGCCGCTTATAATCGATTATTAATTGTTTATATGCTCAGTGCTACTGTTTCTTGAAAAAGCGACAATGAGACGAACCGAGTTTCGTGCGGTGTATGTAGGGTACCCTATAAATGCCGCAACCATTACATTTCGTAGTAGTACAAGAACCGTTCATCTTAACGCACATGCTTTGGCGAAGAATAATATATTCCTTTCTATTATATTCATAGCGTTTTATTTCTTCTATCTCTGTCTGATCTAAAGGCTTCCATTATAGCTATTAGGGATAGCTCTAGTACAAAAATAAAACATTTGGTGTTCTTAACAAATATTTTCAAACAAAATTAATTAAGCTTCTTTCTTGATTATTCACGCATAGTTTTTCTACAAAGTAAAAAATTTCTGCAGTGAACTAAAGATAATAGCTAAATTTGCGAGTCGTTAGAGAAAGAAGAATATGGTAATGTCGAGGAAAGGCTATTTTTCTTTCTCTTATAAAACTTTTTTGCTTCAAAATATTTTTAAAGGTATTAAAGGTATCAACACTTCTTTTGACAGGAGAGCTTTGGAGTCTTTTAAATGACTTGAGCATTTCTATGAGAACGAACGTTAAGAAATAGCTCCAGCTGGATTTTATCTTGGTATTGGACCTAAATTGTAAAAAAAATTGTAAAATGTAAGAAATACTAATTGAAGCTGTATTCTCAAATAGTCAAAGACCACCTCTAAACATTAGTGGTGCTCACACATAGAAACGTTCTGTTTCTATGTGTGAGCAGAATTGTGTGGCTTTTATCATTATTTTTGAAAGCTATAATTTGATATCAGCAAAACATTGAAAAGTTATCTGAACGATGACAGATCTTGCTTTTCTCATATCAAAACATTAAGAACATTAAAAACAATAATTACTTATTTTACGTTAATAACATATATAACATTGAGGAGGAGGTTGAAGCACAATTACACAATAGAAGCCACACATTTCTATTGACTCCAGCAACACCTCCTTATTCAACATGTTCAACAAAGAAAGAACTGAGTTCGGCAATTCTCTACAAGCACTTGAATCTACCTCAACTCCAGATCCTTGCCTTAATAGTACAGCTTGCACGATTTCCATGACGACGCTGTAAAATCCAAGTGCTATCTATCACTATCTCACCTAGATCCGTGGGAAAACATCCTAACAGTTCCAGTTGTCCTATCCTGATGTCTTCAGCGTCATGCCTTTGTTCTAAATAGCGATATTGAGAGAAATGCGGGTTGGAATATATAGGTATGCATGTTATAAGTTCTGTTGGGGAAAATGTTGTGAAATACGTTATTCCTTCTTGTTTGAGCTGCGAGAGTGTCTGTTTTCGTTTTAGAAATGTAAAAAGAAATGCTTTGGCGAAGTGGTTCTTATTTTATTGTCTATATGTATTTGTTTCATAATAGTATTCTGATATTTAATACTGATTTTAGCTAAAGATTTATTCTCCACCAAATTAGCATTTTGTGTACTTATTTCTAGGTCGCAGAAAAAGATCTGAGTGGCTCAATTTTTTTCCAGGTTTAAAATAACGTTTCTAGGAATTCCAAAAATCATTTGGTGAACAAGAATGTTTCGTTCTTTCATCTTTCTTTTGTATTGCGTCAGTATGTTGTTAACTTTTCTTTTATCTCAGAAGACGATATTCGGTTACAGTGTTGTAACGCTGCAATGCAGGATAATGCTTTCATCCTTTGAACGGTATCAGATCGTCAACGTCCAGAGAAAACTGGCATCATCCTATTACCTAGCAGACATGTGAGCGTTTTCCTGGAATATCATATCATCTTCGATCTGTCTGTCGTTTAGATACCTGCCTTTACTTGTATGACACACAGAAGAACGATTTTGCATAATGCTCATTCCTACGTCCTTTCCCCGTAAGCGTAAAACCTTTTAAACAGCAGTTTCTTTATGCAAAACGCCTCGGCGTTTCGGAATGCCGGCATTGTCTGGGGACGAGTGCCTCTTCGTAAGTCGTTGTGTTCGACTGTAGTTGGGTAGGATTGCCATTGCCATCCCTAGTAGCGAAATTACAATTTATAATTAGTTTGTTATCTGGTTTGTTAGATCGAGGGTATGGGTGATATAGAAGATTATTGCATTTGAAGGAGTTAACGTAATTATGCGCCAATAGTTTTAATAATTAGTAAACCTGATAACTTCTGGTACGCTTTCATTATTTAAATTTCTTTGTATGTGTCATCCTTCCTACCTACGCAAAAAAATGCCTTTACGCTTAAGATAAAATGGAGAATAATATTGACTTTAATACCTACTCGTCCATTTAAAGTTTTTCCTTTTCTGTAGATGTAGGCGACATTCACAGTTCAATCCCTTTTATACCTTATACCAAGTATAAACAATATGGATATCAGCGTCGCCTAAGTTGCAGTGCTCTACAAGCAATCGACTTTACCCCCATGTAATAGTTCAGGGATGACTCCAAAGCCTTTTCCTAATTTCATATCGCTCGTAAATATAAATGCACCCCCCTCATCTCCCTAAGATGTCTTCTTCCCTTTTCTCAAAATTGTATTTAAAGTCATCTGAATGCGGGGAATTCAACGTCTTCTAAGATAATACAAAAATGCTCTTAGTGGCGACCGGAGGAAACATAAAATAAAAATAAGGAACGATAAGGATGGGGTACAACTCTCCGGTGTCCTTCTTTGGAGGATGCGGATAAAAAAGGATGAGAATAGTAGGAAAGGAAGCGGAATGATAAAGAAGAAGTAGAGACCGCCCCTATGCTATCTAGTCGAGACATATAAGACCAAAGTTCATCCTCTCCGCTGCATCGCCGCGTAATGTTCAAAGTTTAAAGCCCCGGCCAGGTTCTGGACGGACCGGCGAACAAATTGGTATATCTGTCTGAATTAAGGAGCTCCTGTAAACCGGCAGAGCTGAAATATTGCGTGATTCGTTGAAATACATCGCCTTCGTACCGGTCTACGTGAGTGGAATAACTCCATTCCGTTAACTAATAATTATTGCGGTGTCATGCATTGCAAATTTCGTGCAATCTTATACCGAGCGAAGATATTTGCCTTCTTAATTAGATTAAGATGATCGCAATGTTACTTCGGTATTTTACTGACTGCGCCAAATATTCATATATCATGTTTTAATAAAACACAACTCCAATTAACATCAAATCAGTTCACCTCAACCCTCCGGTAACGATAACTCACAGAATTTGCTACGCGAAATGAAGCTTTTGCCATCCACAGAAGCTGTAGCGGACGTAAATAAATTAATTTATCCCGATATATATATAGGTATTAGGGGGAGCTTATATTATAAAATTTGTCTCGCCAACGACTAACGTGTGTATAACGGGTGCGGGATTTGCCACCATAATAGCGCCATATATCTGTTCATTTATTTGTTAAGAGTTACTTTTATGGGCTATAACTTCTTATTTTGATGAAATACGACGTACGGGCCGTATCTTTGCGCTTCGCCTCGGGGAGGATGTTTGTTACTACGGCTACTTAATACCGTCGCAGCTCGCCTTGGAAGCAATGCTGAAGAAACGCACGTCGTTCTTACTTTACAGCCGGCAGATGGAGCAATAATAGGAGTTCATTTTGATGAATTGTAGACACAGATTGATATCGGAGAGTCTTTAATATTTCTTTTGGTTATCACAACATTTGAAGTATCTACATACGAGGACGAAACGAATACAAATTGTTTGGAATTTGATGGCACACAATACATCCGTTGACCGTGGGGCAGTGAATTAAATCCCATGACGCATGAAAATATCTAAATTATTTTCATACGTCAAAGAAAGTGGAGTTTTTTCCACCGTTTTGGAAAAAAAGTATTTAGGTCATGTCTTACAGGTGCAGTGAAAATGTTCATATATAAAGTATTGGAGACTTTGTGCATATGGTCATCACTAAGTTGGATATCTCCAAAGTTGAATGATACTTTAAAAAGCTAAATTCTCATTGGTGGATACTAATTTTTTTTTAGGAAAATTGTCTTACAATATACATTTTATAATAATCTTTGAATGCGGAAAACGATGTGATAGATAGTTTTAAATACCTGAGGGCAATGATATCTAGGAAACCGAAATGACAAAAAGAAGCACAAGCGAGATTAATTGCGGGAAATAGATGTTTAATACCTTCAAAACATTTCTTAGCAATAAGCTTATCTCTATAAATCTGCAAATACGCATCTATAAAACAGTAATCCGTAAGATTGTTACATTTGCGAGCGAAGTATGGATCCTAACGCAGAGATATTAAATTGTTGTAAGAACGGCTACGAAACTCCTTAGAAAAACGGAAAAACGATTCATTTGGAACCAAAATGCAAATATATCAAATATGGTTAGAAGAACAAATAAACCTTAAAATTGAACTAGAAGCAATAAAGTTGAAAAGTATAGAAAATTATGTAACGTTGCACCATTGTTATAACGTACAAAGGTACGCTAGATGTCCCACGAAGTAAAGGCGTTAACTACAGCCTCAACATTGTTAGGAGAGCGGAGTACCACTACGAGGGCGAGAAGACGCTGTCTGTTTCGCGCCAACGGACCGCACCCACCATCACGAAAAGTAGGAACTATTTCTTTGATTTTTTTGCTGTAAATTTTGGCGGTAGAATATTCATTCAATTTGTCCTATTTTCGGAGGCCCGACTTTTAGTAATAAATCATACTTTTGTATATGTTCATTTGTTGTCAATAACTGTAACTGCATCCCTCTTTTCCTTTGTAATAAAACATTACTATTTTTTGAAGTAAATTCTTTTATTTTTTGGTACATAACACATTACTCAAGAACTTCACACCCTGAGAAGCTGACGAACTAAATTATTTAAAAAACTTTCAATTAGTACTTAAAAATAAGCATTTCAAAGATAAGTAGTCGTTTCATTGCAATTTCATTTAGTTTGCAATAAACACCGTAGCACAGTATAAACTAGACTCATGTAAGTTTAGAATGGCTAAATAGTTATTACATCAATTTATTTAAATTATTTCTTCAAAGTTTTCTTGAGAATGCGCAAATGAAACACTTTAAGAGGTAATACTGCAGAAAAACCAATTACTCTAGCACTATGCAGTAGATGCAAACTCTAAAATCGAACTGTTCCATCGTTGTATCGTAACACAGCCAAGGTCCTCTTAGGAAATGAAGTTGGCGCGATAACCGAAACATTTTATAAATAGATGGCGCCCTCGAGAAATCTTTCCATGTCAGAGGAGTCATTGCGTCGTTTACAGATAAGTCCCGAAGAAAGACCCCGGGAGCTGTTTTCCCTGCCCTGCGCTTGTCTCATTTCACCTACTGCCCCCTTTCTCTTTGCTTCGCCGCCGCCTTCGACGCCTCGATATTGATAAAATTTGATTTATTTAATTCGCATGCGAACCATCGAGTAAACGGAATAAGGAGGAAACGAAAGATGCCCCAGAAACGGCTCACCAGCTAGTTCGAGATACCTAACAAACGAGGAACAAGAAGCGACGAGCTAAGATGGATTTTGGCGCATTTTCCGGCAGATGGGGCTTATTGGAGGATTTCGAACACCCGCGGCACGATCGTGGCTGGATATTAAACGCTTGGTTTGATTTAATTAGGAAGATGGTGGTGAAAAAGGAGACGAAGCGGGCTGGTTTATTGAGTGATTTTTGATTTTTTAACTTGGAATAGATATACGACTAAATTTGTTAAAATGTTTAAAACTTCTTATGGGACACGATTATCCAAACAGATCTCAACACATCAATGGATTAAAAGAAGAAAAACGTTCTATTAATTCTTGGTGAAACGATATCAATGTTGCGATAGAGACGCCTTACAACCGACTATTTTCGATTTTGCAAGCCGCTGAGACTGGAATTTTCCGCTAAAAAGGCGTAACTGTATACGAAGAAGGCTGGAAGGTATCTTCTATCCGTCGTCGATCCCTATAGCCCGCTCGAAACTACCTTGTAAATTAGAACGCTCCTCCCGAACGTGGTTTTCCAGAGAGAGCTGTTTTGCATTTTCCTTATCTCCGGTTTATTTACTCCTTGACTAATGTTCTCTACGTCCGTACGACGCTGTTGGTAGGGCGTGCGATTGGGATGAATAAATACGAACTGAACCGATTCCACTATTTGCTTTGATTGTATCGTAACGCTAGGTGGTTTTATAAAGCCTTAAACTGCCTGCATGGCCATGAAACTTAGCGTTTCCTATCAAAACGCTAAAATAACAGTAACCTCATAGTGACCGTGTGAAGGCGTGCGAATAAAATGTAAATTCTGTTTGATTAAATTAATGATTTTCAGGGTTCTGTAATATCTTATGGTTGCAATAATGGAATTGTGTTTGCTGCTTTTGCTAAGCCGAGATAGAGTGTGTCCTAGACCTATTTGTTTGAGTTTTTGCCAGATATGTATATGTATGAGTTTTTAAAGATTTTTAGAGATAAGTTTCTGTGTTTGGTGTTTTCCGAATAAATTCTTTTGTTGGGCTTATACCGACGATTACTTGTGACGTTTTTTTTTCTTTCAAACAACGCCACGTTAGAGGAGAGCTCGAGCCAAGGTTGCCGTACAATTTCAGTTAGTTTGCAATCAGCACCGTTGCATAGTGTCCTCTGTACTTGGTGCTTTTCGAAGAAGTTCCTTTCTGGAGGTTATACCGATGCTTATTTCACTTGTGAGTTTTTTTCAAACATCACGTTAAAGTAGCATTTTTCCTCAATCTTCTTATATCCAACGTAATTCCTTTAAAATCTTCTACAGACCTTTCCAATTGTCGCCTTCTTATTTTCAGGGATACGAAACAAGCACACAATAAGAATTTCCACCGAACTCCATGCGATTTTCCCGCAATATACTGATGCAATGGCTATATTCTCGTATTTCGTCGCTCAAGGCGAAGACAAAAGTTTCACATTTACGGCACTCATCTCCATGCGACGCTCAAATAAAACGCGAACTTTAGGCGCTGATAAAATACAAAGTCTACCACGTTTTCCGTTTCCCGTAAAAGTGTCTAGGATTCTGCGTTTCCTTGGGCGTGTGTACGCTTGGAAACTGTAGGAGATTTGGAGCAAATTTTATGTTACGCGATGATGATTGTTATTCCCTTTTTGAAACAATGGCAGTTCAGCGAAATTTTCTGTCGGGAAGATAAATAATACAAGGGATTGTCTTTGAGAGATATGGTACGTAGTTGCGCGCTTTGGATAGTGTAAGTATAATGATGTCAAAATCGTAATGGTGGCGTCCTGTTATTTATTATAGAAGTTATTTAAAAGTTTGAGAATATTTCACAAAACTTGTTAGTTAGAAGTTTTAATGATGTTATTATTATTAATATATCTTTGACAACCATCGATCATACCTTGTTGCTTGCTACTCTTAATTACGTTGGTTTTAGTCATGATTCAGTGAAGTTCTTGTATTCTTATCTGAAAGATGGGACGCAGCAAGTTTTATATGATAACCATTTGTTCCTTCCGCTTCGAGTTGTCTCAGGCGTACCGCAAGGAAGTATTCTTGGTCCATTACTTTATATAATAAATACGTTCAATATTATAAATTGTTTGAAACATTGTTAATATGATTTATACCCAGATGACACGCAGAAAATCATTACAATGCAGTTTCGAAGTATTGTCTTCGAATTAATAGTGAGAAAACTTCTGTTCTAGTGTTTGGGCATACAAAATCTCGAGCTGCTCCCATCAATGACAATTGATGAGAGCAGCTCAACAATAATAAACAATTGCAATAAAAATAAATGATGTGATCGCGTTTTCCGATAGTGCTCGCAGTCTCTGTTTAGACGCAAAGCTTCGTACTAAAGATCATGTTTCTCGCCTATTTAGGGCAGAAGATAGTAATTTATAAGGTTTTATATGAAAGTAGACTCTATTTGGTTGTTAACTTAAAGAAAGTTCTTTATAAACCTTTAGTGCTATCTGTATTTAGGTTTTGTGTGCGTCAGATCCGTAACTGCTTTCATAATAATTAGCCTTTGGTTAGTGATTTTATGCTTTTGTTGTATTGGTTTCTCGTGCGTTAACGCTTTTTTTTTTTACTCTGATATTTACTTTTGTTTTGTGTTTTGTATAATATTAGTACTGTGTTCAGGAGGACGATCAGCAGCTTCTTGTCAAGTTGCTGATCTTGAATCTTTTGGTTGCAGAAGCTACTTTTATGCTTTCGCATCTTATTTTTTCCTTTTTTCTTATTGCTCTGTTTTTTTGCTTTGCATTTACAATATGTTTTCTTTTAGTTTTATTATCGCACATTGTTGAAAGGCTATTATTATTGTGTCTAAACTGTAAAAAATCAATCTGAAACTGTTCTTTTCTATTTAAAAGCAAATTGAAAATTCTGCTCTGAAAGGGTAAAAATCGTTAAAACATACCTATAGAGAAATGAAATAACTCCACATCAATGGGAATTTTATCTAAAACCATTCTTCTAAAAAATTAGGTAAAATTTAAATAGTCAGGTCTTAAGACTAAATTACTCAAACGTAAAGCAAGTGTTTATTTTCATGTAAAAGCACCAATCAATCTAGTGTATACCCGACACGGAGTGATAGATTTTATGACTGTAATCGCTTTAGTTTTATTTCTGTTTTATTCGGTAATAACGGCGAGAACAACATCAACAACAGAAGTAATAACGGCGGCTGCAGCAATAGCTCCCAATTCCAATAAACAGTTAAGGTTCTCAAAAGTCGTAACTAGCAAAACGGTGAACGATTTTAGAATAGTACCGGCGCGAAAGAGAAGCAGCGGAAGGAGTATTACGAGCAGTTTTATAGCATTCTTTTCGTGGGTTTTTATTGGCTGCTACAGCGCCACGCAGGTTAGTAGATCATTGTGTAAGGAGAGCTAACTTTTAATTGACTTTTCTAGTTCGAAGGCGTAATCCTGGTGCCCGTTCGGGGTTAAAGGAAAATCGATTTTCATTAGCCGACTGGAGGA
This sequence comes from Marronus borbonicus, assembly GCA_902655005.2. Taxonomy (NCBI): domain Eukaryota; kingdom Metazoa; phylum Arthropoda; class Insecta; order Coleoptera; family Scarabaeidae; genus Marronus; species Marronus borbonicus. The sequence goes on from LR737387.1 coordinate 5,040,128, forward strand.
GGAACAGGACATGGATGGCGACGATTTAACGTGTCGAACGTTTCAGTGTAAACTAGACAGTTCATAATTGGCGAACTAAAGTTTAAAGCGCGGTGTTTCTTCCGAAGAAGTCGATACATTGGAGTCGGATTACCCGTTGTATTCGCTTCTTATTGGCTACGCGATTAGCACCACGGGAGCTGAATTTCTTTGTCTGTTTGTAGACATCGTTTCTTAAACATTGTTTTAGGTTGCAATTAGTATCGCAGAGACAATTTATTTTGTATTACATTTAATGAAGAAACCTTTCTGAGATAAGACGGTACCAGTTCAAAGAAACGATAATTTCTTGCGAATTCTACGAAACCGACCGCAAGATAATTTCGTATTTATCTTCAAGACCCAATGCAAATCACAAAAAAAACAACCACCTCGCAACTTTTCAACTTCAATCAATATCATACTTACCCCGACCGCATCCTACTGACTGCGCCAAAACTCGTTCGGGTGCGTTTCTCGTAGCAAAAATCCCATCGACCGCACGGAATTTTGTTTCTACGCGTTCGGCCGGGTAAAATTTACAATTCTATGAATCGGAAATCGATTCGAAAGAAATCGGAAAATACTAATTTCGACGTTCCAATTTCGATACCGGCGCATTATTAATTGCGGTCGCCGATAACAATTTCCGTCGGCGAAATTAGAAAATTTTAATTAGAGGCGTATTGTAAACGTTGCGGAGTGCGTAATGTAGCGGATATAATATGTACACCGTCAAAAGGAAGTACGCGAACGAGATATGGTGAAATAGAGCGAAATTCGATAGTTTGACGGTAGTAGTTCCGTACGCCTTTCATTTGTGTGGATAACAAAGTATTTGGTTTCGATAATTATTGATACACACAGAAGAAGTTATTGAATCTCTACTGTACTCTTTTTTTACATATTCTCATCCACCTGGTCTTGCTTTCAATTCCTGGTATTTTGTTTATTCCGTTTTCAGTTATATGCACTGGCGATTTCAGATATGTTATATAATTATAGATCCGAGTTTCTTTTGTTCTTCTTTTTGAATAATTTCTTCCATTTCTATATATTCGTAAACCTTAGTTCCTCGGTGTACACGCGTGAATTATTTAAATTCTCGATTTAATTTATCGTGAGGCCAGTAAACGTCCCACTTCTATTTGCAAAACCACCCCTTCCCTCATCCCACGCGTATACCATCCAATGTACACGATTCATTAAAGCAACAATGGTAATAGTTTTGGAACTGCCGTTGCGTGAGAGAGACGACCACCCGGTCAACATTGATAGATTGTTTATGCATCGCCAAGCGCACCGGACCAAATTGTGGCTACAATTCTACGTATACATACATATACCTCTATGGACATACCTTCTACGCAGCCAGTCTATTGTTATGAAAGCGATGCCGATGCTATGAAAACTAATTCAGAACCATACACCGGCGTTAAAGGTAGCTATTTAAAATAAAACTAGGAGGCGCTCGGGATGGTTTTCAGAGCGAGGCGCTACAGAGACGCCCTCTGGTGTCCCGGACGAAATATACGACGTTTTAATTCGAGAAATTATGGACGGTTTTGTGTAGTCGCCGCTTTGCAAACCGATGGTAAATGTTTTGGATTGCCGGTTGCAGGAACGGCGGTAAGAGAGAGAGGGAATAATATTATTCGAGAAGTTTGTAGCGTTTATTCCGTCATTTTTAGTTTGTAAAACGTTAATAGTAGCACGTAATGCATGATGGAAACATAATATTTTAACTTTCCTTTTATTTGGAAACTGTTTGTTTTTAATGCGACGCTCTGGTTCTATTAAATTTAATTACGGATTGACTGGATGTCCTTTATTTCTCAATTGTCAAGCATCCACCTAAGAATTATAGACGTAAGTATAACGCCTATAATCTTTCAAACGTAGATAGCGTGTTGAAGGAATTCGTATGTTTTTTGATAGAAGTTTTTACTACAAAGTAAATACTTGAAAATAGCTGGTGACGTCCATTAATTGAACTTGATTTCACTGGGTTCTCTCTTTGCGCATAAGAAGGTTAATAATATAAAGCATTAAAATGCGTGGCTCCAAATAACAATACCGGGTTATTTAAACCATTTAAGTACGACGTCCTCCACGTATTTTACACCTTAATTATCTAATAAAAATGCTACCATGTTAACTAAAGACAGACTGATAATGATTTGACTATTTATAGCCACTGCTCACTTAAATGAGATAATCAGCAGATGGTGAATTTTCAAAAAAATCCTCACATTGAAAGGAAAGGCACATCCGAAATCAAAAACCGAATAGACACAGTTTATAAAGACTGCACCATCGTATGTCACAGTTAAACGTGTGTCTAAATTGTTTCGTTTGGGGTAGAGAATCTCTTGAAGATGATAGCGTTATTGTAGTGACATCAGAAAGCATTAAGTTGGTCGAGGCGGCCGCATTGAATGAGCAACGGTTGAAGGCTAAGGAGACACGAGAATAAGCAGGAATTTCAAAAACTAGCGTTTTAAAGATCCTACACGAGCATTTAGGTATAACAAAAAACAATGCAAGATGGGTCTCAAAATTAGTCAGCGCAGTTTGGAAGGAATATACTGTCGAATGTACCCGAAAATTTCTTTCTTTCTTCCTTTCTTGAGCTGTACGAAACCGACAACAAGATCAAATAGTGACTGGGAGTGAAACGGTGACCCTATGAAAGATTTAGAAGAGAAACCATGGACTGGCATCGGAAAGGTGAACCCATAAAGATAAACAGATGTACACTGCCGTTCAGAGAAGTTCGGTCGGTTGGTAAAAAACATGAAAAGGTTACAGAAACAAACGAAACTAAAAACAAAATGCAATTTTGCAAGGTAAAAAAGACAAAAATAAATAAATAAAAAGTTATTCTGGCCTAATATAACATACTGAACATTATATTTTTTCTTCATCGAAAAAACCTCCTTTGCTGTTAATCACCGCTCGAACTATTCTAGGCATTCTTTCGATAAGTTTTGTTAAAATGGATTGTGGAATATTAGTCCATTCATGTTGCAGAATATTCCGTAAATGTTCTTGTGAAGTTGGGCATATTTTTCGGATCCTCCTGTCCAGTTCATCCCACAACAACTCTATAGGGTTCAAATCTGGGCTTTATGGGGGCCATGTCATTACTTTCAGGGTGTGCTGTTTTTCTTGCTCTTTTAGATAGTTCTTACACACTAACGCAGTGTGTTTAGGGTCAATGTCGCGCATGAATGTAAAGTTACGGCCTCTTATACGCAATCCTGATGGCACTGCATGATTCTGGAGTATTGTAAAATAATTTTCCTTCCTCATTACACCCTGCACTCTGCATAAATCTCCCGTCCCGGCAAAGGAGAAACATTCCCACACTAACACAGAACTACGCCCTTGCTTCACTGTAGGCACAATGCAGTCCGGGATCATTTTTTGGTTTTAGATCTATGGACATAAACTCGTCGATTTTGCCTAAAAACCTCAAACTTTGACTCGTCACTCCACAGCACGTGTTTCCAATCATCTAACGACCAATCTAGATGAGAACGGGCTCACTGTAGCCGTTTTGCTCTGTTGCCCCGACGTAATAAGGGTTTCCGAATGGCAATGCGCCCATGAAAGTCCGCTTGTTGAAGTCGACGTTTTACCGTACTCGCCGAAACTTGTTCTTCACGGCCGCGATTGACTTCGGCTGCTATTTGTGGCGCTGTTAATTTTCTATTGCATTTGCTTAATAATACAATCCTCAAATCTTCAGCTTTTGTTGTTTTCCTAGATGCTCCAGGACGAACACGATTTTCTATAGTTCCAGTTGCCCGATATCGCTTTATGATATCATTTACTGTTGAACTTCTCATATTTATTTTTTCAGCAATTTGTCGCCCCGAATATCCTTCTTCAAACAGCGTAATAATGCGTGAACGTTTTTCTACACTGGTAGGCTCGCCACGTGCCATTTTGAAGTAAATTTTCTTAAAACTTTCGCGCAAAAACGACAGATGCACACCAACACACGTTTAACAGTAAAATGAAGCAAATTTATATCTTTACGCCTGTGATAAATAAACAAGAATGATACTGCGGTATATTTCCTAAATGTATTGTTCGTTAATAATCCCCAAACGACCCGTTTCAAAAGATCGATACTTCCGAGAAATTCTTGGAATGATAATAAAAGGGACTTTATTGTGGTTGTCGCAATATTTCTACTTTACATAATAATTTATGGCTTTAATCCCTTAGAAAAGAGTGTATGCTTAATTTTTTTCTAATTTTATGTATTAATAATTGTATACAGTGTGATATAATAGATTTTTATTGTATGACCGAACTTCACTGAACGGCAGTGTACATACGTGTCCTACTGTCCACAATGTTTAGACGTATTTCTGGGTATAAATATTTCATGTATTTTAATATGGTGAAATCCTTACTTTAACCTTTTAATCAAAATCTAGGAAGAAAAGAAAATGCCTACCCTACGGCCCCGATCCAATCACCAACCAACAGTCTAAACATCAATGAAGTTATACTTTTGATTGCATTAAAATATAACTGCTTTTGAGTTATTTTTGAAGGTTGTGGAGGAAATGTTCCAAGGTAGATAGAACAGGATACCACGTGCATCTAAAGCAGCATCTTATAAGATACCAACATGTTAAAGTGCAGCATTACTACAAAGAAAAGGCAACGGATAAATTGATAGAAATGATTTCCTTTTGGACAGTGCGATTTCTTTCGGCAGAGGGTTTATTTCTATATTCGAAATACCATTGACAATTCGGTTAGGGACATTCTTTCCTTTTCCGACTTCAAACAGCTTACGTGAAAAATACAATATGTAAGAGTGATCTAACACTTTCCAGTACATTACAATTTTAAGAGAAACTTCCGTCGTCCATGGTACTGAAAATTTGATTAAGTACGCTCAATTGGGTTCTGCCAGCAACAACGTGTAAGTGTACGCATATATATGTATCTATAGACATCCTTGTAGATGTCGCCGGTGTCGACCTATCACCAGCACGCCACCATCCTTACCTTCGCGAATTTTCATTACGACACAGGCAATGTGAGAAAATGCAATTTTAAAGTTTAACGCTTTACTTTGCTCCGACGTCGCGAGACAAAAGAACTACGAGAACCCGAAGGACAAATAAAAAGGTATTAAAGGAGTGTATAGTAGCAGCGGTAAAGTGTATCTAGTTTTTATTGCTTTCCTGTGACAAGAATGAAAATGAGGATGTTCCTCGTTCTTTTCGCTTGTTTCAAGCGAACGACGTATTTACATAGAATTACGTGCATAAAATACAATTTGTTACATTAGAAATTGTAGCTAGTTTGTTACTGAAGATGTAAGAAGCTACAATGTCCGCTCTTTACGAAAATCGAAGGATCTTGTCAATGCGTGTATAATTTCCATAGCTATTGGATCACCTTTGGTAAACCTGAAGAAATCTGCAAGATCGACCAATGCGGATTCCTAGACAAGCTCTATAGTTGATCTTTACAAACTGTTTGTCATGTTTGGCATGCATTCTTCAACAGAAACTTATTTAAACAGTTAGAAAACTTTCGTAAAGACATGCTATCGATAATAAAAAGCTTTCAACTTCGCGATTGAAATGAAGCAATTCGGCAAGTTTTATTATATTATATAGAGAAAGTTTTCCACTTTACCTAGCGCTAGGACGGCCTCCTACTGATTTTAAATGCATATTTTATGACGACTCATCCACGACGCCAAAGATACAAACAGTAATAAATCGCGAATTCTCACGCCGAAAACTTTCGAGACCGTTGGATCGGAATTTGAGGATCGTCTTCTGGCGAGAATTTTCAACAAGGTCGGGACTACATAGATCCAGTAATGCGAACGTTATCGTTCGAGACGTTGATGGATCACATGGGTACGTTTCGGTGAAAGTACGCGACGCCAATGTGTGACAAATTATCGTCGATGTATTATTATAATTTTTGATAGAAGGTGTGTAATGGCTCGTGGGAGTATATAATCAGTAAGTGCTATAGTACGAATGATGAATAGTATATGACGTGGAAGGGCAACTCATTCAAGAATATTTTAAAGGGTGTTTCTTACTCAATTTGCTTCTAATGCAAAAAATTACCTTGTATTGATAAAATAGGAAATTTGGTAAATTGTTCTTTCAGCCAGGTTATAATTGGAGTCGTCTCAATCGATCGAAACATTCTATTGAAATGAGTTAAGTTAATAATTGGCAACGGATACCACAACTTTTTACCTTGTGCAAGTAGAAGAAACTTCCCTATCTTAGGTAAAATGCTGTAATTTGAGGAACAAAAGAGTAGCAAATCAAAGTTCTTTTTTTTTATAATTGAAGATTCTAATCCTAAGCCGCTTGATAACCCAAATCCAAGGATTTTCATTCTGAATGATCGCATATGGAGCAGGCGAGGAAGAGATTTTGTTTTACCTTAACGATCTCCCATTTACCTTCACCCTTCTTAGTCCTTTCGGTTATTTCAACTCTATCCGATGCTCTCTCCCGAAAACCGGATACGGTTCATAATTTTCCAGGTTCTCATCTAGGTGGTTGGCTCTCTTTAGCATACGCTCCTACTGCCGGGGAGACTTCTCCTTTCGCATCATTACCACGCAGGGTTGTTTGTATTCTTAGCGACGGTAGATTGGGCTGGTTGGTATCCGGGTGCCATGGCGCCGAGCTTAGGCCGGAATTAGGGCGGACGATCATTGTTCGGAGATATAATTTTGATTTACAAATTTTCGGCGTGTGTTATAGTATACTTCTCCGCGTCGAGGAAATCTGAAAGATTACCGAGCACATCTGTTTACTTACGGCTGTAGTGTGCTGCGATGTTCTTCGTATTAAGCGGAATTTTGCGTCGCTTGTTTTGTGAAATAGAACGTTGATATTTGAATGTTGAATTTAATGGGGAGATTAAGACAGGCTGATTTTATTTAAATAAATAGTGAATACTCCTATTTATTCAAATAACTCGCTTAAAATTCAATATGGCGGTTGCTTTGTTTGGATACAGAACTATTGCGATAATATGGTGTTGCTCAGTGGGATGGAGTGGATAGTAGGCAAACCGAAGGGGTCGGTTCTGTACTAAACTGTATATGTCAATTTTGAATACTAGTAGGTAAAGATATTGTAAGATAATGTGTCCCCTTCAGCTGATACGCCCTCATTTATACAATAATTCGAAGAAATGTTGTCCAATACATGCCTGAACACGCAGGAATCTTAGATACTAATAACAGGCATTGCCTTGTATTCTCTAATATGGGTTATACTTTAAGTATTAAGCAAATAATTAACAGTGCTACTAGGGAGACGGCATCAACTTCCTCATTGATTGATTTAGTTTTAATTTATAGTTATTTAGAATCTCTGTCGTGGCATTGTACATATTGTACTGTTGACATAAATGATGAAATATTGATCTTTAATAATTTTATTGTTGACTTGTTTGATGTACATATGTACTTGCTCCCTTTTCCGTTCAACTCCTTCTCTGTGGGCGAGTAGTTACAGGGGTGGCAAAAAATGTCATCCGAGCTAATTTCATAGACCTATGGAAGGCGTATTTAGAGATATATGATCTTATTTCTTTTCATTCGTAATAACGGTGTAAATTGCAAAAATCAGAAAATCGTCGAAATTCCAAGAGTAGCTTTCACTCGCTAAACATAGGATTCCGCCAAAACGGAATGTGGCGTTTTACAACACTCGGTGCGTCCCACAAATCACCTCGGGGTGTTCCCTTGCAAGTTAACCCATTTGTTGGATGTTAACACCATTTTTATAGCTTCACAATGCAGATCTCGTTCTATTGAAGTATTATAAAAATAATTTATCTGTGACAGATATTTTTTCTTGAAACTTAGTGGACATATTAGACGTTGAGTCAGCTTAATATCATAAAATCTCAAGCAGTTGCTGCGGACGGTGCTATTTGTTACTGTATATCCGCTGTAAGTAACTCTTCTGCAACTGTGAATGGCTTAAGACCTATGTCTATTCTTCTTCCTTCAAATAGGGTGTTACTTGAATAAAACCGAGATACTACCGAATAAGCAGCCAACGTTTAAATCAGGCTTCGGCTGTGCTACTGTGTTGATTAAGGCAACAGATAATATTTTCAAAAGTATTGATGGTAGTATTGTTATCGTATTGGTTTTGCTTGATTACTCTAAAGCCTTCGATCTACTTTGGCTATTGTGCATAATATCGGATTTACATCTGAATTCCGTACGCGTACGAACGATGGAGACCACACTTACGCGAGCGTGGACAAGGTTTATATATTTTTTTTCTTCTCGCACATAAACAACTGAACATGAACCCTGCTTGTTACCACCAATCTGTTCTAAACTAAACTAAAACCACCGCTCCTCTTGACTGACTCAACGCACGCAACAATATCTAAGATTTATATATGGTATCCGTCGTTGGGTCACGTCTCGCCTGTCTTTAGACTAATTGGATAACTATTTAATACAGAGCGGATTATCTTTCAATATTTTTTATTATAAGTTTACTTATGACGAGAAACCGAGATATCTGTATCAGAAATTGGTCTTTACAATTGAGGCGCATATGATCAACATTAGATCTAGAGGGTTGTTGATGTTTCCAATACGTAACCTCGAAATATCCAACAGATCATATTGTTCGCGCATTTAATGCCATCCCTTGTGCGTTGCGTATTTTGTCTCGCCTAGCACTATCACGTCGTTTGCATGGGCGGCTAGTAGCTAGTGCATTCCCAATATATTATGCGGCTGTTCATATTAATGTTTGATGATCGTCTTGGCCCTCACAATTTGATTCTTAGTTGACTGTGTATTTTTTTGTGTTTTTTGTTTCTCACTCAATGTTTAATTAATGTGATTGTGATGCGCAGGGCGAAGAACAGCAGTTTGTTTTGCAAGTGGCTGAAGCCAAATGCAGAACATTTTTCAAGTACGACCTCAGCGTACCTCGAGCTGCCTTGCCTGATAAATTGTGTAACGGGCTCTACACTGCCAACTGTTGAAATATTGGAACCTGTGAAAGACTATGTCCACCACTTGTTTTCCAACCCAAGACTGGCTTACACTTCATAATCAATCCAATTCATCCGTTCTTCAATCGCATCTATCGCCCAGCCAATTCTCATTATCCTACACGCGTCATTCATGGACACAGACACTTCTAGAATTCGGAAGATCCCCTCCAAAAGTAATTATACGTATCCTAAGAGCGTATCCGGCTTTAGTTTTTGCACGACTGCCGACCGCATCGCAAGATGGCGTTGACAAAGGTCCGTTTTTAGTGGAAATTCCGCGTCCTACACTGTCGCCGTTTATCTGCAACGAACCAGAGATCCGTAAGCCCACGCCGGCCGCCTATGATTAATGACCGAGACAAGATAATCACCCATATCTTGTTAGTATAACTTGTAGTCGAGTCGCATTTACATGAATTGAGGTTAGGTTTTGTTGTTTGTCTCTCGCGGTGCTCGAACTGCGAGCGGAGAGATGAGTTTTTGCGCGCCGCAAAAGCCGAAGAAGAAGAGGAAGATCTCATCGCTGATGAACGTGCGAAAGGGGGACTCGAAGTTGAACGTGGATATTCGGGAAACGAATCCGTTGGAAAGGGGCGGTGGAAGGGTTAAAAGAAGCGAATTTAATGCGGGGGATTGAACATATCCGACTGTTTGTTCGGACGATTTGGATCTGTTATTTTGGGTGTGGCGTGGAATTGACCAACAAATTATACTAAAACGTTTTCTTCACGTGAAGGTTGTAATTCCAGAAGTAGATAATCCCAATCGTACCTTTTCTTTGAAACATATTGTTTTCTCAAACACAAATTTTTCTTGGAAAGCCAAAGCAATTCACCGGAAATGGGATGGGGAGTTCTCAGAGAAGAGAATGCCTTAAAAGTATGCTTCAAGATGTAGAATTAGAAGAGTATAAGCATGAGGAAAGTCCACTTTTGTGCCCTGACTATATAGAAACATGGGGAAAACCTACACTAAAGGACAGCATTACCCAATTAAAATCAAATTGGCGGCAGAAACTGTGCGGACCAAATGTATGCTCCTGCTAGGCCGTGATTGGTTGTTTGGCTAGCCGCCGTTACCATACCAAACAGGGCCGGGCCCAGGGCCTAAATATTTCATTTTAACCTATTGTATAAGGTATAACGTATGTACATAATTCATTCCACAATGGAATAAATAGTAATAATCACATAATATAAATTTGAATAATTTTGTTTATGAATTCAATTTTTAAAGGATATATCAAGGAGGGCGCGCGGCCTTGCGGCTTCATGGAGCCACCGCCCGTGGTTTGAATGCAATTTTTTTTGTGGAGTTCGAAAAATAACTAATCTATTCGTACAAAATCTTAGATTTGCAACAAAATATGAAACCATGAACAAATAATAGTGCACTGGACGTAGTCCACTCGCCGTTTGGAACCTACCAGTTCTATAGTCGTTTTAAAGAACTCTACTCGAGCACGATTCGAAAAACACACTCGATATCGGACACTCCCTGACTAAATTAAACAAGTAGCGCAATTAGCCCGACTAGAGAGGGCTTATGCTACAACGCCCCGGATATAAATTGAAAGGCTGGACCCGGTAATTGGCAGCGAACTCACAGACGTTACTAATTACCATGGATATTACATGTTGACACATGTACGGGGCTCGGCTTTCGAGATCCTCGAGAGCCGCTGCGTTGGAGCGCGAAATTTTAGATATATATGCTTATTAGGGGAGTTTTTCGCAGGGATTTGTCCGACTGAGGGAGTTTTGTTTCGCGATGTTGGCGGAAGCGAACGGAATGCAGGACGTAGAAAAATTATGGAATTTGCTAATGCAAGTTCGGTTTGCATATATGCATTGGATCCTGAGAGGGAACTCCGGCTGGAGCTTTGATTAGCTCTCCACTTGGGGATTTTTTTAATATAAAGTTGGAGGGGTCGTAGCGGGGAGAGTGCTCGATGGTAATTATAAATGAAAATGGAAAAATTCGAAGGGGATACCCTTGATTACGCTACTAACTTTTGATTAGATGAAAAGCAATTATTTTCGAATGAAAACACTAGCCTTGAGAAGTTATCGTTGAAGCTGCCTTTAAGAGAACTTTTTTTGTTAATAAAAAAAAACATAGGGAATCTCTTAAAGATGTTGTATCAACGAACTTATAAATATTTATTAATTTCCACACATGAATATTACAAAGCTCAAGAATAATTGTAGACTCGTATAGTATCTAATCCAAAATCTGAATTAACAAATATAACTTTCAGATGAAGAAATTTACCAGAAAAAAGAAACAGAAACAGAAAAGGAAATTAAGGAAGAGAAAAAAAATTCAACAAATTGACGTGGAGGATACAGAAATGTGAGATAAGAAATTACACAAAAAATAGAATTTATCATTCTCCAATATCTTAATGTTATTTACTTTGGGAGGGTATCTAAACGAGGTTCTGTGAAGTTGTAGGAGTAGGGTGGGTTTCTTATCTGAACTTCTTGTTGGATTGTTCCGCAATGGTCATAACTAACTTGGATATCTCTAAAGTCGGATTTGACAAAATTGGGCGAGTTTTCCTGGAAGAAAATTGTGTTACAATACACGTTTTCTGTTCGTGTTTTGTTTATTAAACTGTTAAATCTACGTAAAAAATGTATAACATCCAATAAATTTTTTAATTTAATTTAAATTTTTAAATTTTAGTTATTTTTATAACATTATTTCTACGAATTCAAATGTTAAAGATTACTTTTAGAATATGCTATATTGCTTTAGACGTTGTGCAGTAAACAAGTACACAATATACTTCTTGCGAAGTTCAATCTTACCGACCTAATCGACACTGTCGCGCCGCATTAAATAAAAAAGAGAGAACTCCACCACCTACGAGAGGTTGTATTCCGCCTGCTGATCGACAACCATATGGACAGACGTTACTAGCGAAACTGACGTGTTCGCCAGCCTAACGATCGTCGTCCTTTACGGTGGATAATGATCAATATTGCCGCGACATGTCGTTTAACAAACAAAAAAAGACGTGCAAGACGTGTGTGTCTGGAGCTTGTATGTGGACAGTGTTACAACTTGTAACACGATTAGAAATGAACCTTTCCTTTTATTTCAATTATGTTCGCCTCAGAGCTCGCATTTTGATTTTCTGGGCATGTACAGTGTTTGCGGAAAAGTCTGCGCCATATGAAAACTTTTTTTATTTCTGTAGTTTGTTTGTGCATCATTAGAAACCAAAAACTAAGGATAATGTGCGCTTTATTGAGGCAGTGTAAAAAATTGTGTTACTTTGGGTAGAGACAATAACGCTGTTCCAGGCAGTCGAAAACTGTTGCTGGAGTAATAATTAATAACATGAGTTAAGAAACGTATACGCGCTATAGAATTTTTTTGCGATAATCCTAGCTTCTTAATTACACAATCCTAGATTAAACCGAACCTGTAAAATAGATTTCCGCAGTTTTGAAATCCATATCCGGTCGTTTTTTTTGGAGATACAGTACAAAATAAATAAAAATGTTTTCTTTTTAATCCTTTAAACTCAATACAATCTGCTCTCTTCAATTATAGGTGCATGAGAAAGCCAACGATAAATCTCAAGAAATACCGCTTCCTTTACATTCGATTGAACATTCAACATCAGATCGAATTTATCTCAAATATCAATCCGTATCTTATACCTTTTTAAATACCCAATTAAAAATATATTGTGTCAACTTATTGCGGTTCACGTCGTCCGATGTGAGAAGATCAGGCTTCGTGGCGCGACCAAATCATCAGATAAGATCCTGGCCAACGCGACAGAGCCATCATCGACGCGGGCATATTAACATAATCTCTTATCCGGAGCGACCGACCCAGCGTTTTTGTCCGGATCGAGAAGTATGGCACCTGCGGCACACCTGAACGCGTCTCACCTCGGCGACCTTTTGTAAACGCATTATATCCTGACAGGATGCTTTCGATTTCGCCTTCGTTAAAAATTATACACCTCCGCCGTTATGGGCGATAGTATCTGGGTTTTTCTGGGAATATATGAGCGCAGTAATCTCGAGTTGAGTATTGTTGCGAGGATTAGATGGATAATAGAAGGTAATTTCGTTCAATCGTGACACAAATAGGAGAATCATCTAGTCGAATTAAATCTAGTTTTATACCGCTCTGTACAAATGATGATGGGGATGTATTGTTATAGAACTACGGAGAAATATTAAAATTTGTTACATTGAAGTGATTTATCGGTAAGTTATAGTTACTTGTAATTCATTCCTTTTGCCCCTTTATTTTTCACTAGTTTAGTGTAAGGCCATCTCACATTTTGTAATACAAGGTGATACCCAACAATTTTCGAAATGTAGTGATAAATAAAATTGAAGGGTACTAAGATTTTATTCGCCTCTATTACCTTCAAAGCAATTCTCTTGGGAGGATAAGTAACAAATATGGTGATCACATGAGAAACTCGGCTGTTCCCATAATGTTGAACATGTTACTAAGAATATCTTCTAATTTGGGCAAACACACCTTATGGTTCACAGTCCTGAGTTTAGTTGCTACATAGATATGAATTTTTAAGAGATTTCGGAGACTTCTTTTTGTCCGGGAGCGCTGTTCTTGCTAGAGAGTGCTATGACTGCAGCCCGCATGTGGTGCAGAGGTGGCGATGGGGAATTATTATATATATAGATTATTATTATTTAAATAAAAAGTTCTTTGTTAACTATAAAACAATTTTGGTTATTACGTTATTATAATCATAATTGCTTTATGACGCTATAAATTAATTTCACAACACTTTTCAACGACGTTGTATACAAACAAAGCCACTCCAAAACTCTCAAAAAGCGAATGAAGGCGGGAGATGCTAGAGGTAGCTAGTACAGTCCAAAACTCCCCGATCGAAATACGAAATACGTCTAAACTGAACGATCTCTTTCGCAGTCGTGAATAAATGAACGCCGAAGCACTTGCAAAGTGAGTGGAAAGTTTGAATAATTGATCAAAAGAAGGAAGCTCAAGTGAGGTTTTGAATTATTAAGCGGGCCGAACCCTTTCAACGTTTGTTTAGCGGATTTCAGTCGATTGTATTGAGATTTGTGGATGACCGTGAGCGAGAACGAGGACATAGAGGACGCTTCATTCGATGAAACGACCTATTGCGCGAAGACACCATTTGAATAGGAGAGGAAAGAAATCACACACTCCGAATAGAGAGAGAACGAGAGAGAAGGATTGAATTGGAGGTGGGTTTTCACCGAATTTATTTCTAAATTGTTGGCGCACCGTTCTTTCTTTGTTTGTTCGATTTTCTTTGTCGTCTTCACGAGCTTCCTAGCGAATTGACTTCAATTATATTGAGTATCATCGTGACAAGTCTATAAGTGGAAAAGATTAGTCAAAATGAGCAGGGTTTGTTGTTGGATTAGTCTTTTATTTGCGTCTCCAAAAACGAAAACAAATACAGGATGTTCTAATTTAGATAATAAAGTTGGCGTCACTTTCGGTGTCTCCGGAAGTGCCGATGAGGCCGAAAGTTAGTTCACAAAAATATAAATCAACTCACTTTTCTAGAATTCTATTTACAATTTTCTCCTATCGCTGAAAAGTTAGTACGGGTAGAAGGGATACTTTGGGACCTTACTGTACACGCTACATCTACCGTATTAAGGATCCTATTTCGAAATGAGCAAAATAACAACATCTATACCCTCGTACGCTTATAGCAGATCAGAGCGGCATAAAAGGCCGAAGATCAAAGTTTTAAATCTAACGAACTCTTGCGAAACGTTTCAAGAATATCACCGAAGGCTTGCTTTGAGAACGTTGTAAGCGACATACAAAGTAGAATTCTGGAAAACGTCGAACCCGCGTTACCGGAGTAGCGGTAGTAGTGAGCTTTCATCATGCCCAAAACTATTTACAAACGCGAATATGTCCATGAGAGCCTAGAAAATACGTTTTATTTCTAAAGGAATTCAACGTTTGCAGTATTAGGTTCGATTGGATAAATTTAAGGTATGAAACCTTGAAATATACACAGTAGGTTGTAGAAATGCAATTGTAATGCTATGACGGGAGAGAAATTGTTAATTGAATCTAATTAATTAATTTTTCGCAGTCAGTAGATCCATGGGCGTTCCATAGACACTCTTTCAGCAGCTTAAAAGATCTAAAAAAATTAAATTGGAAGGAAGAAAACCTTCACTTTGTTACAATTTAAGCACTTAACACTTGGATTCGCTTGGAAAATAAGGCAAGACACCAAATACGTGATTTCAATGGATATAACTAAACCGATCTTTGCGTCAACGATGAAAATGTTTATCGAAACCTATATTATGATGCTGCTCCTATCGTTGCGCACGGTATATATAAATCTATATAGCATCTTCTTCTACATATACGCGGAAGACGGTGCCATTCCGGGAAGTAGATAATACGAGGCAACAAAGCCATTTATCTCCGAAGAGAGCGTTCCCATGTATTTCGGGCACGGCACGCATTGCAGCTTAAATTTAACTTTCGCGGAAGAATAAAGAAGAAGTGATTCTTCGGCGAGCTGGGGTGAGGGCGTGGGGACGGCTAGACGATCAGTTATTCTTTTCCCTCTGTATCTTCCGCGGTCTACGTGCTACTGGTTTTTATTGAGGAGACATGCAAACGCGCCCAGAACTTAGAATTAGGAAGGATGATAAATTTATTCCTATTGGGGTGAGTTATTTGATTTTATGCAGTAGGATACACGTGAGTCATCGTATGTTGAAGTTGAAGGGTTGTATATATATGATATGTTTATTATCATTAATAACAATATAACATAATTTATCTATTTAAGCATATACATTGTCATATGATATAATAAAAAATACAATAAAAGTGTAAACAGGACTTCGTACTAAAATATACAATTTAATAGCTCGTCTACAGCTTGCAGCAAGCCTCCGTCGTCCTCTTTCTAAATTTCAAAGCTTTCAAACTTCGGATGTGGCCTGATAACTTGTTATAAAGCTTAACTACCGAATAATAGGTATTCATTTAACTGTGGCTTATCCGGTGATGTGCAATTAATAAGTTTTTTCGGTTCCTGGTGCGGCAGTTGTGGGAGTCACTATTTAGTAAAAACTTGTGGGATGAACTATGGACGTACTCAAAACAGCGAAGTATAAACAAGGAGCAAAAAGTAAGTATGTCATGCGTTTCAAATAAGCTCTTGCAGCTGGTTGTATTGGGCATTCCTCTAAGAGCTCTAACAGCTTCTTGCATCTAGAAGATAACTCTCGCAGCACTTGATGCTTCCCAGATCAGAACGTCATAGGTAGGTCAACTCTGAAAATTTGCAAAGTAAGTGGTCGTCATCGCTCCCAATTCAAATTGTTGGTAAGTTGAAGACCCAGGAACTTAATTGGTAATCTCTGCTTATACATGTTCTTCTTCATTTTTTTTAGGAGATTACTGCCGAACGATTCACGCGTCTCGAGTACAGCTTCTTCCGTTTGGGCAGCAACCACATCGCTTGACCAAGATGGAAGTGTCATCAGTCCTCCATATGCGTTAAGTCCCTGTAACAGTTTGTCATGGTCCATGGTATCAAAGGCTTTACTAAGGTAACAGCAGCGCAGAACTACCTGCTCCCTGTCATCTAGCAATCTCGTAGTTTATTTCACTTAACCTCATTATGTGTCGAGTATACTTCCGCAGTTTTCAACGAATCCGAAAATACGCCAAAATACAAGCACTCGTTGAATATGTCCGTTAGTTAGATATATTATAATTTAATTCTACCACAATTTGTTATTTATGGTCCTGCAGATGTTAGTTGCCTACGTTAACTTATTAGTATGCCTGCAGAAACAAGTTGCGCTTCACAAAAGTAACAGAGACTAGACAAATTCGTATTTACTCGTCTCATGAGAATGGGTTCATGTTGCCTTCTGGTTTCGCCGAGAGTCGACAAAACACGAGTCGGTCCAGTCTCTGCCAATTTCGTAAATTGCACGAAAAGCGTACTCGTTTCTGCGGGTTTACTTATTAGTGTCTAGTAGTATATACAGGTGTCCAACTTTTTTAGGAAATTGTAGAATTATGCCCGTTTCTATAAATACAGAGCGACCGATAGCAACTAACCAGACAGTTTGAAACGGAAGATCGTGTATATTATTAAATTTTTCTTCATATGGATGAGAGTATCACATTAAATACATTCTAATCACTTAAATTGTCTAAATTAATTGGTATATCGACCTCCACAGAAATGAGCCACAAATGGCGCCCCATAGTTCTGCGAGGATAGTAGGGATCGACTAGTGGGTAATTCGCCAATGGGTACATTTTACGAGGTATACTGACGAGTCGTAAACGGCGTCTACATTGTTATTAAATTTTTGACTTTCAATATAAGTTCCATATGTCCATTTCTAACTGACTTCAAGATATATAATCTTCACATCGTCAATCGCGTAAATGTAGATTTAACTATTTTCCTCAAAAAATCTGAAATACAAATGCATTTTAGTGTACACTTTTACGAAATTAAATTAGACACTTAGTTCTATCTAGGCGTGGTATCATATATTGGGTGTTCAAAATTGAAAACTAAACTTTGGATAATTCAAACACCAGAAATGTATTTTTTGTTTTAAATAGCACCGTCTACTTTTTTTGCGTCTATCGCATAGGAAATTTATATAACCAACGTTCATATATAATCATGGATATGTCTAATGTTGCACGCAAAAGAGGTATTTATACTTAAGTGCGAAACAATTTTAAAACAATAGCCTAAAGTCGTTAATATCGGCATGTTTTGTTTACTACTCTTATGGTAACCTAACAATATTAACACTAGAAAGCGTTGGAATGTAATTTTCAAATGCAGAGCTCGTCTATGACCGCAAGTAGATGCTTGAACTGGAAATCTTGAATCAATAGTTTTATTTAAAATAACAAAGTAGGTGTCTGGTTCACTAAATATCGAACATCCTGTATATTGCTACAATTTCTGAGAATATGTACTACAATCATTGTAAAAATATTTGCTAATTTTTGTGCCATTGGGTGCGATAGTTACCGCACCCAATGGCGATGGATATACATAACA
Source organism: Marronus borbonicus (assembly GCA_902655005.2). Classification (NCBI taxonomy): domain Eukaryota; kingdom Metazoa; phylum Arthropoda; class Insecta; order Coleoptera; family Scarabaeidae; genus Marronus; species Marronus borbonicus. The sequence goes on from LR737387.1 coordinate 5,058,297, forward strand.
AACAATGGATATAGTTATATCCATCGCCATTGTTTACCATAAAGATGGTTACTGTTGATGGGTGAGTGCAGCGAAACGTATTTATTGTAATAAGTTAATTCTCCGCATCCCATAAAACACGTCTCTTTCGTATAATATCATGCTGCATATATGCCTATACATCAATAGTATATTCACCAAACTGAGTGACGCAGTGTGTGCCGCAAATTCAAAGTAAACACAGTTCAATCGACTAGCATATACCGCTTCTCTTTAATTAAAATGACGCAACTGAAATGCACACGATTACGTATGCAACCAGTTCTACCCGCTCCCATAGAATTTGAAACCTATACTCGCAACTACGCAAACAAAACATATAATCTAGTTTTGCAATAAACAGCGAATATACTCTACATTTAACATTAATCCGCCTTTACAAAAAAAGTAATAGGGGAGAGTAATTATGTACAAGACGCGCCAATCAATATTTGATTGGCATACTCAAGGAATTTAATTCGGAAACTTAGTTGTAACTTATTACAAGTTTGTTAATCCCCTTGAGTTGTCTGCGCCGCCGGGGGTTGTATGTAAGGACTTACTAAAGTAAATATGATCAGACGCATCACGGGGGCGCTGTATGTATTACAGTATAAAGCTGTTAGAGGCAGCTATGTGTCTCTTCATTTATGTGCTGAGTTCGTATAATATCTGTTGATACGTGATTGTTTTCGCCTTAACTTAGTACAGAAACGAGATTATAATCTCTTCAAAACTGATAAGTCCTATTCTTTTTTTTTTTTGTAATTCTGCTTTCATCCAGAAGCGCTTCTTATAGATCCAATAAAATAGTAGCAGCTTGCCCCAATTAATTATAGAAGTGCTCCTAACCTTCAGTATCTTCCTGTATACGATCAAAAAATAATACTAATATGGTATTGATGGATTCACTCACGGCAAAAGCAATGCGATGAGAGAAAAAAACACTAGCACATTGACATGTTCTCCCTACCCGGCGTCATCAGCGTGGCTCCGAGCGTGTTCTTCTCCGCTAAACATAGCTATTTGCCTCACAACAAGCTAGACATTTTTTGGAGTCCTCTGAGAGGCGAATAGTGGTGTTAGGTGGAGAGAAACACGCTCGGAGCAACGCTGATAACTGCCGAGGCAAATATAAGCTTCCCTGAGGAATAGGGATTTCAGTGGAATATACACAAAGTACGTATACTTCTATCAAGACTCTCCGGTCATCGATCGATATTAATATTACCTTCGGCCAGTAAGCTATCTCTTTGACTACGATCTTGGCACGCTGCCCGAGAGTTACAGCCCTACTGATGTTCTGATTTCCAGGGACGTCCCCAACTTCTGTAAGAAGGTGGTATTTCCATAAGGACAATAGGCCGATGCGACGGGTGGATTGTCGAGAGTCGTCATCTTCAGAGGCCCGTGGTCGAACTACAGCTAATTTTCATATTTTTTTTATGTAATTCGTACTTAGCCATATAAGTTAATTTCGAAAGTACATTAACAATCTGCTGCCTTGTAATTTATTGTACTTTAATTAACGATACGATCCAAACCTAATTCTTCATCTAACTCGCAGGAAAAGGACGACTGGTCTACAGAGATTGTATCTTGGAAACAAATACTTACGCGAGAAACTTAAAACGAAGTACAAATTGAGTCGAATGCATTTCATTTGAGTTTAAATGACGTCGTTCTTGTATTCCGCACGCCAGGGAATTGTTTCTAACATGCAGAAGCTCTGGTCGTCATACGATGGTAGAAACACCTCTCATCGATGCTGCCGCCAACCGAGAAATGAGGAATGAATTCCAATTGAAATCGGTTCTAAAGGTAAACTGTACCAGAAACGTCTGCAACTATCGGTCGCGATGTTTTATTGCGCATAAAATTGAGGAGGTGTCAGCTTACTGGTCAATGAAAACCAATTCTGTTTTCGTTTTCGGGAAGATTAAATAGATAGATGTATAGTGATATTTAGCCGTCTTGATAGTTTGATTCGTCAAAGTTCTACCATTAATTCATTCGAGAAGTTTTAATGAGGGTCGTTATTAAGTTTGTCAGAAGTAGGATCAATAATTCAATAATTGAAGTAGATTCTTCTGGTGTTATATTTCGAACAACTTGAATCCTAGATATACTTGGCTCTTCTCTTCGGCTTTTACATGAACTCTGGGATGTTTCAAATTGTTATAAAAGTATGAATTGAAAGAAATAAAAGTTTTTATTGTTTTATTTTCAAGATTTTTACGGTGAATTTTTTCTGAAATTACTTATATCTTCTTTGTGTGTAAACTGTTTGTGTGTGTGTTTTATATTATGTAATATCCTCTTATTATCTCCAATTTTGTGTTTTCCTTGATTCTCAAATGTTTTTAAATTATTCTCTTTCATAAGTCAAATGTTTACTCACTAAATTACGTACACTCCGCACCACACAAGTTATCTGATTTAGTTGAAACGATTGCTTCGGGAATTTGCTGTTTCCCATTCTCTACGGTACGACCGAATGATGCGAGACAAAATTTTAATACTAGCAACATGCCTTGTTCTACCTCTACTTCAAACGATATTTATAAACACCTACTTTTGTCGTTTATATGTTTAACAGACTTCTACTCCTTTTCATATAAATGGTTTCGTAAGCGTCTAATTCTCGCTACGTTCTTAATTAATTTTCTAATTCAACATTATGCCCGGTTTCGTTTGTGTTGTGCTACGTTTGGTGTTTCGATTCTGCTATAGCAGTTTCCCGATTAATTTTGGATTGTCTAGAAGGTTTCTGAGTGTATTTTGCAAACTGAAACATGTTCATACCTTGTCCCCTAAAAACTTTAGTAGTACCTATTATTCCATATAAATTCTTAGCCACTTTTTTTTAGCTTCGTATATTTCGCACGTTTTTGGAATAAAGGCAGTGAAAGTAGGTAAATATATTTTAGAATAAGGAATGTTAGAAATTAGATCATTTTTTCATATCTTTGGATCGTACAGTTGGCAATAGCAATCCACGAATTTCCGAAACAAGTGTTCTCAATTAATCGAATATCTTGTGTGGTGTGGAGTGCCCGATGGGAAGGACAAACCAGAACTGTTCTGATACCACATGGCTACGAAATTTGGATTTCAAAAACAAATACGCAATAAAAACAACTAAGAAGATGGGACAGAAAGTTATTTAGGGGAATGAAGGGAGGAAGAAAGGCGGAAGAAGGGTACGTCAGATGGACAAACGAGGACATATTCGACATCTACAGAAAGTTAACGATCGAAGAAATGATACAATTGGGAAGAATGCAATGGCTAGTTCATAATCAAAGAATGGAAAATGGAAGAACAGTAAAGAAAATAGCTTGGGAAGGTATCAGATTGTAAGAGAAAGAAAGGGTGGCTAAGAACTATGTGGAAAAAGACAATAGTGATAACTTTAAGTGACAGGAATATATAAAACCGGAGAATGGTACCAATCCAAGTCACTCTCAATTGTTTTGATAGTTACATATTTGAATGACTAGGTTCTGATACTCACGATCTATTAAATATTTTTGTGTTTTTTAATGAAAATTGTTATTACAAAAAATAATTGGTTACTATTGCTTCACACTTAATTCTGCTAGACTTTTATAGATATATAAATATCGATTCACCTCCAGCTTCACCAACGATTTTCTTTCAATATCACAATTTCCACCGTTACATCGTCATATTATACGTCAGCACTCATAACTTACCTAACTTCACACGTTCCATAGTTCTATCATGACAGGCGGCTTGTTAACTTCATACGGGACCAACTTTCCGCCCTCCCAAAGATTTTCGCATCGTTCAAATAACATATAACACGCGAAAACACCGCGACATACACTTTTGACGTTTGAAGCACCGCTGGGAAATCGCCTTTCGCTAGCTTCACGGAGCTGCGCGGATATTTTCGAACTATTTCGTCTGCGTTAACGTCATCGCAAGTTAACGCCGGATAAAGTGACAAATATTGCTTGTCCTGCAACGAATTCCCTATGGTCGCACATAAGTTCTCCTCGCTTTGGAGGATGGGCAAAAAAAAATTATTTTGAAGAAGAGTAGTTAATGTGATGCGAAGCGTGTTTGATGATGTAGTTAATTTTATAAGAATTACTTGGACATGAAATAGGGATACTTGACAAAGTCTGATATTTCGAGTTAAAATTTAATTATATTTATTTCTATTTCTTCGCATTTATTTCACATACGACGATAAGCCTTTGATTTATTATTGCTATTATTCGCATGTATATGTACTGATAAAATGTCAATTAAAGCACACTTTTTAATAGAGTTTGAAACTACGAATGCCTGGTTTCAAACGGTTTTTAGATCGAGTATAATGATGATCAATGTTTTTTGTTGAACAAACGGCAGGTCTTATAAAGAAAGTGCCAAATTTAATTTTCATATAAAGGTGGCGACGTTAATATCGTAAGACCAATATTCAAAATATAATTTACTTTGAGATTTGAGGTCATTAGTGGAGCAGTCGCCTTGTTTGCCAATCTTTTCAAACACCTATTTTGGCCTAACAAGCTTTTATTTTTTTTTTATTTTGGATCTTTATAATATATATATGGTGAATACTCTTCTTTTCTTTTTTTTCCATTTTTTTTTCAAAATCGGATGAAATTATTGGACAAATTTATTAAATATATCAAAATTAACAATTGAAATTTAATTCTACAAAGATTAAACTTTAATACGTAATAGGTGAAACACGGGAAAGATATTTTTGGAGGCAATTACAACGATGAATAACATAGAATGGATGGTAAAATAAATAGATCAATAGAGGGTAAGAAAAGAAAAAAAAAGGGAATTCGATAAAGGTCCAAAATTAAAAAAATAAAAACTCTTTCATATCGCAAAATTGGTGTTTGAAAATGTCAGCAAATAGCGCGACGAAACACATTAAAGACTACAAATCCCAAAGTAATTACATTTTGAAAATTAATCTCAAAAGTCAATAAGAAAATTGGAACAGCAAGGCCAATAAAGCAGTTCTCTTTCGAATTCCATTCACTAGCCATGAACAATACCATGGGTTAAATGCGATAGAAACCAGGAAATATATGATATACAAACGAGTTAATTGTCTGCACAATATGTGTCTATTCCAGCCTCGAATTCAACGTACCGATAGATATCCCTGAAGTTCATAATGTTTCTCGAGACCAAAATTCACGACAATAGTTTTATCTTCATTTATCGATAGTTTACTCATCATCATCCAATACTGAAATCTACCTACTATTTTTATAGTGACAGTTTCTTAAAGTGTCGAATCAATAAAGTGATCCGCACAATAAACGAAAAGGTATGCAAATACAATAAAAACGAAGGTTAATATAACAATTTTTTTATCAAAAATGGTCCAACGACCGAGTTTAATCATTTTAATCAATGGCTGCTTATTATACCGATGAATAAACGGAGTTATTGATATAAAGAATATATTCATTAATATCGTCTAAAGTTTGATTCGCTTCTCTTAATGTAAGCTAATAAACGGGCATTTATTAAATGGATAAAGGTTTTAATTTGATAAACGTAGTTTATTGTTGTAATAATGTTATTAATCAATATAATAATTTTCTTTGTTGCTTTAACAAAACGAAGTCAACGAACACGATTTATTGAATCAATTCTTTTCAATGCATTTATATTGAGTTATGTTGCAAATCATTTACAAAGCAATTAATAATGCAAGTGCTAATCATGTATTATTATATTTATTTTAACCTTTAGTATGACCGAAATAATTCTGGGGAAGTTCCTCTAATTATACAGATAAAAGATAATAAGATATTTGTTAGCACTCATAAAGCTATTTTATTAGCAAATATTCTTAGTTTGTACAAAACCGCGTTTAAATTAATTTAATACACCGGCGTCTATTTGTAGCATTTTCATTTTCATACATTTTAGAAAAAGTAGACAACAAACTAATTGGCCCATACATAGTTTGATAGAATCATTCTTCAATAATAACTTGAGACACATTTTTAGTTTTCAAGGAAAACTCCAACAGATAAAGTAAAATTAAGAAGAAGCGTTAGAGGAAACAATATAAAGATATTGACATCCTTCAAAAATGTAAATTTGATATTCAATCTCAACTAGTAGACGTGCGATTGGCTTGAATTTAGTTATAATGTCTTGTTGCATAACTCGCAACATAAAAAAATATATATTTTTTAGACGATGCTTTTATGTTGCGAACTGTAGATATCAAAAAGAGATGTCCACGTTATAAAAACATACAACAGACACTATAGAAAGTTATTCTATTTGTTTGCTTTTTGTTTCAATCTAGTCGGCGGATAACTCACCAATAGAAAAACGACATTAAATTGTTCGCAATAAATTCTCGTAATCCCGTTATTCATTTTTAGAGATAAACAAATCAAAAAGTTCGCCAGCGAAAAAATATTTAGGTTAGTACTGGTTTGAAACGAGTGTCATTTTTTTGTCGCAAAATTATTGATTCGTTCGTTGAAAATGGGACAGTACGCTTGTAATAAATCTGTATATACAGGATGTTTATATTTTTAAAGGAAATGAATGCCTTTCAAAGTGGACAACTGTAAATGATGTAATTAGACTAAGTAAGTTATATGAAATCTTACATCAACAAGATACTGTTTGTAAAATTACGTAAAGTGTATATATTCATGTCTAACCCATTTCTTAAATATAAGAACTTTCTATTTAAAAAAAAAAAAAAAAACATTTAATGTATTCCCATCGTGTTGCTTCATTGCCGGCTTTAGGTTTATCAACATTTATTTCCATTTTGTTTCGAAATTCTTGTTGACCTCTTTCCTTTTTTTGCAGTTTTCACATGTGATCTACCATTCTCTTAACTACTTTCAATAACTTCTGTGCAGCAAATTGTAACGTACAAGACTATTGGACAGAGGTGTGTACACATTCAAGGGGACTACAATAAGTTAAATATCTTTATTTTTTATTTTTCTTAAGCACATATTCTTTTTTCACATTTATAAAATTTTCAATTTAGTTTATTTAGCGTTAAAATAATTTTGGTTGGTATTGCTTTAGTCGAAATGTTAGAATTTTGCTATTTAATTTTGTTTAGTTTTTTCTCCTATGCTTTTCTGCTTCGACTATCAGCCACAAAAACTTGAAATCGATACTCATCGCTCTAATTAATCCGATTCCATTGCTCACGAAGCCAATGTTTATATTCTTTAGCTCATTTCAATCTCTTGTTTTGCTATGAGTAATGCTTTTTCTGAAGCCTAAAGAAAATAGTACCTTTTCTGAATATTTTTTACGCGTAGAATAATAGAAAACAGCCAAACCTTGTATGATCCAAACCCTAAAATTTAAGCTTCTCCATGGCAATCGTTTTTTAAACATGTTTTTCCACTGCTTCACTCCATAATGTGGTAGCTAATACGTCCATTTTCCCGAATTATTCTTTGTAGTGCTTTTCTGTTAATATCTGTGATTTTCCAGATATCAATATCGAGATTAATACGTTTGCATAAATTCAATAAATTTTACTTTTTCGTAGAAATGTTAAAATTTTGAAGAGTGAGCTAACTGACTTGGGAGGGGGCTCGTACATAAGCTTAAATGTATTTGTAAGATAAATTTAAAATTACAAACAGGGGATACGATTAGACTACGTACAGTATCATAACCTATAAAAATGCTATAATAAAGAAGGAAAAAAAAAATTAAAATACACTTGTTTAATATCGTAGCCCAGATATTAAACTTTATATAGGGGCATAAAATGTCGTCCCCGTCCATGCTCCTCTGAATTAACTTTCGTCGATATTCCACTGGAGGTCGCGGGACTCCCCTTCTTTCAGCCTCCTTATGCCTCGAGTGAGGCAAAAAGCAAACACGGAAAAAGTCAATTCATTTATATGCAAAGAAAAAAGACCCTTCCGGGCAGAGGAAAGGACTCGCGAAGGCAACGGAGCGACGGGACGTCGAGATCTACTGCCCCGCAAGCTCACAAGCTGTTGTGTTGAAGCATCCGTCTCTTTTTTCTTCCGCCCGGTCGAAGTCGTTAACCCTTCAATATTCAGGCGGATTTCATTAATCAAGTCTCGTGCTTGTCTGGTATCGAATTGATGCAATACTTTATAGTTGGTAACTCGCCTCTAACCAAGCAGCTAGTCAACTACCCGCCTGGTAGGGTGGGCCGTTGTACTTCCATAAACTATAGCCTACGTTGATAGCCGTTCCGTACGTAGAAGCGTTCCACTTCGTGTTTTGAAAGTGATTTAATAACTTTTTGCTTCCTTAAAGTTGCCTGCTTTCGTCTTCGGTCAACGCTTTTCTTTTGGAAGATTTATAAAGCTATACCGGGGACTTTACTATGTTGTGGTTTAGTTCGTTATTTGATACGAAATACAATGTAGATGCTTAAAAAATTAGATTATGAATTATGTTAAATATTGATGTTTCAGAACTAGTAACATCTTTTAAATAAGTCTGTAAATGTTCTTAGTCTTTAGTATCTGCGTGAGGATGCAACGATGTTGACAAAGATCACATTGTCGGCGAAGAAGTATTGTAGGCCCACACGAAGGCGGTATTTCCATTGAAGAACGCCGTAGATAGAATGCTTACTATCAGTTATGAGAGTAGATTACTTTGAATCAGAGGCAATATTTCCAGTATGGCAATCTTACAGCTTGTAGCGCTTTCTTGTATTCGTTTATACGCATTCTTCCTTAGTGAAAGCGCTACAACATTCGCTATTAAGACCATGCAACTAGTATTGACCCTGGTGGAACTCCGAAAGGTTATAATTATAACAAATAAATATTACATTTTTACGTAGAAAAGTTAATCTTTTTGTTTAGATTTTTTTCCCACTTTCGTCAATTCCATTTTACATTTGGAAAATTATCAAACTCCTAAGTACATAACCAAACCAATTTGTATAATTGACCTAAGAGTAATCATCAAGAGATGTTTGTTATACGAACATTCGAAATGGATAGAAAGTTTCAGCTGGTAAATTTCTTCCCTCCCTTCACCTTTGCTGTCTCTCTCCCTCTCTCTCTCCATCATTGGTAACTAAGCATTTAGCGAAGCTCCCAGGCGCACCAGGCCGGCAGCAGTTAGTAATTATTGTTGAGCAAACAGGTTTTAATGGAATTCGCTAAAGTCTATACCTATCGCGAGGTAGATCCAGGACTTTCTAGCCATCATAATGCCAATGGGAGAATCGCGAGCTGCTTCAGGTTCTTTCAGGAGAGTTAGTTAATCTTAATAAAATTTTAATTAAAGTAAATAGGGCAAGGATTCATCTGATCTTTGATATTTGCTATATTATCGTCACTAATTTGAGATTATTTAAGAAAGTCAACTAATTTTCTTTATACTTTATTGTAGCGGACGTTTAAATTCTGTTTTAAATGCCGCGACTTAAATACAGTTGGCGCCTTTATATACAATCCTAGCTTAACCAACGAAGCCAATTTTGTCATTCTTTTTAGAATTCCTGTTAGGATTGGTAACACGTGTCCAATGGAAATATTGTAGCAAAGAAATTATCAGATTTTTTAAATTATGAAGATCAAGTGTCATATTTCTCCAATGGTTACAAAAAAGAGTATTAATGATGTTTATTAATGTTAAGCTGGTATCATCAGCATAAATTATTGTATTCGAATGTGCTACAGGCGCTAGCAAGTCATTTGCGTAAACAATAAACAGTAAGGGATCCAACACGTGTCCTTGAGGGATACCTCTATCAAGGAGCAAGGCATCCCACCGCTGTCTTTGAATCTTCACTTCTTGCGATTATCAGTGTGTGATCAATTTGTAAATCAATTAATGTAATTTATAGGTATCTGATGTACTTCGAAATCTGCCAACATAATTGCGTTGGCATGGCTAAGATCATGCTCACGTCTTTACGTAAATATTGAAAAAGCAGAATACAAACGCGGTGTGGCTCACTCATGTGCCTACCTGTATCCTCGGTTTCGTACGTTTACGTAGAAATTCCGTATACTTAAATTAATAGAACGTTTGCCTCGGTTGTACCATTGTTTTATTTAAGCCTCGGGTTAGAGTTCACACATTTTTTATTGTAAAAGACACACGATGGCATGATAACTATGCAACGATAAACGTTAAAAGCCACAACCTAGCTGCTACATTAAGATCACTAAGAAGGGAACATCCGCAACCAGAAAATTCACATTTCGATAAAACTGAAGAGACTAAAAGGGTACAAGAACAACGCATTTTGTTTAACGGTCGAATCTTCCGATTTCAGGGTATATCGCCCCCATTAATCTTCACGATTTTTAGATTTTTGTAAACATTTCGGAAACTATAAAAGATATTTTGTGTTACTTGCAACATTTCAAGTAGCAAACATCAGTAGCGGAGTAGTTCCTTTGACGTTTGAAGAAATCGAGTTACATGCTTTTTTTTGAGCATACAACAGGATTTGAGTCTAAACGATTAGAAGAGGCGCATGAAACGCAATTTGTGGAAGATGTGGCAAAAGATAAAGAAGGCAATTCAGAAAGTATGGCATGTGTTCCTCGAGACGGAAAAGTAATAAAACAAAGCGACGTTCTGTAGAATATGTAGAACATAATTTCAAAAAAGTGGGTTCGCTAAGTCAGTTATATAGATGGGAAGAAGGTATTAACGGAGGTGGCACCCATACGGATAAATTACGGTTTATTACGGAGTATGCTTTTACAAAATTTGAAAATAGCGTCGACGATGAAAAAATAATTCATTCTTTCCATCATCAACGCTATTTTTATATTTTGTAAAAACATACTCCGTAATAAACACAGTATTTTGTCTCGGAATTCGCAAAATAATATATCACTGGTTTAAGCACAAGTAACGTATACAGTGCCGACGATAGTGGATTTAATCCAGAAATACACTGCGACAGTACTTTAGCAGTAAAGGGTCAAAAGCAGTGGAAGGTGTTGTGCAACCTTTGCTCTCTACAACACATAGTTATACAATTTTATTCCGTAGACGGACGCGTAATTTTTACATAATTTTTTTGGTATTAAAGGAATCTGCAGATACATTTGGACATCGAGTTGCGCAATCATTGTTTAGACCCGCAAATGTGTACACTTCTTCTCACTTCAAATCATTTCAAAACTTGCCTAGCAATTGTTTTCTTCCCAAATATTAGACCCAACAGTGTTTTCTTGATTGATTTTGGGAGTGATTATTGCATTGCCAAACTTATACAAATACTGTGAACTTGTTAATTATACCCAAAAAAACAACAGCAATGGTATAACTTCTGGATGTGTTGGCATTAGGCTCTGAAGAGATTTTGTAAGAACTTTTTCTGACACAGTGATTCTTATGAATTACGAGATAGAATTGCGCCAAAGATCCAATATAAGCAATTGTTAACGCACAATCAGTGTCCTTCACCAAGATTTTTCGATGTCTTCAAGTACTCCTGGTATAAGAGTGGATATGTGGATGAGCGATTGGGATCGTTTAAAAATCCTGTAAAAAAATGGTACCGATACTCTTTTATTCTCGTTTAATCGAAATCCAAATTTTCAAATTGCTGATGCTCTCCTAGCTACCAGGCATGTAATACTCGTAATTTATCCCGTTTTTATCTTATTTGTTGTTTGCAAAGCGTGTGTCGTGATTGAAAATGGTAAACGTATATCACCAATATTATCTCTATAAAAGATATCGAGGGAAGATAATAGTAATTTAAATTTTTTACTTGTGCTGTACGTGACTGCCAAGACTCAATGTACCATCTATATGTAAACATAACATAATCAAACTTTTGTTAAAAATACAAGATGGAAACCCAAAGAATAACTTTCCTCTCTTAGATAAACAGTCGGGATAATCATCTCCAAGATATACAACGTAAGACTTAGACTATCATCGTCATCGTACGATTCCGCAAAGCTAGAATCGCGTTCAATTAAATTCGAAAGTTAAACTTTCCAGACACTTAAATTCTATCACTATATACCCCACAATTAAAGCCGCTCGCTGTAGAACAGTTTAAAAACTTTATAGCTTACATCAATGCGAGGAATCATATTCCTCTATATAGGACAGCCAGGCATGTATTTACTTTCGTACTAACTAACTAACATTCGAGAGCACATCTTACAAAAGCAAACACTCGCAATTTCTTAGATATTATCGGAAAGTTGGAGTCTGCAGCTTCGTAATATCACTTCCTATAGTTAGAAACTTACGTTTATGTAATGGAAGGGCTGAAATCTTGCGAGTTACGTAAAAGGCGTGCTCGTCTACTAAGAATCGGTTAGGAGGGGCGCTCGCAATTTGCTCGACACCCACCTCTGTGGAGACTTATCTACCTTTCGGCTTATAACTTCGATAATGATTAGAATTAGGTGCGTTGCTTTAGCACGCACCTTTAGAGATAGAACGTGATCGTCACGATTACATAGCGCTAAGATTCTCCCCAACGTTGGAGGAATTTCCTTCGTTTATTATGCGATGGATCTTCGCTTATATTCAAAAGGAAATGGCGTTGTATTCGATGGAGCTCGGCGCATTTTATTAGCGAAATCACTGTAAAATTTTCTAATTCTGCATATTACGGCTGGGAGACTTGAACGTTGAAGTATCTGCACGAAATAGGTCCTTCTTAAACCAAATATTTTTAAACAAATGTTCTACAAATCTTAAAATACATCGTAATACACGATCCGGGACAATTACTCCTGAAAATTGAAGTTTTGAAGCGTACAATTGACTGATGTAAGAAGGTCCTGCAAATGCCGCCCGTGTTGGAGCGTTAATAGCATCTGACAGATCGAGTAGCAATTTTCAATCCTTTAACTGAGAATGGATTCGATCAGTTGACGTAGTCTTTGGGTAGGGAACGGAATGCGATTGTGGTGAGTTCAGATTACAATTGGACAATTTGCTGGTGGACAGTTTGCTGGAAAAGGTGGTCCATAATGAAATTAGTAAAAACATTGATAACGTTATAATCTCTACATGTGCATCCTTGCTCAGAAATATAAGTTCCTTATCATATTACGAGGAATGTCTACATTTTCGCACATCCATAACAAAGTTCCGGTTAATTGGTCAATTTAGAGTTGCATATAAAAGCTATATCAAATTGCATTACAATAAACATACATACACAATCAAATACTAGTGTAGGTACTTATAAATGTTATTTTCTCGAAAGTTCTCCGTTGTTTTCAAATAGATCCTGCATTTACATTGCCTTCCATTGAAAGGTGATATATTATTTGAACTTCTTTTTTCCAGAGCATTTAAATATCTTTGCAATAATTCACAAACCTTGACATTTTAAATCTTACGAAAAATCTTGAGGTCATCAGCATATAACAAACAACAAGATGAAATACTGGAGGTTATATCATTAACGAAGATAAGAAAAAGTAAAGAAACTTTGAAGCACTCCTGTTTATGATATAAACTTGTAAGTTGCAGATCGCAGCGTTCAACATAATTAATACGCCCAGGTAAACTTGTTAAGAAAACTTCAAATAAATCCAAAGACACCAAAACGATCTGATATTGTTCGTTCTAGACATCAGAAATAAAGTGTACGAAAGTTGCAAGAGACGTATACATGAAAATGAACTTAACGAGATTAGAAGTATGGATTTATGACAAGCTGATTATAAACGAAACAAAAAAGGAAATTTAAAATAAAGGTGACCAATGAGAAAATATTAAAAAATAAAGGATCTTTTACCTAGGTTTAAAAATACAAAGAATAAGCTCATATACAGAAAACAACACGATAAAATGTAACTCTATAGAGGTTGTCTCGGCATGAACTTGAAGATTTTAATTTTATATTATTTACAAACGCTGTCATTTTGAAGGTTTAATGTTTAATATACATATAGCATCTAGGAAATTTCATGATGCACCTTGAACGCCTAAGAATACGAAAATTCGCGTTCGGTTACAAACACTATTGGTGTTGTTTTTGTTGGTAATCCTATGCCTAGCGATACAGCAATTAGAAGTCTAATTGCAAAGAATGAGCGAATTGGTTCTGTTCTTGATATCAAAAAACCAATACGAAAATGCAATGTTTATTCAGCTGAAAATACCAAAGAGTGATTGGAGGTGTGACCGAAGGTCTAAAGACCTCAATTCGTCATCGGTCACAGCAATTGGGTATTTCAAAATCGTCCCTGCAACGAATTATGAAAAAGGGCCTTCGTCTACATGCATACAAGATTTAATTGATCCAGGAGCTGAAGCCAGTGGATCATCAAGGCCGTTAGGTGCTGGATCTTAAAGTAGACTAAAGCTGATAACGAATTTTGTATTCGGGGACGAAACCCAATTTCATATTGGCGGTTTTGTTAATAGACGAAATCGTCGAAAAATTGTAGAGAACCCACTGTATCCTCGTCGTGTTATCATTTGGTTTGGATTTTCGTCCCAAGGCGTAATTGAACTTTACTTTTTTGAAAATAGGAGCGCCGAAACAATAACTGTTGCTGGTGGATAATGTTGTCAGGTATTAACTAACCTTTTATGACCTCAATAACCTTTTCTTTCAATAGTATGGCGCTACTTGCCACGCTGCCAGAGAAATTGCAAATTTATTGCGTAAAATATTTCCTGGCTGTGTAATTTCCCGAAATAGTGTATTGGTTGCTCCACAAAATTGTGCGATTTAAGACCACTATTTAAGGATCTACTTCTCTTCTTTTCTTCTCTTAAGAAGAATCTACTTCTTAGGAATCAAGTCTACGCAACTAATCCACAGACAACTGGTGATTTAAAAAATAAAATTCGTGCGGTTATTGGGGAAATTTTCTTGAATATCTGCAACAAATTAATTTAAAATTTTAAATAAAGAATTACCGTATGTAGAAGAGAGCGGTTTCTGCTGCGACACACATCACTACCTATTTTAGGCCTATATACCATGTTCTACTAAAGCAACACAAACTAATATATGGAGAAAGACAAAATTACATGGGCAAAAAATAAAACTCTCAAAGTAAAATATAATAAGAGACAAACCAACTAAATATAAAGGAGTACTATCACACAAAATTGAGCATAAAAAATTACACTTAACGTAAAATTAACAACAAACAAAAAATTGTGCAACTACAGAACTTCACGGAGAGCTTCACACACAAGAACAGAGGAATATACTCACCAAAGGAATATAGAAACATTCGATACATAGGACACTGGACATAAGTTTTTAAAACGATATATGAGATCTTCTATATCATTAACCCAAGATGGCAATTTTCTAGGCGAAGAAGTATACTTCCATTTTTCTAATTGTTTTAGAATCAAGGAAGATCCGTTTTTGTTTCCGTGTACTAGAAATTACATCAATAAAGGTCCTGCCGACTTACGCCCAACGTAGTGCAATCAAAATAATAACAGGGTGTGGACTCTGCTCCACGGAAACGAGCACATTTTCTGCATAAGGGATTAACAAATTCAATACCCTGGGCAAATTTAATTACAGCCAACCTAATTGCATTAAAGGTACTTATCACCGATCTAATGTATGTACAAGGGCGTGGGCACCTGCAATCACACTAAAAGCAACTATTTCGCGTATTATTTTCACGTACAAGAGGTGCAGCATTCACATATTTACTACTCCAAGTAATATGGGATGGTGGGATTAATTTAATCAGAAATTGTACAACTAACCCTTTCCCTCCGGATGTACGTGCATTTCGGACCATATATATCGGGTTACCTTTAATTAGAGAGTATCTGCATAGAGGGCGCAACTATGTTTCAGGTGTGGTTCGTGGACAAGCCAGTGTAACTTCGGTAAATATGCGTTCAGTATATTTGGTAATGATAGCTGAATGTAATTGAATTGATGGTTTCCCAGGAAGTAAATGTTGGTAGAATTAAGCAAATTTAATTTTTGAGGGATTGAACGAACGTATTCATGAACAATGTAAAAAAAGGGAGGCAATTATACAAATTAAATCAAATTCTCCTAATTCATTTTTTCACTTTTGTGACTAATCTTTGCACTTGTTTCTTCAGAAATGCTTTATATACGTATTATGAATTATTGGGTTTTTGGTATAATTTTATTTTCAAGAAATCTTTGATTGAAGATAACGAAGCTGGCAAAAATACTTCAAATCCTGCAGCGATGGCAAACGACCCGCCCGACATTTTCGACGAATCTGATATTACTGATCCGGAAGCGTGTAATAAACGGAATAATTTTGTTTAATTATTCCGCTAGAACGAACGTGTTCTAGTCTAGGCGTTCTAGAGATCTAGTTCTAGAAGAGCTAGACAGTGAGGTTCGTTAACCAACCGTTCACTGCGAGAAGGAGATTCTTCAAAGTATTGCTGCTCATACTGCTACGGCATCACATCCATGTTATCCGGTATTGATGGCAGACGCATGTTCTCCAATTTCAATCACGTCTAACAACGTTATTTCGAGCCGACGCCTTAAGAATGTCGACCACTTCGGTATGTCTCTCGCGGCTATATAGACCGGCGAAATTCTATACAGTCTCGTGCGAGAACGCTAGACCAAAACGAAACATCTTAAAACCAAGGAGTTTTTAACCGGGAAAAATAGTTTTCTTTTTTTGGGAAATGCCCTAATATGCTATTGGATTAACTGCTTGCGTTTCTAATTTGATTTTGGGGTGACTCATATTTTCGAAGAACGCATTGTAGACTATTACTAGTAATTTAGGCAAGCTTTCCAGCCCGATTTATCAGGATAACAATGTCAGAAGCTTGTGTTAATCATGTTATGTTGGTGACTTCTTTAGACACCTAATTCGTTGGTTTGGCGTGTAGTGTACAGTCCTTGATAGAGCTACAATGCTGCGTAGCAAAAATTAATTAAAATTAAAAATTAATCAGCTCCACGTGGTGTTTCAAATTCGGGCACATCTGGCTCATTATAAGTTTAAATTCTGACAAATAATTATTTATAATACATTACAAACTATCATTATCTTGAAATAAAAGATAATGAATCTTTATCTCGACCACAATATGCCTCAGCATCGTACAAACCATGTCATTTGGACGTTTTTGAAGCTTGTTATAATGACAATGCAATATATTGAAGTGGGGATTGTTGCCGCTGCCACAGTTAGTTCCTATTCCCGGAAATTTAAGGCACAACCAGTATATGTTTATTTTATTCTAGATAAAAAATTACTACAGTAATGTGCAATTTATTGTAGAAGCTGTAAAATCGATGTTTTGGAATTCACTAGATTTCGAGAATAATCGAAAATTTCTTCGATTATTTAGTTATATTATTAGTAGTTTGCTTCTCACAATAATTGAGGTTCTTATAGTGACTTGCGAATTTTGGAAAACATTTACATTCCAAACGGTGTCGCGCATTTTGGACCCGTTTCTTGACTCACTTCTCAGGCGAGCAATGCTACGACGTTACGGTAATCTAGCAGGTAAATACGCTACTTCCGGTAACTTGGCACCGTTGCCGTGCTTCGCTGAAAACGTTTCCTATTGTCAGTACACAGTCACACACACGTATACACGCAGTGCACAGCATTCACTATTATAAGACCGTGCCTGAGGACATTACAACACTTTGCGTTGATTGCTCGGCTCGACATCGAGAGACCACTCCCGGAGCCGCATTAACTTTAAATCGCACCGGAGAAGTCCCCGGAATTACGTTCATTAAACTACATCGTTTCCTCTTCCCCTCTTATTCAGTATTTTCTGCATTTTTTTCCTTTTTATTTCCAACTCCGGCGGATTCTGGTTTACTTTTCGCTGTTTGTAAACATTTTTCTCTTACCCGCAGCTCATCACATTCTCCTTTTCTCTGTTTAGAGAATCGGTTGCTTGCTTTTGTTTTTTTTTTTTCCTCGATTTAGCATTAAAAGGTGACGAAACGAGCGTTAAACATTCAAAGGCGGTCGCGATGTGCTTTTTATCTGGCGTTACATCGGCTCCTTTTGAGTGTTGTAACCAAACGAAATTATTCTGATTGAGAGCATAGATCTCGCTAGATTTTGTGAATAGAAACGTCACCTTAATGAAGATAATGAAAGATTTTTGTTTGTCTTTGCTTGTTTTTGATAATCTTTTTGATGCACAGGAAATTAACTGCTTCTTTATATCTGCGTCGGCAAAGTATTATACTACGCTGACTACATTATAATCATCATGAGTGGGAAAACAGCGAGAGATCTGGAATTAAAGCTGAACGTTGTTTCGAAGGAACTTTTTTCCTGGTACTATGGCAATAGATTAATTGTCAACGTCTACAAAACCCCATTGTTCCATTAATACAAGAAGAGCAAGATCGTTCAACTGAATGTGTGTAGATTGCTTGCCATGCTCCTAAACACCAATACGAGTTGATAAGACCACGTGGACCAAGTTTTTGCTAAGATGAGTTCTTGGGTAATATCGCAACTTAGGCGCACTAGAACATCAGCATCTATTAAATATCTACAACGCTTCCGCACATGTCCTATGACGTTGTCTGAGTTCGAGCTAGCTGAGAGCGAGAAATGATTCTGCAGATACGAGATCTAAGAGCAATTGTCGCCCTAAACAGGAGAGAAGGTTGCAAATAGACGTAGAGCGATACAATATCCTGATTTTTTCACGTAGGTACGTATACCGAAGCAGTGAATACGTAAAATACAATGCACTATAGGTCAAGGGTTCAGCTGTCCATCAATACGGTACGAAACATGGGGATCTTGTAAAAATTCAGCCACATAAGGCTGCTCTATCTGAGAAAGGTCCGACATATGCGAGAGGGAGAAAAATTTTCCTTTGTGGAGAGCTTTTTAAGTTCCTAATATTTGAATTTTATGGATGACAAATTATTATTATTATGCATTGCCTTTGAGTGGATTGCAAAGGTGATTTTTAACAGAAGTCTCGTGAAGAGTGACCGAATTTACACAATAAATATTCACAGTCCTTTCTTATATTTATACATGACTGGCCATTAATATTTATGCCCTGTTTCCCCACCCAACATTCAGTTTCACTTCGGTGAAAACACCAATTGCATATTCTCTTCTTTAATATTTTAATTCGATGGCCGAAGACGAGCAGCGCTGGAAACGTTCTCCGCCATATTACAAAGGTGTAGGGCTCGCAAAGAATAAATGAAAATGTTTTTAGCGCTCAGAAAACAAATGTCTTAAAGAAATTGATTTATTGATTCTTGTCAGTGATGATTGTGATCTCAATTTGGTAAAAATAATCTTTAGCATGGAGATCTTTAACAAAATCGTATACAGCATCACTTTCTACACACTTCCTTGGTGACAAGATGTAATTACCAAAATTGACTCCCCAGGCAAGCGTTATTCGAATTTAATCGACGATAATACAGCAGATAATACGGCAGACACATTAACTAGATTGAATTTATATTATTTTCACTCGAGACCTATCTGAAACCATCTTAACGCCGCCCTTGCTTCTACTCGTCGATAAATATTGAAGGGAAGGCATCAACAATAAAAGAATTATTTTTATAGGCAGTATTTTTTTGATGGAAGCTGTGCCTACTTCCGAAATGGTCCGATATCCTATTGTTTTTTACTGTCGCATTTTGACGAGCACAATTTATATATCTTTTTGTTTGTTTGGCTTCCACGTTCCCCATTTTAGTGTCTTACGGATTACTACATCCTTCTATTTTGGTCTGGCTTCGTGACAATATCTTAAGTACCCTACGAATGGTGTGGAATGCAAGACGAGATCCTTTTGTTGATTGTATGTAGCGATATTGTGGTTAGAATTGCATTGGTGAAAGCGATACAGGTTGATCTCCGGAATTAGGTGTAAGGTACACAGGATATTCTCGAAGTACCACCTTTACAGTAGAAATTTATTATATTTATAAAAAAAAAAATGTATAACTTTAGGAAAACCCACAGAGGCACCTATTCTTGCTTGACGCTATCCGGTGTAAAAATATACAGGGTGTCGCATTTGAGAAAAAAATAAGTTTTTCTGCTTGCAGTATATGCCGAATCAACTTCAGGTTTTGAAGACCCTGTATAATGTGGATTACTGGATGCAAGAGGTGTAATCTTTATAACCAATTAAAAAAAATCCCATTTATAGTGTAGGTGCTACATGTCTATATTTGACACGATATTTTGTGCATTTTTTAAAAGAATGAAACAATAAAACGATGAAACAATCACCGGCGTAACCGCAGGTGTAGTATTTCACACTCTGAAACTCGTGAATCGAATGTGGCGAATTTTGGAAGGTTTTTAGGAACACGCGAAATTAATGTTGATTAATCTTAGCATATTCGTAACTTATCTTTGATAAAATTCCTAACAACAAGAAGCTATCTTAAGTCTAGGTTGGTGCTCCATATTATTTGTAGTTGTGTCTCTTGTCACGCCAATACTTAATCTGATTTCAGGCAACAGTATTTTCGTGGCTGTTATATCTTGCTTATATGGTGATTGACATAAATACGTTGTGAAGATTTAAATTAATTTTGCTAATTATGGAATTAGTGCGAGTAGTGGTGGTAATGTACGCTGAGGCCTTATCAATTAGGTAGCAACTATGTCCAAGATTCATCGAAGACAAAAGAGGTGAGTACACTTAAGAAAATATGATGCCGGGGCCTAGGAGCGTGCTAAAAACCGTTTGCGATGCGGGAGTGGGTCTTGCTAGGGGCAGCGCTTAGACACCATCAGCGTTCAAGCAGGAGAAGACTCCTCTCGCATGCGACGGTTTATGTACTCTTGTAGATGATGTCGTAGAACATCATCTAAATGACGGAGGGCACAAAATGAGACGAGAATGTGGATGGTTGAGTTATACAAATATGCTCTGTCAGCCAATGAAGGTCCATAGGGTTTTCCCAAAGTTTGTTCTTTTAGTAAAAGTTCTTTGAATGTATGACGGTCAGCAGTTCTTTATAATATTAACGAAAATATTTTACTTAATTGGATAACTACGTTTAACTTTCCATGTACCAATTCCTTCAACCAACCTGTACTTAGAAACTAATGCCAGCATTTGTTGAAGATTTATTGTTTGACAACTTAGATATGATGTGGAAGTGCTTTTCGCAACTTTGTTACGCATAGTAACCTTACGAACATACACATAACATCACTTGTTAAATATTAATATTGTACGCTGCACTTCGAATCTCTCTGGCAAATAGTCCCATTTACGTTTTCAAAGCGTACTCTCAGCGTTTTTGCTCGAATATTCCTCTCAATATTTAAACGAAACAATGCAAAATAGCACGGTAGCATCCTACATCGTTTCTTTTTATTCATCCGACTTCTTTCCTTCCGCGTATGCATATTAAATTGGACATCCGAAAAAAGAATTGTCTCGACGGTACTCTTTTAAGCTCATTGCGCGCGTCCAGCTAAGTACCAGCTTCCGCAACTCCGTTTCATTAAAATTTAGTGTACGACGGGTATTAGGGGAGGCCAACAGCTATCCTGGACTGTACGCTAGGGCGACTGATCCTTTCACGGACGTAGGAAGCCGTTGTAAACACGATGGGACGCGTCGCCTGTTGGGAGCACTCCTTTAAGAGTTCGTGGAACTTCTCTTCGCGAGGAGACGATCCCCGGAAGGTTTAACTTTGACAATAAGCGCTTCAGTAACTACTTGGAGATCTGTAAAGTTTTGGACGTGCACTATATATTTAAATCGATGCCTTTTCCGCTGGCAACATAAAGAAAAGTGACGTAGGTGTGTCGGAAGGTAGGTATACAAGCTGATCTAAATTAAGCGCGCATCATTAGTAACTTCTCTATTTTTGAAGCCGCGTCATCAGTAGTTGTTAGTAGTTTTCGCTGATTACAAAGGTGAAAAAAACAATTGAAGATCGCGTTTTTCAATTTGTAGGTAAGATAACATCAAAAATAACGGAGTGCTTGAGCTAATGCAAAACGTTTAGCTTTTAGTTAACGTAGTCTGTTGCATGTTGAAAATTTTCTCTAGAAGTGAAAGAATATTACGAGCAGTATTACCCACTTCGTACTCAATCAGATCGTCTATGTTTCTTGAAAGTCTGCCGAACATTTAGAAATAAAGAAAATGTTTTTTTTACTGTTTTTACTTCGAGAACCCAATAAGAGACATTGTCAGAAAAAGTATAAATTTATTCCCTGTAAGTAGAGACCTGTTAAAATATTATTACCAGGACACCCTGGAAGAAGAATGTTTTTTTTGCTATTTTGGCTATTGGTATATTGACTATTGTCAAGAGAATGCCAATAATTGCCGAAATATTCTATGGAGCGGCGAAGCAAGCTTTTCTAATTGTGGAATCCATAACAGAAGAAATTATTATTACAGGTCAAGAAATAGTTCTCTGCAAGCAAATCTTAGAGTTCCTCAAATTCGTTTTAGTTTCAATATTTGGTGTGTCATCATATCATTCATAATTGGCAGGCCTTTATCTGTGGAGGTTCCCTTACTGTCGAGAGTTATCGCGGATTTTATGTGAAATATTTCAAATTCTTTAGATCAAATAGACCGATGAAGCTCCCGCTCACAACTGTCGAGAAACTAATCATCTTCTGAATAATATTTTTAACGACAGGTAGATTGAAACTAGTAGACCGATTTCATGGCCCTGAATTCGCCCTACTCGATCTTTTTTAATGGACTTATCTTAAAAATCGTATCTGTTCGAGACGATACGGTAATATTGAGGTTCTCAAAGATGCAGTTTGGGAACTAAATCAAGTACACGCAGAAAAAAAAAGGCGATGTTCAATTGGTCTTCTGATTTCACCACTGCAATCGCCGAAAAGAACGCCACCAGTTTGCTAACTTGACCGATTAAACTCTTCCATTGTAGATGAGATTGATGAAGTTAGTTGTTGCGGCATCATTATTCGAAGGTTTGGCATTTGAATCTTTTGCAGTATGTTAGAAAACTTTGTTTACCGGTGTGTTTTTTTTTTAATTTAGATCTTAAAAACACAAAGTGTTCTATTTAAAGAACTAAAATTGAATTCTGTGCGTCGGAAACTGAACAGCCTGTATAGTTGATATATATTTATATACGGAACCTACGTCCAAATATTCTTTATTTGAAAACGTTAAAACCCTCCATTGATTAGCTCAGATGTACAGGTCGTATATCTCAGATATTAATCTCATCTTTGTTTAGAAAAGAGAATAAATACACAGTCCAGCATATGAACTGATTGTTCGATGAAAAATTGCTTAAACCAGAAACCAAGACAGCAATTTAACGACCAAACAGCTACTGGCCTAATTATTTCACAAGCTAGAATGTGAAAAAAGAAGCTGCTGGCCCTGATGGACAAAAGAAAAACGAAACAATATAACAACTCGTTGGTTTCTTGCATTCTTCGATAGAAACAGCCGGTAATGGTGGCACAACGCAGCAATATATATAATATCGTATAATACGAAAATGATCTGTTTCCGTATAAAATCGAGAAATTTAACGAGAATTAGATGAGTGACAGATGCATGTAGTTTGGGAATTTTTTTGCTTGCCTGCCGAACGGTTGGTAATAATGTTCCACTCCCGTTGAGAGCCGAAACGCGTGAGGTGTTAGTTTTTTGTGTAATTACAGTTGATTATTTGAGTAACACTTATTAGGCTGTCGGGGCTTGTTGATGAAAGGAAAAGTATTGTGTCTGGTATTAGCGTTTACGGTCGTATTTGAATGAAGTAAAAAAAAACTAATTTCTTTTTGATATGGAGGGATAGAAACGTACGGAGAAGAAGATTAGAATCTAACGTTGTTTTGAATCTCCTTTAATGATGCTTCAGTTGAATTTTATCATTATATTGTTTCTAAACTTGCGGACTAACTTCAATATAATTAAATTAATAATTTCATGTAAAAAAACTAATTTCATAAAACAAATTTCGCTCTTAAATGAGGGGAATGTATTATTGATAGAGATGATAAAGGCAGGTGAAATTATTACTTTTTTGCAGCGACTAGACAGACTCGCATTTTGTCGACTTTCGGGGAAATCGGTAAGCAACACGAACCGTTTCTTATGGGATGAATAGACACGAATCTGTCTAGTCGCTGCAAAAAATAATAATTTCACCTGCCTTGTTCATCTCTAATTATTGATTACAGACTATTTAATACTCTGGTAAAACTTAGCTGTACATATGTATGTACAGTGATATTTTTATGTTTTGTCTCCTCCTGAGACGATGTATCTATACTTTCTACCACTCGTAGCCGTCTCATTTTAGTTTATGGTGTGTATTCCCAATAAACGCGGTTCAGTACTTTTATTTGCTGAACTTAAGTACTTGGCCTTGCCACGCGGAAAGTAGTATCAATATTTAGTCGTTGCAGAG
>LR737387.1:5082688-5106258 GCA_902655005.2 Marronus borbonicus
ACATGAATCAGCATCAGCAACTGTATGTCTCACGTGCACTCTGCAACAGTACAGGAAACCTATTAAGCAATAAGTCGTTATGGCTGAATACCTTCAGAGAAAGAGTTCTGCTTTTAAAACTTGTTAATGTTTACCTTTTATTGCATAAAGTTTCAAGTTTGTAAGGTCAAATTATATTGGTGGATATTCACTATATCCTTTGTTTTACACCCTGCGATAACATCATCTCTATTAAAGAAAAGGGTCCGTAATCGAGGAAATTGAAATTCTACTACCGTTTGTGTATTGCTTATTATAAAAGCATGTCGAAATAATTTTTTTGCGTCATCTAGCGGCACCTGCCATCTAGAAAGTAACAACAACAACCGAATATAGTTCCTCGCATTATTTTTGCTATGAGTGATTCCCTCAATAGAGCATTGTTTTAGTTATTGTTTCAAGGTATTTTTTTTACCATGTTTAGGATTGTTACGCCATCCAAATTAAAAGTGCAAGTTAGATGTGGACAAAAACAGGCAAACAGAGTGGAACAACAGTGGGCTGTTATTAATATTTTCATACATGTAAAATCGAAAATTTCATTTACTTCGAAGAATTTGAATTCTATCAGTTTAGTACAGGTTACGCCGAATCTTCAGGGCAGAAGGTCGATTTTTTTTTGAAAATACTAAGTTGGAGATATTCTTGATTTTGTCTTATTCCTTAATATTTGAAGGTTACTAATAATATCAATAAAGGAAATTAGCTATTAGTAGCGATAAATTACCAGGGCGATAATATTACTAGAAACTTGTGCCCTCTCAACCTCCAAAGTTTTTTTGGGAAAATTCTGTATTCCAGCATCTTTTCTGATTATCTTTTAAAACACCTTAACGTAGGCGTACAATTTCCCTAATGCTCTTTAATGTACTCGGCATGAGATTTTTTTCCGTTCTCGAAGAGTTCCTGGCTTCTTGTTACTTTTCTGCTTACTGTCATGTGTATCGTTGTCCTGTAACAAAACAAAAAAAAATAGATAATTCCTCCAAGGCATAGAATAAATAAGAAAGAACAACTTAAATTCATTTGCTTCTACATTCTTTATTGCATTACCGCGATGTTGCCGATTATGTTAAGCTGTCTGTTCTTAATTTACTTTTTAGCAGTGAAGCAGAATTTCGCCAACACAACACTAATTTGCTTTTGGCCCGTAGAAGTTGCTGATTAAATTATTTATCCTTCTAATATTTTTTAATCTCTTAATCTATTCTTCTTACTTAAATAAGCACGCTCATTTCTGTTTGATACTAATTTATCATTGTTATTTTTCTTTCGATGTTTACATAATAATGGGTACCTTAGAACTAACCGTATTTCTAATAATTATTCTTAAACTTCTTTTCATTACCTAGAGATTTTAGTTGGTACTACTAACATTGTGGTTATTGCCTTATCAATAGTCATTCGTCAGTAATACATGGTTCAATAAAATTCCATTACAACTTCCTCGTCCCGAGAGATGTACTCAGCATTTGCCAAATTTGGAGTAAGAGAAACTAAAAACCCCACCTTACCTTGAAAGTTGAGAAGTTGGGGTTCGAATCCGGTGTTCCTGAGACTGATAGCCGAGCGTAGTAGGTACTACATCATTAGTTTCTAGTGGAATCAATATATTGTTACCCCTTTTGTTTTTTCTATTATAATTATCTCTTCTATTGTCTTTCGGAAAATTCAAAGATCTCCTAATTTTTAATTTTTGTTCGATTTCTTTCGTAAGATAAAGGTAACTTAATTTATGATTACAAATATTGAATCGTTCACACAGATAAATCCAATTAATCCAACTAATAATTTTTATTAGAATGATTACATTTATTTCCATCACATGTCTACATCGTTAATTTTGTTGTTTCTGGTAAAATATTGCGTCTATTGAACCCATTTTTAAATCTCCTTTTTCAAGAGAAGCCGCATCATCAAGAAGTAGAACGCAAACTTACTCACTAGTATTTACAATTTCTCTACTTTGGCACTTCGACAAGATTTCCACAACTTAAACTTTTACGACGAAACTAGATACACACACTATCTAGCTGCACACGTATAGTTGCATATTTCTCGTAACATATACACATACAACTCGCTACAAGTACTAGCACTTACATGCTACGGTTGATGTTACGTCGGAATATCGAGGTACTAATATTTAGATGGTGGTCGTGATTTCGTTACATATACATCTGCCACGGGAAAAGCCGCAACATGTAAACTGTATTATTACAAGTCCGGCGCAGTGGTTAGAGTTCGGCGTTGTATTGATGCACACGAGATATCGAGCCGGTGTCTTGTATCGCGACGGAGGAAACGGCTCATTACGCGAGGGATTTATGGCGCGAGTAAGGATTTTACAAACATGAAATTATTATCCGATAAAGGATCGAGTTACCCCGTACTTAACTAGACGCATAACAGCTTAAAGGTATCTCGGTATCTTTGAAGCGTTACGTGCGTTTCGAGTTTGAATATATCACGTTATTTGTGATTATTCGAACTGTACAGGGCTTTCCACGGTTGGGTGTTTCAAAAACGTCTAAATTTTGAAATGCAATAAGATGCATCCATTTTCAGAAATTCCAGTGTCAGGTAGATGAAATCATAAGAAATGAATTGTGCGAGACACATTTTGTGATACTTCAAAAAGATCTATATTTTTTTTATCTAAAATAATTTGGAGTGACGAATCGAAGTAGAATCGAGAAAGAATAATAAACGGAAGAAATAATCATTATTGGTCTCGGGAAAATCCGCGTACAATTAGAGACGTGTATTTTCAAGGAACTTGCATTATTAATGCGTATTGTTTGGCGTTCGACAATGAAATACATTGATGACAATTTGTCGCAGTAAAGATACTTAAAGGGGTTCTGTTGGAAATTTTATTGGGATGTTACCTGCTAACATGCTGGTATCAGTTAGATGGCACACTCGCTCACTCTATATCAGCAGCTAACAGAACATTTTGATGATGGATGGATCAGTTCTAATGTGTCTTCCACGATCGCCGGATTTGATCCTCTTAACCTATTACATTTGAGGTCGTATTAAGAGTCAAATCCATGCAGCTCCGGTCACCACTAAGCAAGCCTTATTGATTCGTGTGAGAAGAGCGTCCAGAAAAAAAAGACGAAAACAGAGGTTATATTGAGCAATTTTTAGGATTTCTTGTTTTATTGCTTGTTAGGTGTGTATGCATTTAAGCATTTGTCTTTTACAACTTTAAAAATTCTTTAATGTATCACTAATTTTTAGATACCCTGCATGATATGAACAGAACATTTTAGTACGTCTTTGTAAAACAGTAGTTTTAAAATGCGAGAAATTAATCAATTATGTACAATGCTGAAGATAACAAATTTTTCACAAAAATCGTCTTAGAAACAGTTGAAGATAAGTATAGGAAACCCTAGTTGTGATCGTCATAGAATTTTAAGTTAATTTCAGAAATGTAATAATGCATAGCGTGTTCCATTTAAAATAATAAAGTTCATGGCGACTTCCGGCTAGCCGAAAGTATAAGAAACTTGAAAATAAATTAGAAAGAAAGCAAGTATCAAATTATTCTAAACCCCAAATTTTTCAAGCCGAAGAGTTTGGTTAAGGTCCACCTGGCTACTTCAGTGAAAAACCCTGTATACATAGACAATCATTAAACTTAATATTTAAACTGTTAAAACATCGTTTTAAGAATCGCATTATCACAACTCTAGTTCGATTACGTAAATGGTTGAAAGATTATTAAACGGATGACAGACACCACAGAAAACAGAGGTATCGAATTTGAATACAAATTGTCACAAAGGTGGAAGCCAACTAAAAGAGATGTTTCATAAGGACAATCCTTCATGATTAGAGCAAAACCTGCTGTAAGAAATAGCCTCATAGAGTGAGTAAGATATTTACAAAATATTAGAAGCTAACTTTTCAATTAAAAATCATTGGGACGCCCAAAGAAAACGTTTGAAAAAGAAGAGAAAGAACAAATAACACAAAAGAAATAAATGCTTTTGCTTATTAAAGATAAACGACGAAGGGTAGATGAAGTGTTTAATTAATAAACACAATAGGAGGCAATTGGTAATAATAGATAACCTTAAACGGAAAATCTACTATAGCACCAAAGAAGCAAGAAATATAATAACACAAGGAAGTATATTAGATCCACTCTTATTAAAATATCTTTATAAATGATAGTTGAAAATTTTAAATCATTTAATTTTGAACTATGCTGATGATGCAAATTTACTGATACGTGAAAACACTAATTAGTGCTACTACTCTTTAGAAAATCAGTTTAAGCCAAATAAATTAAAAATGAATGAGTGAAAAACCATCAGCATGCTTTTCAAAACAACTAGCAGTCTTCCAACGCTATCATTTATAGCTTTAGGTGAGTACCAACTCTCTATTAGAAATAATACAAAATCATTAGTTTATGTAGATGAGCAGCTAAGAAGAAGCTGAAATTGAGCGGCATACGGCGTATAATCTGGCGTTTACTTCGTTAAACAACGATTCATTTGTTTAATTTTGGAACAAATACACCAATATTACATTACCGAGCAGGACCACGTTACGAAATTATTTATCATCTGTGCGTGTACATTTAGAAAATAAAATGAAAGCTGAACTGAAAAATAAAAAAGTGTGCTTGTGTGTGAATGAAACAACTGATTGCAAAAAAGATCTGTAATTAATGTTATAACCCCCGTAAAATAGATCCACATCAATCGTCATCTTCAATTTTATTAGCTTCTAGACGAATAGAAGAATGTACGGCCCAAGTAATTTCAAACGTGGTGTTAAGCACATTGGAAAAATTTTAAGTATCCAGAGATCAAGTCTTAATGTTTATGACAGATGGTGTCGTAACCATGCTTTCCGTAGGGCGGTCTCTTAAGGAGCAGTGTGGTAACTTTTTACATATTACATGGAAAATTCACGATCTACATCTTGTGACAGAGACAATTCGTAGATGTTATCCACAGGTAGATGCGCTAATTGCGACTACAAAAGCAGCGTTTCTGAAATCCCCAAAACGTATTCGTGAATTTCACAGACTGTATTTTCAAACCCTTGAACCACCACAACCGATCCTTACACGTTGGGGAACATGGTTACAAGCGGCATTTTACTATCATAAATATTTTGAGAGCATAAAGAAGGTGATTCTATTGTTCGATCCGAAAGAATGTCCAGCTATCAAAACAAATCAGAAAAAAATTAAAGGTGGTCATGCTAAAAGTGATTTAAAAATTACAAAATTCTTCACTATCGTTAGAGGAATCACTGCAAATTGTGAAAGATGTACACACACAATTTTGTTCGGTAGAAGACGCAAAAAATGGGTGTGTTCTAATTAAGTTTGAAAGTGTTTTAGACAAAGATTCAGAATTTGCCACACTTACACAAATTTGTGAAGATTCGTCTACAGATGCGTTAAGTTGTTTCAAAGATTTTTTTAATTATGCAAATATAACATCGCTAGATGTAGCGCGATCGTTTTCTTTATACAAGAACATGTTTTCCTCACGGCGGACGCGTTTTGCAGAAGTAACTTTGGAAACGCTTTGTGATAGAGATTGAACCATATAATTTAGAAAAACATTAAAATTATAGGTTTTCTATATGCTGAAATAAACACCTATTATTAAAAATGATTCTGCCCAAAGACCAGTGTAAGAGCTATGTTTGGTTGCTGTAACAAAACAATAGAAACTAATTTTAACATCTGAAAGTTTATTCCTTCATCCTTCATCCTTCCCTGGATCAAAGATTTGTTAAATATTCCAGTCTCCAACACTTCCAAGTTTCAAACCATGAGGTCCATCAATTTCAAGTGATTTATACAAATGATATTCTTATCAGTTCTATTGATTGAGTCGGAAAGTGGACAGCTATAAATGTAGTTGGTTCAGAAGTATCAGAATTCGGAAGGTTTGAATTTATTTTAATTAAATTAAAGTATTAATTTGTTCATATTTTCTTCGAGAAAGTGCGATTTATTAGTAAGAAATTCTTTAAAACCAATCGAATTTATCAAACCATGAAGTTCATCAAGTACTGCTTTAGCAACAATAAAATTCGTCACATTAGATGATGAGATTAATTTTATTGTCGCTAAAGCATAATATATTGTTCTGTTGTATACTAATCCTAGTACACAGCATAACAATATATTACGCTGACTAAGTTTAATAATCCGAATAACGTCGATCCTTTACCATCTTTTACTCACTACCATGGATACTCGATTATGCATATCTGAAGACGGAACTCTCATCTAAAAGCTATGAAAACGGTTGGAGCAACTCCTTCTTTCTTCAAAGGCAAATTCCGTTGTCTCCTGCTCGCTTAATATTTTACAATGAATGTACTTAACCGACTCTACTGCAGAGTGCATCCGCGTAAAACTTTATCGTTTAATAAAACTGGCGGCGTGGTGATGCCAGCAGTCTGCATCTCTTAACCTATAGGCAAACGCGCGTATTTTGCCGATATACGGCCGCCGTTACCGGATTTTTATAGCCACGACGGTACGGGTATTTCCGCGGAACCCGGACAAAACGATAGGTGGGTAATAGGAGATTTGAAATGGAAAACGTAGATATGAAGAATCGATCGTAAACAACTGTCTCGAAGCCGAGCAATTTTACTTTGTTCACGCGTTTACGTCATATTCTACGATTGTTCTGTTTGAATTTATTGCTTAATGAGATATTTGGGGAGTAGCGATGCACCAAAGTACATTTAAAGCAGAATCTGGTATATTTGCAATGTTCTCATCTACAAAATTCTGTTAAAAATGTGATTTTGTATTCGGCCTTATCACCCATTCCCGTTCCTGTTCCGATTCTCGACTGTTCGAGAATCGGAACAGGAGAAGCTTGCTTGTGAAATATATAATACCCAAAAGTAACCAAGCCTAAGGTGAAGAGCCATGTTAATTTGTCGTGGGCCTCAAGCAACCAAGCGATCGCAAGAGTTCAGAAACTATATATGGTTCTCATTGGTCCAAATCCTTACCATTTAGCCATTTGGAGTAGGAAATTGAAAAATCAGAAGACGTGTTGGAAAAATATAGCAGCCTCACTAAAGGCAGCAAAGGGAATATCAGTATATTAGTAAGTTTATTAACAAGTCATGTAACTCTAAAATATCGGCTACTCGAACCGGCCGAAGTTGAAGATTAATTCTGGCGCTTATGCCGAAAAAAAATCTGGAGAAGACAAAGCAATTGTGTTGCCAATACTTACACACCACATCGGCATTTCAGTAGGGTATTCCTAACACCCACTAAATTGAAGGAAGAAGATCCCAGAGTAGGATCTTCTTCCTTCAAAAGCCCCTAACAGCTCGAATACGCATGGAGTCATTGTCATAATGAATCAATTCAAAGTGACCAGAGGTATCAATTTTACTACCAAGGATAATGGGAGTCTCTCCTACAGAGGAGGATTAAAGCAGCAGTTAGGCTCAAATGCCAAATATTTAGGTTATGGTTCATTCTTTTTTACAATTCAACTGTTTTTGAAAATTGCAAGTTGTAAAATAAAGATCTCTTACAAAGTGGCTGCATTAAATTGTAGTTTATCAATTATTATTCAAACGCCAGAGTTTACACATAATAAAGATGTTTCTTTTTTCCGAGGCACATAAAAATAAATTTGCCTCAAATGCTTTGTCACCTCTCATAGAAATGTGAGATTCTCTGCTATATTTTCCATTGACAATTCCAGGTTGTTACCGTAATGCCTCATTTCCAATCGGCTTGCTCCTCTTCCTAAGCCGCTAATTTTCCTTATTATTAAATCGGCAATTCCGGACGGTTCCTTCATAATTATGAAAGGACGAACAGCCGAAGGCGAGCGACGAAAAAAGTGAAAGGACAATTTTTTCCATCAATTAAACGCGCTTTTGCCAATTTCTCGCTGTGCTACGAGATTTCGCGATAGCGGCGAGGAAAACGTGAAATACACAAAGAGAGTGAAGCAAGAGGGCGGCACGTTAGAGCCGCTAGCAGAAAATTGGGCTTCCCCGTAGAAGAAGAAGACAATTTTGCTTTGACCGCCTAATGGAGAAAAGTTAAATTGATTTATCTGGCCGCTGGAGGTCTCCAGTTACGCATCTATGGAATTTCGATCGGGTCTCCTTTTCTCAGCTTTATATAATTTATAATTATTCGTGGTTGGTGGTGAAATCATTGTTTCTAGGTACGAAAACGATATTATCAATTGTTTCAAAAGTATGAGGGATAGATGTGTGATGTGAAATACCACAATGTACCTGCTAAAAATCTTAGAATAAATGCAGATACTTCTTTTTGGAAATTCAAATTTTCGAATGATCCGATTCAAAATTCAAGTCCGATCTTTGCATGCTTTATTACACAGAACCTTTTCAGTGCTTATTTACTCGTATAAAGACTAGAATTGAACTAGTCTAGATGCAATAGAACCGGAGGTGTCGATTTCCATAGATCTACAAAGCATATGGAACAAATATTACGGAATTTGTTTAGGTTTCATTGTGTAACGCAAAACATTAGAGTTAGAGAATTATACTTTGTTAAGTTGAGTACTGGTTCGACCCCTTGTTGCTTTAACAATGCTCTACTTCTTTTCTTAAGGTCTGAAAAAATCTGCATTGTTATGTTAAAAATACCGCTATACAATTACTGTATCCAACACCCAATTAGTTTTGTTCAGCCACTCCCATTGAAGTAGACTCAAGTAGCAACAATGCTCTATCGACGCCCAACATGATGTGGATGCGATATTCTGTTTGGTTCCCTCTCACTAATCGCAAAACTTTTAATTGGTAAATATATCTCCAGCCAAGGATGATCAAGTTCCGCACATTTCAGTGTTGTAGATACTGAGCGATGATACTTCCTTGCAACGCTAGACGGTAAACCCTAGCGAAATAGCATAACCTGGAATTAAATATGTTATTTGAAATTATTCGTAAATTGAGCTAAATGTAATTTTATTTCAGATATAATAAATATTTTCAACTAGAAATTGAATCGAAGCTTTTTATAATGAGCTTTGTCTTTATTTATTTAAACTGCCGAATGAATATCAAACTGAACCTCTCGATATCGGTATAGCTTCAAATTATAATGTTATAGTGCATATCCTTGAAAATTGCTTCGCGTTTCCTCAAAAGATTTAATTCACATATTTAGAACATGTACAAAAACTTTTCCCATCATTTCCTGTTTATTACGTATTCAATTCAAATATTTGTAACTTGACAACGTTTTACTTTCATAAAACGTAGTAATCAACTTCAGACATATTTCGACGTCGTAAAATTAGCATAATTTCTAAACGATATCTAGAATGACTCCATAAAGCTTTAAGCTCCACGCAACGTAGGAAAACGATAATTACAACGACTTTCATCTAGTTCTTTGCCATCTCTTCCACACTTCGAGATTCTAATAACAGAAATAATTCAAACTCAACAAGTTCTAGCGCGCGGCTCTTGTCAACCCTATACCAACAGAAGTTTCCGCATAAATTTTCCCCTTCTTGCCTTGCCTGCTAAAACTACTCGGCGTAAATATAATTAATACGAGTTAATTCGTCTTGATTACAAATGGAAATGCAATCATGGGACTGTGGAAGCGTGTGGAAAGAAGCTTGGCTGCTCGACGGTTTTTGTCGACTGTTTGAAAGATAGAACCAACATCAGGCAGCGTAGTGCCCTTAGCGGCAACCAAGGGATAAAAAAGCCTTACAGTCGTGACGCTATTTCGTGCGATTCTCCTTCCTTCTTATATTAGTGATAGAGGTTAGGTTTAAATTTGGCAAAGCTGCTAAATGTTATGTTTGTTATGCACCCGAAGAGAGAAAAGATCTGCAACAAATGACGTTAGTGCTTTACCTCTTTTACCTATACCATTTTTATTTGGTCTTGCAGAGAAAAACTGAAAACACATTCTTAATCTTAATCTCTTAATCCACCATCTTCTTTTTAATGTTTAGATTACTTCTCAGGAATTGTTATATGCCTACCTCTAATAACAATAATCAATAGTTCGTACTCAGTTAAGGAACACAAGCTACCAGATGTAAACGAATAAAACTCTGTTCAAAGTATTCATTTGCAGAATAACCATAATTTTAATAAACTTTGGTACGACTACGCACACTGCCGTTCAATGAAGTTCGGTGATACAATAAAAATCTATTATATCACACTGTATACAATTATTAATACATAAAATTAGAAAAATATTGAGCATACACTCTTTTCTAAGGGATTGAAGCCATAAATTATTATGTAAAGTAGAAATATTTCGACAACCACAATAAAGCCCCTTTTATTATCATTCCAAGAATTTCTCGGAAGTACCGATCTTTTGAAACGGTCGTTTGGGGATTATTAACGGACAATACATTTAGGAAATATACCGCAGTATCATTGTTGTTTATTTATCACAGGCGTAAAGATATAAATTTGCTTCATTTTACTGTTGAACGTGTGTTGGTGTGCATCTGTCGTTTTTGCGCGAAAGTTTTAAGAAAATTTACTTCAAAATTGCACGTGGCAAGCCTAGCAGTGTAGAAAAACGTTCACGCATTATTACGCTGTTTGAAGAAGGATATTCGGGGCGACAAATTGCTGAAAAAATAAATATGAGAAGTTCAACAGTAAATGACATCATAAAGCGATATCGGACAACTGGAACTATAGAAAATCGTGTTCGTCCTGGAGCATCTAGGAAAACAACAAAAGCTGAAGATTTGAGAATTGTATTATTAAGCAAACGCAATAGAAAATTAACTGCGCCACAAATAGCAGCCGAAGTCAATCGCGGCCATGAAGAACAAGTTTCGGCGAGTACGGTAAAACGTCGACTTCAACACGCGGACCTTCATGGACGCATTGCCATTCGAAAACCCTTATTACGTCGGGGCAACAGAGCAAAACGGCTACAGTGAGCCCGTTCTCATCTAGATTGGTCGTTAGATGATTGGAAACACGTGCTTTGGAGTGACGAGTCAAAGTTTGAGGTTTTTGGGCAAAATCGACGTGTTTATGTCCGAAGATCTAACACCGAAAAGTGATCCCGGACTGCATTGTGCCTACAGTGAAGCAAGGGCGTAGTTCTGTGTTAGTGTGGGGATGCTTCTCCTTCGCTGGGACGGGAGATTTATGCAGAGTGAGGAAGGAAAATTATTTTGCAATACTCTAGAATCATGCAGTGCCATCAGGCTTGCGTATAATAGGCTGTAACTTTACATTCATGCATGACAACGACCTAAAACACACTGCGTTAGTGTGTAAGAACTATCTAATGGAGTAAGAAGAACAGCACACCCTGAAAGTAATGACATGGCCCCCACAAAGCCCAGATTTGAACCCGATAGAGTTGTTATGGGATGAACTGGACAGGAGGATCCGAAAAATATGCCTAACTTCACAAGAACATTTACGAAATATTCTGCAACATGAATGGATTAATATTCCACATTTCATTTTAACTAAACTTATCGAAAGAATCCCTAGAATAGTTCGAGCGGTGATTAACAGCAAAGGAGGTTTTCTCGATGAAAAAAAAAAATAATGTTCAGTATGTTATATTAGGCCAGAATAACTTTCTATTTATTTATCTTTGTCTTTTTTACCTGTACATACAATAAAATTGCATTTTGTTTTTAGTTTCGTTTGTTTCTGTAACCTTTTCATGTTTTTTAATAACTGACCGAACTTCTCTGAACGGCAGTGTACATCTTTTGAAAGACCCACAACAGAATAATAATATCCAGTAATGCCATTACTTGAAAAAATACCACTTTCTAACGCTATCAACATATAAATAAAACCTAAGTCAAAGGATCGACAAGGGAGACACTAATTTGCATTATTTCTTCCGCTAAATTAACCTCAAAGGCACAAACGTGTTTAACTAAAGCCAACCCAGTCGATGCTTCATTAACAACCATCCCAAATTCCTTCCGAAATAACCGATACGATCTTTCTCACCTTTCTGCCACGTCGGGGGTCTTCTAAAGGGATGAATTTATGTTGTTATCGCTGTCCTGATGGCTTATGAGCGTGTTGTTATACTGAAGCGATACCAGTGTTAAAACTTAAGACACAAAGATCTAAAGCGTGGTGAAACAACTAGATGAAATGAAGAACGTATACGATGTCAGCTGGTAAACGCGTAGCCGCTTTGTGTTAGTTATATCTCCCGAATTGACAAGGTAATGATACCCTTAAAAAGATAGGCGGCTGAAAGAAATCTGGTTTGATGATTGAGTGTATTTATACAGGTTTGAATAAGGAGTTATATAGATGAAATTCCTTTAATTTTAGGATATGAAGGTTGCTTTGAGAAGTACAGTAAAGTTTAAAGCACTTTCAGTGCAGTGACATAATCTTGCTCCAGAAATTGAAGTTAAATTAGGGTCTTATTTTAAAAAACGCCCGTCGCAATAACATGCGTTCCTCCTCAATTATATTAGTGTGACCCTTTTGTCCTAACCATTAATGGTTAATATGCTCCTGCAAACTCAATATTTTGAGACCACGAAGCAAATTTTAGTAAAATTCCTTAAAACACTAAATGAGGAAACATAGATAATGTTTGGTTTAAAAAGAAGTTATGGACAATGCTCATGCAGAGTTAAAAAAAAAAAACTGGTTTTCAGGGCGCATAAACTGAATTTGAGGGCCTTTGGTTCCATTCTTTGCTTTCAGTAGCTAATGTTTACTTAATTTTTGCTCTTATTGTCATTAAAATTTATCAATTATTTGAAGGTGCATGTTTGCCTGGTAGTCTTTCTAAAGGTGCTACCAAAGTCAAATTTTAATTAATTTCATTATCACAGGTGATTTTTGGAACAAACAAGAATAAGTTGGGGGACATGCTGCGGTCCTTTCTTTTGTGTTTTCCAAAGAGAATTTGGTGACAAGCTTGTGGTGTAAACAGTTACAAAAGAAGTACTTTTTTAAGGTCAGCAATCTCTACTAACACCACACTGCTTCTTGTTTTCTGGGAACACCTTATATCAATTGATAAGCCGGTACCAACACAGTCGAGACCTGACGGAAGAATGTCATATCGAGCCTAATTCAATCTATATTATTCTAGCGGTAGATTTTCTAATGACTTTATGATATAGTTTTTTAACACATGTGGCAGTTATACAAGTGAAATGCATTAAAACTTCAAAAAATTATAATAATTTAATTTTTGACTTTTTTGATATTTATAAAGAAGATTTTGATAATCTATTTGATGCTCTGTTTCAAGTTTATATTTAGAAATAGAAAAAATATGTAGTAGGGTCCCTTCTTTCACAATTTCTTTAATATACACATATTCAGGTATCGAGAATCTTCCTTAACAGACTTTCTTAGCATCTCCCGACACCAAGGCGTACGTTGTGTCATTTGCTCGTCAGTCGGTCCATGGAACAACCAGAGACAAGAATTGCTGATGCATTTAGGTCTATCTCTTGGTAGATCACCCGCCTGTTTTCGTCAAGTATTTTGCTCACAGCAGTAACGTTTTCCTCTGTAGCTGAGGTTTGTGACCTTTCCGCGCTCTCATTGTCCCCTTACGTGAAATTTCTTCTTTGGAATTGTCTGTATCACCTGAGTATAGTTGTACGATGTGGGCAAGCATCACTCGATATAACAATAGTTTCTCCTAAGCACTGCTCTACGTTTATATCACGCGCAAAGTTGTACCGAAAAATTGCCTATATTTCACTTCGTGACCGCGATGCCCTAGCAACCACTTCACATTATCACTGCTAATGAATAATTG
Organism: Marronus borbonicus; assembly: GCA_902655005.2. Classification (NCBI taxonomy): domain Eukaryota; kingdom Metazoa; phylum Arthropoda; class Insecta; order Coleoptera; family Scarabaeidae; genus Marronus; species Marronus borbonicus. The sequence goes on from LR737387.1 coordinate 5,096,520, forward strand.
AGTCAGATGTGCATGTCCTGCAACTCATTATTGTGGCATATTGCAAAACTTTTCTAGTACCCTTTGTATTAAATTAAACTAAAGTGGGGACTAAGTTTTGTAGATTTTGACGTAATTGAACTGAATTTTAATAGAATAAGTTGGATTAAAATTAATTTAATGTTAATCATTATTTTGGTAGGATTGATAGTAATACCAATCATTTCTGTATTGTAAACTCTATACGATACATATCAACAAAGGATCTGACAGAAAAAGGACACTTTGTATACGAGAAAAAGAACACTCACAAAAAAGAAACTGGAGCGCGAGGAATCGGCATGAAATTGCTCCCCAAAATCGTTTTCTTTGTCCGACGGGCATAAACTTAAACACAAGTTTTGACGGTGACCAGCCGCGCCACAATCATAAACGTTCTCATTTCGTTCGTTCTTTTGGACCACGTTTTCGCCATTCTCTTTCTTTTTGTCGCGTCCCATTTCGCTCTTTTTCCAAACACTCTGGTTTCGCAGCCTATCGCGCCTTGTTATTCTCCTCCACTCAGTTCGAAATGTTCTCTGCTTTCCTTCTTTTTTTTTTAATCGCTGCCGAAATTGTCGGAGAAACGCCGCTGTTCTGGTTACCATTGTACGCTTCCGAACATCGCAGACCGTCGTAATATGAAATATTGTGCCATTCTTCGGTTGCCATCGGCTTTTTGCCGGTCTGGTACGCGGCTCGCTTGTTACACTTACGGAATTCGACGCGTTGGAAATATAAAAATACCCATCGCGTAACGAGTAACGATTGTGTTATGAGGTTCCCGTTTTATTTCTTACCGCCATTTTCGGTCTCTCCTTTATATTTCGTATTTCTCGGCGGTTTTTTTTTTGCTACCGTGTGAGCGTTTTATGTGTCATTGTTCTATTAAGTGGCGGTTTTTTTATGGTTCCAGCGTTAACAGACGTTGTATCTGCAGGGAATAACAATCCAAAGTCGCTAGTGAAATTCGGTTAATTGCATGTTTTGATTCGATTATTTTTGGAGAAATTCTGAAATTAGCTATGACAAAAAAAAGATAAATAAATGAAATTGAATTAACTACTTTTAACTCATTAGTGCTTAAAGTTAAAAATTGAAATAAAAGGCAATTGAAGCTCATTGCTATTTATCAAGATACCAAAATAAAAATTTTTTTCTGGAAAAAAATTGTCTAAAATATTAGAATTATATCAGACCATGGTCAATATTTTACAAATTCAAAGGTACGGTGATTCTTAAAACTCACTTTTTGATGTAGACCTACTTTACGCTACAATACAAGTGGATTCGCAATTACAGTTACAAAATCTGTACAACCTTTCCCTGCCTTCATGTTTTGACTAGTGATCACGACAATCATAGCGTATATCCAATGCTGGATTCGAAACATATTTCTCTTGATGAGAAGGTTTTACTATAGGGAGATAAGAGGGCAAGCTTAATGTTTTGCATAAACTTAAGTAAATTAGAGCACTCTCTTGGGCGTACTTTTTTTATCAGCAGTCTGCATTTGTTACAGAAGCATCCAACAAATAACAGATAAATGGGTCACCACCATTTTTTTTTTTCTCATTCTAGTGCGATATGGAGCATGGAGCTGTTCCATAAAACTTATTACTTGAGGGACCTTTTTCTTCCTTTGACCACCGTGAACACTTTGCAAGATTAACGACAGTAGTGGCACATGTCGCCACCTGTACAGGTTTTTTTATCGTAAATTCCCCGTTTGTCTTGAAAATTATTACGAAACTTAAAATTTTTGTTTAGTTCAGTTACATGTTATGTTGTTAGTTAGTTCCATGTTAGCTGACTCAACTTTTTAGTGCTTTTGATGTTATATTTACCGATTTTTACTTAACGATTGCTCGAGGCCGTACGAACATATTTGAAAAGAAGCTCTTCGTCGTTGGTATCAAAATCCTGAGAATCTTAGAATGTACTGCGATTATCAAAGGTATTTACGGTTTCTTCCTCGTCATTGTATTGAGAATTACGTCACCGTCACAATCAATGTCATTCTCATCTTGTGGAGTCTCCACAAATAATGTAAAGCTTCCATCTTGGATTTAGTTATCCTTCTCTGAAACGTAGTCTGATAATTCATAAAATGATGCCCTTTGTAGGGCACCAGTTTTGATTTGTTCGCATTTATTGGCAGCATTGGCAGCAAAGCTGTATGCAATATAGAATCCTTAAGGTGTATGGACGTCCTTCGATGTAACGTTTTTGGGATATAAAATATAATTTTTACTTATTAGTCTCTTAAATTGCGATTTATGACATGTTTGAAATAAACATTTCTAAATAAGATGACTTACAGATATCGTAATTAATAAACTTACCCATTATTGGATTTGCAACTGTCAGTAATTGATAACATATCGGCGGACGCAGCTTTGAAAAAATTAATTTTTAAACGAAAACTTTGAATCAAAAAACGACGAATTACTTTCAGTTGTAGTCACAAATCAATTATGGAAAAAAGATGTAAGTTAGCTGTAGAGACTAAACATAGCTTCGTCCTGTGCCAGGAGTCATAATTTCAGTATGCTAATCAAATGCACGGCTCATTATGTTGTTAGAAGTTGGTGGCGAAATTCTATGCCAATACTTCTTTTCAAAACATTCCTTTAACACGTGTATTCCTATCTTCTCGTTCCCTATGCCACTTACCCTTTTACTATCAAAGTTTTAAGACGTTAGACCAGATTTCAATCCTTTTCCATGATATCACGGGTCGAGAAACTTATAATCGTCCCTACAATCCACGCTCACACACCCCTCAATAAAACCGCATAACTCATGATGATTAAACGGCAATAAATGTCAGACGGAGATCATAAATTCCCTTAGTGTTGAAGGGAAGATTTTCGAGGACGCAATATTCGAGGGCAATTTGCGGCGCCAAACATACAACTCCTCGGTGTCGCAGGTAGTCGCGAAGAGGTAGCTAAGCAAACAGGCCGTGCCGCCACAATCCTTGACCCTTTAATGATTCCAGCGGAGGCGAAACGTTTGGTAATTAGCGAACCCGGCCCTCTAGTACATGCATACCTACATAATACTTGCGACCGAGCACTGAGTTATGATAAGGGTGGGTGAAAGCGTTAATAGTTAGTTTAGTCGGATAGCGGAGGACGTAAAGGGTGTATCGAATTTAATAAGTGGTGTCGTAACAGTTAGTGTTGGTCTCGGAGGTATGAATAAGTACGCCTCGCCGCCCTAGCATTGCAGTCGTCCCGGTGCATTGTTTGGATGATTAATATTCAGCGTAAAATGAAAGGAATTTAATTATAGGTTGGAGGATTAAATTTGTACGTTGTAAAGTGAACTATTTTACAGTTAAAGAAACAACTACACCTGCAATCAGTATTCTGTGATTGCATAACAGGGTGTAGAATAAATTCATTATTTCCCAAACGTTCGGATAGATCGAATTTCCTGTCTGCATTATATTTAGTCTTTCAAACAAAACTTTATCGATGTATGTTTAAATTGTACATCCTGTATATATTTTGATGTTTCATATCTACGATCTACAATTGATAATTTTAAAATATTGTTAAATTGTTAAATCGATATTTTAGTCTGTACCTTGTGCGTTATATAGGAGGAGTAAGTAGAAAGTCACGTTTACACGGGCTTAACTAGGTAGCAGTTTTTGACGTCATGTTCAGATGGTATCCATTCAATTGATTTATTATAGGGCTGAGCCAGTCTGGCCTCTTTTTTGAATTCTCCAGTCGCTTATATAACCTCGGGTTCCCCTTTCCTCGGCTCTGGTGCTTTGTTAGTTCAAATTAACTCCAGCCAATGATAATCCCAGTGAAACAACTAAATAACTCGTCTTCTCTCCATTTTCTTCATCGAAGTCGTCTAATCCATAGTAAAATTCTACATTCAATCGTTACCGGTAATATCTAAGAGCGTAGAACAGCTTTAGAACGAGAACCAGCATGACGCTGTAGCATGATATTTTAAGTTAGTGAAAATTTAATTGAAATAACTTAAAGTCGTCTGTATGCGAAAAGTATCTCGAAATTGGCCGTGACATATGACAAATGCTAAGGAGCGGTAACCTTGCTCTTTAATACAAATCGCCATTGAGTAAAGACGTATTTGGCTAAGTGTTTCATTTTTTAAGCGAATCTAAGTGTTTAGTGTTTAAATGGTACCTCAAGTCAAAAGTGAATTTCAAATTTTGGTTGTTGAAGTATGCGGCATTTCAGTGCGTGACGCGTCACCATTGAGAGTTCGTGTAACGTAAAAGTTAGCTTTCCTTCTGTCAACTTAGTTCTCGCAAAACGCTATTATTTTGCTGGTTATTTTATTTAATCTGCCGAAAAAATGTTTAGGGAACACTGCCGGAACTAGCGACCGTGAAGTACTAAATTATTAGATTTATTGTTTTATAGTATACAGTGTATAATATTCAGCAAAGGAGTAAATGACTCTGAAGTTTTATCATTATTTTCTGTCTATCCTGGATATTACGCGGCTGTTATGCAATGTAGATTGGTTTCCAAGCTGCAACCTAGAGCAGAAGCTGCGTTGAGCTTGATGTGCTAAAAAACATCAGCCGAATGTTGAAGAGTTGAAGAGAGGAATTAAAAAGAAGATACACGAGGTATTCCTCTGGCAGTCTTCTGATAAACAAAATATTTATTGATTTCCTCCGTTATTTTCTTTTTGTTGTTTGTAATGGTTTCATCTCCGTTGAATACGTTATTTTCCATTTATTCCTATATCTTACTTTACTCAATTTTTCTTCCTGTCTACATAAACAATTTTCCCGAAACTACTTTACACCCAATCTATCCTACACATCTCTTTAAAATATATCTACTCCTATATCCGATATGTTACTGCTGTAACTCTATTCAATTCCACATATACAACCACCTATCCGACCAACCGACTTCAACCGTTCCGACGAGCGTCCTCTACGTCCTTCGCCAGCCGGAATGGATTTCGAACAAGCTCCGCTCTTGTCAATATTCATTTTTCAACGGAACGACTCCATAAAAGTTGATAAATACGCACGGATCGATCTGAATGAACTTCGCGCTACCGTCGGCGTACGAGAGCGCCCTCTACCTAACGACTTGTAACATATGAATCACGTCGCGATGTAGGTTTATGATCGTTATTTTAGATACGAACCGTTAGGCGATCAATAATATAGAATAAATACGCTTTTTCGCGGTCGAAAAAAACATGTGGGGACTTGGAGGGTGAGGTGGTAAAGCGATATGAAATATGGATCTGGTTGATGACGCTATGCCTGTGTAGAGAGACATCGGGCATGGTATGATTTCAATGCGTTTATTTTTGGAAGATCTGAGATTAATGTTTGGTAAAATGGTGAATGATGATTGAACTTTATAGCAAAGTTGGCGAAAATTTTAGTACACACTGTATTACCGGTATCCTTTTTAAACTTTGTTCCCTTTTATAATTTCATTTAATTATCTGATTGTCTTATGGGGCTTATGGGGTGCCTTTGCACATGTAACAAATGATATCCTGGCCTGAGGAGGTTAACAATTTTGTCGTGAAGAAATAACGGTAAGTGACAGGCACAAAAAAACAATACAAGTTTCAAATCTTCACGCCGAAATTGTTAATCAAAAGGTTTATAATTAATAAACGTTAAAAGAAAGGAAAATAGACAAGAGTGAATGAAAACAGGAAATGGAAATAATGACAATAGCAATTGCTAGTAAAATGAATAGCAAGAGGAAACAAACAGATTGCTGGAGAAAGTCGACAACCATTAGCGGCGAAACGTAGTAAAGAAAACGAAGAACAAAGAAAGGAATTGTTTTCTTTCCTAACAACTAAAATCCCAAATTATAAAAAGGAAATTTGAAGAATGAATCTTAAGGTCAAGAGTGCAATAATACAAGTTGTACTCCACCTGAGTTTGGTAATTTATTACTTAATAAATCACGTCAAGTGTATGAACAAATGAAAATGTCTATACTTGTTACACAGTATGCCACGAGTCTCCTTTACCTCCTTTCTCACATTTTCAGGCGCTATCACCGATCGCAAAGACAAATTCGATTAACGCGACTCCGGCATTTCTCCAGGCCTAACCGAGCCAGTTCCATGTCCTTCACGTCTCCGTCAGATGGCTGATTTTTAATCGAAATGCCGCCGCCACCGACGCCGTTGTTCCGTCGTTACGCCGAAATCCTGTTAAACCATCCCCCATTGTTCGACGCGTCCGGAACCCGGAGCCCGGAGCGGCCCAAAACGATCTCGGCATGTTGCATCTCATTACGGCCCGTTCCGTTGAAAGGCGACTAATTGAATAATGACGTCAGTCGTGTCTTTGCGCGGAGAAAAGGGATACAAAAGGGGAGAAGCTACTGAATGTAAGGTGGCTCCGAGAGCGAACTCGCGAAGTTCGAAATAATTGGAAGGATTTGGGAAGGGCAAACGCCAACAATTTGATAACGACAGTCAAAATCGTGTGACGTATTTTGATCATTTTGGGTTAGAATTTTTTAACAGAATTGTTTTATTCCACTAGAAAAGGAAACCTTTGTACGTATTCCATCAGACACTGCAATTATATGGGGACTCTGTTGAGAAAGTTGAAGGAAAGGTCCAAAATTTTTCTCACAAATCCATTTATTCCAAATTAGGTGACCGGTTTCGTGTCTGACAAACGCATCATCAGGCTAAGCTAAGAGGCAATACCAGGACAGGTTCACTGAAGTGTATGTAAAAACTGCAGTGTTTAAAAATGAATCAAAATCAAATAGAGACGAAAGACTACCAGGGAAATCACATTTTAATAAATTACTTTGGCAATACCACATTCTACCAAAAACTAGAAGTATCACTAACTATTAGCCTTCTACGTCCTTAAATTTCAGCCAGTCCCATTGTTAATTAACCAAATTTACTGCTGAAATGCCTAAAACAATACCAAACAAAACATCTTAATAAATTGAGGCGTGTAAATGAAAAACGTCTCTTTTCCACAATGGTAAAATGCTATGACCGCCTTTTACGTAAAGGAACGTTGTCCTTCTTTACCACCCGACCTCGAACCAACCCCTTCGTCACCGGCAACCAGCGCAAAGTGCTTCAAAGTCGAAGAAACGACGTACCGAAGACGTTCTGTATGGCGAAATGCAAAATTGTTTGCGGTTATATACTTTTTGCGCGCCTAGTTCGTTCGCTGACACTAATTCAACGGACATGAAAGCTACAGGAAAGAACGAGAAGCGCGTCGATCCTTTGAGGTGAATATTAAAATATCTTCAGCGGTCGTCGAGAAAAAGCGAAACGTAGGAATTCCTTTTCTAAAGTCATTGGCGGTGGCTTGGCTGCGTGCATCTTCTTTTTTCCGACTCCGGTTTCATTTAGATGCTATCGCGACCGCCTTTCCAGCTCGTTGCTTATAATTAAACAAGAGAGCCACCTTTTGAAACTCAATTTGTACGATTGGGATAATCCAATTCCGGTAAAAGGGAAAGAAAATGGCGAGATGGTTGTATAAAGAAAAAATCTTCGCTTTCCTTTTTCAAAAAGCATCAAAAGAAATAACTATCAAATGAAAAAGATATTATTTAGATTTCGCTACTTCAGATTTACATTTAACTTATCAATTCAATATACAATGAGATGCTAAAGTATTCCTCCTTCACTTCTAAGATCTTGTTATCCTTTTTCTTGACCTTGGTATAATTATTTAGTATTGATTGTTATTTTTTATTTTGGGTTTCAAGTCGTTTATTAGAAGGAAGGGCAGCCTTTTCAAGTAAATCTCTTGTTATCTTCTTTTTATTTCTAACGTACCTACACCGGCAGCACTTAAAAATACAAGATCCCTAAATTGTTGAAGCATTTCGCTAAAAAATTATAAATGCATTTCTAAAGGACAACTTAAGCAACTGCTTATCCTGTTCCATTGGTTTAGTTTGTTTTCCAGAATCTACAAGAGCCAAATGTTCCGCATATGTTTTTACAGGAACGCCTGTTGCAATCTAAATGAACAAAAATGAATAAAATTCGTGCAGTATGTTTCAAGCAATCGTCAGGGATGACTCGCAGATGAAAATGTACTCATTATAAACAACTAACCCCATGGAACGTGGCTAGATTATTGGGCTAGATGAAGCTGGTGTTAGTTTCCGGAAAGTTAAAATCAAGGTAAAGCACGTAGAGCAGCTTCAAGCGCATTCAGAAGCGGCTCCGACAAGGTTTTCTTTTGAAGCGCTTGATTGTATAACACGGAATTCAGTAACATTTTTGCGCAGCAGTCGTGTAACGCTATTGGTATTACAGACAGTTTACGGGCACGGAGTTTCGTAGCTATCGACCTTTATTGCGATTACCTTTACCACCGGAGCATAGACGCGCTAAACAAACCTTCTTTACTTTTTTTTGTTGAATTGTGTATGTTAGTAGGATCATTTCATGTAGATTACAATTTAATAAACGTGTGTATCCACATAAAGCACACAGCTTGAAAGACCAGCAAACAATCGCTCCGATGGATATGACGTAAGAACACCTTTAACCAAAGACCGAAACCTGGCGTTACAGAAAACAATTTAGTCCCCTTTCCTCTCCAACTTTGTTTGCTTTATTTATAGTATTTTCGACTCGCCTCTCTAAAAGCGTAAACGTATATCGGATGGATTTAAAGTAAGTCACAGTCTACGCTGAAAGTATATTTAAGTTGCTATATACCTTTACATAATCATAGACTGATCCTGCAGCACAGAAAAATGGAACTGATTGTTAGGTTCTTACTATTCACTTTACCTGTATATAAGTGTTGCGTCGAAAGCTTGAAAATAACTGAGTTTAATTCTTAGTCTACTACTTCCAATTAAAGTTTAATGGCTTGGCATAATTGAAACATTAACCACGCAGTTTTTCGAAATATTTTGGTTTAAAAATTAAATCACTTGCAATTTTCATTTACGAACAGGTTTACCTCTCCATTACCCCGCTGTACGCCGGTCCATTTTTTCTTAAGGCTCATAAGAAACACAAAATCTATCAACATTCTCAAATTTAAACCTACCCTCTGTCACCAATGATAGGCGAGATTTCAAAAGTTCGAAAATAAATCAGCTTGTATACTTTAACATGGATATTGATCATACAGCTCTAAATTTGAAAAAATTTGAAATTTAAATTCATTTAATTAAATTTATACCAAAATACTAATACGTGAAATGTCACCGAAATTAAAATTTAATAATTATTTAAAACTTACCACCATATCTTGCTTAAAACATATTTTCTGTATTTCACCCCTCGACGAGTCGACGCCATTCCATCCTTATTTACCTATGGAAAACGCCACGTCAACCACTCGAAACGTAGGCGAGTTGTCTGGCCCTGGACTAACAATAAGAATGCGAAGACGTAGTCGTGGTATTAAGTTATTTTCAGACGTTTCATTTTACGCTCCCGTGCATCTGACGTTGTGTAAATAATATTTTCTGTGGATACACTCAACGCGCGAAATATAATTCATTCTTCTGTCTGCGACTTAATGTGCTTTTATTTATACAGCTGAAGTGGTTTGTGGCATTGTACGCGACTGACGGCGATGTTGCTGCTGACGGCTGCAGTTCTACGCTGGCGTTCCAGGTATTCCTATGTCTACGTAAGCATTCTTCTCTTTTAAACGTTAGTAGCGTTGTTGGTGATGTTTGCTGGCTGTCGACTTCGTTGTTTT
>LR737387.1:5744372-6242681 GCA_902655005.2 Marronus borbonicus
TCAGCGAAACGTCAAGTTAAATATCAACTACACGACATCACCCGAAAGACATTTGTACAATGGATTACGGTCGTGAAAGCCTACACTCAAAAAAATAAAATGTTAAGTCCTTAACAAGTTGTAAGCCTCGATCATAACTTTGCAAACCTTGTGTTACGTAAGTCACTCAAAACTTGATGGAAAAATCTTGGAATTAGTTGAGTATCCCCAGTAGCTTATTCCATACATAATCGATATAATTAAGTAAATGTAAAACTGTGGGATCTCAAGTCTAACGACCTTCTGGTCATATGCAGCAATAATCAGACCCATGACCACCTACACTTCTTTAGTTTGGTGGTCAAAAACAATTCAGCAGGCTACGCAACAGCAGTTTCAACAATTTCGTTGACTTGCATGTCTTAACATTACAGCTGTGACGCGTACCTGTCCCACAGCAATGTTGGAAGTCCTGCTGGGATTAACGCCGCCTCACATCCACATCTAGAAGCACGCTATAATTCTTCGTAGAATGAGCGGGGGCTTAGAGGGAATCTCAGATTCCTTGAAGATCCCAACGTAAATTATCTGATGCACATTGCAAAGGACTCGATCCCTATGCAGTACAAAAGGCCTCATACTGGGAAATTTTTGCAGGACAAAAATAGGCGAAAGCATTCATATAAGGCTCGCTAACAGGTCATGTATTCTTAAGATATCACTTATTCAAACTAGAACGAGCTAACGATCAAATATGTTGTGCATGCCAAGGAAAGTAGGAGACAGCAGAACACATTCTATGCAAATGTGTTGCCATCAGTCGCAAACGACACCAACACTTCAGTAGGCCATTGCTTGCATCTATTGAACTGAGAGCAAAAGATGCTAAAGTCGTACTAAGTTTCATTAAAAGCTACTATCTATTCTAACAAACACAAGGACAATTTTTTACAGCAGATCTGTTAAGGCTGCAGTGACCAAAGGCGGCCCGATTATAATAATAAGTGTAGAATTGCATGCATCTCTGCCTAACTAGGGCACTGCGCCTGATATAATGTAATTATGCAATTTATAAATTCATCATCAACTCTTCTATCACCATTTAATTTGTTCCAATAGTAATAATACAATAACATCCCATCAAACATTCCTACGCTTTGGACAATTTCAATAGTTAACGGAATATAATCTTTATAACAGTAACTAAACGCGTTTCCTGTTTAAATTAGCTTTTCTTCGCTGTATTAAAAACCCATTTTCAAACGATATCAACAACGTAATATCTGGAATTTCCATCAGACTTCACTTTAGAGCTATCCTGATGCCAAACAATTTTCTACATTGTTTAAAATATATGTACACATTTACAACGGGAGCTATTGCATGCAGCGAGCCCGGAGCTCCGTAAAATATACACTTCGCGTTCGAATGGACTGCGCCATAATAAATTGTACGCTTTTATATAGAGCGAGACCGTCTTCGAAATTAATTTAGCTGAAAATTACGTCCCGATAGAGTTTACTGCGCGAAGGCGAAGTTGATTTGACGGACAAAAACTCGGAACTGACGGTTTGTTCTCCGTTTTATAAATATTAGAGTGTCTAAATGGGGAAAAGACAATGGGACAGAAGTGTTTAATGTCGGACGATTGGCTCGTTGTCGTCGATAGTCGCTGCGAAAATGGCTCTGCGATATTTTAAACGATATGCTATATGTTGCGTGAGGCGAAAATTGTTCCATTTTCGTTTAATTTTATTTTTAATTCTGATACAAGCGAACACACTTAACCAGAACATTTTCAGAACATCGTTAAAGGACATTTTATCAATAAAGTTGCTTTTTTCTCTATTAAAAAGGAAAGAGGAAAATGTATGCTTGCGCTCCTTTAAAAGGCTTGAAAATTTATTTTTCTCATAAAATGGATACAATTTACCGTGATGATAAACGATTTAGGATTTCATTAAATAGATAAAACGTATCAATATGAGATATAATAATACAGGCAGTAACGGAGAAAATGATCTACAGTTGGTTCTGAGCTAAGATTGGCTCTTGAATGCAAATCTGAAAGATGATAATAAGGAGTGTAGTTCTGAGTTTTTCGCGGGAAAGTTATGGGCAAGATCAGCAGGAAAAAATTGATTAGAGTGCAAAAGCAGTTCAGAATTAAAGCAGGCCAGACAGAAAAATAGGATTAACTACAAAAAAAACATGATCCATTCAATATCCATAAAGCTTTATAATTTAATTTAACTTGTACTAAAGGAAAAAACAGTAGAAAAAGAAAACAAATCATTTGTGATTGTTGAAATAACTACAATATAGGCGTAGATAATAGTAATGAGAAGAATACTGTGTACTAGACATGTTTGGCAGCACGTAAATTAAAAATTACGAAATGCGAGTATTCTACGTTTTTCATATAAAAATGGAACAGTGCGACTATCAGTGTTGGAATTCCGGGCTCGAACCCCGGGTTCGCAACTCTCCGTAGTTTTCCTTGCTCCCAATTCTGGGAATGCTGAAGATGAACATCTTAAGAGGTTCTACATAGATGTAATAATAACTCATGACAGGTCGATACCCTCTGCAATCGGTGAAAGCTGCTCGGCGGTGTAAAGACGTGAATTATTATTGTTTATTACATAAAACATTTGATACATGATTATACAAAAGCATCCCTATTGCTGTTTGACTAAAGAAATTACCTCGTTTCTTGAGGAGACACACGGTTATTGAGGCAAGACCTTCGACTCCAGGGCAATCCGATCCCGTCCTTATACGACTATTCGAGCTCGATCCTCTTATTACCTTGCCACTCGGGTCAGAGCCCGATTTTCCCAAATCCAGACCAGGTACCCTGACGAAACTCCAAAATTCAAGGTTAGCTTCCCGAGATGAGGCAATATTGAAAATAAAGAGGATATGATATATGAACTGTATGATTACCCGTAATACAATTCTGAAGTAAATAGTTCGTCTCCGAAATTGCTGGAAGAAGCTAACAATATGCCGGAGGTGCTTCTAGCCGAATTATTAATTCTTTAACTAGAAAATATTTATGTGATAACAAAAGTTAATTTCTAAAATAAAGAAATTCACAAGCTTTCTTCAGCAAAATAATCTTAGAATCAATCATTCCTATTGGTCAACTGTCAGTAAAAGCTTCAGAAGAACAGAATAAGAGCTTAAGACAATATATGATAAACTTCTTCAGGAAGTTTAGTAGGGAGGCATGCAAAATAGATACAATCATCAGGTTACCATTTTCTGCGGGCCTGTTTGTTATTTAGCTTAAGACTTCAACCTAAAACCTCCAAAAAACGTCTTGCCGAAGAATATCTGGAGACCTTTCCACTACACCCTAAAAAATTCTCAGAAGGAGAGCATCGACACTGTGATTCTGACGATTGGATACTGTAATCACAACCAATAATGCTGCTGATACAACTACTCACAATATTGGGGAAATAACTCACGGCACAAGAAATGCGAGGAGAGAAGACGTTAACCAACAGACCTATTTCTACCTATCCTCCATTATCAGCGTTGTTTCACATCGGAAACGATGAGCCAGGTATATCTTTTGGCGCCATCTAGTATACACGCCTGTCGTCTAAATGCAGCGATGAAAAACGGGTACAATTCCCCAAATAACACCCGAGTAATTCTTGGACTGCTGAACTAGGAAGGCCGGCACATAAGTGCTCTGGGTAGCTGCATATGTAAGCGAATTCCTCAAACTTAGCATTATGTATTAAAAAACACCAAAAATTGTTTAAAAACAATAACCTCGTCGATTCAAGTAAGAGTGCTATATGACGAGGGAAATAGTCATGCAAGGTGGAGAATACGCTCGGTTGATGACACCAGGTAGTCATAAACATGTCCGTTAGTTAGTGTCCTCTTTCCTCACATTACTGTTGCCTTTAGTGATTTCTTCAATACCATGAGTAACTGTATTAGCATCATTATTGTGATTATTCATTCTAGACATTTTTCGAGTGATAAGTCAGTAATGAAGTTTTTTTTTTGTTTAATTTGTTGCCGAATATCTAACAATTATCTTTTTCACAATATCTCCACTGCCACTTGTTTAGTTTAGTTGGAATCAACCTAAAACAACTGAAAAATGTAGAGAAATATTTTTGTCCGAAACTAAGTGTCAACCTACTCTGCGTTCTATTGAAATTCATACTTTTTCAGCGGGCGCCAACGAATGCTCTAACCGGGATCATCTGCCCCTGTATTGCTAGAATGAAGAAAGCACTTTCAAAATCCGCATTTGTTACTGTTAACCGGCTTTAACGATTATTACGTTTGCAAAAAATATTTCGAATATTTATGGTAGGCTTACGCGTTCGTTATTTTATTAGATGGGTTTCCTTCTTTTTTATCTGTTTACTTGTCTTTAAAAATTTGCCTAGTTTACCTGTATACATAAATATTAACGTGTGATATATGTACATACTTGTACATACATATCTGCCATTCATATTCTCCACTCTTATAACACCCAAAGGTAGAAATCGGCCGTGAATAGCGTTTGCGGTTTTTAGAAGTCACGTTAAGATTTGAACAATGCCGCTATTGTCGCCTTGTCACATTATTGAACTTCTAGGTACGCAACGGCTGTGGCATTTTAAAATTTTCGGAAGGAGAAACACCTGCTATCGAAGCGACTTTTATTGTAAAACCTGCGGCTTGGATGCGTGCGACTTTCTGAATACCGAGTATTGTGTTAGTAGACACCAGTGGCGTACGGTGTGTTTGTTTGCAGAAAATTGAGCTTCAATCGTAAAATGATATTAAATGCAAACCACACTGCTCGAAATAATCACTTGCTTTCATCTCAGTGACTTTTTTTGTTGTAATAAAACGTAAATCTTATACAGCTTATTTTAAATTTGGAGTAAGGAAAACTACGGGAAACCTTACTTTGAGAGTTGCGGACGCGGGATTCGGACCTCAGGGTACCGGGTCTGACTACGTTGGACACTAGGGCACCGGTCCTGTAAATACTGCACAATGTGATAAGTTCACTCTATGTTTCCCCTGTTTTCTTAGCGATTTCAATTTGTTTGGCTCGCTATTTGGGTCGCAATGATGAAGCGACGAAATGATGCATTAGAACAACTTATTAACTAATTATCCTGATTCCTCTAGACAATATGTCAAAACATACATGCCTATATGTTACTCTTTGCTTTATGGAGTGCAAATAAGTCAACAAAAAATATATGACTTATATATCTCCATTCACATTCCCACGATTTGGTGGTATACTGAATTTACCATGAATCTGCCCAATTTTCGGATAAATACTCGGGAATTTACCTAAAATTTTATTTACCGGCTATTTTGTCATTGCTCCTCGAGGGTCTGAAGTATGCCTAAATCCCAAAGATGTTGAATTGGATTCATATAAGAACTTAGTGAAGGTTTCCATGATACTGACAGAAGTTTTTGGTGATGGCCGCTGTATAGTGTCTAGCATTGCCTTAAAGACAAAATTTGAGACTCTACCGCCAGTCGTTGGTACAGCATAATTCTCCAGAATTAAATCAAGTATGATTGAGCGGAGTATCACAACGAGATCTGTTCTTCTATCAGGACTAATTCTGCCCCAAGCCATTACAGGTCCATAACCAAATTTTTCAACTTCTTCTCCGATAACTGCAGAATGTCATTAATGTGAACGTAGATACACGACCATTACAAGGAATTAAATGAAATCGTGAAGCGTATTAGTGTCCAACATCGAGGATGCCATGCGACATCTTCACGTGCATAATTTAAATGCTGTCTTATATGGGTTGGAGTTATAACAGGTTTCCGCACGAGTTTTCTTGGTTTCAGGTTTGCTTCTCTTAATCTATTTCCTAACTGTTAGATCGGAAATCTCCAATCCGTACGTCGTGAAGATATTTTGCTATGAGTGTGCGAGGACGCAAGGAGAAACCAGTCCTCGTTATCCACATATCCACTGGCTTCTAGGCACGCAATGGATGATGGTCGTTAAAATTTCTCACAATTTCTTGAATATTGCGGTGCCATTCTCGATAGCATCTACAACTCGGACAATTTCTAACTCTATAATCTATATAAGCTAGCTTATACTCTCTTGTAAAACTTATACTTAAAATATTGCCTTTTCACACGACAACTTTTCCTAAGCTCTGTACGTGCACGCCCCTGAACTCTATACAAGTATTACCGACGAAGATTTAACGTCCGCTATTACTGTGGTCTGCGGCAGGAGAGGATCATCGAGGCACAAACCTCAAACGATGTCCTTTGTACCTTTAAACGATTCTTTAACATTGTTATCGAGCGGAGAGATAACAATGATACAAGACATCGATACATACACACCGAAAATTTGCGTCTCGCTAACAATGCCCTGATATATAGGGACTGTTTGACTTCCCGGACCCTTTCCCCACCATCAGGTAAACAGTAAAGACGCTTTTGATAAATGGTCCTGGAGACGTCACCTTACGGCCTTCCACATAGCGCATGTCGATAATTCTGTGACACTTCTCTTTATGCTTCGCATAAACCGCAAGCTGGTCGTCTTCGCTGAATCGAAATATCGTTGTTGTGACAGTCGTAGGGGAAATATATCGCTGCCTCTTTTGTTAGAAGAAAAATCGCAAGGTCTGTGGATATGTGTATTGGAACGATTTCACGGTAAAAATAACGCGATATTAGGGATGAATTTTCTTGTAGATTTTACAATATGAAGTGAACAGATTATAGCTTATAATGAGCTTATTTTTCAGACTAAAAAGTGTTTTTTTAGAGCAGAAAAGCAGAAAATTTTTAGAGCAGAAAGTAAGACCAACTTAAAAAACTGAAATCCAGTAAAAAGCAAAATATTTTATTTTTGCTCTTTATCACAAAGATAGTGGATTTTGATTTTATTAAGTACATCATCAGAGACATTGTAACCATAACACTTGCCATGACGTTTAGGTGCTTTATGGCTAATAGGTTGGCAACACGAAATGTAACAAGACAACACTGTACCCTTATTTCGGGATATTTGTAACCAAGTTTACACCTTTTATTTTAATAAATTTATTAAACAATCCACTAGTCAGCTTGTTCATATAAAATTTGATTCCTAAAACGTAATGAAATTTTCACTTACTTGGCAATACTATCACCAACATTAAAACATGAAAGTCACTATTTCGCTTGACTACAGCATTGTGCTCTGTTGTACAGCATCATTTATTGATCACTAAAACATACTAAATCATTAATAAAAACACTATAATCAATCCGATATCTCCCCAATACCCATCCAAGCCCGAAATACATACGTTAACTCTTATATCGAGGGGTATAAAATCTATGAATTTCGAAGAAGGAATTGCATACATAATGCATGGCGTTAATCCCTAGGAGAGCACGCATATGACAAACGTGTCCTTGTGGACCTCCAACACGGAGGGTTTACGCGGCAGCTGACGCCGAGACAACCGAGATGTCAGACGCAATCAGATATGTTCCTTCGCATGTGTTTCATTCTGAACGTAAGTATATACGGCTTGTCTCGTGTCAATCCTTTTTAGCGAGATCTCGAAGAGAAATCTGCGGGGTTTCCACATAGTTAACCTTCGATTTTTCATTGCTGCCCTTTTGACGCCACGTAATCAAGTTCTTTCCTCTTTTTGCGGCGTAATAATAGTATTGTACACGACGTAAAGAATATTGTTTGTTTTTGTTTCAGGGTCGTCCGACAATATATTATGCTTGTAAGATATACCTGCGAGGAGGATGATATTAATTCACGAATGTAATCGTGCAACATGGGCCTTGTGTGTTTAGCGTATTATATCTGAGAAGTACCTGAATAATTGAAATATATTCCTCGCCTTTTCTTTAATTTTTTTTCTTGAAAATTCCTACTTTAATAAACTCAATACTTGGCTATTTCACATCCGCTGTGTGTACCCTGTTGCTGCTTGTTGTAAAATTACATTAGACCTTAAAATGATTATAGAAGCTGGTTAACGAGTTCTTAGCTTGCCGTAGACGCTACAATAATTAAAATATGTATCCATATACTTATGTATATCATTATAGATCAAACTGATCTACAACGCTTCTATTAGATGTAAAGATGATAATCGTTCAGCTAACAAGTTGCCTAAACAAGAAAAAGGTGGAATGAAATGCACTGCAACACTAACAAGAAATCCATCTTCTATTAGCCATGTAGATGTGGATGTTCCATAAAAAATGATTGTCACGCCATTTGCATGTTTTAAAGATTCTGAAGATATCCACCCGTCAAATTAACCAAAATCGTATTTCTTTTTACCTGATGTAAAACTTTCCCACGTTTCAACGAAGTATAAGGTTATTGATAAATGTATAAATACGGGGACTGGCGATTAGAAAGACCTATAAGCTGCGCAACTACGACTGCATCATAAAGAATACGGAATTCTGCTCATCGTCTGGATTGCTTTTGATAATAATAATAATAATAAAAATAATAAGAAACCTTTATTATCCAACAGATCGAACACCCAATAACAAGGTAATAAAATCTATGTATATATACAGATAAATAATATCACTGCGTGTACGTGTCTGGATGTATGTTAATCTGTGCATGTACTGTAAAGGATCACTACAAAGTGTATCTGAATTTACAAATTCGTGTTCATAACAATGTATGCAATATAATGGTTAATTTATAAGAAAGTCAGCTAGTTCGACGTTGCTAATTGTACATATGTACATAATTTGGTGTCCACTTAATGATGTTTATCCTTTGCAAAAGGAACTAGGAACGTGTCGATGGCAAATTTTTCTGGTGGATCTAGTCACTATAAGCACAATCAAGCCCTTCAAAAGAAAATCTTCTCACAGGGTGGTCGTTCTGGGTGCGCCTGAACCTTGATTCGCAATCTACAGACTCCCGGAAACTAACACCGCCTTTAAGCAGTCCAATAATCCGGCCACGTCCGAAGAGGGTTAATTGTTTATAAGATGCACGTTGTCATCCGCGAGCCTCTATTCACGATTGTTTGAAACATACTCCACGTGCTTTTCTAATTTTTGTACATTTGGATTGCAACTATAGGTTTTCCTGTAAAAACATGTGCCGAACATCCGGCTCTTGTGAATGTTGAAGAACAAACTGGACCAATGCAATATGATAAACGATTGCTTAAGTTGCTCATAGAAGTACATTTATAAAATTTTGACGAAATACTGCATTTTTAATTTCAGCCAGTGTTCCTTACACGGATATCTAACAGCCCGCTCTCGTACGCGAAAATGCGCTGTGCTTCCGCTGTCATTGCCCAAAAATGTGGAGCACGGAAATGTAAAAAGTACATATGTGGTGTTTGTCGATTGCATGTGCAAACACAACTGAAGATAGACTGCTTGGAAGATTATCTAGGGTGATTATATCACTTCAGATTTTAGTACACCATCACGTCCAAGAATTTTACTTCTTAAGAATCCTCCAATTAATTGCGCTTTATCCTTTACCTCCTTCACTTGCCAAAGTATTTGAGAAGGTTCTTTATTCCAGAATCTACAACAGCACTCATTCGCACATTCTCTAATTATCAACATGGCTTTATCTCAACACATTAATGAAGTTATTAATAGGCGTGGTTAAATTTATGTGATTTATGGAGACCTTTCCAAAAACTTCGACCTGATTGACCACGAAATTAGATAGTTTTGGTAGTACTTATCTCAGTAATCATACCATGTGGTCTTTGTTTTTATTTCTAATTTTATGTTTAATTAACTTTAACATTGAATGCACCACAGGGCTATAACCTAGGTCCTCTCCTTTTTGTCCTGTACAATAATACTTTGCTTCTGCAAGTGGATTGTCCTCTTCTTACGGACGCAAAAAACTCCGAAATTTCTATTACTAGTGATCTTTACAAACTTCAACGCAATTTGAGCATATTAGTAGAGTGGTGCAAAATATCTAAACTGAAGCTAAACATTGAGAAATATTTTGCAGTTACCGATATTCATTCTAACTTACCGAGCTCCCAACAACATTATGTTGTTAATCAATATCCATTCAAGATCTTGTGCTCTGTGGTATACACCGGCATCTTCGGCATAAAATAAGTTTTAAAAATGTGGTTTCAATGTGTTCCAAAAATAATATTTCCGGTATGTGTAGAGGAGGCTAGATGAAGAAATAATATTTAATAGGACTTACAACGTAAGCAAAGTCGGTGACTTCAGTATAGCTATTGTAAATGTGTTAATAATTAAATAGTTAGAAAATGTTTGACTCTTTCTAAGCGCTCTACTTGCTAAAGAATATATTGGCTTTCATTGGCGAGTAAAGAAGAATCGATTTCCTTTGCTTTTATCGGCATAATTAAATTTAGATCTAGGTTTTAGAATTTGCTACTACTATTTCTTATTAAATTTTATCCCGTTAATTAAATTTAATTACGTCTCTTGCTATTAGAGAATGCTTCCGCAATTTTTTCTATAAGAAGGAAATTCATGTCTTTCAGTAAAAAATTTCAATGCAACTTCCAAAGGTGCTTCTATTGAACAATCATCGTAGAGAAAAGAGACGCTTCGTCGTTACATGTAAATAAAACTCTTTCTACGCTTTAGGGAAGCTCCCATCAAGTTCGTTTCGAATTTCTCGTAGTATATTTGACATTCTGGCCATTGTCCGAAAACGATCGGTCATAATAAGCGCTTCGGTTAATTGATAGCGTCGCCGAGATCGACGAACAATGCCCTAGATAAGCTGACCGGGCGCCGCGGGGTACGTTTTACAGCCGAAGAGCACGACTTTTTTTAAATTGCCCGGTCATCGAGTGAATATCGCGATACCCAATATTAGGTATTGAATGGAAAAGATTAGCGAGAGGTTATTAAATTTAAAAAACTCGTTTTAATTATCTTTCCTTTTCCTTTTGTACTGTTTCGAAAATTTCTGTCCTAAGTGTACAATGAACCAGAAAAAAAACAGATTGCATCCAATTACAAGAGAATGTTAACAACGAAACAATCAGCTGATTTAATTGAACTTCCTTCGACTGTAGTTCGTTGAATTCAAAGCAAAGAATACAATCTCCAACTCCATCAGTTAATTCGATTTAGCTCCAGCGGTATTTTGAAACCTATTAATATGACACTCCTGTGAGGCAACTTCAAGGGATGTTGCTACTGCTGATATTACTGACTTGATCATTGCGCAGTAGCAACAGCAATAGTATCAGCAACTGCAACAGAATCTCTGAAGATGTCTCGTAGGGGTATGGATGAAATCACAACGAAGCGGTTTCAGCTCGAAAATCAAGAAGATGCATATGTATTTTTTATACCGTTTGTACTCAGTGATGAACAAGTAATTGCAACACTGTTGAACCAAGTGTTTTCCCTCTAGACATCTGTTTCTATGGAAGTAATGGCGACTGATTTTTGGGATAGCCAAAGAATTAAAATAATCCACTGTGTTAATTTGACAAAGGTTGACAAAAACTCAATAACATTGATATAAAGAGTACAGCATTACAATGGTTAAAGGAATCTGGAACATAAGAAATGCCATTAGGGATACTACAAGGCTCCGTCTTAGGTCCACTGTCGTTTTTGGCGGAAGGTACATTAATAAGATAATGATAAATGACCAAAATTTTCACTTGCAATACGTACTTTGATTCGATTAAATAGCAACAAGTTTAAAACAAGCTCTGATTTTTCGAATTTCAACCAGTGCTTCGCTTTATTTTAATGTTTCATCTCATCAGAGTCATACTGCAGATCAACTGCACAAATATTAAATTACTGAAAATGTAATCATTAAGCTATTCCTCCTATAAGACCATGTTAATTAATCACATGTCACGTAGTGCAGTTATTTTCTTCAATTGCTTTCTTAAATAGCACAATTATAAATCGCTAAACGCTTTCTCTGAGTATATCTCTTTATCGCAGCTAGCATACACATATAATTATTAGCAATTTATCAACGATTTAAATAGGAAAGAAAGAATAACTTCATAAGGACGATTCTAAATATGAAAGTAACGTTACTTGAAATCGGGAGGTAACGTCTGGATATTTTTTCCTTCTTCACAATAACGGTCTTTCCTCCGTGCGCGCTATTCTTGAGCACAGAGACGTCGTAATCCTACTGCTTCAAAACGAGATTATTATTAAATGATAGAGGAGCCCGCGAACCCACCGAAGAATTCTTCGAATTACCTCCTTCACTCGGCGAACATCGTGAGAAAATCTATTATATAAGATTGTCCGTGGAAGTAATATATTTAAATTAGCTATGCACATAGTCTTCCACAACCTTCCACTAAAAGTACGGTTACTATTATCTATAATCTCGTTTAGGATAATGACGGATGGATTTGTGCCTGCGATATCGGTTGGGTTAGATAATTCGATCGATCGAGATGCATTTGGTATAATTCTAGTTGCACGACGTTGCATTGGATCCTCTAGAATATCTTGGACAGGCTTTATAAGTTCTGGAGGGAAATTAATGAAGTAAAATTAGAATCGCTTGCGCCTGAATAAGTCTAAATTGAAGACAAATTAGTTTAGATTGCAGATAACCTGAAGAAGACATTATATCTACATCCTCAAAGAAGTACAGACGCTACAAGTGATTTAGTACTTAAGAACTATTTAACAAAAGTCCTTTCAAAGATACTCTGGAGAAAGCTTCTTAATCTATACGTATACGTTTTGTCAATCAGCAATCTTCAACACCATAGGTACTACAGCTAAAATTCATGATTCTCATTTACATTTGTTTTTTGTAATACGATTTGCTCAGCAGCCAACGCGAGGAAAGAAGTCACTAATCAACGGGCATATTTCTGCCAAATTCGGCGCTAGCAACGTTGCTCCGAATACTTTTTTCCTTTCTCGCATCATTCTGGCATACGACTGGCAATGGAAATACACGAATTTCCCAAACATATATCCCGTATTAATTAAACAGTTTATGTAATGCTAAGTGTATTGGTACCTCGACTTTTTAAAATAATAAGTTCAAGATCAACTCATCTGAAAATCTACAAGCAATACACAGTTCTTTATTTGCCCCACCTCCACCCAGCTGCAATAGCTATAAAACCTAACTACCGCTCTCCGGACTGCATTTTTACAATCCCAAGTTACAAACATGACCAGGACGAGGACGTCGAGCAACGCGAAGTCATAATTTAAAATTTAAAACTTTTCATCCGGCCTATACGCCATTGCTTCTACGGTATTTTACTGTTCCGGCCACAATAACAGTAAATGAAAATGAAATATTTAGGATTTCCTTTGTGACAGCTAGCTGGCTCGTTTACGGGGGCAAAGGGATATAAATGTCGATGGCCTTTTCAAGATGGACGACCCGTATGCGACTCTTAGTTCTAAAGCTTTTTGATGGCGCGCGCGTAAAATTACATATTCTAGAAGCTGGTTCGTTTTTGTTTTCCGGTTCTTCCTCCGTTGTTTTTTTTTTTCTGGAATAGCTGGAAATCCGATTTGCGGAAAGAGGGGGGTAAATAGGATATTTTATTGGTTATCTTGTTATGTTTTCCTTAAAAAAGTGCTCGCAATTTAATTAGAGGCTAAAACACGTGAATATTGGATATTATATGGAAATTCACCTAACAATATTTTTGAAAGCGTAAAACGGAGAGAAATCATCGACTAATTGAATAGTGTGACAAACAAATAAATTTAAAAAAAGGACAAAGAATTACCAACGATTAATAAATTACGAAAAACTAACGTTCTAACTTTAGTGCGCCGTCTATAATTTGTTTCGTTACGTATATAAAGCCCAATAGGCCAATTTATATAACTTGTATTTAAAAGTAAATTAAATTGTTCTTAAAATAAAATTACCAGACCTCAATAGTCTGCCACGATTTACCATCTAGCGCTACAGCGAAGTATATCTGTAGCCTTGAAATGTACACGTTCCCTACCGAGCCTCACAACTAGTTAAATAGTGGTATTTAATTTGTAAAAGTTTTATTAAAATCAATTAGAATTATTCACTGTGGTTTGTAAATTAATTTATTTAAAATTTGAAAATTACGGACCGAGGCCAAAGACGTATCATGTTCCCGTTTCACTAAGGGCTATTAGCCAAATAAAAGCAGGGACTTCCCTAAATAAGTCGTTGCTGTGTCTTAGGCCTAGGGAACAGCGTTAGTTATGGCGCTAAATATAGTGACTATACATATAGCTTTTTTTTTTAACAATACACTATATCTCTTCTCTTTTTCTTCGTTTTCTTCTTTTTTTCTTCTTCCTCCTCTTCTTTTTCCTCTTCTCCTTTTTTTCTTTTTCCTCTTCTCCTTTTTTTCTGTTTCTTCTTCTTCCTCTTATTCTTTCACTTCTTCTTATTCTTAGCCGTCCTAAGATGAAGCTTCTTAGATTTGAGATGTGTGATTGCCAATATCTCAAACCTTTTGCTTTTAACCATTTAAGAATCTTATTCTTCATTCTATATTGCATAGACGGTCACGTTTTTGCGGCAACGTGTTCTTACCGATTAATTCGTCCTTTTCAATTCCATAAAAATATTTGAGTGTAGGCTTTCACGACCGTAATCCATAGTAGAAATGTCTTTCGGGTGATGTCGTGTAGTTGATATTTTATTTGACGTTTCGCTGATCATGCTGTCAGCTTCTTCTGAAGAAGCTGCCAGCGTGGTCGGCGAAACATCAAGTAAATTATTAACTACACATCACCCGAAAGACATTCCATAAAAATATGTTTTCTTTCCAATTTACCAAAAATATTATCATTTATTTCTAATCGTTTTTAGATTTTGGAAACAGCCACATTACCTCTTGCACAATTTTCCGATCACCTCCGCATCGCAACAATGTTCCAGTTAATCGCATTCGCTTATCTAAATTGAAACTTTAAGTTATGACGTTCACCGTTTGCCGGAGCCGCGTATGCTTCAAAGCCTCGCTAAAGTTCGTAATATTTCATTACTTTAATTCCACTTCTTGAATTATTACCGTACAATGTATATGACGGAAGATTACCTAGAGGACCGCAGACTGAGAAACACTTTGTTTATCGAAGAACCACCTATATAACCTGGTAGTAATAAACATCTGCACCGTGCGTGAGGTATGAGTAAAATGCTGGCGAAGACAGTTAAATACATCGTTAATTATTTGATAACATTATTTTATTAATAACTTACAAAACTGATAACTAAAACTGTTCGTTCAGAGTGCCAATGATACCATCTAAATTGTGTCTTCGACCTGACATAAACCCATACACCAAGTCGTTAATAATAACAACAATATCGTTGGATCTTGAATTTAATTACGTTTTATTTAATACGTCTTCGCTAATCTGTTATCTGTGGTTGGAGGCTCTAAAAGAACGGGAGTTATATTAAAGAAAATTTTTAAATCCATCGTAATTTACCATTTAGAAATTGTAGAAATATTTTTCTGGTAATTTCTTATGCAACGAGAGCAATAGTTTCTGATATCTAATTATGACCTATTTTCAAGACTCAGAATTGATTTCTAATCCAGTCATCAAACCCCAGTATTGAAGCAATGGAGGAAAAAGAAATATAGATACAGCAAAAATGAAGAAGGAACAATATTTTGGGAAGGCAAATGTATGAACATTTTAAAAGCAAATGGAAGCTGTTCAAGAACTAATTGTACACTTCCTTTGGGGTTAGATCTTTGAAAATCCGTCAAAAGATGATTTACACCGGCAGAGAAGAAAGGTTAACAGAACAAAACAATAGATTACGAGCAAGATAAAAATGTCAACCCATCAACTTACCAAGAAATTATTTGTAGGTTCCTAAATTAACCCCAGCCTTGTCTTCTTCTTTTGGTGTTAGACTATTCGAACAAAATCTGAAATAAATTGTATCAGTATATGTTACTTCAAACTTTTCCTCCATAAATAACCAACCCACTCCAACCGAAATCATGCATTCCAACTAAGACGTACAGGTAAAAACGAAATACACGCTCAAAACTCATCTAGTCGCTATTCACCTTAATGCTTAGAAACAAAGTAGGCCCTAAATATCGTATTACCACACTAAAATCGTGTTTCGGCTTTCCTTCAAGCAATGTTTAAATAAACATCCACTAAGGATTACCTACACTTTAACACGTGATAAAGAATTTGATTTATGAAAGATCATTCTACGTATAGGTTCCTACCTTACCCATTTTAACATTTCGAGCCTCAAGAAGAAGAAAAGATTCGTTCCAATAAGGAGTGCTGTATTTGTGGCTTGTAACACGGCGATGTAACTGGCCACGTTACGTGTTGTGGATTTTTTTACGTTTGGGCTTGTATTCTTCTTCTTTAACGGCCGCGTGTACGGATGAGTACGTGTAAACCAGTTTTTAGAAATCTTAAATCATTCCAGATGTGTTAGAGGATTACACTTATAGGAGATTCCTTTCGGACCATATCGCTATTTGGTGCTTATTGCTTATTTAGATACTAATAAAAATTTTAATAGAAAGGTTTACTGGTTGTACATAGCGTGAAATACACCTCGCATTTCGTCCCGACGAAGTTATAATATTATAGATACTTATCCAGTTACATAACCGTAAATAAGACCGAGGTGGATGCGAGGATAAACTTCAAATTATCTCTCATACCGGACGGGGAAAACAAATGAGTTTATTTGTTAGTGGAAGTATATAAAGAAGGAAGATAGAACGGAGTCTAAATGAAAGTAGATAATATGAATGCATGTGATCCCTCGAGGTGAATAAAGGATGTAATGCAGTCTGGTTTCTCTCATTTCTTTCCTACCTGGTATACATATGTAAGGACTGCCGCTGAAGCTGACACACGAAGCTTCCTTATTTCATATAATTTTCCTTCTAGGGGGTACTCTTAATATAGCAAAATATCTCGGAGATGCGGGAGCTGTTATTTTATAGACAATGTTCTGTTATGATTACATGGGATTGTTAGGGAATCTAAGGCAACATTAGCGATAATACAGAAAATAAGTAAGTCTTGTGTGTGGAATACAGAAAACATTGTTATCCGACTACCAAATATAAAGTTATCGTATCGTGGGGTTACTGGAGAAAACAGTTCGAAGTATTATCGACAGGCAAAACTAGATCTCAATTACTTTATTGGATCGTAACATGTAAGTGTAATGATTTATGATAACTGAGCAAACGTCTATAATTAATTTTCTCAATTTGGGCAGTTGTGAACTTATCAGGTTCTTCCAGTAACTCCGTGATATAATATTTGTAAGTAAGCAAATCCACCGATAATGTGGATCATTTGAAAGTGATTTGCAACGAAAAGTTCCCATTGAAATCCGCTTAATTTATTCCGGCACTCTTGAGAATTAATGTGTTGCCACCAGCCCATGCTGGAAAAAGAGCCTGGGGTAACTGCAATGACCTGCCTCATGCTAGGGTATTTATGTTACCCAGACGAGATAAAGTTAGAACGTTTATACTACTAGAAAAGAACTTTAAAGCCGTGCACGATTAAAGGAAATGCCTGCACAGAGCGAAGCACGCTTCAAGGAAAGGAGTGCTGTCCGTGCTTGGAAGAAGATGAAATGGTTGAGTACATATGGTATTGTGGTGGCGCCTTTTTAATGCCCGAAAGTTTGAATGAACTAGCCAGAATTGGCCAGAAGAATACATCTACTTGGATAAGATAAGATAAGATCAGATATTGGTCGAGGCAAACAGGTGAACTAATCCACTAAACTGGCGAACTGGTGAAAGAATGATCAGCAAACTTTTTGGATTTATGAGACACAGGCATAGTTGCAATTACCGATTCATTACTACCTCTTCAGATAACAAAGAAGAACTAAAGGTACTAAGCCCCACACAGGGAACACTCAAACTAATATGGCATTGCATAGGCATTACATAGACGTACAACGGTGACTCTGATCTGGACACCAGGACATGAGTGCAATTACGGGAACGTCGAAGGACCAAGGATAAAACCGTGCCCATCTGCAGGCATCGCGTACACAGTATTGAAGAAAACCACCAATTACAATGGAAAAGAAAAGTCTCAAGATTGGTAAAAAATCAAACCAAAAAATTCCTAAGCAACTGAGAAAGCAAAGATATGACGCTCATCAAAACAGCAATAAGTTTGCTCTACATTAAAAACGAATGAGTAACTTGAGCCAGACGGAGAAAACAACATCTTTGTACTGTCAGCGTGTCTCTCACGGGTCTCTGAGTTCATATGAAAAGCGAAGCTAGTGTAGACGGAATGATAATTTTATATCATATTTTCAAAGATTTTGACCCCGCTTTGAACCTGCTATTTTATAACGTACTTTTAATAAACGTAATCTCACAACTTAATCTAGTTTTCAACCACTTTCAATCCAATCAAGCTCAGTAAGAAATCTATATGTAAATCGTATTATATGTTAGTATGTTCATACATACTAATGTAACCCTCTAGTAGTAATAGGACGGCGGATTAAAATAAATTTGATATATGGACCTATACTCGCATACATATCTCCAACTAGAGAGTTCCAGAACGCCGCGGACGCATATTATGCATGCTCCGACACGAGATTACACTTCATGAAATTGCATCTGTATTCATAGCGCGATAAAATATTTATATTGTACCTACTTTTATGTAAACCCTACACGCAGCTCGGATATACGATAATATAATCAGGCAAATGTGAGCATTGTAGTTGCCCGATTGTCGCCATCGCTGTATATTTTCATCCCTTTGCTGTTTTTCACGCTGGCTCCAACGGATCCAGTTTAATAAATCGTGTTTGGTTTAATAATTGAGCAGGTCTTCGGACAGCGAGCAATTTAAAATTTGCCTTTCGTTGCATTTGGCTTTTTTTTTTAGTTGTTATTTGAATCATTTTATTGATGTATAGAATCTATTTTAAATGTTTTCCAACAAAGCTGAATAGGGAAGTTGCACGTACACAGAACTAATTTACAAAGATTTAGTTCCAACCAACAATAGACCTTATTGGTCCATGAATACGATTTCACAAATATTATGGCTCCACCTTTTGCTCCTGGAATACAAACTAACAAAAGTGATCAAATTATTCCTACTATTCGGTAAGATAAGGAAGTGCATATACACATTTGCTTCCAACAAAAAAGGCTCGAAATCGGAGAAACATTTGCCTAACCCTGTATATATGGTAAATAGCCAATTCCTGTTTCATTTTTAAGGAAATTGTGCTTCTCACAAGTCTCCTCAGAATATTGTTTCCCCAACATCGCTTTACACAGAAACTAAATAAAGAGCAAATAAAGTAAACTATAGTTGTTCCCAATGCTACTTCCTTCCAGACTTTTGCCAATTGGGCAGATTTTCCGCTAACACAAGGATATTACATGGCGAGAGTAAATTAGCTTATTGAAAACTGGATGATTTACTGCACGAATCCCCTTTATACTTACTACATATACACAGTAAATACTATTCAGACCACACGCATTTAGAGAGCGTACAACTCGAAGCCCATATAATCTTATACCATCCAATTTCATTCCACCTAAAGCGAACAAATACCGACCGAGACCTTTCGTCGAAGACTACAATCAGCGCCGCCTTAGATTTCTTTATTACAAGCCTCAAAGCTGGGGAGAATAATTAGAGATTTAACATTGCAATAGTGGATTATCTTCTTATCTAAGTTAATTTTGCAAATGGTGGGTATTTTATTGGTATAATGACTTGATATGAAAATTATTTGATTTCGTGTGAGTTCCTAAAACATACATCCTGTATATCAAATCTACCTAAACATAATTTACTCTTGGCCACGCTAGACCTTGTTATTTCTCTGTTGCCAGTTGATTAAAACCAAATCACGCACAGAATTATATAGTCACAGCAAGATATAGTTATTATGTAATCACATAATCGTTGGTAAATTGAACACTTATCAAAATACTAGTTTTGCTTGTGTATAACGTTCTTCTAGGCACGCGATATATTTTACTAATTTCGAGTCACAACGTAAACAACTAAAAAATAAAAAGAAATGAGCGTGGAAATAAACTAACAACTAAAAAAATATAAATTAAGCAATTACAGACGTAATTTCGTTTTAATTGCTTCCGTTAGACTCGTTACAATAATTTTCTTTACCGTTATAGTAAGCAAATATTCCAACTAAGCCTGCAGAAACGAGTGGCGATTTACGAAATTAGCAGAAACTAGACAGACTCGTGTTTGTTCGTCTCATAATAAAGGGTTCGTATTGCCTACTGGTTTCCCCGAAAGTCGACAAAACACGAGTCTGTCTAGTCTTTGCTAATTTCTTGAAGCGCACGGAAAGTGTACTCGTTTCTGTAGACTTAATTCCAAGCCAAGGTAAATATTACGATTTCAAATAAATTTAACCAAGTATAACCTCATTCTGTCAATAGGCTTCATATATCTATCATTTGGGGTCACCTTATCATAAATAACCTACTTCGATGCCAATATTCGTTACATTTTAATTCATTATCTAACCTCGAATACCACGCAATCAGAGACAATACCGCCCCTTAGAGTATCCTCTCCGTGTTCGCGTTGTAACCTGCCGAAATTGATTGCATGACGTTCCGAAGACGCGCCCTACTCGTCGAAAAAGTAATTTGTCGGAGAACGTTGCGAAAAATTGCTCCGGAACCCAAGTGCGACATGATCTAGTAGACTATAACGCTGACGTCTGAATTACAAGAGAACTCCGACATTGCACAGGAAGGAAGGGAAATTTTCAAACCGGATCCTGGCATTGTGAATGCGGGGAGACTTGCAAGTTCATGCATGCATGTAAATGCATCAACTAGATGTTGGAATATTCAGGGTGTGGTGAAAATGAGACTGAACAAGATTTCAAATATCAGGGATAACTTTTAAGTTTTTACAAAAACAATGAAAAAAAAGTGCGTTCCCTGCGTTTGAGCCAATTCTTGAAACATTTTTTCCACTCTAAATTGGTGTTTTCAAAATATGTTTTTTTTCAAGGTTTTAGCAGCTTCTTGAGGTGATTATTTGATATTCGAGAACAAAAGGAGGTTAGACAAAGAATGACGTGAATACGGGCCGTAAGGTATTAATTCAATATTTTTCTCCTTCAGTTGTTCGGTAATCAGTTCTTTGATGTGCTGTATGAGAGCCATTGTTGTGAAGAAGAAGGATGTAATATTGTCGTTTTTTTTTCCTGATTTTATCCATGACTTTCGGCAAGATACAATTCAGCATTACCTATTCTTCGAGCCTCCAAAACAATGCGTCCTCTGCAGCACAGCAGTACAGCGAAAGAAACAAGCAATAATTTTTTCAGGCACGAGCCTTTTTGTGCTTGGGTCAGATTATTGCAGAATTCATCCAGAACAAATCTTATCTCCCAGCTTATGGAAAATTGAATATACTGCAGTCTTCGATATGTCTAAATATGCCATTACGTCGGGGTAGGCAACACGCCGATCCTCTTGAATCATGACTCATCACTAAAGGAACCTCCACCACGTCGAAATTCTGCAACGATTAAAATCACCCAACTGGAGCAATTTAAATCGAAGGAAAGAATTGATTCGCTGTTTTATGTTTTCTGCTTCGAATTTCGAAAAGTAGCGATATAGTGGGCATGGAAATTGATTCTGTGGGTTACTTTTTATCTAGAAACAAAGAGGGCAGTACATGTTACGTGGAAGACTTTAAATGATCGTGGGGCCATTTTTGTTTTGTAGTTACAGCCATAATTTCGCGAAAAATTGTTACTACGTATATAACAAGAATTCAAATGATTTCTATGTCGTCCGCAATCAATAGCAAAAAATTAGTTACGAGATAAATGCACATATCTCGGCAGCAATTTCTAGCAGATTTCCCATTAACATCACATTAACAGATCCGTGGATTTCTTCCGCTTAGATAACGCTCATTTAGCAACGACATTTCTGCGAATTGTCTCAAAGTTCTTACATGCATTTCCTTATTGCTGAAGTTGCTGTAGACGGATCGCGCTACCGATACAGGCATATGCGTGGAGCAACGCAGTTTCAAGTTATGGCTAAACTTCTCATTTATACGATGATACATTGAGATATTCCTAAGGAAGACGATATGACAGAGTTAATGCGGATTCTGTGTTGGTGCGAATGAATATTAAGTCTAGAAGATGTGTATTGTATTAGTAGTAATAATCGTAATTAATTGTCACGGACATAGTCAATAACGAAACACGATTATCATGCATCTACACACATATATTTACTTAACTATACATAAACTCGTTAATATTGTAAAAGCAATTTTGAAGCTAAATTATGTCGATAATGTGCTGCAGATAGCTATTTTTAACACAACCCTATTCATTGTTTTTGTAAAAAGCTTAAATTTCAAATACGTGAAGACAAAGGAAACTATCTGCAATTCCCTGAAAATAGGACGACATGACGTTAAAGAAGAAACGCCCAGCCAATCCATCTAATGATTTTCTTTCGCAATAAAAATAATTGTTTTGCATCTGCCGATGATCCGCAAAAGATTAACACGTACCTGAGACGAGATCCAAATACGCAAGTAAAATAATCGTAATGAATGCATTAAACTACTGGTCTTAATGTTGTCATTTGTTGGAATTAGTGAACCGTCGAAATCTGTACGAAGATCATCTCAATCATAGTTTAGCGATCTAAACTTCATCGCACTAGGTTTTCTTATGGAATAATAATACACGAATGTATATAGTATATATAATAGTAATACACGATGTCAAACACTGTTATGTAAATTTCAAAAGTATGGGGGCTGAGGCGGATCCTTGAGGAACACCGAATTTCAACATGATTACTTGGAAATAAAATGTCTGGGACGTATTATTTGCAACTACTGTTATATCATTTATTTACCGGAGATTACCAGCCATGCCATTTATATCGAATGCGCGCAGATTATGCGTCAACACCTCACGATCAATGACATCAAACGCCTTGGACGGATCAAAAAGAATTCCTCTTTTCATCTAGGTCATTATAGATTTTGTCAAAACACTAAATAATGGCTTCACTGGTGGATTTCCTTAGAATAAATCCGAAGTAGGTTGAAAATATTAAGCTATGTTTTATTAAGTAAACAACTAATGTAATAATAATGTTTTTAATGCTTTTGCGAAAGCGGAGGGTACAGAGATTGGGTAATAGTTATTAACATTTTTTTGGATCGCCTTTTTTAAAAATTTTTAGTTTTGCCCATTTTTAGACTTCTACGGAATATTCCTTCTGTCAAGCGGTGATAATCTCGTGTTAATGGCATTTCCACTTTAGGTTTTGGATAGTTTTTGACACACGTGTGGTTCAGAACATTGCCTACTAGATTTAATAAATTTCAGGACGTTAGAGCCCCCAATCTTTCAAATAAAAAGGTTAACGGATAATTTTAGTTTAATCTAGCAACCCAAACAAATTATTAAAATTTCCATAATATGAGAGAATAGATTATTCTGCCATTAAAGCCTTTATTTTTAACTAGTAAAAGTCTTGAAATCTTGTAAAAGATATAGGTGTGCCAAAAATGTACCAAAGCCCTAAAGTAGAGAAACCATTAACACGGGATGAAGTTTTTACCATGCTATTTCCTATAACAGAATGTATATTGTTGTATTCCTCTCAACACAATTCGGGTTTCTAAAAAAACAGTTTCTGACACCAGGGCAGCTTTTATTTGTGTACTCCGTAACACAATTAATTAAAATTAAACACAAGAATTAGAATAACATATAATTATTATATGGATTTCTTTTAGAACAACTTTAGAATTAAAATATAACTTTCGATAGTTAAACGGGCAGAGTAACGACTTACGGGCGAGAGTGATTTCTTAATACACTATTGAGGCTCGAGCGTGAACCCCTTTTATATGTTTCAAATGTACTGACTAAGATATCTGTCTACTTTGTATACTTTTGCTATTATCAAGGGTTACAACAATATACTGTATTATATATATACGGATACGTATATAATAAGGAAACAGTATTTCATCTATTCCCGCTGGATGTTTCATAGCTACGTCTTTCAGTATTCTACCTACTTCATACTTGTCGGTTGCTATGAAGAAAAGAGAACGCCATTTGTGATTAGTAGCGGGTGGAATGTGAGCAACGGGTTGAGGTTGATGTGCAAAGTATTCACGGAATAGTTGAGCAACTTTTACAGGACTATAAGTAGACTATTTTGTTGGTCGTTAATGGACAGATTAGATGTAGAAGAATCAGGGAGATTTGAGATTACTTTAATTATTGTTTTTTTGTTGCTCGAATTTTATTATCATAGTTGTTAGTTTTAGTCTCATAATTGGATTTTTATAGATTTCATTTGTTGCTTCATACAGCTCTCGAATGTTTTGATTATACAAGTAGCATGAGTTGGAATAAATTCCATAAAAAGTCAAAATGTTTAGTTGGTGGAATGCTCGAACATGTTAACTTTTCTTTAGCCTAATTAATTACTGGTCGGAATTTGTTATCACTTCCAATCAGATACGTTTAAGTCACAGTGACAAATAAAGATAATCTATGTTGCAAGTGAAATTATAGCATTTTTTAAACGGTGGTACATTTATGTGAGAAAGAACGGATTGATATATTGATAATGATTGACTACATATATGGAAATAGAATTCGGAAGGAGGCGAAGGAGCTATTTATTTAACAGTAAGTATCTTAGTGAAACACCCGAGGGGAGGACGATAAACACAAACCAAGTCGAGACATACAAATAGAAAATTAAATTTTCCAAAGCCCTGTCCTCAAAGGGAAAATAAAATGTGTCCTTTCAAAGTACAACTAGTTCAGAAACTAAACAAGGATAATCCCGATGAGAAAATAGAATCCTGTGAGGTTATGATGTTTAGATGTAACAACGACCTTAAGGTTTTGAAACAGATTGTTTTTCCAGGCGACATTTTATTTGAATGGTAGAGTAAATAGATAAAACTGTTGTTACTGTGCTGCTAAAAATCTGCGCTGAGTATTTTCAAAGAGTACAAAAGATAAATATTTGGGTAAGAACTGTAAAGAACAGAATTTTGCGGCCATTTTATTGAAGAAACGTCGAATTACTTAAAAGCGAAAAGTTTCTTGATTTTCTGCAAAACGATTTGATATTTCATATCCAAATAAGGAAGATGCGGATATCCCCGGATATCCGCGGAATAATGTACAACATACGGAATAATGTAATGCGAGATGTCTTGTGTGATTACCTAGGCACCTTTTTCCCAATCTTTTCCTAACTCCGCCCGCTCCTCTGAAGGTCAAGGTATTTACACAAACAAACCAAACAACATCGATAAATTAAACCTGATGTTGTGAGAACTAACAAGTACAAGTAGGTGCTCAAAGGAACTTAAAAGATTATTTCTTATATTGCATCCGCACACAGTGTATTAGTGGAATCTTCGAAATCTTCGCTTCCATTATTGATTAGTCACATTCTGGTAATCTTAATCTTTCAAACTATTATACCGACCTCCCGAACACAAAATTATCTAATTTCCTTCACCCTTATCCTTCCAGAATAGCTTTCTGTAATATCAACCATGCTTTCCCGTTCATTTGTAACAAAGGCCATGATATAAAATGCGCCGCTATTCACCCCCTATACGTAACATACAGACGTATAGATTGCCTCCCAGAATGGATGATAAGATTGAAGCAAGGCGACAGAGGAAGGGCGTGATATTGACCGGATATTGCAGTAAACCCGATTGTAGCTGCACGTCAAAAGTATAGAGATAAGTTTTATATATGTACGGCCTCAGCTTTGAGAAATATCGGGTCTCTTGTATAAAAAAGAAGGAAGGAGTCAAATATTAAGCGTTTAGTCATTTGTTGTTAAAGTTTGGGTGCTTTCGTTCTGGTGTACCTATTAAATAAATTGAAAACGAATTCCTTGAATGAAATAAATAATTGATTCTATGTGTAACACCAAAAAGGAGGGCGTCACCTGTCGGACTATTTTCTCCAATAACAAAATTAATTTTAAAGAATCACGTATGTCTTCATTTGTAAGTAATACAATAAATAAATAAATTCAGGTATTAATTTAGCCGCCATTTTAAACCGTAGTAATAATTAAACAAAGGAGTCCCCTTTTTTCTGCAAAATCACCACAGACCACATGCTTGCTTATGCACTTTTCTAAAGGATCTTTTTTAAAAAATGTTATTTACCAACGGATTCTTGTTAATTTACAAATATAAAATAATATCTTGCCTAAAATGATGCCTTGATCAGCGATATTTTTATTGCTTCTCAAGGTGTCAAATTTATGTTTGTTTTTACTTACTTACTGTGTTAGTTAAATGGAAGTGCATGATAGTCGATTATGGTACTTCCACTATTAGGATCGCAGGAAACCAAGAAAGTTAGAGATACCAAAAAGTTATTAAATACTTCCTAAAGCTAGTGGCGGCAGCTCTTAGCTGATAGGAATACTGTTCAACAACTACTCTTTATAAATAGAGACCTTTTTTGAAATAATTCTATTAAGAATACATGTATATATAGAATTCTGGAATATTAAAATATATTTATTTAAAAAATTCATATATATAATAATTACATGAAATTCTAGATTTATTTGGGTTTTATTATTTTTTTATGAATTATATTTAATAATTTATAGCAGATATTAATTGTGTACTAATACACTATTTACTCATAGAGGGCAACACTAACACCAAATAAACATTTAAAATTCACATATTTTTAGATTTCCAGGTTTACTTAATTTTCACATATAATTTATTGATTGCTTTTCTTCATACAATTACAACCGCACAAACAAACGAAAACACTGAACAAACAAAAAAACTTAAATAAAAGGCATTTTTTATAATAGAAAAAAGCTGAAAATTCCAAGATATGTGGCATGGGAAGCCCAGCGATACCCGTTCTGCGCGAAAGAAGGCTCTTCATTCCCATTCCGTTACATTCTCGATTACGTAATTGCGTTCGCAAATGTTTACATATGAAAATCAAAACAGAAAGCACATGCTTATTGATTGCCGGTCCGCCAATCAAATTATCTTCCAGAACCCGAGCACATTGTTTGAGTTTCTCCGGTAGCAGGGGAGCAGAAATCGTAGAAAGTTGATTAAAACCACAGCATCTCGCGCTATTTTCACGGCAACGCCATCTAGCGCGACTTTACGCTCGGATCTGCTGTATATGCCTTTCTCGTTTGCTCTTATAAGGTTCCTCGGCGCGAACGTCAGCGGAAACTCTTGCCTTTTATCTTTTTGAAATGCGTTCAATTATTTCCGGTAATACGGAATGATTCTCTTCTCTCGGCGTTGTTCATTCACAATTGTATAGAATATTGGTATAAAATACATTATAAAGTCCCAGGATATTGTGTTTTTGTATAGGCCAGACTGGTGTTTCCAGCAGTTGAATTCAGAATTCCGAGAATGATTGGAACGTTAACCGGTAAGAGTTTCGGATAGCCTTTGGACCAGGGGAGCAGAAAACAATAGAGGTACCGAAACATGTATATGCGTAGGGATTGGCGCCTCGTTTTGTGGTCGTGCAAACGAGAAGTGTGTGTATATTTTTAATTGATAAAGATAAAATTGTATAATTGGTAAATTTTTTGCTCAATGAAGGTATAGCATTTACGGTGCTTCAAACATTGAAAGAATTTGGTATAAAGCGTTTTACTGTTTTTCAAATTAAAATTCGTAAACTTTTGGATGCGTTCGAACCCATTCTTGAACTCCGATGGCGATAAAAATCGTTGTCCACGCATTCTTTGTTTGACTATTGGTAAGAGAAGTTCGGCGTTAAGTTAAGCATTATTAAGATGAAGGAGTATGCGACGTTATCGATTGTTTTTCCTTTTATTGATGATTTCTGATAAATAAATTATTGTATACCATTCAGTATTAACTGTTTTTCGATCCTCCAAAGCAATGTCTAGTATAACGAAGGAAAGAAGCGAATTTTTTCAACATATTTCCTTAAACCATTTAACACGAGCCTCTTTTTATGCTTGACCATAGATGATATTGTAGTATCAGAAAATGCAAATGTTAATAATATAAACAATCCTTTGACAAATATGCGTGTTGGAAACATCTACAATACCGCAACAAAAAACCTTCAAAATGATTTATCTAAAACAAATAAGGATACATATACATTAGTAACCAGAAAAAAACCTACGAGTGAGAAATTACCCACTAGAGAGGTGTGTCTGAAAAGAGCTACACAAAGAGCGGTCATCCACGTATATTGGCTACATAAAGATACTTCAGGGGAAGACTTGGAAATTAATTTACTAAAATCTAATTTTAAGAATATTTCATGTGAAATGCTCGACCCCAAACATCCTAACGAGTATGCTACCTTCAAGGTCTCTGTACCCTTAGAAGACCTGGAAGACGTGAAGAAACCCGAGTTGTGGCCTCCTTCAGTCCGTATTAATTGTTTTTTTACGAAAATACCCCAGTGAGACAGTGAGCACTTAAATCAGAAGAGACATGGTACGTCTTGGCATCGGCTCATGTTTGGAGACTACTTAGAGGAGTGTCATGTAGCAATACAAGAGCTAATCGCTTGAAAATAATGCATGAAGGTATTAGATGTCTCAGTAACAACTGTAATCAATTAGATTTAATACTTGAAACACAAAATGTTGATTTTCTTTTAATTAACGAACATTGGTTATGTGAGGCCTAGTTTAGGGAAATTTCCTTCACTAACCATCTACTAACGCCAATATTAAAATTAGATCCGACATAAGTAACTTATCAGTCTGTAACGTTTTTGAAATTTGTGCAACCCCATTGTCCTAATCATGGTCTATCGACCACCTTTCTCTAATTTTAGTGATTGCTTGAACTGCTTAAAGGAATTGTTGCAACTATTATTGTAACAGAATAAGTTTGTCATTCTTGAAGGTGACTTTAATGTTAATTCTTTTAGATCTACTGTGGCTGTGAACTCAATTATCGACATATTTAGCTGTTATCATTTTTTTGCATGTTTGATGTTCCAACTCGTGTTTGGGAGACCTCTTTTTCCTGTATTGATAAACATTTCCTGTGAAGTCTTTAGTATCTATTGTCTCGATAATCACATGTTCGACCATTTCTCTCAGACATCTGCAAATCCTGAGAATAGAGAGGAGAATGGAGGAGAAGGTATCGTACAAACAATATAAAGTTGTTTAATAATTACTTACTTAATGAAACTTGGCTTCCAGTTAATGAGTGTAACTCTTCGGATATTGCAATACTAAAATTTGGATAACTCCAAATGTACTACAAATCAATAAGAGTTTACAACTTCTTGGCGACATTAGCAGTAGGTTTCTTGGCATGAGAGATGCTTATCTGGAATGTTAAAAAAATTATAGTTCCACCACGATATGATTTCAATGAAACCTTCATACTAACTTCTAACAACTGCTAAAGAGCAGCTTGGTAAACTATTTGTGCAAAACACACTACACGACCGATTTCTGTCACTGCTTTAACCATAATAAATTTCAAATTTTACGAAAATAACATGTTAAATCTTAGCAACGCCATGCAGCGGTCGTTTGTAAAAGCTTACGAAGCTACCCTCGTATAATAATAACTATTTGGTTCTGACACAATGGCACGATTTCGTTGATATATACGTGTGATGTCAAATTATAATTAAAGAATTGGCTAAATTTGGTGTAATTTGTTGTTAAAACACCAATTTATTTTATTTGTAGTTCCTAAACCGGTAAAATATTGTAAGAGCGTTAATTCCGTACCTTTAACGTTTTTTGTATATTATTATAACTTACAGCCATGTAACAAGGGACTTTTCAAAATAATTTTCTAAATTTTCTACAAAAAAGAAAACAAGGCTACCTATCAATAAGTTTAATTATATTCACCTTCAAAATAAAACAATATATTTAAGTGTTTCTTGATTTATCCTTACTTCATAGAAAGATGAATAATTGAAGATGTATTGAAATAAGAAGCCGGTTGAATATAAATCAAAAACAAACAAAGAATCATCTACGTGATCTCATCGAGACGAGGTAGGACTTACCTCGGTATTCTGTGCATTTCAGCTCAGAATTTAGCTCCTCGTATCTAAATTGAATTGTTCTGTAATTGGATGTACCAATGGAGAAGAAATAGTATTATTATTTAATATAATTGGGCTTCCGACAGTCGCTATTAAATGTCCATAAATTGTAATTTTAATAAGACAATTAGATAGGACACCTGTATAATGAAGGGAAAACTGTTTGCTAGGATACATACTCTTATAATAGGGCAGCAGGATACCTCGGACACAAATGTAAATTTAAAAATTCTGAAAAACTGTTATAAATGTACGGTAAGGCACATATTTCATGATAAAATTTTTTTTAAGTAAATGCATCGCTGCTAGATGTCGCTACCTCACTTACCTTTTTTTAATGTAGTATCCTACTTTTTATTCGAATTTTGGAATCTACAGCCGTTTGTGATTACTTCTCTTATAGTTGCTACCAATTTATCGGGTTTACTTGTTGAGAAAGTAATTTTTATATATTTAATGTAACATTCAGCGTTTTATTAACATTTTTGATGAGACTTCGCTCGTGATTTCTATAAAGTACGTTCTTTTAAATAAAAGTTATTACTTTCCCAAAAAGCACAAAAGATAGGTTGGTAGCAGTTTCAAAGAAAATTATCACAAACGTGTCGGAGATTCCCAACATGGAACAAGAAGAAGGATATTCTACAGAAAAAAAAAAAAGGTTGTGTAGCGCCACCTTGGAGTAATGCAAAAAGTTTTGTGCCAAAATATGTACAGTATAACAATGTTTCCCATTAT
Source organism: Marronus borbonicus (assembly GCA_902655005.2). Classification (NCBI taxonomy): domain Eukaryota; kingdom Metazoa; phylum Arthropoda; class Insecta; order Coleoptera; family Scarabaeidae; genus Marronus; species Marronus borbonicus. The sequence continues at coordinate 5,775,241 of LR737387.1, forward strand.
GCACCATTTAGTTAAGAGAAAATATTTCTTTACGTACACATATTAATTAAATTCTAACTAATACTCTCGCCAATGTTGAACTAAGGAATTCCAAGACGTTACTAATGCAGAGGATACAACTGGCTACCACCTCCCCATCCGTAAGATTCAGCTATCCGCCTGTACAATCTCAAAGACGCATAGTTCAAATACCGCAAGCGACCTACAACGCAAAGTTAGTAAGACATTATTAAATCCGCATAATCTACAAACTTAATAAACCGGCTTCTTGCCAACGACGAGGGGAATACCCTACAACAACATAACAAATTAAGGAGATTTCTCAGACCCTCGAGGATGACCGCAAATTGATGTCCACTGCTTCGATACCTCCCTCTCGCACGATAACCGCGAGCAAGCTAGAAGGCCTATACAGGAGCGTGCTAGATGAACCCAGAACGAAGCAAGTTTTGACAAAGAGACTAGCGCAGGAATTGGTAAGGGAACATATTTCTGTGCAAGGGATGCGCTAGTAGAGTCCGGCTCGATTAACCGCCATTTTCGTTTGACATTTTGCGCATTATGGTCGGGGATGTTTATACGATGCTTAGGGGCGACCTGTAAATAAATCGTATTAACGAGGCTAATGTTACCGGCGCTGGATCTTTGATGTTTCAAGCTAAATGGTCGGTTAGATGGCATCATTGTATCATAATTTAAAGCTAATTGGATTCTAGGGGTTTACCAGGAACGGAGTTTGATGGGAACGTTAAACTGACGATTATATTTAATCGCTATTATATCATTACTCAAGAATTAATTACATTCTGCTCTTATCCGCCCACGTTTCACCGCCAATTTTCAACTTATTTTTATTTAATACCCATGCACAAAACCAATTATTATTTCTTTAAGTTAAATATTTGTTGATTGCAATAAAAATATGAAATTTGAATCAATATTTCGAATCTTATTTTTGGCTCCCAAAATCATAGGGTACGTGCCACCTTCGATGATTTTATTTTGTCTTTATTTCATTTTTTAAATAATGAAAGTTGGGAAATGTGGCCCAACTTCGCACACCTATTTTTTTTTTAATTCTTCAAGACTGACGTTTTATATGTATTTTATGCTGATTTCTGCGGTAAGTTTCGTTTTGTAGGCACCAGGCAAGTGACGGAGTACCTCGTAACGAATAGGATAAAATTCGAAAGTACCATTCCTTTTGATACGATTTAACTTCCACTCCATACAGTGAACAATGATAGTCGGTCGTTCATAAGTTGTACATTTTTATTAAACTGTTAATATTTCCCCATAGTTTGATTGCATGATTAGAGCTGAAAGGTTACAATTCGTTAAAAGTAAGAAACAATATTCAAGACATTGTCAATGCTTAATAAAAATATACAGTGGCCGGTACATGTTTTGTCTCCCCCTTGCAACGACTAAATATCGATACTATCTTCTGCGTAGCAAGGCCAAGTACTTAGGTTCAGCAACTAAAAGCACAGAACTGTGTTTACCATCACAAAAATCACCATAACTAAAATTTCGCTGTACAACTGGCGAACGACTGACTATCATTCGCTGAGTGGAATTTAATTAACCCGCCCTTTTGAATTTTTTCCTGTTTCTTTTTGTATTCATTCAATTTTTGAGAAATTCGAAAATGAAAGAAATAATGAAGACGATTTAGTAGCCACCTCGTCAATTTCTAGATGTTATTTTATTTGGTAGTTGCAACATCTCATGTCCGTCTTGTGCTGCAGATAAAATTTTGTTTTATGCTCGTTCCGTTTTCAAATGGGTGCTGTTGGGGGTTCTTATTACGAACTAGTATTTGGATTTTTGGAGGTTTGGTAGTGACAATGCTTTGTGCTTTCTTTGTAATCATTTATTTATATATGTGTATATATACATTTTATTGCCAATACAGCGTGTAAATAAACTGATTGTACAACAAACCGCAAGTTCATCGAGAGCCATGCAGAGATTCGAAATTTGTGAACAAATAAATTATTTTGAGATAATTGGAAAAAAGGAAGGTCTAAATCTCCCCATACTCTTTAATACACTGGCCGCAATTAAAAATGCACCACGAAAAATTGTTTACAAGGTTTATTAGTATCAAATATGCTTGTGCTACTTACAAGCACGCAGATGAAAAACAATTCAACAAAAGAAAAATAAATAAGGTGCCTATGCTCAGGTGTTAAAGGTAATTGCAATAAAGGTCGGCACTGCTGTGCTAAACATGTCTGAAATCGGTGCTGCCCAACCAAGCACTTCAAAATAAAATCTTCTCGGAGAGTGGTCCTTCTAGGTGTGCTTGAACCTGCTCTACGTTCTTTACCTTCATTTGGTATTCACAGATTCTAACACCGTAAGACAGTTAGTTAAAAATAGATCTCGTCTGCGAGGCATCACCCACGATTGCTCGAGACACAGGTTTAACTCAATTTTGTACAGTTAGTTTGTGGAGATGTGTGGAACATCTGGTTCTTATAGATGATGGAAAGCAAGCTAGACCAATGTAATACGATAAACAATCGTTTAAGTTGATCTTCAGAACTACATTTAAAAATTATAACGAAATACTTCAACAATTTTGGGGTGGTGCATTTTTTATTGCAGCCAGTATAACTAGTTATATCCTCGAGTTATAAAGCAGATAAAAATTGTTGAATTAATAAAATATTGCATCATAAAATTATGAAATATATCTCGGTAGCACCAAGTAGATTATTTATCGAGTAACACATTTTTAAAAAAGTAAAATTTTGTATATATGGCGATGAACACAACATGCGAAAATGACTGCTGAGATACGTAGTCATTTAGTAAATATAACGAGTTTTTAAAACAAAAATTATGCCTCCCCTTAGCTAGGGGTCGAAAAAAGCCTTTTTAATACGTCAACTGTCAGCTCGCATTACCCGCTATTTTTATCGAATTAATCCACCCCAATGCAGTAAAAAAGCAAGGTTTATCAACGCTACCTTTGACTCCCTCCGTCCTTCAACCTCCGCTTATTTAAACAACCCTCCTCTAGCCTATGATAAATTATTTATAATCGCGGAAACTACGCCAGAAAGTATTAAGTGATAACGACTCATTAAATTCGTATATTTTATACGTTGAGCTCTCACACTTGACGCTTAACGGCCTATACGTCTCACTACGAAGGGACCTTTCCGCCTTACACCCCCCGCACGCACGGCAATGGTAGTGGGGGTGCCCGTCACCTGCCTAGCGTATAGCGTGACTGAAAACGAAAAAGGTGGATTGACTTATCAATTATCGGGCCCGCTAGGTGCCGCTATCTGATACATAAAACCCTTAATGCTCGTCGATATCTGACGTCATCCTCACCGTTTCCTTCCACCCTCGATAAAGGTGAGTATATGATCGTTTAGAGAAGGATATGTGTTACCTATGGGGGAAAAAATGAAGGTTTGATATTTGCAGGAAATTGGTGTTAAGATGGAGGAAATTATGCCCACTTAAAAAACGACGTGTAATTATTCAAACAATGGTGAACGAAAAATAATTTTAATTGTAGAAAAATTGTAACATTTGCTATTTAACCGGAATTTTTGTGTGATGTCCTTGCTAAGGCAGTAGCTTGCTCTATACACTCAAATGCGATCAACCTAAAGTCAATCCAAGTACTATCTTCGTATTAACTTTTAACGTTAATGTTAGAATTCTGGTTAGGGTGTAACCAGATGGCTCAAAGACAAAGAATGGAGTCGGTGTCGGGATTTGTGGGAGTAGACCTAAAATATCTAAAACACTAAGTCTAGTCCAAACCGCCACGGTATTTCAAGCCGAAATAATAGGAGTGCTGGGGTGTATTGAACAATTAGACTGGCAAGCGGATAACTATCGATCTGTTGCTATCTATTCAAACAGTCAAACAGTAATAAAAGCGCTAGACTCCACACAGGCGAATCGAAACTGATGTGGAACTGCATGTATGGGAAGCCGAACTCAGGTGACCCTGGCCTGGGTACCAGAACACGAAGGCCATCGAGGGAACGTAAAGGAAGACGAATTAGCCCGAGCAGGCTCGTCACCTGTTGAAGATCAATGCCCAATGTACTCGGTGGGAATGGCATGTACCGTAATAAAAGCAATCACTAAACAATGGAAAGAGAAGAAATCTCAAGACTGGTGGAAGGTCATTCCAGGTCAGAGACAGGCCGAACAATTTCTGCAGGCTTACATTTACAGCAGATCTACTAAGCAGAGACAGGAAGTCCTGCTAACAGGACACTGTATGCTCAGGGAGCACATGAGTAATCTGGGCCTGACAGTGGAAGCGGCATGTAGATACTGGCAGGTGGTGTAGCACTGGCAGGAGTACGGCTCTCTGAAATGGGCTCGGAATACCCAAAAGCTGAAACCTATGTAGAGGGATCACTTACAAGATTGTTAAATCTAGCAAAGAAAACAAAGTTAACGTGGTTGATCTAATGAGAGAGGAACCAAAATAGATCTGGAAAGGTCGCAGTGGGATAGGTCAAGGACCACATCAGTTAGTAATCTAATCTAATCTAGGATATAACCAAACTTTCGCAAAAATTGAGTTATAGTTTGATTTTGTAGTCGAAATTCTCTGTTATAGATGGGTTTTACAAATTGGAAAGGAAGCTTGTCTTTATTAGTTCATTTTGTACATACTGAAAACTTAACTGTTCTTAACTGTTGCTAGGAAGCTAAAAAATTATTAAAATCATTTCATTCACCGTAAATTTAATTTCTTTTAATTAAATTTAAACCAATTTTAACTTTTGATTTATAAATAAGTAACCGTAAATGGAATTAGATGTTAAAATTTAAATTTTAAATTCAGTTAAAACAAATATAAATTGGGGTAAGTTCAAAATATTACATTATACTAAAAAGATGAAAACACGCAACTACTTCTTTTCGTGTATCAACATTAGGAACTATCAATCATTCTACTCGAACTGGCTTTATCATCGCTAAACCCCTACCGAATTACATCCAATTATAATACCGATAGGCTTCGTCATAATGTAACATTATTTGATAGACGATAATCTACTGCGGCAAACATTTCGCTATTGATATTAAACTCTGTAATTAGTGTTTGACTGTTTGACGTACCGGCTCTGACCCGCTGAAGGGATTAGTTGCACCCTAAAATATCCCCTACGTTCGACGGTCCCGGGAGGGATCCAACTCCCGGGTATAATCCCTTGCAGCAGTTCTAAGCCGTTTGATACTCTCTTAATTTGCTTTAGTTTGTTATATACAGTTGGCATATAGTATCTGGTGGTATTAATAACTATCCAGTTACTGACGGATCTAAGAGAAAGATGGTGCTGCGATGCAAGTTCGGTTTTGATCGTGTTTCCAGTTGTTGTTGAATTATGTGTCTAGGGAAAGTATACCGGAGAAACAACTAGCTGCTTTCTTTAGTAATAATACATTACTATTATTGCACTAATATGTTTCTAATGGGTGACAAGTTACTTACCTGCAAACAAGTGATGCATTCGTACGAATCGGAACTAAGCAAAAAGAAAATGTGGACCGGGATCCAGCAAAGTTGTTCGTTCACAAAACACCTTCAAGAAAATGATTGCTTGTTTCTTTCGTAATATAAGACGTGCCGCAAGCATTGCTTTGGAGGATCGAAAGACAGTTATCCATGGAATCACGAAAAGCAATCGACAATGTCACGTCATTCTTCATTATGATAATGCCAGCTTTACACAGCACGTTAAACAAATGATTATTTGAAGGAGAAAAACATTGAATTAATGTGTCTCTCTCTTTTTTTCCCCCTAACTGCCAAACAAAAAATGTATAAATATCAATTTTAATCGCCCGAAAGAAGCTGTTCAAGCCTTGGAAAACCATGTTCTGGAGTGGAAACATTTTGCGGGAATGCATGCAAAAGTATGTAAATCTTAATGGCGATTATTTTCAAAAACAATAGAGCGGTTGATACTAAAAATTCTTTTTTCCTTCACTGTTCAAGTAAAAACTTAAAAGGTATCAGTGCCATCCCAGAGTGATCCATCTGCGTTTAAAAATCAACAGATCACATTGCTGTTATCCAAATTGATGGCGTCGGTTGCGTTCAGAAATCCTGCACGGATGTCGCCCACAAATTCTTACGTTGATGCTGGAAGTTGAGGTGTCGACAAACAATTGCACAATCAATGATAAAATACCATGAAATCGACAGTAATAAGAATCAACTAACCGTCATTGCAGGAAAGTTATTTTTTTTTTATTTTAGCCGATAATAGATATATAATTGAGCAAAACAAAATAACAATTATTATTAATAACGAATGTAAGTTTTTCACAGCTTTTTATCTGTATGGTGGCCATAACGTGAAAAGGAATTGGTTAACGAATACTCCAATTACACACTACTTTAGTTGGATCTTAGTGTGCAGTAGTCATCCTCTTTCGAATCGTTTTTTTTTTTGGTTAATACTTCTCCAAATTTTATTCTAATTATACGATCCTCACTTTCTGTGTGGCATTATCACGTGGTGCATAATCTAAAAACAAGGTACAACTTAGTGCTATAATTATAACATTATAATTCTAATAAATAGTATGCTGAAAGTGTTCCCCATTTGCTTCGACACATACATCTGCTTAATTCTCTTTTAATATTTTCAAAAGCTATAATGTTTTGGATGAAATGTATATTTTATTCTTCAAATATCCGAGTAGAAAGAAATCCAGAGGAGTAAGGTCTGGTGAACGAGGAGGCCACAAATTGCAACTAAATAAGCGGTTATAAAAATTTTCCTGAAGAAATGCAAGTGTTGCGTATTGTAGACTCATCTTGCTGAGAGTTCCCATTTTGGAATTGATCATCGCGCAAATGGTTCCAAGAAAAATCGGACTCACAGTTCTTCTTCTGGAAATTTCAACGGAAACACCAACCTTGATTGGGTGCAATGGAGCTCATTGAAACTCATGTGGGTTCTTTTGTGAGCTAACAGATCCATTCAGATGAAGCCACGTATAATTACTTAAAAATGTGATATCTAAAATATCATGTTGTTATTTAAATGTTCCTTAAACCAAGCACAGTCTTTCATAGTCAACTGGTAAACGTTCCTGTGTACAGTTAGTACCTTACATGCATGCTTATGTAGCAGTTTCTTCAGTGCTTTCCAGCAGAATTCATGCGACACTTCTGAAAAAGAACAAGGCATATTTTATTTATATATTCACACATGGGTTAAAATGTCATGTTACCAGATTGGGCAAATAGTTGTCGTAAAGATTTTTCAGGGCTTGCATAAATTTCTCCTTAATACCATCTACAACTTCATAGAAGAGAACTGTATTTCTCCCAAAAAATTTGCCTTTCCACCTTTCTCTCGAAGACGTTGCACGAAAAGGCACAAAAGTTGCATAGCTTATCGCAACATAAGAACAATTTTGAGAAGCGTTAGCTGAATTGAGAAGCAAGCAACGTTATGAAGATAACGCATTTTATTTATTATAAAAGCTAAGTTAACTACAAACGCAAAAGACGGAGGACAAAACAAGATAAGCAAACGTAAGCCCAAACTTGCAGGATAGAATGCAATATGAATGCTATACATGTGAGCTCGTTTGAAAGAAAAAGTTATTTTTTTATAAAATTGGAGGTAAATATGCAGTACCTATACAAGTCGTATAGCTTCTATTGTTGATTCTACATTTACTATTTTAATTGTAAATAAATCTTGTACCGAGTGAAATGAGGCGCAAGCAGCTGCAGTATTTAATAATTGAAAAACCTCGTGCATGTGTGTTGGGCAAGATCGAGGAGATAACAAAATTTTGAAAGCGACTAAATAGACTCGTACGTTGTCGACGTAAATAAGACGAAAGTCTTCTCCTGAACATATTTAGTCGTTGCAAAAATGTTGCTACTTCCTCTATATTGCCCATCACCGAATTTACATCTGCACTCTTGGTTATAAATTTTTCCAACCATTCACCCAATAGCAGCACTAACAATTACAGAAATCTTAAAATAATTTTAAATCCTCCGCATTAAATTCCATCTTACAACCAAGAAAATGTTTTGCCCTTACTACTTAGTTAGATTTATAATTAGCAATGTGTATATTATGCTGAACGACCACAATATATAAGTAAAGACATGAACATGTGTAACTACGAACGTATTTCTACACTTCCCCATAGATCGCTCCAATCCATTCCTTTGTGGAAAACGCGTTGGAGATATTTTAATTGCATATTCACGCGGACAGATATATGAACGCGCTTGATGTATTTAGTGTGATTAATACGCCGAACTAACGGAAGCAGATTCACGTTTAAACGTTAACGTTAGAGTCTGCACGAATGTTATTTGAAGCTTTAGCGGGGTAAAATAAGCGTCCCATCACGTTCAATATAAAATGGAGTGATTGATTTCTAAACCAACTATATATTTGTATTTGGCTTACATTGCTTTAATTCAACTGACGGATATTTTTAATTTTTCACTAGATTCATATTCGGCAAGAGGAGATCCCGTCCTACCAATTACGAAAGAATTCGTTCTATTTTAAATGGCGAATTAAGCTACTGTGTATGCTTTTGGAGTTTTTATAAGATCAAACCCGTTTATTTTGAGTACAAAGCACATATGTTTAGAATGTGGAGAGTTGACATGTCCACACCTTACGAGTTTAATCTTGTAACAGATCAAAAGAAACTGCTTCGCCTTTGAAAGTTTGTCATCTTGCGATAGATCGACCAAATGTTGCGCTGAGATATTGGAATGTACTGGACTGGTGGCCAGCTAAATGCAATTATTATAAAATGCCTACTTATTTATTTGAATACTTTTTACTTATTTAATTAATGCTTACGGCTTACGCGACTGTTGTTTCCTGTGGTGCGGCTCTGGGGTAATAAAAGTAATCAAGTGCTAATGACGATTGATTTCAACTATGATTATAAAAGTGGTTGAAATGAGACAAATTACGTTAGTAACAATAAGTTGAAAAAACAAGCGCGCAAAATATGAAGATAAAGATATGCTGCGCCAGAATAAGATAGAATTAAATATTAATCGGTTTGAATAACGGAAATTTACAGCAACAAACCATTCAGAGCAACAGTTTAAAACACAAATAAAAAGTAAGGCGCGATTTCATCTGAGAAGCGTATTCTAACGATGACTTCTGATGCCGCGTGATTGTTGATTTCTTGGGTGGAAATGGTGACCCTGGCTTACGGATCCCTGATGATTTCGAGCATCTTCTTAATAGGCACTTGCAGAACGCACTTTAAGCACAATGGAGGCTGTAGTTAATGCCTCTTCTGTATGGGGCACGTAGCGACTTATGCGGGTCGAACTGTTGTGCAATATCACATAATTTTCTTTCTTACCTATCTTCGTGGCTTCTTTGGTCACAACAATCCTCAAATGTATATTCTTTTATAAGGATAAAGGCGAAAAATTGCCCTTTACTTCTTTTCCTCAGCAGTTGGGATTTGTTAAAGCCAACCGCCGTTGGAACGTTGGTCACACGTCCAGTCTCTTTGGTCGCATACATTCAATAAAATATATAAATGAAATCGATTCCGTTATAATCTGCTTATATTTTTATATCCTTTTTTTTCAAACTACATTCTAAATCGCGCGCTACGAAAGATAAACTTAGACGACTTACTAAGGCTTCGTAAATACTTTTAAATGAAATAGTTTTCCATGAAAAACTGTCGTTCCACGTCTCCCTCGGTAACTAATGAGGGCTTCTCTAGGGAGCGAAGTATACTTTCCTTTCATTCAAGAGCTAGAAGCTAGCGCTAACAAATAACCATTAAAAACAAATATTTGCATACTCATTAGATATTCAAAAGGGACGCCGTGCCCCTTCCATTTCTTCCCTTACTTTTTCAGTGTCGTGATGTAGCACTCGTCGCAGATAATCACCGGATACTCAAATGTAAATGTAAAAGGAATGAAAACGATGTGCTGGACGACATTAGCGAAGATTCAACGAACGCCAGAAGACTGTTGAATTCATAGGGACTATAGAAATGAGAAAGAGCTTGCTGGGGGAAAGGGTGGCGAATAAAATTAAAAGCTGTGTTGCCTTCGCGTACATTGAATTCTAAGAGGAAAGCTTTTACAATGGGAAGTGTTTGAGATAGAGACGGAAAAGAAGATTCTTGCCTTAGTTCATCTTTATCAACATGAAGTCTACTTTTTCATTTCTTTTCCCTTTAGCCATTCCTATAGTTAATCCCTAAGCAAATTATTCTTCCATACTAGATAGGAGACGTCGGCGTATTTAGTCGTAAGCAAATTTCATCTCAATTTTGTAATTCGGCGCAACTGAATTTCGTTACGTCCCCAAACGAGACGAGAGACGAACCACTCTAATCCGATCATCTCGTCTAACGACCCATCCACGACCGATGTTCGTTCGGTAAAAATCCCATTTGTCTCTCATTGTCGTCGTCCCAAGGCACAATGTTTTACATTGAGTTCATGGCTAATATCCTGTGTACAATGTGGGGAATCAGTAGTGACTCACCTGCATCTATCTAGACTTGTATAATTCTGGAAGTATTGGACAATCTTTCACATTTATTTAAGTATGGTTCATACAGCGGAAACCTAAGTGTGCATATTCATCAACATTAGGGAATACCTTGTTTTAATTTTTTTAACTCTCCTTTAAATTATTCTAGAGAATTGGCAGCTTTGAGTCCATTAGGAAGTTCGTTATAGAAAACTGCAGAAAAATCGTATTAATTAAGCGTTTTCACATTACTTTATAAAATCAATGTTTCGACGTAACCATTTCTTTTAATAACATGTTAATCTCTCGAACGGAAGGAAGCTTGAGGATGGGAAGAGGATATCATAACATTAACATACAACTCCAGACTTACATCATATAACTTGCTTTAGTGTAATAAATATAATTGGCGATCCCCAAAATATTATTCCATATCGTAATCAAGACTTAACATATGAGAAGTTCTTGTAGAGACAACATTTTCACGACATCGTAAAAGTTGCGATTGCTATTAAAAAATGGGACTTAATTTGATCTCCACAAGCTTGCAGTGGGTTCTAAAGTTCGTATTCCACTCCAGCAAAAGTTCCAATTGTTTTAAGTTAGATTTCGATAAGATAAGATAGATTCTGGAATAGACTCATGGTACTGTTTACAACGTATTGAACTCAACGTTGTCAGTGTTGCCGCGCAGGGGGCCAGATCTAGTGAATTTTTCCATCCAATCCAACTCCATTTCGTGAATTCTTGCTATGGCGACCACTAAAGTGTGCTACGGTGCGTTGCTTGAATGAACAAAACATTCACTATCTTCAAACGAAATTTTTGCTTTTAGCTTATCAAGTAATGATGCATAGTGTGCCGCCGTCATTGTTTTTCCTTTTTCAAGATAGATGAGATTAACGCAACTGCAGACTATCCCAAAAACCAGTCGCCATCACTTTTCCAGCCCATGGAACAGCTTCGACACCAAAACTCCCATTTTTTTCTCTTAAACTGCTTCGGCAGGGCTTTGGAAATGTTCATTCGAATGTGTGTTTGGTCTTGACTGAGTGAACGCCTCGCCCAATAACGCCACCGTAATGTTGAGGCTTGAAATTCTCGGACTACCCTCCTTGTATATCTACTTCTCGAAACATGTTAGGAATGTTAGGACAGCAGCTACACTCAACACCACATCATCACGAGACGATAGGCGCTTTGGAAATAGCAAAAAGCCTTAGGAATTGGAGCATGTGTCCTCCAGATTGGGTTTTTGTATTCAATAGCAGAAAATACACAGAAATGCGATAATCCATAAACTACGGTTTCCCAAACGTAACTACCTATCAACGATTGCAACTAGCGCCCCAGATCCGCAGAAGGACTGATGAAATCCTTACGCAGGCAAATTTGCGAAATTTTTAAGGTATAGAAACTAATACGTTTGGTACTTTTAGCATGGAATTTTCCAACAAAAAAAAAACAAATCATTTCCAATGCGACACGATATTTCGAAACTCTCATATTTAAAACGGCTTTCGACGCCAGCGCCGCGAACAAGTGCGTGACTAATTGAAATATCTCGAGCGAAAGGCGAAGAAGAACGGGAGAAAAAAAAAGAAAGGAACGAATATAACAAATAATAAAAGCGAAGAGATACTTTCGAGGAGGATATCAAAGGGGCTCTCAGTCGAAAATTTATGCCGCTATTTGTCAGCCGCTTGTAAATCTCTTACGGCTGATTGACAGCGCAGATGCAGATGTTGCTGTCGTCGTCGTTCGTGAAATTGGATCTGTATGCAAGGCAGAAGGCAGCGGAAGCTTTAATTATTAGATCCCGATGGAATTCGTATTAAAATAATATGCGATGATCGTAGCGATGATGATGACCATGATTATAAAGTTGTATGTATTTTCGGGAACTTTATATTACGCTGGATATAAATCAGTGTCTAGTTAGGAGGATGATCGCCTCGGAAACGATTTATTTTATGACAATTTCGGGTTGAGAAATGATCTACTTACGTTAAAAAGATCTACATATAATATGTCAATTTACTGCACATTCGTCTCACTGTATAAATAGATGGAATGAAGCACGGATGCCTTCTTGTGTTTATTGTTGATAAAATTCGACTCGGTCGGAGCTTTAAATTTTAATTAAATTATAATTTACGGCATTCTCAATTCAATTTCTTTGTTGGAAGATAGTTTTAGAGACGACAGTTGAGTCATTTCCACGCGTGGTTATTTTGAAATATTTAGTGGAGCTAATAACATTCTTTCTTGCATAAATTTCGATCAAAATCAAATACGTTCTTGAATAAGCGAATTAGTAAACAAATCTTTTATATCTTCCTGTACATCTTTAAATGTTATAAATATAAGGTCATACATAGCGTTACTAGAACTTGTACTTAAGCAGAAAATTTGGTATAACTTAAGTCTGCTATAATTTTAAGCTCATAGGCGCGATTCATTCGATGACAATTTATTTTTACATGAACCCAGCTTCAAATTAAGGTAGGTTTAATTAGTAGGTGCGAACGCCCGTAAAAACAATTTAATCTATTACCGTACTACATTTCAAAAGCAAAGAAAAACAGCTACATACTTTTTACTTTTTAGCCTGAAATTCCCGCTGTAGCGTTATATAGCCAAAATGCTCCGGCTACCGCTATGGGAGATGGTGTACTTTAGTCGCTTCACTACTTTACTGGATTGTCTATATGTATGGTTGCTGTTTTATTATTTCCATTGTCCTTAACGTCATTTGAAAATTCTTTTATCTTTTCCTGAAATTATTTGAAAAACTGAAAGTTCTGCAATTACCATCAAACAGTTTGTTAAGTGTCGTGTCGCCAATATTGTAACATAAAATAGAAAACCACAATCAAAATCAAAATCATCTGTTCGTCAACAATTCTAGGCAACAATTTAGCTTCTTTATTCGAGGCACATGATACGGCTGTCGCATGTTTCGTCTGCCGAATCTGTGTAACGCTTTAACAAAGTAAAAAAACATAATCTAATGATGTGAGGAAGAAATATAAATATTTTTTTTTAGTTGAAAGCAACATTTTAATTGTTAAAAATAGTTAATCGGGTTCCCTTTCACCTACGGAAATACCAAAATCAAAAAAACCAAAAAAGAGGTTAAAAATAATTTAGATTTTACGGTATATCCGTTTAAGTTCGTCCGATTAGAGCTTTCATACAGATTTTAGAGCAGAAATCTTTTCTCTAACCAATTTTTAATAACCATTCAACGTTTTGCTTTATTACGAATCCATTTGAAGTCATTTTGAGGTAAATCCACAAAGCGCACCCATTAGAAGGAATCTTAGAGACAATGAAATCTTCTCCATTCGAATTGGCGGGTAAATTAGATTCCTATATCAAAATTAAGTGCAAATTTACACAGCGATCGGGCGGGTAAAGTTTGCACAGACCTATTATGCCATTACAGTTACGTGTGTCCGTCATTTGTTTTTACTGTAACGGAACTTCCCCGGTTACTGGATATGGGTTATGCGGCGTATTAACCCTTTCTAGTTGCTAAATCAATATGGTAGCGCGTAATTCCTTAAACTGTGTGTCCGTTGGGCGACAGGCTATGGGTCTTCGAGGACGGGAAGTTGCAAAGGTTTTAAGTGCTTTAATGTTTATTTTGGTTTAATGCCGCCCCTTTATTTTGAATCTCTGCATGTATACAGGGAGGATCACATTAAAGCGATATAATTGAATTTTAGGAAAATTTATGAGATTTATCAAATAATTGGAAAAATCTGGGGGTTTCATTAAAAAGCAAAATTGATATTAAATACCAGTGAAGGGTCTAGCAAATTGCGAAAAGAAATAAAGCAAGAAGGCATTAAATTGAAAGTTGAGATTATGTTGATGGCAATGTGGTGTGCTGTAACGGTAAAATGGGGCATTATTATTCATTTTGAGAGAACTGTGCATTTAACAACATTGTAAAGACGCAGTTAAATAGGTTGCCTATTCTACAAAGGAATACTGTTTGTTATTTCGCAGCTCTTGCAACAATCTGCATATATTACATAATTAACGGAGAGAAGCGTCGAAATCCATGCTTTGCCAAAATATAGTAGACAGTATATTTAACAGATAAAGATGTTATTTACTTGTGTTGCATTTAGTTGTGTTGGTCTTTGTTGAAAATAGCTGCACACTAAATGTCACACTCCCGAGGAGGAAAGAAAAAGAAATAAATTTAACGAAAATTACATATTATTCAGCAGTATTTCTTTTTCATAATTTCTTTCAATTTCGGGGGCGGTTAAAATAATATGTTTTTCCGGGATCGTCTTTGAGACCAATTTCTAGAGTGATACTCACCAAAAAAATCGTAGATAATCATCTGTTGGTTGCCTATTACGTACAAGAAGAACGGCGTAAAAAACACAATCAGAAAGGATTGTTTATAACTGCAAGGTTTACAGAATTTCATTGTGGTCGTGGTTCCGTTAGCGATGATTTTCGTGAAAGTCAAACGCAAAAAAGGTTCTTGTCAAGTAAACACATCATAACAGTGACGAAACTTGAATACATTCGTATGAGCCAGAAATTAAGCAACCAATTGTTTGGATGTTCTCACATTAACCGAATTCCATAAAAGATGATAAAAGATTCGTTCACAAAGCACTGGATCTACCTGCGGAACAGGGTAGGAAGCTGTGTAGTTAATGCAAAGTATCTTAACTTCCGAAGGAAAATTTGGTGATCAATAGAGTTGAATGCTTATGAGAAGCCGGTGCATATGACGTCCACTTGGCCCACGCGATCAAACTTCTCCGCAATGACAAGCATGACCATGCTGTACAGGAGATGTATATGATCTTATCTTCGTGAGCAGATTTTAAAAAAGCATTTGTTTGAAAACCTTAGAGTTGGATAAGATTGATACTGATTTTAGTTCTTCACGTCTGCAAAATCCTCCTTCTTGATAAAAGGCATATTCGTGCTATTTTCTTTAGGAAATTTGGAGCATTGCAAACACATATCAAAGATTAATAGCTTGGCAAATACGCGAATACAGTCTCCGGCCAGAAGGGTTGTCGATTTATTCTTTAGCCTTTTAATAGATAAGATAACATCATCAAGCATAACTATGAAGTGACAGTGGAGGAAGATTTGATGAAATGTCAGGGGGAGGAGCAGTACAAATACACTAACTTGAAGTTATTCGCAAATGTATTAACTCTATCCTGTGGATCAGTAAATTCGATGCCATTGAAATGTATCATTCCCGCAATTCTGAACATGTTCTTGTTTGTTTGAACAAAATCCCAAAAAGCCTTAGGATTTGGCAACGCTTTGTTTTCTGTTGTCATTACATAGTCAAAGTATCCATTACCTATCTCTTGTTTTATGTATCTTCTCAGCCGGTGGAATTCGTTTCTGTGATGCATTTTTATTGCTAATCCATCCTTCATACTTTTTGCGGGTTGGATCTGGTATAGACATATCCAGAGTCGTGTATATCATCCGATAGAATTCATTCAAAACCGAATCCACATTTTGAAAGTTATTAAGTGATAACCAAGTCCAAAATAACAGAATCTGTGTATGACTGGTGAAAGTTGGCTCTTCTAAAGTTGAATCTGAAGATGTTGTTGCAAGGGAACAAAGTAGGTTTAATGACGCCAGTTATTATAATACAAACTGTTAATGATGCATGATAAGAATCCTCGGCAACAAATGAATCTGATTCGTGTTCAACGCTGATATATTAAGTATTAGGTTAAGTATATTAAGTAGATATTAAGTATGGTGTTAAACTGAGATAAGCCCAATTTACTTGCTAAAAGTCATGGATGGAATCAGGAAAAACGATTGACAACGTCGCATCATCATGATGACGCTAACTCTCACAGAGCACGTCAAACGAATTAATGTCTGCTTGCCCGTGTTTACCTGATTTATCGCCTCAAGAAGTTGTTAAAGCCTTCAAAAAAGATGTTCCACCTTGAGAGCGGAAAAAAGGTTTCGACAATTGATTCGAAAATCTTAATATTTAGAAAAAAAAAGGAAACTTCTGCCAAAACATTTTTTTCTTCCATTCAACGTATTAGTGCTAAAACAATGTACGCAATTGTTATTTAAAGCAATAACGCTGTTCCTACTCAATTTTCCCATAAATGGCTCCGCCGCTAGTAAGTGGCGCACTTTGTATATGCAAACGTCGCGCGCTAACTAAAGGCACGTGTTCCGTTCACACGGTACTCTCCTCTCCGTCTACAGATGCACCCATCAGGGCTTTATCGGGTTGTTTGTCTGCGCTCCCAAATTACATCTGTTGATACTGCATTTATTTTGCATACATTTAATGGTGTATTGGCGTATGCGGTATTTTGATATGGTACATTCTGCGGAAACTCCGAATAGCAAACGTAAAATTATGCTCTAGTGGAGGTATATTTTACCGTTTCCGTTTATAATGAAAACAATAACCGTTTCTATGTATGAATACATTGATTTAATTCATGGAAATGGCGGCGTATTTTGAATGGTAGACGGATCGTAATAATATAACGTGTTTTCGCATATGTATCGAAAAGAGACGTGTACGTTCACAGCACAGTACTCTAGTTTTTCTTTCATAGAAAAATATTCTAGGCATGAAAGGGGATTGGTTTCTTTTTTAAATCATCAACTCAACAACTGAATTTTTAAGTTTTTAAATCATTTTTTAATGAATTTTTGGTGTGAAGTAAAACTGTATTTGTAAAGGGTGGCCAATCGAATCTCAGTCAATCGAATCTGTTGAAAAATGGAACATCATAATGGAAAAACGACGTTCAATATTCCATATATTGAGTATAACCACTATATACATAAAAATGTTAAAACCACAAGTTTTGCTTTGAGAACCACTGCAATTATAACAACACTATTTATTTCGCCTTCATTCAAGTTCATGACTCAAACAAGTATGCGTTGTCAACCAAATCGTAATTGTAAATTTCGACAATTATATATTTTTTAATTTTTTTTCTCAACAAAATAAAGAAATAATTTTTTGATCGAATTTATTTGACTAAACATACATATATAATCTCTTGAAACAAATAATCTCAGTAGTTTGATTTAAAAATATATCTGCTTGATTTAATATAGGTAATAGGGTTTTATTCAACAATATAGTTCCTCCTTTTAAAGAATTTCGTCGGTTTATATATATTTTTCTTTACCATTTATTTAATTGCGGTTTACAGTATGCCGTTACATTGAGAAATATATCATAATGTTGGTATTACTATTCCATCTAAATGGTTAACGCAATAGATCCTTTCTTCGTTTTAGAGAAGAAAGCACCCATTTATGAATATAAAATACATAATCTGCTAAAAAACAACTTTATTAGCATTGTAGGCTAACTAACAAAAGTACGTAGAAGCCCAGAAACCTGATGGAAAGCTAATCTGATTAGATTAGTTTTTCATATAATGTTGTTCTATGAGCCGGCACACTTATGTGATGGCTCTTAAATTCCTAACTTCATAATACGCTAAGCACAATTTACTTGTTGCTCAAATTTAAGTTGACAATCTACACTTAATTAACACACGAACGGAGCGGCGCAGCGGGAGCTTATTCCCGTGGTTCCCCAAAATCACTACTAAATTTAGGGAAGCCACATTGTTTTGCTTGATTATACATTTTTAGTTTTGCGTTCAGTTCATTCGCTGATTCGAAAGTGATGCTTTAACTTGAAAAAAAAATGCCAAGACCGAAACTAAGCATTTGGGAACATTTTAAAGAGCGCAGTAAAGCTGGAAATACTGAAAAATGGGCGAAATGCGTAAAATGTGTGATGGAAATGCGAGGAATTCCAGCACGGACGCTGAAGCATTTTATTAAATGGCCGGGAAACGAAAAAAAAAGTTTATCTGCTACAGGACAAGGAGATGAAGAGTGCGAATACGTTGATCCGTCTTCAAGGTAAATAAATTTCAAACTAAATTGCTGGACAGGTGAACCGATTACTTACGTTTTAAACTGGAATATCTGAAAAACCAATCACTGGATTAGGATGTGGCTTGCAGCAATATTTTGCACATATTAGTAAAACTAAGAAGGATATTGCCTTGGAGGCAATATCTAACGCCAGTGAGAAATTTGGAGTGTCTGTATGAAACACAGTTACGGATAATGCTAGCAATATTACTAAAATGAGAACAGACTTAGAGAATGATAACTTAATACTTCACGCATGTCTTGAACCTGTTCGCATTGGATTTGACAAAGATCTAGAAAACTAGGAAATAAATTAACTTTATCACATAGAGTTCGTTGGAATACTATGACAGATGCAATCCGGTAATTCTTCGAAATTTGAGGTCAACTTGTTTAGCTGTGCCAAGACTGTAAAGATGTCATAGATGCCGACATTATTACAATCATTAATGACATAAATATTGCAATGAATGCTCGAATAATGCTTAACAACTTGAAACCGATTTCTGTTACGTTAGACAGACATCAAAGGGGTAAGACGACTATTCCTGTTGCTGTCGCAACTGAATCTCAAAGAGCAAGAGTAAATATCTCGAACATCGACCATCGATTAAATTAACCAATAAAGAGAACAAGCATACACGTATTTAAATCAAAAAACTCAAATTTCATTCCATTTGCAATGGTGCTTTTAACTGAATCCATACCATTTCCCGAATATGTATTTGGAGCTCAATGTAAAAAGATGCAATCAATGATATGGTAGAAAGGAATTATTATTATTGATGATGCAAAATGGTCAAAGAAACACGGCTTCTTGTCTTTATATGAACAGTTGCTAATTGTTAGTGAATCTGCGGCTACAGCATCACTTGAATGTTTAATAAAATAGAAAATAATACAATCGAGATTACGTAATAGTGTTGATAATAAAAAAGTCGGAAAATTATTATTATTTTTTTAAATATATAAATCATGCAGACGAAAATAAAAATGATAATACTGATTGGATTTACGATAACGCCATACCAGAACTATCGTTTGGAAAGTTCCTGCGAGGAATGAAATGAAGATATTCCATTCGCAACATTACCAACGATGTTATAAAACGTACTTACACAGGATGAGTTCTTTTGGTTTGTTATATGTCATGCATTCTTCAGAATAGTTTGTATTATTTTTGTTTCTTATTGTTGTTGGCATTTATTTAAAATTAAAATATCCGCAGGTTTCGCTCGTCTCTGGCAACTATTTTTTTTTTACACTATCTTACATTAGGAATACGATTGCGATTGCTCTGGTTCATGCGACGGAAATTGTCGACGACGCGCGCACGATTCTAACATTTTGATGTCAAATAAGAAGGATTGTATCTAGATTCAAACAAGTTGTTCTTAAAAAAATGTGCTTTCATTCAAATAGGTCTTTGTTGAATAAAATGAATAATTTTGAAGGTATCGATTTGTTTGATCCAAGAACTTTGTTTCTCGGTGTCGCAGTGTTGGGATCCATTTCAGTCGATATTTCTTAATTTAGTCAGACATTATTTATTGCAATAAAAATCTAAAAAAATGTATTCTGAATTGGTAATTTACACAACTTCGCCCATTATTTTAAATTTTTGTATAACTATTTATTAAAAATTTTTAAAATTTCGCGGACAAGTTAAGTTTGGGACTGCGACAATCATATTTCCAGCAAATCCTTTATTGTTATCAATGAAATTTACAAAAATTTGCAGATAGGTCGTTTATTGATTGTGAAAATGGTGTATTTTTTAATTGTTCGAGCAATAGCGTTTAAAACAACAGCTCTATTTTATTCCACTTTTATTTTTAAAAAAACGGGTTGGTATTGCTCGAACCGTTCGATCAGAGATTCGTGCAATTAAAAAACGCGCAAGGCTAACAAAAAGCTTCCACAATAACTATTATGAAATAATTGTCGATAAATTGGCCGATAACAGATTAAAAATCATTAAATATTTAGCGAAAAAGTCCCCACGCTCCCTAACTGAAACCATATTTTCTGTGATTACTAACGTGGATGTGGGTTTTAATAATTTATAGTGCAAAAAATTGCACTTTTTAATCTAATTTATCTCTACTAAAAATATATGCAATAAACTTATTGTATTTGAATATTTTCACAAAAAAATTGTTATATATTCCACTTTTGCTCCTTTCGCCATCTATCAGTACGTCGGTTAAGTTTCTATTAGCCAGGTTCGGCGAGAGCTGTCGCCACATATCTATCTAGGTGCATTTTCTAATCTTGGTCTTAATCTTTTCAGTAATTTTTAGTTTTAACATATTTTTCCGCGCTTAAAATCAATTCCTTTCACTGATTTCATGATAAATAAAAATAACTTTGTTCCTGCATTCCTTATACACGTACTGCAATTTTCGTTTTAATATTTCATCGAAAACCAAAGCAAAATGATATATTACCCACGGACCCTCTTCAATCATGGGAGATTACACGACCTGACTCAGCTATCTCGGTGATTAGCGCCCCCTCAATATGCATTCTTCCCGGCTGCCCAATGCGTAAATCTCCAGCTTTCGCCGTTTAACGTCGCGTGAATGAGACGGATAAGTGACAAGATCGGTACTTCACCGAGTTTGGCGTTTCGTGTGATTATTACGCGCAAGTCGCGCGTGGCGCCATCTGTGCGTTTTCCCGGCGCGTCAAAAAATAGGATAAATTTCGCAGCATTAACTTTATAGCGCTTTACGGTGAAACGCTTCCCTGTATGCAGCGTTATATCCGCTATCGCGAGGAGAATCCTTTTTGTGGGCTATCGGATGATGCCAGCGCGTTGACAAATGAGTTTGCGAACCGTGCAGACGATGCAAATCTTCTGCAACGGTGACGTTTTGCCGTCATCGGCTAAGCTTCGAGGAAAAATTACAGCATGCTCATTTCTGCAGGGGGGAGTATATGTGGGGGCTGCTATGTACGGTGCTTTTTGCGCTGTCGTGTGTTATATAGCCTTTGTAATTGATGTATGGCATTTTAATTATGTCGGCGGTATAATGGCGGTGGTTATTTATTAATTCGCAAACTCGTGAATGTGGGAGGAAATTATAAAGGAAGGGGCTCAAAAGAGACTGTATAATATAGCATCTTTCTCTAGCGCTTTAAATAGCGTTTTTGGTTGGAAAGTTGAGATAACATGTTAATTTTTAGCGGATTTTTAGCTGTGCAACTTCTACTCTGCTACTCTACCGAGTAAATATATTTTGAGTTTATTTACAATGTCGTCATATGTTAGATCACAGACGATAACAACAATGTTGAGTGTAGGCTTTCACGACCGTAATCCATAGTAGAAACGTCTTTCGGGTGATGTCGTGTAGTTAATATTTTGCTTGATGTTTCGCTGACCATGCTGTCAGCTTCTTCAGAGGATTTCTAAAGACTGGTGTTGTTGTCTCTTGCTCCTCGTTATATATCCCATTTCTGTTCCGCTTTGCTGATCGATCCAACAATAACCGCGAGTATGCTGATCCATCCAACAACAATGTTACCTGAGGTGGTCGTTAATGTGTAGTCAGAAAGCTTGGTTCCGTACGTTTGATCTATAGATTTGTTGTCTATATTTCTATGTTCATCGCAATCCTGGTGATGAATAAGAATTTTCATAAGGATCTCTGCGAAGTCCTTCTGGCTGCAAATATACGCTTCCAATCCAGTCTTTCTGGTTCAAACATTTTCTGGCGAAATAAACGGATGAAAATATTCCCGACGAGTCAACGTTACGAAAAAACTATCTCCCAAAAATATACACAAAAGCTTTAAACAATATTAAAACCGATGTAGGTGACAATTACTACCGGTTGAGCGCAGACGAAACTATGGATGCGTTAGGGCGAAGCATAGTACTCGTCATTGTTGCTGTTTTGTATACCGATCGTCCAACAAAGCCATATTTAATAGCCAACAAAATAATAGAACGGGACAATAACGGAAGTAGTTGTCAGCAGTATTGACCACATATTCGAAGTTGTGAGGAAACGGGAGAAACCTTCGCTCTTTGTGATTGACGCCACAGCTTATATGTTTAAGGATGGAAAATTGCTTAGACATCTTCAAAAATATGCTCCATAGAGTTGTCACGCCCTCAATAGTGTTGCGAAATTTATTAGGAAGAAATCTAGGAATGTTAATGAATTAATTAATCACACCAAAAGGGTTTTCTTGAAAGCACCTACAAGAGTTGCTTTATACAAAGACAAATGATCAGCACTTTCTTTTCCTCCGTCTCCAGTCGTAACAAAATGGGGGACGTACATAGTTAGAAGCCTTTGCACTTTACGCAGAATGTTGCTGATGTAATAAACAATTTAAATGAGGATGCACGCATAAGCAATGTCAAACTCTATGATATCTATAAAATATATTTAATGTTCTTAACATTTTTGGAAATGAGAAGGGCGGGTGTGGTATTTACTGAGTAAGTATCAAAATGTTGGTACTTTCATACTTTAAAAACGAACAGGAGATTGTGCAACAAAGAAAGCAAA
This sequence comes from Marronus borbonicus, assembly GCA_902655005.2. NCBI lineage: Eukaryota > Metazoa > Arthropoda > Insecta > Coleoptera > Scarabaeidae > Marronus > Marronus borbonicus. The sequence continues at coordinate 5,798,261 of LR737387.1, forward strand.
AGAAAAAAGACGATTCAAGGCAAGAGGCTTTTTAAAGTATTTTGCAGAATTTTAAATATTCTCCAATTTAGAAAGCTCTAAAAAATTAACAGTTACGACACTAAAAAGAGAACAAGGTACCATCTCTCTCTGGTATTCATAATCGCACTTAAAAAACACAGGCTTTCTATTATTTGAACTCTTACAAAACAAATATTCCACTAATATACCAATCATAAACGATAATAACGACCTCAGTAGGTTACTACGCTCTCCCCTTATCTGCGTCGTCTAATATACCCATAAAATAACCGCTTTAACCTTTATTTGCGGACAATATATTGACCCTTTGGTTAATGCGGTCTTTATACACATTAATTTATTTGTTATGGTAGTACTATCACTAGCTTTATATGATCCTTCGAGATCGTAAAGCGAGTTTATACTTCCAAATCAAACAAATTGGATGATTAGAGTTTGCCGTAAAAGTCTTGGCGTTTACGTAGTACAACGATACACACAATTTTATCTATATAAGTCGAGAAATTACAACGACGACTTACTTGGCCATCTAGCGGATACGATTGGTATAAATCTAGTCGATAGAATCGTTGGTGTGTATATTTTAACATGTACTTTAATAAGAGGAGCTTATATCAAATCGGAACGCTAAAAATGTGGTTTGTGATGGTGCTATTTTCCATATACACTCACAAAGTAAAGATTCAATTTATTATCGACAATCATCGGTCGATTGACGTATTTGCCAATAAAAGATATTACCGCTCATTATAATATATTTAAAAAAAGATGTGCTACTGTTGGAAACAGTAGACATTATACCTTACAAACCTTTTCTCATTAATTTCTTTTTTAAATCAAAATAAAGCGACTAACCAAACAACCTATATAAGCATTAGAAATTAGCCTTACATCTTATCATTTCCCAGTCTCCCGTCATTTTGTTCTCGTAAGCGCTAACAGCATTTCACCACGCTCCGCCATGCTCCCTTATCTAACTTATCCGCTAACGACATGCTTACCTTATCGTTCGTCTTCTTGTTAAAAGCGAACATTAGCGTCATACACCAATAAACCCTATAGAACGTAGGCAGGTGTCAGATTCAAAAACTCATTTTAGAGATAAAGACTGGTTACACGCAAACAGTTTTCTAGCCGGTCCCTTATTTCCAGCGGCTAATGAGCACCAATATCTATGTAAATGAATATTTGTTCCATATTAAATTCGGATTCTGTGAGCCTCCGAAGATCAGGTTATTTTCTAATCATCTACCGATGAGCAACACGACATCCATTAGAATGAATATTGTTTCTGCCGTGAGAGCTTTGTGTTGCTTAATACTGGGATAGATAAGGTGTTGTTAGTCGAGTATTTCTCATTAGCATAGTTTAGATGGCGTTGTAGGTGCTTTAGTTATAGTTATAAGGAAGGAAAAGATATTCGAATTGTTTTAATCGCTGAAGAACTAACAAAATGGGGTATGGTGGCAATTCGTTGAGGTTTATTACCTATTTTACTGAATCAGCTAATTTTGGGAGCTTGTTTATTCCATAATATCGAAAAATAACTTTTTGAACTTTTTTGTTTGAACTTTTCTCTTGTTAAGTAAAAAATGTAAGAAAAACATTAAATTCTATAAGAACTATCACCATACATACAAACGTTTGCTATATGCTTCTTACATTCTCTGTAAACTTATAATCATGAACCTAATCTTACAAGATTATTCTGTATGTTTTGTCCACGTTTCAATTTTTCAGTATAGCTGATTTCCAATTCTTTAAATAATTTTAGTTTTTTTTTATTGAACTCATTTTTATCAGTTTTAATTCGGTAGTGTCATCTTAGGGCCAGTTCCATAACTTTGTTCTCTGCATCTCTGCCTAGACTTGCTAATTTTCTAATTCTTTAAATTTTAAACTTCTAATATTGAGTGAATGAATCGTTAAAGAGACGCGACTAAATGAAAAAGTTCGTAATATGTGCATCGCATCCTTTTCTATTCTTTTTCGAGATAAAGATATCTGATGAATAAAGTTCGCCACTTTCCGTGCGCTTCACAGGCGTCGGTATGGCAGCGGTCGTTCGGGTGTGGGGTTCGTAATATATGCGCAAGCCATCTTATTGCAGTAGTAACGCGGCTAGTACGTGTTAGGCGCCCGGCTGGCGAGCGTAGCGACATGCTGCATATACGTTATACGTAATAAAATGATCAAGGAAACAACCATTGTCAGATAAAGTGTATGAATTTATTAAAGAATTTCCGGATTTAATATACGATGGCGCAAAAACAAAATGTTTAGTTTGCGATATATCTCTAATGCGTTGGTCAAAAACACATAGCTAAAACTACCTGGGAAGTACAAAGCACAATAACAACAAAACAGGTGTATATCCGGAACGGTTTGCACATGATTTATGTGTAACCGATGATTGCGTGTAATCTGATGTTTACTTTGTTAAGCAACGAATCATTTATTTCATTTAGGAAGAAATACGCCAGTCCTACATTACCGAGCCAGAAAACGTTACGAAGATGTGTGCCATTCTGTGCGTAAACATTTTCTCCAACTCACACACGCAACACAACTCTGAATTCACTGATTTCATACATTATCATTTTATTTATACATACAACGCTGCTATAATATGTACTATTCTTATTTTTCATTTGTTTATGCATATTGTCTTAATACCATAAAACCAAACGCACATTTCATTCTTCCAGATAGAATAAATCTCTCTACTTCTATACTTACATCGGTAACAAGGTCGTCTCGCGTCCGCATTCCATCGCATAGTCTACTATGCGAAGCATAAATTTGCCCATATATTACGAATCACATATCAGAACGATCACTCCCATACCGACGCCTGTTAGGTCCACGGAAGGTGGCGAACTTTACTGATGAATAAAGCGCAGCCTCGTAACGGAGACTCTTTAAACATACTTTTAACAATCACTTTATTGTATTGTTACTTATGATAGAGATGACAAAGGCAGGTGCAATTATTACTTTTTTTGCAGCGACTAGACAGACTCGTGTTTATTCGTCTCATGAGTGGAGGTTCGTGTTGCCTACTAGTTTCCTGGAGAGTCGACAAAACACGAGTCTGTCTAGTCGCTGCAAAAAAAAATAATTCACCTGCCTTTGCCATCTATACTTATGAAGCACACCAACACTTTAATCTCTGTAGATACGAGTAATCTCTACAACAATTGTATCTATTGGCCGGCTGAGAAATTGTATATTTTTGTAGCGCATTCGGTATAAAATTATGCGCGATATGTGTAAAATAAAATAAATATACCAACCAATTGGTAAATCAGTTGTTTGGTAACATTTTATTTAACTGTAGTCAGCAAAAAAATAATTCATATTTCTAAAACAAAAAGTTGAAAATTCAAAAACCAAATAATGAAGGAAAAAGGAAAAGAGTGCTGGCCAATGATAAAACAATAAATCTTTGTTTGAACATAAATATGAAGAAAAGAAATTGGCAAATTATAAATGCAATTTTCTTTTTCAACTGGAACAGAAAATATTAATTACTTTGTGGCGATGGATAATTTCCGTTTACTTTTCGTGACTAATTTAAATAACTCAATTCCAGCATATGTTAACAAACAGCCTACACCTATATTTAGCCTTACTAGTTAGGTTAAGGTTGGTAGAGCAAAATATTGCCAAGTTAGTACTTTTAAATAAAGAAATTTATTAAACAAACTTAACTAACACCGACGATATTCTTTCGGAACAGCTTTCAATTGGGAAAATATTTAAGGTATTATTAATGCAGATGTGATTAAATGTACTGAAAATAATAGTAGTACAACCTATCGAAAATTACCACAACGTACTAAATTCGATACAAATGCATTGAAACGGCAGTACTGATCTCGATCTTCTGTGATCCCAGGAGTGCGTCGAAAATAATGGGCGCTGTGAGAACGTGTTTAGAAAGAGTACGTTTACGGTAGTAGCCGGTGTACGGTTTAAAATTTATATTTTTTCATAGAGACAAAACATAATCCACAACCTATCAAAATACATAAATAGCTTCACTCTGCTTGTGGGGTAATTTTTCCCGTGCTTAGAAAGAAGGGTAATGAGCCTGTACCCAAATACATTCGAAAACTTAGTATTACGAATAAGATTTCTTATATTTGCCCAAATTTCATCAAATCGATCTTCTGATTGTTGCTCTGACTCACGTGTCCATGTTTCCAACTTCTTTCAACGGGTTGTGTGTATGAATAATGTGAGCTCACCTGCCTGACATAGAAGAGCCATTTCGTGCTATTTTATAGTACTTGTGAGCGATTTGACAGAGGCGTTGTAGGTGGTGAATCATTGGTATTATAAATTTGGAGGTTATTTTGAAACCTTCTGTGGAATACGGGAATCCTTGTCTCATAATTTACTTGCTGGAGCTGGGAAGATACAGTACCCCGCTATTTTGAGGAATAATATTGCACGAACGATGGGTCTTCCTTTTGTTTCATGCATATAGATTATACTCCTTCAAGAATCTACTCATTATTAGAATTACTTGGTTATTCACCGTCGCTATTGGGATGATTTGTTAAGACTATTGTAGCCAGAGCTTGGGCAATGAGACGTACAGCAGTTCCTAGTCAGTTATTGACTTGTAGACGATCAGTTGGATGAGCTATTTCGGACACATCTCCAGCTAAGTGACTATTTGACTTTTCAAGGAGAAATAGTCACATTTCCTCGATGTGTGGAGTAAGGGCTGCACCATACATAAACTTTAATATTTAGGTGTTTAGTTAACTTCATAATAGTATCACTTTACTTTTGTTTGCTTCTACTTCATCGAATCACCTCATTACATTTTTAGTTAAACATTACCTTTAGATCTTAGTTAAAGTTGTCGCTTGGTTTGAAACTCAAATAATTTATTTAAGTTAAGTTTAAGTATTTAATTTCTGCTTTGGTTTAATTAACTGCACTGTAACAGATTTATTGCCACAAATAGTTTACAAATATGTTTTGCGTTGTATGAAGTACATGTACAGGCCATTTTCAGATTTCTTTGACTAAAATCAGGTCAACCTTTTGATTATTATTTAATTCTATGCAAGCAGCTTGGCACTCTACTTTTATATATGTTAGCGTAGACTACTGTACCTGCAAAAATAGTATCGATTAGCCAAACCTTGTTTCCTCCATTTCATTCCGTGTTCCTTCCCGGCATACCCGTAGCGAAGTTTTGCTCCAGCTGCCCTTGTGTCGCACCAGTACTTTTCACAACTCTCCCATTAATATATTCATGCACATTCACAACGAGCAACTCGTTCTTTGTGACTCTCATGACATATTTTATCGTGGTTTAAATACATTTAAAATTCTAATTACCCTAAGCTTATTTGATCAACTTTAATAGACTTATTTTAGACAAATTTTTATCATTAACACCCTTGGAGATTACTTTATTATTATGTTATTTATGTGATTCGTGTAATCGTATGTGTTATGTTCTTATTCTTTATTTGAATGTTGCAACAGTTTTGGGTTCGTCCCGTTGTTGTAGGAAAGTAAAATAAATAAAGTAATTAAATATTAGACTTGTCGGGAGATATCTTGCTTTATCGCCGGTGTATTTTAGTTGCTATAAAGGAATTTCCTAAATAAGCAAATTGTACTTAAACAAACAGTAACCCTAGTTACAATCCAATAAACCTTTGATCTCTTGACAGCTATATAAAGACAAAAGGTAAATCATCCGTTAGAGGAATGAGATCCTTTAAGCGAAGAGTGTAGATAGAATTTGGTGTAATCCAGACCTGTTCAAAATTACAACCAATAAAGTCATTAATGAAAAAAGTACTCAACTAAATAATACAGGAAGTAGTTTAATCCGTTGATACACTCCGTTCTACATTAAACTTTCATTCCGACCGACAAACAAACTTACGCGTCTAATTTTCTACACATTTTTACGATTGTATCTTGATCCAGTACTCTAATCTCTCGCATAATATCAGCGCTAATGCAGGTATGGCGTGAAATTGTTGAACGTATCGTAAAACATGGGGTTACATAAAATGTAATTACGTATGTGGCATACGTACTGACTTGGTATTGAGAAAAAGAGCGTATAACAGAAAGCGGAGGAACACTTCGGGCGGATTTTCTAATCGACGAGAACTTAGAGAAATCGAAATAGAAGAGATATGGATATGTGAACGGCGTTAGGTTAATTGGCTACGCCCAAGAATTGCATGCACGACATTGTAGATGTATTTACACATATTCCGCTGGATGTGGTATAGAATAGGTAATTAACTTCCGAAACGTTAACCGGTGTGCGAGAAGGTTGACCTTTTAGGTAACCGGAGTTAAAATTGGCATACGTGTTAGTAGGTGAGAAATAATCCGTTGCTGCATTGAGAGCAAGGAAAAATGTTGAGTCAAGCAATATTTAGTGGAAGAAGTAGAAGAAACAAATTCAAATGTCCAAAAGATCATTGTTTAGAATTTTATTTTCAAATTGTTACACGAATTGTTTTGTTATTACTTTCTTCCAGTAGTTTTATATTTTTGTTATGTTCATATGTTGAAGCCCAAATCGAAGAACTACTTGCTATAGCTAAAGTGAATATATCATGATTTTTAATACATATAACCCAGCCTACATTCATTGGCTCTAATTTCCAGAGACCTCTCTCTAAACTAATTCACAATTTCTATTCATTCAATCAGATGTGTTATAGGGTCCTCTTTTCTTTTCTTGTTCCATTCAAATTCTGATTTAGGGGAATTTTAGGCTATAATTATCGAAAAAAGCAGGTTTTGGTTTACTTAAAAAAAATCTTTGGAAATCTAAAATTACTCGAATATTTGTCGATTGACGTCAGATTTTTGTCAGTATTCTGTCTAAAATTCTTACATAAATACGACAAATTCCAGAAAGCATCCACAAATATTGTTATGTTAAAATTTTTGTTAACAACAAAAGCATCATCTGCGTAGTGATGCTAGACTTGGGGTAACTGAAAACAAGTGCATTTCAGTTGGTTTTTAAAGTGACCCATGAAGATATCAGCCAAGAATGGAAATCGCGGATTGTCCATACCGAAACAGCGGCAGATTTATGTTTTGTCTCCTCCTTGCAACTACTAAATATCGATACTATCTTTCGCGTGGCAAGGTCAAGAACAAGAAAGCGCAGAAGCGCGTTTATTGGGAACATCCATCATAAACTAAAATAGGAATAATAAAATCTACCTGCGAATCCTACAATTATTCAAGCACACGGCTGCGAGTGGTAGAAAGTATTGTAATGTTTTTGATAGACAAATTTAAAGAAACTTTTTACAAATGTCAGAAATTTACTAAAATTGGGGGTCGTGAATCCGGGAATGTCCCTAGACACTCTTTCGGCAAATGAAAGTTTTGTTTGAGGATAGTTTCAAAACGGAAAACGAGAAATGAAATGACCACTAACCTTAAATGTTGTAGCCTTCTTCTACATAAACACAATATTCTTCAAATGCACTTTTGAATAACTTTTAAACAGTGGATCGAAACTAGGAAAATTGGAGCAACTTCTCAATATATTATGTCTGAATGATATATCGGCATAAAGTTCTTCTCAGCTTTTTAACGTTGCATGGCCTGGGTAATTCTTGTATTGCTTTTAGGCGTTCTCCTTCGACAAAAATGCCTTCTTTGTTGATTATGTAGCCCAAATATGCGATTGCTGTTTAAAAGAATTCACATTTTTGCATGTCATCGATATAATGTAAAGAAAATGCGGATAATGGATCGAGGACGTTCTTCATGGCGAAGGTGAGGGCGCTGGAACTCGTTGATAAGCCAAATGGTACATAACGGAATTGGTATGTTGTGCCATTGATGGAGAAACCACAGTATTTTCTACTCACTTCTGACAATGGAATGAGCCAGAACGAGCTTTGGAGATCTAATTTCGAGAAGATTTTGGAATTCGAGAATCTTATTAGATAAGGCTTTCGAAGTTTCTAATCGTCAAGTAGGTCAAAGGAGTCTTGATAGCGAACTAGAACGTGCTGCCCATATGTTCAGGCATTTGAAAATATTTCAACATTTCAAAAAGACAATTTCAAATTTAAGCAAGCGATATCGAAGGTAAGTCAAAATGCTAAGAAATCGCAACAAAGGGGACAACGATGAGGCCGTTGATCTCCGTGAAGAGTTTGATCATTTCACAAAAAGTATCGACGATAAATTAGATACGGACATTCCCGGATTCACGACCCCCGATTTTAGTAAATTTCTGACATTTGAAAAAAATTTCGAAAATGTCTTTAAATTAATCTATCAAAAACATTACAGTATGGATACATCGTCTCGGGGAGAGACAAAACTTAAAAATGTCACTGTACCAACAGTTTGATTTCTTCAGCTTTCTCCGGTTCAATCGGGAAGACAGTTTAACTGTCAAATAGATTACGTCGATATGGAGAACAAGCAAATCCAGTTGCAAGTGGTATATTGTGAACTTAAAAATACAACATCGAAGGCAACATCTTCAGAGTGATACTGTTTCTGACCCGTTTTCAATTCGCCAGTACCTTAAGCAGCCACGGTTCCTCTTTCCTAGTCACTTGAAGGTGTAGGTGTCGTTAGGTAAATCTATCTCTCAGCTAACGACAACTCCAGGGGAAATTAGTCTTCTTCTTCGTTCAATATAGTTAGTGTCCTAAATATTCATTCTTAATGTGAATTTTTGGTACCAGCAAATGCAGAATAAATGCTATTTTGTCATTATAATGGTTTCACTAATTAAATGTTACTTGGTTGTAGGTCAAGTCCGGTAGTAAAGTCTACGTTGTAGAATTGCCCACACTCGTAAATGTTAAAATGTTTGAGTGTAGGGTGTAATATGGTATGCAATGGTATTTAATGGTACTTGACAAATGCTATTGGGATACAGGAGCAACGATCTGCCCATTTAGTTGCAAATTGCTGTTGAGTGAAGACGTATTAACAATGACCAACTTTCTAAGCGAATTAGTCCCAAATATCACTTATTTGAGACGGTTTCTCTGGAGTCTTCCCACTGCCGGTTGTATGAAATAAAAGGGATTTCAAATAAGAAAATTATACTTTACATAGCTCATCCAGCTGATCGCCTACAGGTCAATAACTGACTAGGATCTGCTGTACCCTTCATTGCCCAAGCTCTGGCTACAATAATCTTAACAAATCATCCCAATAGCCACGGTAATCAAGTAATTCTAATAATAAGTAGATTCTTAAATGAGTTTAATCTATATGCATGACACCAAAGAAAGACCCATTGTTCATGCAATATTACTCCTCAAAATACCGAGGTAGTACCGAACAAGTACATTACATAATACTTGTTTGAAAGTGGGTAGAATATTAGCGTTAATTTTAGTTTTTGTTCACATTTATTTACCAAAATATCCAAGAACGAAACCTTCCGCAGTCGTTTACTCAATGTTATCATCGTCAATCAATTCTATGTAATACAAACAATACATTTTCTACATATATCGTGTACAAAAGGTTTGTTAATGTTTTTATATGCAATCTCCTTCTTCATGAGTTGCCCAATACGAATAATTTCGTAAGAGCTTGTGACTAACCCCGTATACAAAGTTAATTTAATTCCTTTTATTACAAATTTAAATTAAACTCGTACCTTTGCAACGCTATAAAGATAAACTAATAAAGAATAACCAACCGACACGCCAATATCGGGCTAATTTAATTTACTTTTTTACCTTTGCGCACCGTTGTGTAGGTAGCAACCGTTCGTTCGCTCCAGACGCACGTACCGCGATAAATTAAAAGAAATGGCGCTCTGTTGTTCAGTTATCTTCATTTGCCAATTTAGGTCTCTGTTTGGCGCATATCTGGAGCGATGATATTTTTAATTACGAGCCGGAGAGAATTAAACTGCCCAGGCATTAAGCGTTATTGCCTATATATCTCAGATATCTGGTTTATATCGTCGTCAAGGCTGTATGTTAGCGTACGACGGCTTTATTCTGCCTTTGTTGGGGGTCTTCTATGGATATTATTTTAACATTTAAACATATGAAATGAATAATGTTTATTTTAATGTTTGGATGTTGCTTATATTAATCTGTTATTAGTAAATGATTACTTGAAGGAAGCCGTTTTAATCAAATTTTGTTGTCAAGTGGCTTATTGCTTTATTTAAAAAACAAAAATTTTGGGATAGTTTCGATCAAACCGGAAGTAACTCGATACTTAAAATCGAAATTTTTATTCAAAGCAATAAAAAAGTTAGTCACCTTGTAAACCTCGTTGCGCCGTCACCACATGTAAAAACAAAATATTAGCATATCAATTTTTATTTTTGAATAATATTTTGAAACATTCAAAAATATAATTTCATGCTGCATTCAATTTATCACCCTGGCTACTGTAAGTTTCTCACCAAACTCTAGACGCGTCATAAATACCGCTACTTCTAGTCAGACACGCCTATTAACAAAACATATTCTCGAAATAAATTAACGTCAGCCCAAGCCAACGATGTTGTACTTACAAACAGGCGTAAATCTTCGGATGGAATCTATTTTGTCGAAATAGAAGTCAAGAGTTACATCTTTAGCGAAGTTATGATAATGAGTCATTATGATTGAATGTCGTGAATGTCTTCTCGTCAGAATTATTATTACCCTGGACGGTAAAAGCCCGAAATGTCACTTTACATTCAATTGCAAACGTGTAGAATTCATCCAGGAAATATGTCTTCTTCGAAAGGAGAAATTAAGAAATAATTTCGTCGACAGGCTAATTAATATTAACTCGAGGTCAAGTGTATCATAGACCAATCGGTCATAATGTTTATGTTCGAAAGCTTTTTAGACGTAATTAAAGCTGATCATATCTGGCACCTATATTTCCGATAAAACCTTACTAATTTCTCTATTTCAGAGTGTCGACGATAACGGCTAATGTTATTCGGATTCCATTAGACCTGGAGGGGAACTGGTTTTGTTTGCTTACGTATGCATTGGGGCCGCTGTTTACGAGTCTGTATATAGAAAATATTTAAGCATAAAATAATTTACGACCTCAAGCTGTCTGTATGCTTAAATACATATGTAAGTTCTTTTTACAACGAGTTACGAGAAAGGAATACAGAAAAGGGTGATAAGATTAATACCGGACAGTTTTTGTCAATAAAATCCTTCACGGAACCTCTATTAACTCTTACGTACAACTATGCGTAAGGTATTATTACAACTTGAATGATATTAAGGTGCTTTAATCCACGTTAAGAAATGAATTTAATTCCTCCATTATAACTTCGTCTTATAATCTGTCTTTTTCATCTCGATTGCCTTGCAATTAAACCGTCAATGGGAGTTTTGAATCTTTTATGTTAGAAGTGGTTAATCGTATAAGGCATCCCAGGAAAACTATTATTCACAAACTGGTACTGTTGGATTTAAAAGTAATTATATAATCGTTACTTTATAAAGGAAATGCTAGTTTTGCAGTGTGGAGGTTTACATAGAATAATTAGTTTTCTTTTTACTCTTTTAAACTGAAAGAGCATCTAAATAACATTTCCAAATCAACGAGTACGAGTGTTTTTCTTGTTAAATTCTCCCATGTTTCTCAACGTAGTTTCCTTGTAAGTTTACACATACCGATGCTCCCATTTCTTTAATCTATCCAAATATTAGTTAGCACCTTGTTCTGCAAAATAGGCACCTACGAATGTGATGGCTCCGTCCTTTCGACAAAATCTGTCCCCCAAGAGAAACTTGGCAAGGCTATACTTTGTGTCTGTTTAGATACAAATTTCTCAAAGTAAAAGAGGACGGTGCTAAATTTCTTCGTCATAATGTATCTAAAGCTAACTCTCTTATATAAATACCATGTTTTTTTTAAATTTAACAATGTTAGTAAATTTATTCACATTCAAGGTTTTCATACGCAATAGCTTGGAATTAACTCCGCATTCCGTAAATTAGACGTATAGAAGAGTTTTGCACCATTTGGATTCTTCTGGAATCTTCTTGTGTAATGCAGACGCTATACATAAATAGTATCGCAGCAAGTGAAGCTCGACAGAACAAGTGCATTGCACAAAAGGCGCTTAGTGGTTTCAGTTAGTATGCGTCTGTGTATAAAGAAGAATTTAAGCGGAGATACGGAAATGGTTGATATTTTCGTGGAAAGGAATATTGTTAACCAAAAAATATATTGCTTAAAAATATAGCTTAGCTTCCTCACGGTATTAATGGAATAATTCACGGCAAACGTAACAAAAGGAGAGAAAAAATTACACTAACACACGGACATGTGTCTGCCTACCCGGCGTCATCAGCGTGGTTTCGAGAGTAATTTTTTATCTCTACCTTCTATCGCTGTTGCCTCACAGTTAATGCCACAACTTTCAAAACGACAAACTCGATATTTCTTGACGCCCTCTAGTGCCAAAGAAACGCATACCTGCCGTTCAGGAAGCAGCGACATAAACCGGGTACTGTTCCCCAAACCATCCCTCGAGCAGTTCTCTGACTGCTAAACACGAGTTCTGTTTATATACATCATGGTAAGCCTGTCGGAATATTCACATGTGCGGTTCCACAAAGCGCTGCCAGCGTCGCCATCTCGTGCTTAGCAGTCAGAGAACTCGAGGGATGGTTTGGGGAACAGTACCCGGTTTATGTCGGCGCTTCCTGAACGGCAGGCATGCATTTCTTTGGCACTAGAGAGCGCCAAGAAATGTCGAGTTTGTCGTTTTGAAAGTTGTGGCATTAACTGTGAGGCAACAGCGATAGAAAGTAGAGATAAAAAATTACTCTCGAAACCACGCTGATGACGCCGGGTAGGCAGAAACATGTCCGTGTGTTAGTGTAATTTTTTCTCTCCTTTTGTTGCGTTTGCCGTGAATTATTCCATTAATACCATGAGGAAGCTAAGCTATCTTAGCCTTGTATTTTTTGGTTATTGTTTCTAGGCATTTTCTGATGTGTTCAGGAATATTGTTGTCAATAAGATGATGATTTGCAGCGCTTAATTCACGAGTCTTCCCGGGACCAAATATTATCAACTTAGATTTTCTTGGGTTGACCTGCAACCGAAGTTTATCTGCATATACAAAGTTCTGAAAGGTACTCATTTATTTTCGTTTGAGCATTTAATAAGTGAGAAGGCGAAAATGGAACATACAGCTGCATATCGTCTGCATTAAGTTGGCATTTGCAATTGTTCAGCTTGGATGGTAGGTTAGAAGTGTAAATGTATAGTATCAACATAGAAAGGAATCAATTCAGATAGCTGACCAAGGAATCAATGCCAACGTCATTAATGTTTTCTTTTTAACAGCGCGTTTACATTTATTAATTACATTGACATTGATTTCTTGGTCAGCTACTTCAATCCTTTTGTTTCTATTTTGTTGCTTTAATTCTGATAAATAACACTTGCTCAGCAATCTCATCACATTAGATGCAAACTATATTCAAAAGTATTTTTCAACACATGGGCAATTACATTTTTTATGAACTTCATGTTGTGGCTTGAAACTTTTCAGATTACCCTTGTAATTACAAAATACAATTTTTTAATTTTATAGCATTAAGGAATGTATTTCGTTTCCCCAGATTTAATTAAATCTACTGCCTCCCATCGACTTATTTCTATTCCATTACCATATAACTGGACATATCAATTTTACACGCCTTGTTAGGCATATTTATCACTTCAAAAACATTACCGCAAGAGCATTCTGCACTATAGGAAAAGCAGATAAGCCCTCATCGGGCGAAATGCTGGGGGCAATCACATCATCGGGGTCTAAATTAGCGCATAAATCCTACCGCTGCGTTATCCCAAGTTTTCTTTGGACACTTGACGTCATAACCCGAAAGGACAATATATAAACTCCATCTGTCATGATCTAATAAGCCGTAAAACGTCCCCGACTAGCTCTGGCTCGGCGAAGATTGCACGCCTCGTTACCCAATCCGCCGACCTAGACTGCTATGGAGAGCGTAGAGCGACAAGATGCCATAAAAGCTAAAATTAAGGATATATCCGGAGAACAAAGTACTATTCTTTGATCTTTTTTTGTTACCGGGGAAATGGGAGGGAGGAAAAGTTTTTCTTTGGCAACCGGTCTATCTAGCGGATTTTAAGAATTTAAAAAAAGAAAACAGCGATATTGATGTGGAAACCAAGGATTTCCGAACTGTCAATCCAATCTCGCACCTAATACGTCTACTTTAAAATCCCATTTGGACGAAGGCGGGTTACCGCGACGATATGATTTTTTCCTCTTGCGTTTTGATGGTAGTAATGTGTTTCGCATGAGCGCACAAGAGCGTATAACAGATTTCTTCGGAAACGAAAATGCTCAGGCGCATATGTTGTTTATGAAGCTCATCGTTTTGTGCGCTAAGGTGGGAGCCTTATGGAAGACGCGTTTGCTTTGTAACTCGTGTTCGCACTCGAGTTATTGCGTTATGGCGAATATGTTTGTAGATACGTAGAAAGGTTTTACTTGTAGATATTAATTTAGTGTGTTTATGTAATTCGTTTCTGATAATACATTATTGAAACCCATATTTCACTTCTGTAATTAATTACTTTAACTGCTGCATGTTTGCTTAATTTATAGCATATATTTAGCATTCGAATCACATTTTTTAACTATATAGCTGTTGGCGTCTACAGCAATATTGTACACACTGGTAGGTTTATCAGATACGCGTCTTTTATTCATTTCATACAATTTTTGGCGTACATCCAAGGAAGCTGGATGTCTCCCGGATAGCGTTATTTTCCGTATCATCATTTCAAAATTTACAGCTACAAATTGTCTCGAGTAGCAGTGGAACGTCGTAAAATATGTCGGGAGCTGGCGCACGGCCACATTTTAAAGATTAACATAGCGACGAGGTTGGCAATAATCATCGTTACGAAGATAACAAATTATCGAAATCGTGCTAATTTGTTGGCAATTCATTTTTTGGTCCTTTTATAAGTAACTTTGTACTTGCGTATTTCTATTTGTTCTGCAACACAAATCAATGTTAGTTATTCGAAGGGTGTTAAGTATAATAATAATCAAAATTATCTTATAGACTAAATAAAATGTTGTTTATTATTTTGTTTATTATTAATTATGATTTATCGAAAATATTGTATTTGACGGTAGTAGCGGAAGGAAAAATCAATAGGCTTTTGTAGGAAGTAGAGAAGGTTATCGAGCTTATCGATATTATTTCATTTTGTCTTATCTCGAACTTGCTTCCGTTCTGTAATTCTGTTGATTTTTGCATTCCGGCGTTGTTGACCCTGACAGAAACTTACTACATCTCGTAGGTATTGTAAAAGTATTATTCAGCTGGAAATGGAAGCTCAGCGAGAAGCGAGAAGCGAGGTGTTAGCTACATTCTGAAAAAGGATTGCTGGAAGCAAGAAATAGTTTCATCAAGATAGGGCAAGTAATTTAGTCGCAGCAAATTTTATAAACTGACAAGCCACTCGAAAAATGAAAACTGAGTCCCGTCGCTTTGGTTTCTGTTTTTGGTAAACGCCACCTCAGTCGACAATTCCTCGCAAATACTGCGAATTTCGGTGTGGATGTACTGGTCCTCAGCCCTCAATTCCAGGGCAGGACCAGCAAAGGTAGCCGTCGCTCAAAAAAATCCTTGCTGCATATAGTGAGAATGAGACGTTCTCGTACATTCAAAGATTTCATTTCAAAGGATTCTGCATGATGAATTGGTTTTGTGAAAATTAGTTTTTCGTTGGATCCCACTTATAAAACAAAATGCGACTAGCGTTAATTAGTGTTGAGAAGCTTCGAGGCAGTTCAACAATGGAGGATCAAAGATTGTTTATAGTATTGCTAGTGCCAATCTGCTGTGTAGATGAGGAGAAGCTAATAAAAGACGAAAGATTAATGCCGATTGATATACAAATATTTGTTTACCAGAAGTGATTGTTGTGTTCCAGACAGGGATAACTGCTTATTAACGAGTTCCTGTAAGAATTAAATATGTACTTATTGCTATAAAAGAAAGAAACAAAAAATAAATAAATAGATGAGTTTGCATATATGCATAGACCAAGTCGCCCAAATACAAATGGTATTATCGCAAGTCTACAGAAAATAAATTAAAAAGTATAAAACAGAGTGCATAATCAAGCAACATATATATGCTTACACCAAATTATGGGTGAAAGTCCAAAACTGGAGTGATCAGACTTGAGCTGATCACTCCAGTCACTATTAAGGAAGAAATATATCCATCGTTTCCTGATATGTGGTAAGGTGAAGAAAAGATATCGCCAGAATCAATTATGTAAGTAGTTAAAGACCATTGCTTCCTGTTTTCTGCCGTTTTCATATAGTGCCTAACTGCCATCTCTTGTAGATCCTTCATTACTGCTTCTCCCCATTTCCTTCGCTCCCCTAACCACTGAAGCCGTCTATCCTTTATGTACTTTGATATCACTTTTTCATTGTATAGCTTGTATACTTCATCATTAGTCCGTCCGATGTAACTATATTCTGCTTTCTTTCCTCCGCACTGTTTTTCCCTCCTCTCTACCCTTGTTCATTGGATAATGAACGTCAGACTAGGTCTAATTATTTTTTTGAAATCTCCTTAGATCTTAGAAACTTATTCTAATTCTTCCGCACTTCTATTTCCTTTCGCCATTCTCAGGTTAATTTCTGATTCTTCTTTGCACCAATTTAAGAATACTTGTAAAAAAGGTACACTTTGCAAACTGCGTTGCCTTTGCGTTGTCCCTACCGCGTATACCATACGTTAAACGTAACACAGAAATTTTGATATTGCGTTGTCATTAGTCATTGCCTTTTTTTAAATGCAATCTTATATTTTTGACACAATACCTTCATGAGAGAGACTGGTACTTATACACGACTAGGTCCTTCAGAGGTTGTCAAATGTTTATTTGCAAAACTTTTCAAGAAAGTGCAACAAGCGCGGTGATACTCGAAAGACTCTTCATCAGAATGCCTTCATTAAAGTATTCCAAGTTGGGGTTAAAATCTTGGAAATTGTTGTTACAATAGATGTAACAGAAAGTGGTTCATAATAATCTTCAGCAATAAAGCCTTTGATTAATATACGAATATGGAGGTTACCCCGATGTTTCAAGGGGGAAAGAGCCTAATTACTTTATATAACCACGCTCATAAAGTAGCCATAATGTTTTTATTAAACGAAACATCATAAAACAATCACAACAGCAACAATAAAATCTGAATATTTCGGATACACAAGACCGCAGGACCTAATCGCTGCGCTGGGTCCCTCAAGACGTCGTTCCCAACGCTAATAAAGACGACGCGTGGTTATGTTTACGGTTTCATTACCTATGAGCCGCGCTCTCCAACTTGGTCCTCTGCACTCTGTATCCCTATTTATTAGCAGCAGAGACCCGTCGAACAGCGAGCACATGTGCGGCCAACAAAGCGATGGTCGGTCTTTTTCATTTCCGATGATTTAATATTATGCTGCGGGTGTATTATTTTCAAATGACATCATTATTACCGGTCCGCCCGTATTTGGTTTACTAATCGCGGCGGCGCATGCTATGACGATGTTGATTTAAGATCGTAGACGGATATGGGAGGCATGGCCACCTTCGAATATTCGAGACCGCTGCGATCGGAGGTCCCCCGAAAAAAAGAACTCCTTCGGCAATGCGGTCTTTCGATAGCGCTTTAGCTTAAATCACACTACAAAATTCTATAAATATTACTTATGTAAAGAAGCATTTAAGAATACTAGAAAGGCAAACCGTTTATTTAAAATAGGTAAAGACGCAAAAGAGTATTACAACAAAAAAATTGCACTGCAGACACGAGATCATTTTGGCGGAAATCAAATGTTGAGGTTAGTGGGGCCAAACAACAAACCGCAAGTTTCACCAACAATTAGAAATTTGCGGAATAAATATAGGGGGGAGTAGAGTACTAGTAATAATAAGGCCCCAACGAATTTAATGGGCAATTGATTTGAAGAATAGGAAGACCAAAGGGAACATGGCAGGATGAGCTCGGGGAAGTAGTAGAAGCGAAAAGAATGAGATACGAAAACATTATTAGATTACCAGAAAATAGAAGGAAGCCGAGAGAAATCTGGAAAATAGGGCCACAGCAGATCGGCCCGACACCCATCCCCCGCCTTACAACCCATACCGGTGGATAGGCGTAAGTAAGAAACATTTGTATTTGAATCGTTGCCTACAGCAAGTTAAACTCCAACCACAGAAATGGACAAACCAGTTGTATTTAGCTGTACAACATCACCTCGGCTATAATGCAGAATATACGCATGCAGTACTTTAGCGTAGGTACGATATATATTAATAATAGTTAATATACCAACTTACCTGACGTAATATCATTTGTATTAGCCAGCATAATACTAAACAAGACTAATTGAATTTCGGCAAGGTAACTAAGTACAGCAAAACTTGCTCTCGAGCCGAAGCCAGTATAATGCGTTTTCAGCGAATACGTTATGTCGTCTGCGGTAATAGTTGCGCTACTTATCTAATCAGCCTCTAATTTTCATTGCAGATATCCGTTCAAAACTTTTCCATTATTCCCTCCGCCAGAAATTAAAGTTGTCGCAACTCGACAACCATGCACCCTTAAGTTCAGCTCGCCTTGGCTTCAATTTGATAACAGTATAAAGAGAGTAATTGCGCTCGAACATCTAGGAATTCCGGATGGTGTAGATATGGTGGAAGGATTATAAAGAAAGTTTTACTTACCCCGTTAGTCGTACTACTTATTAACCGAACTCGGCTGGCATGCCTAGTTCATTACTGGTACTACTCACTTACCTTTCGATTCGCGAATAATGTGGATGCCAGATTCGCTGGTATTAACTCAACCGTGGACTAATTTTAAAGACGAATTAGTCTCCGATTCGTTTCTGGTTTTCCTTCCTTTCACGTTGCAGCACACGAAACCGGTAAGGTACAGCAAAGGTATTGATCATTTCATCAGGACGGATGACCCTCCAGGACGTTATCCGTTTCGGATCCAGGAAATGAACAAAGTTAAGCTAAATAATGAAAGTTTAATCAAGCGAGAAATTCATCAGCTGTAGTAAAGTAGTGGCGCTGGTACGTCTGAAGCGAAAAACGTCAGATGTCGCTGATAACGAAGTTAACCCGTACCTATTATGTACGTAAAGGCTGTGGAGAGGGGGAAACGAGAACAAAAGGATAAGGAAGAGAGAAGTGAAGAATTAATCAATGCTGGATGTTCAGGTTTACTTTAACTGACTTCTTTGTGTTATTAACTTTGTAAAGTTTAGTTCAATTTTACGATTTCTGGAAGATGTGTCTTTTACAGGAAAATGAATCCAGATAGCATTATTTATTTTTATTTGGTTGGATGGTCGCCATGACGACCAAGATTTAACAGAAGCTAACTCGTTTAACTTTTAGCCAATATCGCTTTATTTCAAAGCTTCATCAGAGTCATACTGCAAATTAACAAATATTACTTTAATGAAAATGCAATAATTAAGCTAACAATGAGTTCCAATAAGATAGCCATTCTTTTGAATTCCAATACAACGTTTTAACAATATCCTATTGATGTGGGTGTACTTTAAAGAGATTGTCCCAGTAGGACATTTGCATTTATCTAGCAATCACGAGTAATTGATCTTGTCATGTATCAAAGAAAATTTGGCGAAAGGAACCAAAGTTTGGATCCTTGTGCCATACCAGAGATGGCAATGTGTTTGAAGGACATAATTTCTATATCATTCTCCGAATTCACCCAGAGAAAGCATAAGGGCATTGAAAATCCAAACGAACTAAATTTTTGAAGAGTCTAGCGGTTTGCCTGGTCAAACGCTTGGTCCAAATAAGTCCAAATAAATAGCGCCGAATAATTGCTTTAAATACAAATTGAATAAGTCAAATATATACTTTTTAAGCAGAGGACGTCATCGGAACCGGATATTCTTGGAACAAGTAGTACACAGCATGTAGGAAGTACACAAATCTGGGGTAAAGGGCACGGAAACTGTTAGGTTACGCCATTTCAGTAGCAAAATGCTTTTAACTGAAAATCTACAGGAATTACATATGATAAATGCCCTTTTCACAGCCAAGAAATGATGGTGAGATGCGCTGTAATCCGCCACACTAATATGCTTACACATTTTTTTGAATCAGAACGGCGGAATCGAAGAACGTGTGGTACGAATTGTGTTTGCAACAACAAAGAGCCACCTCAAGTTCTGCGAAAATTGCTTCCTAATTTTTTGTCTCAGCGATTTGTGCTCTTGCGATCATGTTCATGCTCATAAAACTAAACCCAGAATATTGCAAAAGCTAAAACATTCGGAACATGAAAGCTATCAGAGAGAAAATCTTAGGGAGACGACATTTGTTGGACATAAGTTTCTGTGCGTATACCCTGAATATTAATTCAGTAAATGTATTCTAATGTAACATTTTCATATAGTTTTAAATAGTAATCAGGATGCACGTACAACCTCTCAAACCCCCTTTACAGAGACAACTAAACGAACCATAACAAACTCCGTGGGGGTGCTTTCTGTTCCGCGTTGAGAAAAACAAACCGTAGCACTAATTCGATGTAGGAAATAAGTTGACATAGTGACATTAAAGTGCATAGGAACGCGTCTTCTAGAACAATCCTCAAGCGGCAAGACTACGGCGATAACTCGCACGACATACACAACAAAGTAAGTAGCAGGGGGCCGTACCGGAGACCCTCTCCATTAAATTTAATGAATTTTCCGTTTCTGATGATGTCGTGTCTTTGGAAACAGGAATAGTAGTTTCTCTCCCGGTGCCGAGTCTTAATCTTAATGCTGTAGTCAACGTCTAACGGCAAGTAAGAAAGGCAGAAGTGGAAGGAAACGGAATGGTTCCTTTTAGGCTATGCATGTACGAGATGCTCTTTGTGAGAAGTGGAAGCTTAGAGTTGATGCTCAACGAGAGCTGTAATTATACGAGTAAAGCATTGTTATTATAAATTATTCTTTCACTGCTTTAATATGTGTAATGTAACGTTTGTAGGTGTGAGGAAGAACAAGCTTTAAGCTATATATAAAGTTCTTCGCATTGTTAAGAGTTTTAAGTATAAGAATTTCTGCGAAACAATATAATGCATTCTTTGAGTTGATATGACAATATCGAGACATGTAACCTACCAATAGTGGCTCGGTGTTCCAGTGGTAAGGAGATCTGTTCCTGTACCTGGATAATGTACGTACGAGTCTTCCCAGGATCGATGGCAACAATCTCGAGTCACCATTCACATAATGTGAAGTTGTTAAGTAGTGATTCTGGCTTTACGGGGGGCTTTAGCTGTTGGCCCTTCACCAACATAAGAAAATGCATTAGAAGTCGCAAATCGTGGAAAGTTATGAATTGTTCTTATTGCTTTCTACACAATGCTGCTCTTTTAAGCAGACTCTTTAAACCTAAAAATAGTTACTGTGGACGTATGTAGTATTCCAAACCGAACCACCACCAGCTTATCACGTATTTTCGTAAAAAGCTAAAGGAAGAAGAAGGGCAAAATTAATAAAGGCGGAGACATTGTTTCCTTTTGGGTTTCTTATCACGTCTCTATAACGAACAGGACCGAATTGGATTAAATAGGTTTCTTTTTAATGGTATTAGACGCGATTCTCTTAGACGGGCATGCTTTCCGAGCAAGAGATACGCCTGACCGTCTCGAATCCGCAGTCGTAACCGTCCGACAAGGTAGCCAGCAGTCAGTCAGCCGGGAGAACCGGCTTGAGCTTCCAACTTGAAGGAACTTTCGACTCGGCAAATTGTATTAGGCGGTCTTGGACAAAATGAGAAACTCAAAGCAACTACGACGCTGATCCTATCTGGAATTCAACGGACGTCGCGAGCTCTGTATCAAGGGTAAAGGCAAGTTGAGGGAACGAGCCCTTTGTAGAGGGCGCCGCACAGTTCCGCTCCACCTTATTGTAGTCTATCTTGCTCGGGATAGCTGATCTTACAGATGAAGAAGCCGTTCTTTTGTATATAGCAAGTTGCTTGTGGTGCACGTGGTAATCAAATGCATGAGTTGGGAAATCTTTTCTGTGTATTTTAGATGTTGCAGAAGATATATTAATAATAATAATAATATCGCTTACATTGCAATCTACTTTTTTTTAAATCATTTCTGTATATGATGCCATACAACGGTTACGCTAACGTGATAATATTGTTAAGGTAAGAGATATTTTTTTTTGTCTCCTTGCATTCTGTTTGCCGTAAATGGTTCCGTCAATACCACGAGGAAGCCATTATAGCGTTAACAAATGTGAGTTTGCCGTCAAAAGTAATTAATTTCGCACCAACACTTCTCCTTCTGAAACATAGTTAAAGCGCAGCTGGTAGCTTCTTCTAACATCATCGCTTTTAAACACGGGATATATTCCTTTAAATTTTCCATATTCCTGGAAATTTACAACACAATGAAACAACTAGCGGCAAAGCACAATCAGGAAGAATAGAGCTTAGCAGCTCACAGAAGCGCAGCCGTCTTAAAAATTCTTCCATAGCTGCAGGATTCGCCTCCTAGAGGTAAATTACATTAAGTAGGATTTTATAAAGGATTCAAGTTAAAAACAAAAATTTATTAGCATGTTATATGCCTTTGAAAAAGAAGAACAAGGAGAAAGTTCGCATTGTCTGTTAAAAGAACATTCCTCTGTATTAAATTTGTTCAAGAATACATATTGTTTGGTGATCTTAGCGTACAAATAAGATTAACAACAACGAATTGAAATTAAAACACATATTCCAATCGTGAATGGACATAAGCCGTCCCACAGTGAAAAATCATCAGTAAATTATCTCCCAAAAAATCTACAGCTCAAACAAAACCCTACAAAACGGCCTACGACCGGCATAACACGCATGAATATCCTTCGTCAGCATTCATCTACACACACGTAGGGAATTTTTCGAACAGGGAACATACTCGAGGACCAGATATCTGCCC
Organism: Marronus borbonicus; assembly: GCA_902655005.2. Lineage (NCBI taxonomy): Eukaryota > Metazoa > Arthropoda > Insecta > Coleoptera > Scarabaeidae > Marronus > Marronus borbonicus. Next base: position 5,821,308 of record LR737387.1, read on the forward strand.
CGCCAACGAGAACGAGATTTCCAAACGGTCCCATTGTTTTATTTGATATATCGCATTCGGCCATCACGTGCAGGTAGCCCTGTAAATAACAGAATGTTCGACATGTGGGAGGTAGATGGCTGATAACTGAACCAATTAATGCTTTAATTACGTTTTTTTTTCTCCTTGTTGTCTACGAATAGCCTCTTCGGCTCTCTCGATGGCCGAAATGCTACTTAACATGTAGGGAACAATCGAGGCGACAATCAGGAGCAATGTAATATGCTGAAACCAAACAGAACGTATGTATGTAATGTGCGTATTGGAAGTGGAGATTATACAATGGTCGTTTACGATGATTGTTTTCGGTTAAAGATTGCTGATTGTTGTTTAATTTGTTTGCTTTTGCTTTATCGTACGTTGGTATGTAGGTTTCCTTTTAATTGAAAATGGAAAAAAGCAAAAAGGCAATGCTAAGTTTGGAATAATAGTAATGGTTTATCTTCAAATACAGAAAATTTTACAAAAAATAGATGTATGCAAGATTGAAATGGGGAAACGAAATACATAAAGCTCAAATGTTTATGGACGATTTTGGCATCATATTGATCCTATTTGTCTACACGTAAAATGCACAACGATTCCGCAACTGAAGGCGTGGTATATTGAATTTTACTTGATCAAGGAAAAAAACACCATCATAGAGTGCTGATCTTAATCTTCTTTGAATACGTTGCAGCTCTACACTTGCTAACATTGAAGTGTGAAGTGTAGAATAGTGACTTCTGTTGTTTAATATCTGAAAGTGTAAAATGCCAACGATGTCATTTATAAAGATCAGAAATAAAACAGGCCCCAGACTAGACCCCAAGACCGCGCTCAAAGTTGAGGTGTGCACATTGAAACTAGTGCCATGATAGTCTACGTAGTGTAAGCTGAGATTCAAAAAAATCGTATAAATCTCATGAAAATTGCATTTGCTGAAATTTGGCCAAACGCTTTCTGAAAACCAATGTATGACCTTGTCCATCCGAAAAGAATATTTTCACATTTCTGGGAATTTGCATTTAGTCAGCATCAAGATGCTAATATGATGCATTGAGCAACGCACACAGAAGAAGAGAGCTTGGCAAGCCGTTAAACCCGCTTAGTAAACACTACCGGGTGTGGGATCTGTATGGGGTGTTTTATTGAGCTAAGTTAGTTAACATTCATTCCTGGCATACTCAGAAGCAACATGTAGGTTGGGAAATTAGGCGCAACGCCCAGTACAATATTTAAGTTGTATTCCTAAATATACTAAAAATTCTTCCGAATCATTCCCTTATTTTTCTCACGTGAAGAATTTGTCAACAAGCACCAATTTTCAACAGACAACGGACGAAGTGAAAGGCACCATAGGGGTTTACGAACTAGTTCGCCTTCGCTTCATATACTTAATAACATACACGGAAAACAAGAAAGCAATCGGTCACAGCGGTGCAAGAGTGGAGTAATTGTAACGGCAGCGCAAGAAACCACCGGCATAATTATAAAATTACAATAGTTCTACGTAAGTACGTCTAACATGAGCGAGCAGCAACACTGTGTTTAATCGCCGTTTATTTTTTGTTTCCTTTAGCAGTTACTGCTGCTAGGTTGCCCGCTTCGGCGTAGAACGACGTACTTCTTTTCACAAAACTCCATATCTACTTTAATGTGGAGCAAAAGCGGCAACATTAATGCTTTCGAAATATAATGGTGTGCGATCCTGTTGCAGCGATAGACAGAGAGAGGTCTATGTAAGGTGTATACAAGGCATGCTGAGAAATTTGTCCACTATGTATAGTTCTCGATACTTGGTAGTGCTATAGCATTGGAAAATAGATCGGAAATTCCTGTAGCATGTTATAAGTTGTAATATGATATTGTTGAAGGAAATGGCATTTAATTGATTAACAATTTCATCTGTAAGAATAAAAAATTAATAAATTAAGGAAGATTAAAATATAGAATCTGTAACAAAGACAATGGAGAAACAGCAGCTGAAATAGTTTGATCATTTAAAAAGAACGGAAGAAAAAGGACCCAGAAGTTATATGGGAGGCGAGACCGATGACGAAAAGAACAAAAGGGAGACCCGGGAAAATGTGGAGCAGTGCATTAAAGGGTATACCTGGGGAGGAAAAAGCACACACGTAGATAAAGGACAGAAGACAGTTGAGAAAATTATTCCACAAAGAGTCGTAAGATTTGACAAATGCGATCGAGAGCAAAAGAAAGAAGAAAAGCTACGATAATTTCTTTAGTCTAAGGAATTCATTTTCCAAGATAATAAAGTGTGGTAGTGTTCCAGTTATCTGCCAAATATAAACTTAATTCAAGCTTGATTACTTAAAAAAACGCCGGATTTTTCTTACGTGACACATTATCAGACAGCGTTCGGTAAACGTTACGTTACGGAATTTAGTTTTAATTTTGTCAATTTAATTTTCGTGGAACTTTATTATTTTACAACTTACACGCTCTTAAACTGCCGATAGAGTGTCCGGGTCTCTTAAATTTACAACATTATAGTACATACACTATACACCGTTCATTCCACCACAGCTTTCCGAACAGTTTGAATCCCAGATGGACTTGGTTATGGAGAATTTTCTCATTTCTCAAGTTGCTGTTTAGTGTTTTATCGATTTAGTAGAATCTTCCATTAAAAAAGATGATTTTTCATGCTGCTGCCCTAAGCTAAATGGCAGTACAATGCGTGAAAGTTGAATCTACGCTATTCAAACGCTAAAATATTGGTACACTTCGCACTACACAAGTTATTTAATTAATACGGAGTTAGCAATTGAAGAAACGGAACCCCGTGAAAACAAAACTAACACAGAAGAAACCTTCCCCAAAGAACAATTTGTTTTTTAGCAGATCTTCAATAATGTTGCTTCGAACAGACATGTTTAAGGAAGGTTCTCTCGAAGAATACCTTCGGATATTCGATTTACCTCGTGATTTTCGGTTTCTTCTACATGCATTGAGCTATCAAACATTGAAATCCTGGCTTCTAGCTTACAACAGCAGAATTATATTTGGGTTATAGAGTATTACACTAAATTAAATGAAAGAGCAGTAACCACCATTTAAAAAATGTTGCAAACAAAGATTTCCTAATTATGTAATATTATTAATACATGAAATGATCGGCGGCTCAATAGAAAAGTGAGATCTTCGTTTTCTTCAAATTGACATGATGGAAGAAGTTGCTAATGGTCAATAACACATTCAATTTCGTTATAAGTCGCCGTACCAACTGTGAAATTCTGTTCACCAAATGAAAGAAAGATTTTTATTACTTTCGTTATCTTCGTACCAATGGAACAAAAACGAGGATCCAGGTAGCTATATTTATTTTCATAACTACCTTTGTTCAATCCACCATTATAACCATTAAAATCCTCGCGGAAAACAAAAAAGAATCGCAATCAAAGGAAACGAAAGACGGTCGCGCACAAAACCGACAATTAAATTGCAAAGATAAATCGATTTGAGATCGATCCGATAGCCACCAGTCGTTTTAAATCATTCTCCTCCCTTTATTAGCGGTGACAATAAACAATTAAATAATAATCAGAAGCCATTAACGGCCGGGCATAAAGGAGAACTGCATCTCGCCGAGCCGATTCCGATCGAGTTTTTACGCCGGTCTCGATGATATTTTCACCTGTCCTGGCTTCGATTTTTTGCCCATCGTACGGGATGACGTGACGGCAGCCTTCTTTGATGAATATCCATCGACTGTGGACCTCTGTCGGACGTGTTTCCTTGTATCGAATCGATGGGACGCTGTACGCATTGGTTCATTGTTGCCGCTATTTCGAGTCTATGGTTGTTCGCTTGATAAATCTGGGCGAACCGGTTCCACAGAGTGCTCGACTTTCACTAGAATATCTGTACTTATATACAGTCGATCACAAAAGTACGAATTCCGGAACATTTTTGGGAAATCTTATCGTAAGTTAAGGATGAATTGGAAATGCATTTATTGTATTTCAAGAATGGAAAGATGATCATCAGTAATCACTTATACCCTTGTCTGTTAATTAGAAAGACATGTAAAACATGGAAGATCGTTGATTTTACATCTAGATACCTGAAGTAATATGAAAAAACATTGTTTATTCTTCCGCTGCAGAAAAGAGGATTACTTGTTACTGATAATTTCAGACTAATTACTAGAATTCTAATTTTGGGTAAGGTCCACTTGGGTACTTTGTTTTGGTGATTTGTATCAAATACAGCGTGTATGAGTGATGATTTCTTACTGAGTAATTTAGAAAAAAACTACAGCACAGAATACAGAATTATATTCAAGCATACAGAGTTGAGTTTCCGGAGCACACGATACAAGTTTGCTATTTAATGTCCCTGTTCAACTCATGTCAACTTTCATATATATTCCCTATATCTACCTTAATTTTTGAGATAATTAATATAATTTGACAATGTTGTCTCTGTTTCTTTAATAGTATCTTTTAGATTCTATTAGATTTTGGAAAAAATATAACGTGAATTAAACTAAAACAGACATGAATTACACTTGGCAATGATATCGATGGTCATCTTGTAGAGTTTGGTTGATATAAAAAATTCTTATGTATATATTGCCGAAAACTCCAAAAAATATCCAAGCCAATAAAATTTAAATCAGTGCTCTAGTCTGTAAGGCATTTAAGATATCGGCCTTTAAATAGCAGGAGTTTCCAAAAATCTCAAATTATCTCAAAAGCTGTTGGAAACAGGGAATATTGAAGAAAGTTGACATGAATTAAAGAGAGGCATCCCAAAACATAATGATACATGTGGTATCCCATTTAAAAATCTAAACCTGTATCGTTTGTAGCGGGAACTGAACACAATGCACACGTGGATATAATCGCATTAAGTGGACACGCTGTATCGTTTCATATATTTCAATTTTTGATGGGATGTGTATAAAATAAAACCCTGCACCGCTATTTACTGTTTATTAAGATTTCTATACAGGATGTATTGCTTATTGGCTGCATGCTATGTCGTAGCTTATTGGTCTTTTTCCCCCTTTTTTCTCATAAGATGACGGAAGATGTGTTTCAACAATCAAACTGCTACCATAACTAAAATACCAGAATATACATTGTGTCCACGGATTTGGTGCAAACTTATACAACACTGAACGTTGTTACATTTTTTTTAACTATTTATGTTTTAGTTTTTTTTATACATATTTTTAGATATAAAATAATTTAATAATATTCTGGTTAACGAAATTAAATTCTTTATTATAAATATAAGATTTTATGAATTATTTTCTAAATATATATATAAATTCGAATGTGATAAAAAACAACAAATAATTTATTCAACGTAACCTTCACCTACTTCCACACACTTTTCGACCCTTTACCTAAATTCTCTGTAAACATACTGTTTGCATTTTATCTTTTAATGCTTCCAAATTCGCACCAAAATTACTATTTTCGTACACTCTTTGTTTAACGCGTCCCCAAAAGTAAAAATCTATCGGCGTTTAATCGGGCGAGCGAGCTGGCCAACGAATAGGTCCAAAACGACCGATTCATCTTTTAGGAAAGTGATCGTCAAGCCAGTTTCTAATTAAAATAATTGAATGAGCAGGGCATGCATCCTGCTGAAAGTAGACTGCATCTCTAATATCCTCCAACGATGGTCAAAACAACATTTTATAACATATCCAAATAATTATGTTGATGTAAATTGTTTTCGAAAAAAAGGGACCAATAATTTTATTGAATGAAATTCCACACCACACATTTACTTTCTTATAACGCTGGCTTTTCCGATTAATACGAAAAATTGGATTCTCTTCTGCCCCACATCTGCAACTTTGGGATGACACATAACCATTAGTGGTAAAAGTAGCTTCATCTGATAACAAAATTTTATGATGGAAAAATTCATCCTCCATAACATTTTCTCCAACCCAAGTACTAAATTCTAATCTAAACGCATCGTCCCGGGGTTCCAGAGTATGAATAAATTTGGGTTTGAATGGCTGAATTTTGTTTTCCTTAAAGACTTACACCCAACACCGCCGCTCTCTTACGTAGTGATATTTTTGAATCTTCTAATACAGATCCCATAGCTAGAACAGTTAATGCATCATCTTCATTGTATTGTTTCTTTGTAACAACAGAGCCAGTTTCATCAAATTTCTTAACAAGCTTTCTCAAAGAATAGCGATACTAATGCCGGGGAATTTAACGTTAAATTTGTTGATCGCTGTTCGATATGAAATATCACCAATTCCATAACACTTAAATAAATTCGTTATTGCAATGTTAGCATAATTGTGATCTTCATGATCTTCGTGATTGCAAATGTCGTGTCACTTAAATTTCAAACAGACAAATAATTAAATGTTAACAGAATTTCAAGCCAATACGATTATCAACAATAATTTGAACTTAGTTAAATTTTTGAAAGCAAGCAAACACGTTCTCAACATTTATATGCATACAGAAGGTAATCAGTGCATTTTAATATGATTTTTAATAGTTTTAAGGCAAGCAAAAACTTATTTTCCTAAAATGTTGAATAAAAAAGTTTTTTCCCTTGTGCACCGAATCCGTGGACAGACTGTATAACGAAACGATGGAAGATAGGGAAGATACAAATAGAATAGATGCCGATGAAGTTAATTCCATGGTCAGTAGTATTGAGTAAAGATTGAGAAACTGCAAAGTATGATCACCCTTCTTGCTGAAAGTTATCGGTTTGATAACACAAACCTTCACCATTCGCAAAAATTTGGTGGGAAACCCATTAACTTCTTCTTGACAGCTTAATCAATTCTGTCATGATAAGCCTGTGACGATGTGTTTCTGTTAAATATACTCTGTGCTTAACATTCATCAAACAACATAGAAATTTCACGAAAAGAGTGATTTCGTTTTATGTTTTACCAATTGTACACAGGGTAACCCGCACAGGCATCGATATCTGAAATCTGAATCGGGTTCCTCTCAAGCTTCAATTTTGTGGTCCCAATTGTGTTTGATACGTATTGGCGGTCGATCGTTTTAATGTCAATATGACCTTATATGCCGATATCATTGCAGTGAGCATTGGTGATGTAGGATATATAGTTGAATGTTATTGATGATAAATTTTAAATACAATAAACTGTCTTTATTGTAACTTCTCTACATACTTTTGGAACTGACTGTAGCAAATCGAAATCGCAGCAAAAGATTATAGTAAACCTAACAAACCATATATTACACCGGAGTAATTCCGATAATAATATTGCAAGTGGAATGATCCAAAGCGGACATGATATGTGTAGGTTGATTATTACTTCGCTCCAGGTATAAAAGGTAGCGTGGTCGACGATTCGGGCGTAAAAATCTACCATGTATTGGCGCTAGAAAGCGGTTGGGCGTGAACGCTGTTGCGGAACTGGCAATATACATTACGCTTTTTTTTTACTTTCCTAAATCGTAAGATCGTAGTAGAGACCTAGTTTTATGTAAGACAAAAAATGAATGAATTGCGGAAGTTAAATCAGTTTTCGATCGTTTGATTAGTTAATTAATACAATTAAATCTGAAGTATGATAAAGGGGGAGATTAGAAGTATCTAACAGGTTATAGAATCACTAAAAAAATTAAGTTTGCATTGAGCAGTGAAAATTAGCGTAAGAATTAATAGGAAATTATTGCAAAATTAATACCAAATTGATAAATTGGGCTATCAATTACAGGTTTTCCGTCACCTGCAGTGTGATTGCTTGGTTGTATTGCTGTAGCATTATGATAGTGCACATAGCACACTGCACTAATTTAATTTACATTGTACAAACTTTGACACTACACCTTAGTTCTTACGATAATTTCACACTACCTCACGTGAACGCAGGTTTACGTAAGCTGTTCTGGGATACACCGTTCAGCTTCCATCGTACAGGTGTCGCAACTAGTTTTTGCGAGGTGCTTTTATTCATTCATAATTGTTTGTTGTATTTTTTTGCTGATGAAACTACGTTCCAATAATATTTTCATTAATTTACAATACAATTTTCACCAAATAAAATACCCCTAATCGCTGCAATCATATTTAGACTTCCGTTCTTTTCATTTTTCTGTGTCGGCATTCTTCTCCGTCTCTCGCAACTCTACGTTCTCAATTGAAAGCCAGCACATCCACCGAGATAGCACTATTTCTATTTCAACCTACGCCACTACACCCTCTACGGCTAGTAATTTGCGTAGGGTGCAGAACGGGACTGTAAAAACGGTATTTAATGAACGAAACCCTAACTCAACCGCCGCCACCGCCACAGCCTCCACCACAAGCAATTCGTCGTCCGATCCATTCATACAAATGAGATATCGTTTATTTCTCGTAGTTTATCTGCGATGATCTGCACGAACGTGTGCCTTTGACGTCCTCAAATTGACTTTTCGACGCGTCTTGTTGATTTGCATTCGAATCAACGGCGTATAAATAGACTGGCAAAAACGTCGTTTCAGTTGGGAGGTTCAATTTGGCTGGATGAGGAAGATGGTGTCTTAGGAGTGAATGAACGCCTTGCATTTGGGATAGCGGAAACTCTTATCGACTAGCGACTTATTCGAACACTTCTTGTACATTTGTGGAAGGCTCTGCTTTTATATTTATTTACGAGGATGGTATGATAAATATGTGTGTAAAGGAAAATAACACAATTGTTTTGGATTTAGTAAATTTATTTATTGATCTAATCTTCTTGTAGTCCTGAATATGCTCCAACGTTTTTAAACCATCCAAATAATAAGATTTGTCAAAATAGGCTTCTGTTTCTGCAATGATCTCTTCATTTGATGCGCCAAGTTTGGAAAAAAAGGAAGTCACAGGAAGCCAAATCTGGCGAATACGGTGGCTGAGTCACCAATTGGTACCGTCCGTAAGTGGATTATGTTTAATGTCGCATTTATCTTTGAAGCGACCGGGACGTTATCGCGACGGTAGATTTTTTTCTTAGCTAGGAGGGGCCTTTTTCTCTTTAGTTCAACGTCGATTTGATCTAATAAATCAGCATAACCCGTGATTGTCATCCTCTTTTTTAAATGATTGATGGAATCGTCTTCGTCTTCTTTGGTGCTCCTTCGCCGGAAAACACCCATCTTTGGTTTCTGGCCTGTGGTGATGTATCCAAGTCTCATCACCATTAATTTTGTGTATCATCAATAATGAGAGGCTAGCTTCTCTTTGTTCCGATGTACTTCTATTGTATCTTAGTTGACATCACTTCTGTTAAAAATATTAAAACTACTGACATATTATGCTTGAAAATTAAGAACAGAACGTTTTGTTCGAAATAATGTGCGTCCAGTCCTTTTGGTCGCCATATGCAACAACTCAGGGATTTATTTTGTTCAATGTTATTGTAAGAAATGGAAGGATGTATTTGATTTCTTTGAATAGCTTCCACTGGAGTAGGTGTTGAAAGGTCTATTAAAATCTGCCTAAATCAGCCAATGCGTCCTCCCTTTGGTTCTCCGAGTGCAGTTGTGCTTGATATTATTATGTCTTTACAATTTATATCGTGTATTTAAAAGAACTTGTTTTTTGGATGATTTTTGACAGAGGATTTAACTATAGTAGATAATTTTAGTTACATTTCTAATGTATTATTCGGGAATTTCCATCGAATTTTCCGCGCAGTTTATAATCTAACCGGTCGGATAACATTATTCATATTCGCGCGATTCCCAAAACGCCATATCTGATGAGTCTAATTTCAATAAATTTTCGTTGAAATTTATGATACGTTAGTACCGAACGGACCATCCAAACGCTACTCCAACTGTCCAATAATTTATGCCTTCGTTGGAATTTACCAATCAATAGTTTAGAAGCGGAGCAAGTATCTAAAATTAATATTGTTTATAGGCCGATTCTCCGAAGATTAACGGAAACGCTGAGCATTTACGGCATTTAGTTTTTCACACGTTGCGATAAATTTTCATTTAGCGAAGTGGAATATCAAAAATCCGGGATAGAAACAGCCACTTCCATGGCAATTACAAAAGCGAAGGCGTTGGGTGCTTTTAATTTTAAATTTTATTACGACCTGAAGCTGAAATTGTTAAGACGAAAGCCCGCGGGACGGCGCCCTCCTTGCGAGTATAATTTCATTGCGCGAATTATACCATTTTAATTAAAATCTGCGAATTACCGGCATAAATAATGAAATTGGATTAGCGGAATTAATTTCGCGTGTTCCTTTCCTGTCTTAAAAAATAGAAAAGCAGCGGTATGTAACCAAGTAGAATAAGTTAGCAACAACATGAGTCTTTTTTTCTGACGTTTTAATGGATGTTGTATTGTGCATTGTGGCACAATACAATATTCAGAATAACGGTTATGAGTTTTATTTCCCATATTCTACAAAGTGTTGGACGCCACGTTTTGTTATGACGTTATACTCGACGTCATGCTTGCCTTAGCCGCCACTTGGAAATCAGAGTTTTTATAGCTTCTTAAATAAAATTTACTTAAAAAGATTCAGATTTCGTTTTCATTCATTACATTAAATGTTCTCATATTACGTAACTTGAAGAGAACGACCTTGTATCCCATTATTTTAAATGTGACTCAAAACAAAGATTGACCTGTTTCGGAATCTTCTTCATGGGATAATTATTTTAATTTCGCTACTTTGTTGGTCAAACGATTTGGTATTCGATATGGTCTGATTAAAAAATCATCGACCAAAGCTGCCCATATGCTCGAAGAAAATCCATACTGATGGTTCCTTATCATAGTTTTCTGGAGATTTTTGTAGCGTACAATAATGCATGTTGCGCATATTTAGAATACCATCGTAGCTGAAGCCTATTTCATACGTGACATAATTGACAACAATAAATTTTCATTTTGGATTTGGTTTTGCAGCCACTCGCAGCAGTGCACGCGAAGTATGTGATTTCTCTAATAAATGTTGAACTTTCTGGTACTTGATAGTAAAGTAGCTGTCCTCTCAAAACTTGCCTAGCAGAATTCTAGGATTATTGTCAACCAGTTGCGAAATAGCTTTTTCATTACGAGCTGTACGGATAGTTCCTTAGACCCCGCTGCTTCAGAGAGGTGCATGGCATTTGGAGTTCCTCAAAGGTTGGCACTAGTACCGGTAATGTTTACTATTTACATTATGGACATCCCAAAACTAGACGGTTTTCGAGTACTAAACGCCATCTACGCGGATGGCGTTGCAATTTCGGAGTTCTTCGATAGCCACAGCTTCATGATTAACCTTGGGAAGACGCAAGCTACTGCAATTTGTCTGGAAGCAGCACCAGACGCTCTTTGTTCCTCTTATAGAGCAGCATCTTCTCCTAATCATCAGTAAACGTCAATAAATATTCTGATACCTATTTGGAATTTGCCTTATAGGATATTTTTCTAGATAAAACCTTATGAACGAGCCTCGCCGTAGCACACAATCATGCTCTTTGCTTTAATAAAGTACACAGCAACACGAAACAAACGAAAAACTAAACAATAAGGCACTTTAACAAAATAACGAAACTAGATTAATTGTATCCTTAGCCGTCCACAAACCTAGAAAGAACTGACCTCCGAAGCCATGTTTATAGAGACTTCTTTCAAATTTTGAGCACTTCTTCGCTCTTCGAGCATTATAATGCACTGTATTTCTTTTATTGTCACAAATATTGTACAAATTATTGCACGTAATTCCCTTCTTTGATATCTAAGTAGGGTCGATTTGTTACCCTTTCACATACACAATCGCTGCATATAAACAACTAAAATGCACCGGACACCGGCGCCAATTTTTCTACCCCTTAACTCACTCCCGTATCGCAATCTCGCCGTTTCAGATTTATTTGTTTTGCCGTCGAAATGACGTATCGTCACGTGATCGGTCTGCACGGTTCCTTATAGGCCGCGTTAAATAAGGCAGGAGTTGCCCGCAGTTTCGCGTTTCCTTATCGGGACGCAGATTCATGGGCAAGCGTTTTAAATACCCACCAACCGACGCCGAGAATTATACGTTTCCTTTTGCCGTTTTATATTTCTGCAATTAAAGAAATGAAGCTAAGGTTCGCACGCATATAACGAGGGAAATAGTTACGTGTATCGGTAATAGGGGGCGCTTTACGTTCGAGACCTGGCTGCATTGTTTCATAAAAATATGCTCGAATGCTTAGTTAGCTAAGTACTTACGTAAATATGTTTGAAATTGTAGGAATACGTGAAATGAGGTGGGTGTTTTATTGTTTGCTAACATGCTCATTTTTCTTTAAATAATACAAGGTTGACAATACTTACCACTCTGGGTGGATTAGTATTTGATAATTTGCCAAATTTCGTTGTTTTTTTTTTTAATTTTTAAGTTATGAAGTTATACTAGGTCTCACGAACGTTATGGTTACTTCCTTTGAAAATAAGGGGAAATGAGAGATTATGTTCGTCTTGACTTGCAGTGGTTCGAAGGTGATCTCACTTCTGGAGTTTCGACGTGGGACCTAGAATATGATGCTACTCAAAGGGGGGGTTTCCAATGAGAGTGTCTTATACTTGATGCTAATCATGGTTATCAACCAATAAAAATAACATTGAACATATGCTTTTAGTTAATCTTGACAAGTAACCATGGAAAGATACATGATTCTCTAATGCGTACAAATCGGTAAAATTTATTATCAAAATGGGAGTACTTTAGTGTGTTATGGAAACCATGAAAAACTATTTATGGAAAAAATACTAACGGCTGGTTTCATAATCGACATCCTAAAGTGCCTTTAACTAAAGGACCGTTTAAGTTAAAGTGAATTTTCCGGTTGACTTAAAATAAATACGTTTCATAAAGGCAATGGTGTTTAACTTTAGCTAAAGTCGACTTCAGTACAAAATTTATAATTTTCATCGTATTTCTATATAATGTCGGCATAAGAAATCGCTTTACGCAGGCTTTTTAACATGAGACGTTCAATATCTTAAACGTGCTTTTTATTTTTTTTTTGTAAAAGTCGAACATGAGCGACAAATGCAAGAAAAGAAGAGGTACTAAGTTTTCGAAGGAAGAAGAGATATTGTTGGTGAAAGAAGTTCTAAAAACGCAGTACGTTATGTAAGGCTACAATGTATCAACAATTGAAAAGATATGCTGTAATTGTATACATTTACTCAAATTACTGAAATAATCTTGTATTATGCGCCTCTTTAAGTCTTGATCTCCACCATTGTCATTAGTTTTGCCTATTTCATCATTATTCAGGTTAAGTCAATTTTCAGGGATATCTTGGTGCTGTAAATTGCATCCACCGCTGAGTGTGATTGCAGTTCAATATATGCAAAATCTCCTCCCCAGTCCCTAGTGCTGCTTCATAACATCTCGAGATCTTATCAAAGTTTCGTCGTATAAGTTTTCTGCAGCTGCTTCTGTCTGCAATAGGGATTTTGTGAGACAAGGTTTGTTTCTATAAGCACTAGCCTCTAATAGCGTTGCCTTGTCGAAGTGCTATCAATTGCATTGCTAACTCGATGTTTTCCAGCACTATTAGCCACTTCTATATTACTGTGTGGAATATTGGTGCAGTCTAAGAACAAGAAAAGAAATGCTGTTGAAACTTGTTTCACTATCCTACAAGTTGGAGCTTTCTATACTCCTGTGAAGTCCTCCGGTGTTAGAAGCATGACTTGACTTTAAAGGGATTATGAAGCACGTTTGTCCATTTTTATAGTAAATTAGGTAGATACTAATGTAAGACAGCATGTAATGCTTAACGACAACATACAATACAATGCATCTCTTAAAAAAATCGCGTTTTGAAGAACTGGAACGGCTGCGACAAACATTATACCAGTAAAAATGCAAACAATCGAATCGTTAAAAAATTATTGGTAATGTGCATGCATCAGATGCTAATTTTTACCTACACGATAAATGATTTCCAATCAATTCTCCTCAACCTAACATTGCCCAACAATGCCACGCTGTCGCATTCTGCATTGCTTTCGGTTATTTATTCCGCCTCGTTGTTTGAAATGCTACTCGGTCTTTATCACCATAGACGCAAAAAAAAACCTACTATACTACTGGCGAGCAAAAACAAAAAATCGGCCGAAATTGGAGCAGCAACCGCCTAGCATGGCACCGTTCACTTTCCCTTCGAACGTTGCATACCGTTCCGTAATAGGAATGCTTCGTTTTAGTTATCACTGGTCGGCGATCGTTATCTTTGTAATTATTTTAGCGTGGCTAGTAAACTGTGTGTCGGTTTTCCTTGTCCACCGAGACCGGCGAAAATAATATGTCATTGTGTTTTTTTTTGTTTTCGAGGAAATAGGACACATGTAGAAATGTACTCATCCTCTAAACAAATATATTTATGATTTTCTTTTAATGAAAGTAGAAGACAATGCTTCATTTGTAAGCTTGATTTGTAATCCGGCACCGAAAAAGAAACAGCAAATAATTTTATAAATTAAAAGAATTGACTACAATATTGTGATACTTTGTGCAACGTGCGACACCACAGATGACACAGCCTACAGAAAGCTTAACATACCAGGGGAGTTTGGTAAATGCTTGGCCTTGACAAGAAAGACGTTTTTATGTGTAAAATTAATTTTATTTTTTACCTTTGAGATCGATACACGTTTAGCCTAACGTTTTCTAAACCCATCTAAATAACACAATTTCTCCAATCTTGAAAAATAGGCAATTGTTTCTGTAATCACCTCATCGTTTGCGCCAAATCTTGTTCCGCGGAACTATTTTTCCATGCCCAGAAATAGAAAATAATCGGTGGGAGCTAATATCGACTCATGGAATTTTGTCATGGCGACAACACAAGTGTGCGCGCACGCATTCCCTTGGTGAAACATAATAATTTTCTTCCGAATGCAGGCGCTTTTCTTTTACAGCATTATCGAAACAATCCAATAAGTTGGCATAATACTCGCCATTAATCGTTTTGGCCTTATCAAGCTGATCAATGTGGATCATGATGCGTACATCCCAAAACACTGTGGCATGGTCTAAAGTATCTTTGGTTTTCTTTGGCACCGCTTGGCCACGAAAAACCCACTGTTTGTACTGTTCTCTGGTCTCTGGTGTGCTGTGATGAATTCATGTTTTTTCAGCAGTTATGAACTGACGTGCGTGTTTATGGTTAATTATGAGCAATAGCGGCACCCATCTTGCGGGAAGCTCCCTTATGTTCAAATGAGTTGTTAAAACGTTGTGTACTCGGTCAATTGAGATGCCCTCAGCTTCAGCAATCTGAAGCAGTTTCAATCTCCGATCATTCATTAGCATATTGTGAATGTGATGCGGTGACCTCATTTGGACGATCTGGATGGTCTTCATAAAAAATGCTCGTCGATAGCAAAAAAGGTGTAAAGTTCCACATTCACCTCATCATTCGTTTTCTTTTACCTAAATAAAAGGTTGCAGATAACTTATTAATTAAAAATTAACAGTTTGGCAATGAGAAAGTTGAAACCTTCAAGACTTCATTTTAGGAACGTCGTTATTTCCTGTATATATCGTAACATTGTTAACATAACCAGTAACTGCAAAATCAATTTCTTCAAATGTGGCTGTAGAAAAATTCAGTCGCAAGCTTGACGATGTTTCGAACTAGCTAAAAGCAAATAAATAAATTTAAATTAAATACAGTGAAGTCTAAAGCAGCAGCGATTAGTAATAGGGCATCCGTATTAAATGAATAAATTCTGATTGAGAATCGGTATTCTCAATTCAATAACGGTTATTGAATTTAAAATATCTCAGCACTGCTATTGACGTCAAATTATCTTTCACAAGTCAAGTTAGTAGCATTGTTAAGCAAATTGCTATGAAATTTTCTCATAAATATCTATAAAGTATGGAGATGGTTCTTCATGAGATACTTCACGCTTGACTTCACGTCTTTCGTTTTCGAAAAGCTTAAAATAAAAATTCTTTAATCTTTCAGAAAATCTCTTAGAAGCATGACAGCATGTTCAGTGTGATTATAAAATTACAGCAACTTTGAGAAACTTTGCCGTGATAGAGTTCCATTAATCTAAAAAGCAATTATTATTAATGGATAGAATTTCTACCAAAGATAACTCGTAGTAGTGGATTAGTTTTCCTCCAAAACAAGAAAAGCGATTTACATTTCCTTTGCAGTTAATTTCTTCTCAAAAATAAATTTTACATTTATTCCTCGTAGGAGACGTAATCTCTATTCGGCTAAATATACAGCGTCTAGCGCAATGCATTTAAGTTATCCGTTAATGTTACACTTCCTTTTTTTCTTCGCTTTCTCCTGAAAGGGTATAAGGCGAATATAAATACTGTAAAATATATTCTGCGAACTTGCGACTATTTCGCGATATCATGGGAATTATACACGAGATTTACCCCGCCGAATTTACATTTAAATTAAAGCGGTTGGCAAATTCTTCTTCCATTATCGCGGTTCCATATCTCTACCTAGACGCGAAGATATGAACTTTGTACCGCTGCGAGGTGAGAAGATATATATGCGCGTAGGTGTTATTTTATGAAAAATGCAGGTAGTGGTTAAGTGGATCCTGCATTTGCTGCGAGATTCCGTTGTAGAAAAGAAAATAAACTGCTTGGTTAAACTAAACGCGAAATCGGAAAGCTAAACTTATCTGAAAACATAGACCAATTTATGTTGTTTGTTTAAGCTTTGGTGTCGTGCCAGCATTTATAACAAACGTTCAGGACACCAAATTCATAATTTTTTGTGATAATTCTACTGATTGTAGCAAGATATACATATGGGAAATCATATAAGTCATATTTAATTTAACACAACTAATGGTAAATATTTCTATTCGTGACAATCTCTAATTATGTAGCTACGTACTCTGCTAATTATACTATTATAACTACCACTGCAATACACGGATAAGGGACAGACCGTAACCATGCGAGAAGTCCATACTTCTGTAATAAATTAGTACTTCATACTTTATTTACAAGAATATTTTCCTTTTTTTTTTTTGCTAGATGTTTCTTAACATGAATGATAGCAAGGACTGTGCCTAACAACGCAAACGTATCTGCAACCTGCCCACCACATAAGTTTAATTAAGTAATCTGGATTAATTAATTAAATTTGTGTTAAATTAATTAATTAGGTTGCCGATACTTTTGCGCTATTTTTTAATAAAATAGCACAAAAGTACGTAACGCTGCCTACATCACTCTTCCTACACATTGAAATCCACGGAGAAACAAATGTAAAAATATGAGGTAGTTTAGTAACACCAAACAAGATAAAATGCATTCAAAAATATCGAGGATTATGATGAAAGAGATGAAAATTGATTAAGGGGCGTTTCACCCCTTCAAAGTGAATTTCCCATAGAAAAGATTCCTTGTACATCTGAACATACTCTATTAAGTTTCATCATCGATTCTGAATTTCACCTATGGAGAGCTTTCCCTTAAGTTTAACTTTGTTAGAAGAAAAAACAATTTTCATAAAAATTAATTCTTAGGTTTTGCAATGACTGTGTTGTATCTAAACGATAAATAGTGCGTTTCCTTATTATTTTTTGCATCTTTTGCTTTCGCAAAAATCTCTTTTATATTAAGCTCTTCCCAAAAGCGTTGAAGTAATTTTCATAAACAAAGTTATGTTTTTATGGGTTTTTATTTCATTTATCAAATACAGTTTGGCTCCGATTCTTATGGAATGTACCCAGAGCACTAGAGCGAATTATCTAGCTTTATAAGAAATAAAGCGGTTTTTCGCAAAAAAATTGAATAGAAGGATGTACTTCTTTTCGCGTCTGCATAATCGGAGATATTAATGAAAAAGTCAAAAAAATTATTGCACCTAAGTGAGCCGATTTTGCTGAATATTTTATATAAACTTCTAAATATAGTCATATTAGTAAAAATAAAAACATATATATATTTTAAAATAATTATTTATTTTGATGCTTTACCTTATTTTTTTGCAATTTCCGCTTGGAAGAAGCAATAAAAGTTTGATTAGTCTCGTAAGTCTAATCTATTTGTTTTGCACATGTCATGAGTACATTTTTGTTTATATTACTGCTATTAACTTCTTCCGGGTTCATCTTCAGGATAACCGAACAGTTCACTTATCTTGAAGATGTCAGCATGAAGAAGCTAATAACAGTAACACTTATAGCGGCCGTGAAAGCCTACGCAATGTTTTGTTTATATTCTTAATTTTATTTTAAGAAAATAAAAAAAAAACGTTTACATCGTCCAATGGAATCGCAATTATGAATTGTTTATTATTGCTATATGAATTAAAAACATTAACAAAACGGCTTAAACGAAGACGTAAGCCTTCTCGACGGGATAAAGCCTACTCGTTTTTCTGAATTTCCTTACTAACTTTATCAATTGCTTTTGTTCAAATTATTAGGCTAACTATATTTTTGTTTCAGTCAAGTTGAAATCTCTAAAAGAATGAGATTCAGTTAAAAAAAATAAATAATTATCTTTAAAATAGGGTACATTTCTTATTTTTAATAATATGGTAATATTTAGAAGTTTAAATAAAACTGCAAATAATCAGCAAAACCGGCTCGTCCAGGCGAGCAAATGTTTAACTTTTTTCGTCAATATATCTGGTTAGTAAAAAGATATCGAGATGCTGACGTAAGTTTTTAATTCTCTACTTTTCCGCGTGAAAAGAAAAATATTGTTCCACTTAACATTTTTGTGAAAACCCGCTTTATTTATTATAAAGTCAGATAGAGCCTTCTAGTGGTTAGGGTACAACTTATAAAAAGTAAGTGCATTTGATAATCAAATAAAGCTCTTTTAAACGAGGCCAAGATTGTTAGAATCGGTTAAGTCTAACAGAGCAATCGATATTTATTTTAAAAAACAATTGAAGGTCTCCCCACCGCTTTGATTTAGAAGATATGACAAAATATGTTGAAAGCAAAAAAAGGGAATTGGAAAATAAAACGCACAAATTTTCGTTAACTCTTAATTAGGCAAAACACGATGAAACATTACATCTAACAGGGGAACATTACAACTAATCAAAAATTTGAAATAAAGCTTTTTTATGAGCTTTAAGAGATATCTTAAAGAAAAAAATATAAAAATTCGTTATTTTCTTAGAATGGCAACATTTTTAATGTTTTTGTTAATGGACGTATAGATTCTAACAGTTTCGAGTCAGAATCACCTATTTGTTAAATCAAATACTTTATTGATCCATTGTGCACAAGAGAGGCACTATTCGTTGATAGTACGCGTACTTTTAGGTACTGAAATTGACTAATCTGTTGCAATTTCATTCTATCGACAGGTATGTCACGTAATGTAAAGCGTGTTGGCTTTATTTTGCATTTCAGTGTACACAGCTTTTCCTCTCTGCAATGGGACGCCCAATTTTAGATGTTTTTTCAATTAATATTTATTTGTTTTCATATAAGAGAACTGGTTTCATTTATTTAATTTTCTGAACGTGTTTATTCTATGTACTCTGCTTTCTATTTCACTCCCGTATGTTGAGTGCGTATTTTTTAAATCTTTTATAACCTAGAGAAAAGGTACGCTAGGTACCGGACGAAGTAAAGGGGTTAACTACATCGTAAGTAGTGGTTTAAACGAGTTATTTAACTGCAGAAAGTGTAGCTAGTCACTACCATTAGGAGAACCGCGAGTCGCCACTACCATCAGAAGAGCGAGAAGACGCTATCGGTTTCCCGCCAACGGACCGCACCCATCATTCGACAATATTCATATTTTCCGCTGTAAATTTTCAAGGGAGTTAAGGGTCAGGTGAATCATATTCTGTTCAGAGGCCATGAGGAAGTTTTCGGTGACGTTTCCCCCTTGCTATGTAGTTCCAGAAAGCTTTCGTAAATAGTTCGCTAATGACGATACCTTGAGATTTGGTCTAATCTTTAGGGTTGTGTGTGTCCTTATGTATTGTCTACACTCTGTACACGTAATTTGCGATATTTAGTATAACACATACTTTAATATTTAGAGTATTTCGTATCAAATAAATAAATTCGAGACGTCTGTAATCTTTTCGCACAATAAATCACGTTTCAGCTCTCTAAATTGGAGATACATATATATATATCTATGTATACTGGGATGTCGTCGTGTTGTTTCAAAATATAAGCAGTAAGCACATTGTTTCGAGGTCTTATTGTGCCGATTTCCGACGGCACATCCTTATGCATGGCATTACGTTGCGAGCGTGAAGAGCAAAGAGGTTGTTTATTTCAAGAATTCCTTCTCTCTTGTTCTCTCCCATTCTTCGGCAATATTCTGGAGCAACGTTGGAGATCTACCAAAGCGCAAAGCGAGACAGCGAGCGGAATATTTGTTATTAAAATGCCTCTTATATGTATGTATATGTAGGCGAGAATTACCGCCTTTAAATACTGCCTTATTTAAATCGAGCCGCGCCAACGGTGGCTCCGCAGCGGCTAATGAATAATTTATGATAAGAGGACGCACACGAGCTGCGTTAATGTCATATTAACAAAGAGCGCCGTGTCTTACGGGCCCGAACGATGTTTATTTGTTTTGTCACAACATCGCTTCTATGATTTTTCTACCATGAAAGGAGAAGTTCCTTTGCTACTCGAGACTGAATCAGAATATACCAGAGAGAGCATCTCTCTGTATTTATTCGAGAGAAAATTTCAATTTTTGAATTAGGACGATTTGAATAATGACAGAATAGAAGACTATTGGTTTAATGAAAAGGACAACTACATGTAAATCTTTTATTTTCTGTACAATGTACGCTGAAAGAATGAATTCAGTAGATTGTCTGTTCTGTTAAAGCAACAAAAAAATCTATTCGATGAATTATTAAATTTATCAAATCAACGAACCATGTTTATCAAATTGAAGCCTGTTTACAATTATAATAAATGCTTGTTTGTTAACTTACTTTGTGAGAAGCGAAACAAGCAGAGATTTTTCATTAGATATTCATAAACGTATTCTTTGTATCAATAAATCCGTTTATTGTAATGTATAAACAGCAACATTAACTGATAAACTCGTTCGTCGAACCATTGCGTCTTTACCTATCTTTTTCGTCCAGGGTAGAATTGTGCCGTCTCTTGCTTGCTCTGCTTGCCCGAATATTACGGGCGTAACATATAGAACCCAGAGAATAGAACGAAGTTGTAAGAGTTTGTGAGAGGTTGGAGAGACGCTTGCAACACACTGCTGACTCTGGTGATAAGAATACATAGAATAACATTCTGTTCCTATTCGATTCAACCTTGCAAATCGCTTGTACATCAAGAGATAGCTAACGATAAAGACAGTTTGTCTTTTCGAGGATGGATTACCAACCAAAGCAGTGTCTGAAAGAATATAGGCAGAGAACAGAGAAAGTCATGGTTACTAGGATCGGAAACCATTTTTTCTGAGCCGGAAATCCTTTTATGCCAAGCAATAACGTGTTAGTAAACCGCCACAGTACTCTACCTTTAACCTCTAAAACAAACAATAGGGCTGGCTGATAGGCCATACTTGCTATGCGGATAACGAACAAACGGACGGACTGGCTAGGAGGCATGACTTATAAAAGGATCGGAGCTATCATCCAGGAACATTTTTTGAAAAAATTGGATGAAACTGACGCTTATCGTACCTTTAAAATCACTCTGAGTTATTCGAACAATAAGGCATAATAATAATAATACTAATAATAATAGTGTTGGAACACATGATTTGCACTAATTGTGCTGAGAATAGCACAGCCGTTCCTCCTACACACCTAGTGCAACATACGTACATAATGAAACGAAAACATGCCTAAAACTGAACTTACGCTAACATTCTATGATGAATTTACATTATGAAATTACATTAATAAAATTAAAGTGCCAGCAGAGAAGCGAGCCTCATGAAATTTTAAAACTATTTTCGGGCAGCGACTTGGATCATAGGCCTTTGCGACCTGGTAGGAAGACGAGCGTTTGAACAAAGCGATGCGGTGTACAGTTCCTTTGAATCTTGAATTTAGAGTACGCACATCGGTTCGTAAGAAAATGTTATTAAACAGCAAGGCAGGCTGCTTGTATAATAAGATTTTATGAAAAAGACTATATCCGTGGAGCCCTCCGATCACGCAAGCTTGTGAGATACGTGGTCAAACTTTCTAATGCCAAATATGGCAAGAATTATGAACCCTTTGAATACGTGACGAAGAGTGAGAAATAATACAAGGACCGTATAGATCAAAACGAAAGCGCTAGGGAGTCGCACAAACTACGCTTTTCGACAGTCAAGCAATGTCTGTGTGGGTATGTTAACCTTGAATTAATGTATGGACGTCTAATACAATGGAATCCATGTGTTTCAAGCCTAAATTGGACATCAAGAACCACATTTGGGTTTCTAGATTCAGATTCAACTGGCAAAGTTGGGCAAAGTTGCACCATCAGTAATAAGTTTTAGTTTTTCCCGAAGCAATGATGCACTATTTTTATTTAAAAAGAGCAGAACAGAAGATTTAGACGGGTTCAATACAGGTGGATGTCAAGTGGAGATCTTAGCAATTGCATTCAGATTGTAACTAATATCATGCCCAGCATTTAAACATTCAGCAATAGGACATCAGCATAGATGTACATTCTACAGACTTGTGTGAAATGAAGACGTGTTTATATACAGGCCCCTATTCATACCTAAATAATAACGAAACATATCAACAGCAAACTGAGGTAAACCATAAAGAAACAAGCGAACCATGCACCATGAAGCAAAGTATCAAAGGCTCGGCTAAAATCCAATAATGTCAAAAGTACTTTTTACCACTATCCGCCGCTGCGAATATAGTCTGATTGGAAGTCAGGAAAAGCATTATTTGAATCGAGAATAGGTCTAAAATTAAATTTGTTAGAATTATAGTTAAGCTTGTGTTTTGTAAAAGGTACATAACACATGGTCTGCTACACTATCAGGAATGCTATCCAAGAATAGCAATATATCCATTAATAGCTGCAGCATTTTGTAGACCCAGAGGAACATCGGGAACTGTTCTGTTTAAGTTCAATTGTTCCAGAGCTGGTCCTTAGGTGATGTATGAATGCAAAATTGAAACAAGCCTTTTTTTCACATTTGATAGACCGCGTAGCAAAGTTTCTTAATGTTTAGTAGTAATTCCAGCTCATTAGCTCAGCGGCTCTGAGCTTTATCATACGTTGCATATCTAAGATTGCCAGCTAGGAATCTACTTCGCGTGGCTGCAAGAATCCTGACTGCTAAACGGCACAACTTTGGCATTGTATTTTGAATACCAATTATCGATTTCCACTAAAAGGTCATCCTCATGCTAATTTGGTAAACGTGGGAGTAACGATCTGGAAAATTGAATTTTTGTTTGGAAAATTGAAAAAAAGCGACACCTATTGGTCGAGCTGAAGTTATATAGCAATAATTCTGAAGTACACCGAGTAAATCTATCCTTCTGTCGAATTCCAGAAGTTCACTCAGAGAGGCTTTTCTCAGACTTTCACCCAGTACGAGAAAATGTGATTCAGCAGATGGCAAGATGGTGGCAAAATATTTGCTCAAACGTTTTCTTGACTTGCAAACACAGATAGCACTGCTTCACCTGAGCAAGTTTCTTGTAGGTGCTCCTTTAATCGGTTAGAGACCTGGCAGAATTTTTGCCAAGTTAAATAA
The DNA here is from genome assembly GCA_902655005.2 of Marronus borbonicus. Lineage (NCBI taxonomy): Eukaryota > Metazoa > Arthropoda > Insecta > Coleoptera > Scarabaeidae > Marronus > Marronus borbonicus. The sequence goes on from LR737387.1 coordinate 5,844,988, forward strand.
GCTTCCTGGCTCTGTCTGAGCTGAGCAACACAAATAACTTGGCAAGAGATAGAGTTGAGAAGTCCTCAAATGCGAAGGTTTTTCTTTTTTCTTTAACCCTGCGGGCGACATGCACTTTATCATTAACGTTAAATCATAGGCCAACTAAAGGTTCTGAACCGAACAAAGTCTATTCAGTTCATTAATTGGAGGTATGCCGGTTTATTTTTATTTCTTTAACTAATAATCGACTTACGTTTTGGATTCTTTTTTTTTTCCTTTTTCAAAATGTTTATTTGTACAACAAAACCGGTTAAATAAAAACACAAAAAGAATTCATCATATCAGCGAAATACAACCTTATAAATCCACTGGATCAATAGCGACGAATGTGAAGTTGATGCCTGAGAAAAACATCAAGCAACTTCGTTTAATATCCTCGCATTTCTAATTAAACGGGAAACATGTAACCTTTCAATTTTGCGGCAACAACACCGACATTAATCGATAATTACTTCCGTTATAACAACGCGAAAATTGCAAACTTACCGTCATCTCCAAGTGCCTTCGTTAACCATTCACGGGCGTAATTTTACAGATTGTGATTGCGCTCCAATATAGCGAGGGACAATATCAACTTTATGCCACTCTAACCCTGGACGATAAGAGTGTAATATTGTGTCGACCAAACAGGTACGTACAATTCGCATGTGTATACACGTTTCGAGTGTTATATGGGTATCCTTTATGTCAGGCAGGCTAACATTCAAACACTACGGCAGTAACGTATGCATATAAAATCATTGTTAAGTGGTAATATGCGAGAGAGTCAAACAATAACAAATGGATGTGCTCCGATGTCTCTGTACCGCTTTGAATCCCCGGCACGGATACATGTTTGGAGGTGTGCGTCCCGCATTACGAGCGATGAGTTGACGTCAGCTGTTTTGTCTGTTTGGAAATTAGGCGAAATTAGCTGGTCTGGATGTACGGTGAATTTTATGAAGTTCAACGGGAGGAGGTGAAAAAGAGGAAATACATTTACATGCCGTATACAGTGGTAGTATTCCCTGTCAGAAATTCTATTTACTATTTGCACCATGAGGGCAATCTGAAATTAGACGAAAGTATCGGAGTAGTACTAGTACTTTTCTGACAAACCTAAAATTAATTTGCTTTTACAGGAATTTTTTTATTAATTTATAGTTACACCGAGAAAAAAATTTGTGAAATTATAGCAAATTTACAGAGCGATGATACCGTAAGTACTTTCCTATTAAAGGAAACTCTGTAGGTTTAAAAGTGTTCTAATTAGTAAGCGAACAATTTTTATAAAAGGAAAAAATCCTGCGTCTATCGACATGCTCCAACGAACCTAATCAAAGCTCTTATTAAAGCACTCTAATTCAATTAATGAAAGAAACGGAAGAACGTAGTAGCCTTTTTACTTTTTAGCCACATAATATCCGTTTATTTTTTTAAAAATAAAATATGAAATATCTTTTGTAATAAATAATGCGTAAAAGTTCACAGATTTCGCAATCGTTACAGCAATTGGATTCATTGGAACTTATAATTCTCCATCGATATGCTGCGCGCCGTTCTTCAACCGGTTAGCATCCACTCTCCAGCTCCCAAGCAAGCGGCGCCATTGCCTCGCGCAAATCGTAAAAAAAACTCGTAGCTACCGGATATAAATGTTTTAGGTTTATAACAAATCACAATACTGTGTCCTAAGCTGCGCTTCTGATTGACCTGACCAAAGCATTCGATGTATCCAGTAAGAATTTTGTCTCTGCAGGGAATAAATGTTAGTGGCATTGACTGGATTCTTTCCTTTCTAAACAGCAGGAATATGCCCGTAAAAGTTAATAATATCGTTTTTAATTGCTTCAACCTATATTATGTTACTTTCAAAAAGGTGCAAGCTGCTCCATCGGTCGCGAAAATGGTGATTCACCCGATCTGGTCCTCAGTCACCTTATTATGTTCCCTAAGATGAAAGTTTCGTTCGGAGGGTAGATATTTTTATCGAGTGAGGAGGCGATTGCCTTCATAAGCCCCTATTTTACAGAACAAGATGCCAGCTGCTATTTGGGCGGATTAAAGAGATGGGAGCATCATTAGGAAAAACTGAACTTAGCAAAATAATACTTATTTTTGTGTTAGGCTAAGAAACTTTTCAGACTACCCTCGTATGCAGCAAACTTGAAGAATTCCTTTGTGTTATTAACTCACTTAAAAATAAGGTAAAATTTCGTTATTTGTGAACAAGCCATCCCATGAAATTGTGTATTTACGATACACGTTCCGCTTACTATGTCGCTAGTTAAATACACAATTTATTTCAGCCGAACTTAAAACTATTGATCTAAATGAAGCTCGAAAAGCTACGTACTTCTTTTAACAATACATTTATGAATATAACAGTAGAGCGGTAATTTCGACATCGTCAATTTCAATTCTTTAATAGACGCAGGGTTAAAGTTTCTGCTCAAATTTCGAATTCAATTTGGCACGTCACGCAATTACAGTGATAACTCACTATTATCTATCCTTGTTGATTACACCATATGCTTACAACTCCATGCTAACATCCGGTTACGTTGGACGAAGACAATACATCCAATTTGACCGAGTTTTAATTAGAAGTTATTCCAGTGGACATTATTAACACTACTAAATCCCAAAACGGTACTTTTAGGGGGTGGTTGGGTGGCTGGCGTTGTGCACATATCGAAGCTGCCGTCCATAAATTAAACTTAACGATGGAGTTCGCGTTGTATGTCAGCCCTGCATACATATATATCTACGTACGTATGTGTTGTAGAGAATGAATTTACGTATATTTGTATTGCATGTTTGCTCATATATCTTGTAGTGCATTTAGACAATGGAACCAGTATGTAATTCTCCAATTTCACATGAATTTCTGCTTACAGGGTTAGTCACAGCCTTTTATGGAGTTTGTAGAATGATTTGTTCTGGGATAATATTGTCAATAGATGCAAGGATTGTTTCCAATTTAATCCCCAGTCTCAATTGTTACATTTCCCGAACAGAAGGTGTCTCTGAATGCAAAATTCTCATGTTAGCAAATTTCCAGAAGTTTTTACTGTTATTACGTAATCCTGCTTGACAGCTTATCCACCATGGTGAATTTGCGAACTTAAAATGACCAACAAGAGATCGTTTTTCATAATCACAACTTGAAAATACCATAAATTATGAATAATATCAAACCAACATCAGTTTTAAGTTTAAAGAAAGGTCTGCAGCCTCGATAGATGAAAAAAGATTTGGACTTTGGAGTAGCAGATGGAGTGCAGGATCTCAACTTAGTGACGCTGGAAAACTTCATATTTTCGTTGAGAGCAACATTTTACATTGGAAGAATTATTTTAAAAAAATTAAAATAATTTTTGGAATTTCCGCAATAGTCCCTCTATTATTTACATATACTGATTGTAATTTACTTTTATGTTTGTTATTATATAGAATGATGCATAAAACAAAATATAAACTGTTATAATTGTTTATAATTAAAAAGAACTTGAGTTGCCCGGAATGGAAAAATTCGGAATTTATGCATCTTATCACCTTCTAATGTTTATGTAACGTAGAAAATTCTAGACTTACAAAATTTAACGCTGAACACTAAGGTTGCCTCACACTTTTCGATAATTGCATTCTCTTGAACAATATCGCTGCATCTAACTGTGTCGCATACTTATTGTTAAACAAATCTGGCGAAATACTCACGCCGCTTATGTAACTGTATCTCTTATATAGCGACAGGTTGACATTTCTAGTTTGTCATATCGCGTCGTTAATATCGAGCAATTACCAATACTTTCAGTCAAGTCGATAGGTCTGACGTAATTTGAACTTACCTATTTGACCGTGATGAAATTCTCAATCGTATATCAAAGCAATCATAGGCGACGTCTGGTTATTTTAGGCATAACTTTGGTAACGTTTAAATTACACTTACTTTTCAATCTCGTCAATGTCTTACATCCCCCGAAATTCCGAAGGAAGGAAATTCCAAACTTATTGGTCACGCAACGAAAACCAATCGAATTCTACTTATACTTCTGCGTTTAACTCCAGAGGTATTTATTATTATTTAAATGCTCCAAATGTAGAAACGTTCTTGTTGACATTTCACGAAATCCCCAAGCTATTATTATTATTATGGAAATACCCACGAAGGGAGGGCATTCCTGGATATAAATTATTTGAAATTCAAATATTTAAGGAAAAATATTTACAATTGATTCTAGCACGCGGTTGGCGTTTTTTTACAATGCTACCCTTCTCCTGTTCCCCTAATGTATACGATAAAATCGTGGCGAGTGCGAGTAATGAAATGCTGTAGGAATTTGTTCCTGAAAATAGCGCGTGGTGGGATTGGATTGTGGGGAGGACGGTGGAGGGAGCACTCAATGAAGCTTCGAGGTTATTTCTATAAAATCAATATGGTAATCAGGGGAAATATTGGAAAAGGAAATTGTTTTGGAAATAACGCAAGTAAAGGTTAAATATTAAATAGAATTCAATATAATTTAATTCCCAAAAGAAATACATGAAATATTTTTATAACTGTAGGTACACATGGCACAATAAATTCGGGTACGTATTAATTTGACTGCCTAAAAATAGAGATATAAACAAAAACAATATTGAAACATTCAAAAATATGTTACTTACCTTTAGGTGGAGCGACATTACAAATGACTGCGCACAACAACGATTTAATAAGTTCCCCAAAGCTGTATTGGAAATGTGCTACCGATGTTCTCCTCATAGAAAGAAATGTATTTCAGTAGAATTAAATATTAAATGGAAGAACTCAGAAGTGGTACCCGAAGCCAAAAACAAATTACACGCTATGTATATTATTGCCAAAGTGAGAAACGATGCTGAAGCTTATCAAGCATCCAAAGACTATAAAAGATATTATATAGAATTAATAAACAAAAAAAAAACAAAACAAAAACATAATAAGCAGATTACATTTAACGCTAAAAATCAACAGCGAGCTATCTGGCAAGTTATAAATTAGGAATCTGGCAAAAAGCAAAGATTGTGATACCACTAACACGCTTCTCACTCCAGATGTATTTAGTGATTATTTTAGTAGCATCGGAAAAGCTGAAGCTGATGACGATTTAAATAGTCTGGGCTACAATTCTTTTCTAACGAACCGAACCAAGCGCCCTCATAATTCTTTTTTGAACCTGTTACCATCGGTGAGATTCAAACATCTAAATAAATAAAAGAATGAGAGATGTGTATGATTTCGATGTTGAAGCGTTGAAGCGGGTAGCATTGAGATTTCTGTAACTCTAATGTATGTAGTAATAAATGCATGCATTAACCAAGGAATATTCTCGAACGAGCTTAAGTTAGCGGAAGTTGTTCCTATCTATAAAGCTGGAGAAAAGAACAATAAGGAAAACCACATTATTATCGTTCTTTTTGAAAAAAAACGAATTCTTAACTGACGCGCAGCATGGATACAGACCAGGAAAATCTATTGTTACAGCGGCTGTTAGCCTTGTCGAGGACATATTAGCAGCCCGAGATGCCAAAAAAGGAGCAGAATTAGTACTGCATGATCTTAGTAAAGCCTTCGATACTGTTCCGCATGATATACTGTTACAAAAACTACATTACTACGGTATCAGTGGTATTTTCTGGAAATTGATGCAATCGTACCTACAGGAAAGGAAACATGTGGTACCGTGGAATAGTCATTACTCTTCTGTGAGGTATATGTTCTACGGCCTACCGAACAACATAGGAGAAGGTGAGAATATTTTGTACGCTGACAATACATCGTTTTTAGTTACAGTCAACAATGAAGAGATGAAGCGTAGGAAAAACTCGGAAATATGTATTACGGCCAACAAATTTAAAACAAACTCTTATCTTCTCCAGCTGTATGTTTTCTGGCTCTTATTCTAGATGCTTGACTGAGTTACCATTAAATTAGCAAGCTATGCAATAAATTAAGCTCTGAAATATATAAAATTAGAAGAATTAAATCCGTCTCAATATTTAAAGCAACAAAAAAACCTATTACTCAAACTTACCTGGAGCACGTCTATAGAACATGATCATGTCTTTTTCCTACAAAAACGCACAGAGCGCTGTTTGATCTTCAATAGAGGGATAGTTGCCGTGATTCTATTTTGCGCGGACGCATACTTACCATCGCGAGTGCATACAATTTAACATGTGTAAAGTTCACACATAAGAACATATCAAGCTTTAATACACATTCAAATTTTCACAACTATGAAACTAGGTGTAAGGACGCTTTAGCGATTCCAGTACGCAGCAATCGGTGGACTACTGCGGTCCATTGTATAACCATCCTCCAGAAGCTATATAAGGAATGAACTTACAGAAGTTTACCGGCTGTATAGAAGAACTCTTACTGAGAAATGCTTTTTACGGTATCGCTGAATTCTTGTCATGTATCTTTTAAAGAATACAGCGTCCTCTTTCTTTACAATTTACAATTTTTGATTTATATATTTTATTTGTACAACTTTTTACGTCTTGTTTGTCACTAATGTTTTTTTTTCTTTTTCTGTCTGTTGTTTATTTATAAAAACTATCCTTTTATGGAATATTGCGGTGCAGGCGTATGTACTTGCTATAGAGATATTTACCTAAATATGTATATTGTTGTATTCCTCTCAACACAATTCGGGTTAAAAAAAAAACAGTTTCTGACACTAGGGCAGCTTTTATTTGTGTACTCTGTAACACAATAGAATTATAACATAATTATTATAAAGATTTCCTTTAGAACAACTTTAGAATTAAAATATAAACTTTCGGTAGTTAAACGGGCAGAGTAACGAATTACGCGCGAGAGTGATTTCTTAATACTCTATTGAGACTCGAGCGCGAACCCCTTTTATATCTTTCAAATGTGCTGACTAAGATATCTGTCTACTTTGTATACTTTTGCTATTATCAAGGGTTACAACAATATACTCATCTGTACATTTATATTGACTGACCATGTAAAATTGATAGCGCAATAAAAGACTAACTAACTAACCAACTACATTTTCATAAACAAATTGGAAATTCAGAAGCATATCAGAGTAAAGAAATGAGGCAGCGTCCTACATTTTACTCACGTAGCACTTACCAGATAACGAGGAGGATGATACACACAGTCAAGTTAAAAAATTCCTTGTTTTGAAATGTTCTTAAAAAAGCTGTTTCACTGGCTTACACAGTTAGAAATACGATGTTAGATCTAATACCGTTTTAACATCGTCTGGTTGTTTCCTTGCGTCCATTTGCACAGTGTAGTTAAATACGACGGAGTTAACATATTATGGTGTTACATCAACACCATCGCGTGGCAAACGGGGTTGAATAGGAAAGTTGTTACAAATATTCCGTTTTGGTGGAAACTTCTTCCATTTCCGTGAAAAGTCTCTCCGTTTTGGAGAAAAATTTCTCCGTTTCGGTGAAAAATTTCTCCACTAAAATATGTAGCAAAGCATTAAATTAATACCTCTTGCAACATCACCTTACTAAATTTAATACCTTTACTACTAATCTGGCAGCATAGGTATAGCCTAGTTAACCAAGCAAAACTTAAATGAAATCACACAGATTTTCTATCTATTTTAATAGACTTTGTAAATACCTATTATCACTTCGAAAAAATCCAAAACACATTTCTCCTGTCCATAAATAATGACAAGAGTCGTGCGCAGGCGGAGGAGTTCCAAATCTGCTCTTATAAGCGGCGACGTTTTATAATTAACAGCGCACTGGAGACAAAGTTTTCTAATATGCGCTTATACTAGGACGATACCGTGAAAACTCTGCCATAAATTAGTTCCGGAGACTCGTCTCTTAAGTCGAATCTCCGTATATAAATTATTAAAATTAATTAAATGAACTAGTGTGTACTACTTGGTTTACCATCATCAGCAGTCAAAGTAAACTTGTTCGATGTTTTGCCGCGTAGGGCTTTAAAACGCCCAAGTTCTGAGCGGACGATGTTTTGACTTTAAAACTGGTTACACCACAGGCAAAATGGAAAACAGTATTGTGCGCGCAAGAGTATACTATCTGCTCGTAAATAATGTACGATTTCGGGGTGCTTTGTTTTTCCATTGTAAGCCGTGACTTGTTACAAGGAACTTAAAATTGCGGGTTATAAAAGGACGCGACTTATAAGCTTTCGGGAAAAGTATCCTTTGAAAGATATGATGATAATATATGATGTTTTTAATTTTCATCTTTAGTAAAAGAATTTTGTCAGATACATAATTACAGAAGTTACATACACTTATCGATGTCTAAAGTTGTAAAATATATAAAACTACCTACTTCATCTTTTAAAGAATTTATGTTTCCTGATTGAAACCGCTTCGTAATTGAATAAGAATGCTGACGTTTCGCTCCCAGTTGCATGCAGCAGTCCAGAAGAAGCTCGATGCAACTGAGAGCGAAACGTCGGCGTTCTCATGCAATTACGACTTTCAACGGTTTCAACCCGGAAACTTAAATTCTTTAAAAGAAAACGTCGACTGCGAAAGTCTACAACAACATACCTACTTCATCTGTTTACAATTCTGGCCAAATCTGTACAGGGTGTAACAGGATCGGCCGTATATCAGAAACTAAGAGATTTAAATGTACAAAAATGGGGAATACTTTCTCCATATTTATAGCTTATTAACCCGTAACAATCGTTAATCAACGCTACTATTTACTAGTAGTACTATTTAGAAATTTAGAATTTCTAACGCAAGCTCTTCCTATACATCCGTCGAAATAAAACTAGTAACAACAATATTAAGTTACATACATAAAAAATATTGTACACGTCTCTTCCATTAGCTTTTCTATCGATATCGGGGGAAGTTCCTCACTAAATAGCAAGTTTTCGGACCTGGAAAGTGATAAAGCATCACATTGGCCTCCTGTTAGCGTACAGACAAGCTTCTAATGATGGGCTCCTTATCGAAAGAGACAATAGCGACGGAGCAATAACTGAGAGGCCTGCAGAAGCGTTATTAATTGCGAGTTGCTGGCCGTTTCATCAATCAAATCGTGTTTTAATTCGGTTATCGTATCCATCTCCGTCTCCTTCGTTTTCACAACGACTAGCATGGTCTCTCTTTCGACGAGTCCGCTTAATCTGCTTTTAATAGAAATTTGTTTTGGTAACCGTTATTGGGATGTTCCGCGATGGATTTCTTTGACTTCCCCTCGTAAGAAAGTTAAGCCAAATTAGAAGATGCTTAATTTTCGATTGATATCCTCTGCCGAAATTATTAATGGGGATATGTCCTTCACCATAGCATCAGTAGCGCAGTATTACATTTGAGGTTACGATTCCTGAGAACTACCACAGTTAAAAGCAATATAGAAACTTTCCATTCTCTCTCAACAGATGAACAATATGATCAATTAGCATCAATTATCCAAAACTAATATAATCGCCATCGAATCGTAAATAGAGTTCCATCAAAATAAAAGCCTAGTTTGATACGGAATAGGGTAAAACTGGTTTCCTATCGCAATAACTGCGATTTTATAATTCCCAAATAATTCGTTTTCGAATCGAGTTAGAATATTGTTCTCCGTTAAATGGTTAATGCATGTTGCTTGTTGAAAATGTGAACTTTTTAATAATAACCAACCAAAAATATTCGAGAATACTGAAATTTTTAGTACATTTTGCAAGCACGCCAAATATAAATCCATTATCGATAGATAATGTGGACAATTGTAATATTAAAAGTTAGCTTTGAATTTTTCATCAACGTTTTCCAGGATTAGTTTGAGCTGCATTGGCTCAAATTTTTAATGTGGGAATGCAAGTGCTTTTTTTCTCATAAAAAATGCCGGAGTTAGCGTTAAATAATTTGATTTGCTTCGAAAAGTATGATGCAAATTTAGACGGATCGATAATTTTATGAAACTAAATGAATGAATATTATTTAAAAATAAACAAAAAAATATAAAACGCATCCAGCATGAACTAAACGTTATCTGCCTCTTTAAGAAAGAATACACCTTAGCGAAGCATTTACAAATTTCCTAAGCCTCTGGCAAGTCTACCAGCAAATTGGCTTCTGTCTGTGCGTGGGATCAAGTGATTTTACCTTGAGTGGAATATCAATTTCACGGATGTCTTGGTTACATTCCTAAGTAAGTTTACGTTTTTGAGATATAGTTTTTGAAGTTTTTGGCCGTCAATTTCGCAGTTTTTCAGGTTTGTTTCGCTAACGATGTTCTTTTAGATGACGAAATTTACCGTGCTAGACGAAAGATCATCCCCTGGTAGCAGGTTTAGGTCTTTGTTTTGAAGCTGTAGCGTTACGAAATTTGACGAAATGAAGAAAAAAATATCTCAACCTTGAGACACTACAGCATCCAAGCTACCAGGCTGCGTTCACACAGGGTACTGCGTAAGCAACGTTGGAATTAATGTGAAATTAACGCTAAATTTCGCACTAATTTGGCCAGCATTGATGCAGTGCCGAGCACTTGTTGGTTGCAATTTGCAAACAAATAGCAGAGTTAAGTGGTGTCTACATTACGGTGCGCTTTTTCAAATTTTCCGCATCTTTGATCTTATTTTGCGTAATTCAATATTTACAGCGAAGTTCGTCGGTGTTGGCAAGGTAAACTTGGAACCAACAATATATAAATGGAGGAAAAAGGAAATCTTTAGAAAGATGAAGTTGGTAAGGTTAGCAGCCGTAGTAGTGGTAGTACTAGCGGAAGCAGATTACATAATATCCTCTCATGCATTTATGGATTTGAACGTCGCGTTTCCAACGAATAGAAGATATCTAATGACGTTGAAAACGAGGACTTAACCAACTTTTATACACGAATGTATAAATAAGAAATTACCAACTTGAGCAACGGCGAATTTCTGCCGTAGCTATTTCATTTAGAACCACAAATTACACACTCAATAATTCACGGTCTTTGCTTCCCAATAGCTCACCCTATCCTTGTTCATCTTACATTGGGAAGTTCCACAATATCGTCCTCGGTTACTACGCCAAAAAGGACGACGACGAATTTGTCGCTTCTACGAATCTCACCGTTCAATAAGTTACAGAAACTCGCTCCGTTTTCTATCCAGCCGGCAGCCAGAAGAGATTATATAAGGTCGGTTCCGCGTAATATGCCGTATCTTTGCACACAGTAACAGGGGAGCTTCTTATTCGCGGGTTTCCGAAGAAAGTAATAAAAAGAGTTCATGCGTAAATTAGGATGAAAGATGTCTTGGAATGATTAGCATATTTTCGATGCAGAATTACATCTGAATCGTTTGCTTTTAGTGGCATTTCAGTAGTCTTGAGTTTAACGTCACTTGGTTTTGCCATGGATTCTTACACTATATTTTTCTCTTTTGTACCTAAAGTGTGAAGTTCTAACCTAGTAATAAATGGCATTCCCAAAAGGATCCTCGTTTCTTTTGCTATAAAAAAAAATGAAAAATCGAATTGTAATTCTTATTTTTTTTTTTTTTGTAATGAAGGAAACAGGGATCCTTCTGGGCGAACCATTTATTATTACGTTAGAATTTCATACTTTAGGGATCTGAGAATTAGTGCTGTGGTAGCTGTAAATCATTTCATACCTTGAGCATTATACAAAGTTAATTTCAAGCGGGTTAGTTCTTTAATTTTTTGAACTAATAATTACTTGGAGGAAGCAAACGGCGTTTTATGTATGCGCAAGGGAATATGTTCTACAACCAAGAAAGTCGCAATCTTGAAAAAATTATTGAATTCAAAAAAGCGGTTGCTTGTCCAAAATAAGTGAGTAGTTTCTATCAAAAATATGACTACTTTCATATATATATATAATGTATTCTTCCTTCTTTTGTTTGTCTGCTGTATCGAAGCCACCCTCTCCTTATCAGCAGTTTGTTCGAAAATCCATTCGAAATTTGGACAGAATAATGATAAGTATGACATCAAGCAGGAGCATCTAGAAAGAAGTTATGATAACCAAACCAATTTTTTTTTACTTACCTCAGATCCTTTGTTATTTAGCTTAGAACCACGGCCTAAAACTTCTAGAAAGCGTTCTAGCTTACTTAGCTTAATCAGAACGCTAATCAACCCAAAAGAAATTGAGAGACTTTGAGAAATATTTACGGGCAGAAATTAAGTGATAGTACCCCACTGTGCGGTGTAAGTAATCTTATGAAGCCATGTTTGTTAGTGATATTATATATGACCGGATTTCGAGATAATGTATCTTGAATATTTCGTACGCATTTTAATAAGTAGCTCACATTTTTGTGAGCTGAGCGTAAAGGCTCGCGTTCTTTTTCCTTATAAAACTCGATAACATATAAAATCTCATATTTTTGCTTTATACGACCATCCAAGTTTAAATTAAACTGGTTAGAACGAAAGGTGTGAAATATGTGAATATGAGACTTTAAAGTTAAGCTATTAGGTGTAAGGCTTAATCTCCTCTAGCTTGCGCTAAACATGCGACTAGGCAACATCCAGACACGGCCATCGTCGCGTCGGAGGGATATTCGCCTGCAAATGAACCGCAACCGTCCAATAATTCCCACTTTATTGTCCCCCGCTTCGGTGGCAGTTAGCGTTTAGTATGGGAATTCATTGGATTCGGGTATTAATATGTATATTTTGGGATTAATTACGTCGCGCTGTAATTTTGGATAAACTGGCCGAGTAATTACGGTGTTACTGTTCTATGCGCGTGTATTTACCTATAACGAAGCTGCAGACCCTTATGTTGCGTTTCCGGGCGGTAGGTTAGAACCATTGTACCGGAAAATGGTAGATAGCTACAGTAGTGGGCATATATTATGGGCCATCTTCTTCGGCTATTGTTCACTTTATCAAGTTTCCGTTCTCATTTATTCGACTTGTTTGCCAATGCCTGCATCCGCGCCCCGTAACTGCATCTACCAGCACGTTATTTTTAGAAAAATTATAAAGAAAGGAAGATTGTAGAAAATTTGAGCATCGCGCGGTACCAATTAACCCATAGCCAATCTTCTAGATGATGACTATAATTTACGCTAAATATCAGTAATGGAGCTTCTGTACAATTAATTCTGATCATTCGTGCTACGTTTGGAAACATTCGCTAAAAATGATTGGACTAATAGATTAATGTTAATTGCATATTCTTCAGGATACCCTAATTTAAGCTATCATCACGCATTAAACATCGCTTGTCTTAAACTTCAAAAGAAATATTAATTACGTGCCTTCTGGGTGTTTTCCTTTACTATTTTCTATCGGTCGATAATATCTGCACATCGCTGTAAATCTGATCGGTGTGTAAACATGCTGTTAGAAGCTTTGCACTAATTATAGAAGCTCTGAGCTATCCTATATGGCTTTAATACTCGACCATTAAAGTAACATTAAATATGCAGATGTGTGCTCGGCGAAAAATGTTTCGCCGCAGCTAAAAGGTTTATTTTTCGCGTACATACGTAGTAAGACTTTGAAGATCTCGTTAGCATTGAACGTTGAGTCGTTCCGCTTTGCGCATTTTCTTTTTGCTTCTTGTCGGTTCTGGTCGACGAACGTTTTTGCAATTTACGCTCGTTTATGTTATGTTTAAACACCGGAGGGAACTAGTTTTGACAATATAAATCTCTAAAAGTCCGGCTCTTCATTAACTATGTACTCGGAATTAGGAGGTTCATGCACAATAAAGCCGTGGCTTTGTATTTTATTCTAATTTCGCACTCAATTAAACGGACTATAGCCGGTCAATTAGAACATAAGATAATCATGTAATATGGAAAATTTGTTGGTTGAAATTAACAAAAAAAAAATAGTTTGTTCAATGTATATAAAAATGGGCACATTTAATGATATAATACGATTAATTACCAGTATATTGCTGCGCCAATTTCACATTTCGTCAAGCTTTAATTAACACCAAAAATAACTAATTAAATTGTGATTTCACTTTCGTATTTTTAATATCTCCAATTAAATCACGTTAATAACCCGTTAACTAAGAGAGAAAGCATCTGGTACCAATAAATATTCTTAATTGGCGTTAATTTCATCTTTTGGTAATGATCCAAGATTCCTCGAAAAAAAAATAACGATTCGCGCATAAATAAAGGTACGTATGGCAGAATTACGAGTGCAGCAGCCTTCGCCAATATTGTTGCTTTCATTTTACCTCTCGAAAGAAAAATGAATGTCCAGATCGGCAATTATACCTAAAGCCTTTTCTGGGGAAGCGATGCCAGGAAGTTAATGAGGTAATTTTGTTATATTACGTTGGAATAAGGGTACCAAGGAGCGTGGACATTACTTGCAGCTGCACGCAGAGTAAGTATGTCGTAATAAACATTAATATCTGCGGGTTGTAGTCCCCAAATAATGCGGAAAGAATGGAGTGGTATTAAGGGGGTTCTTGCGTGAGTATCATGTGATTATTTATGGTTAATCTATTAAATCATACCCAGTTAAGGGGTTTTGGCTAGGAATTTATGAACTTGTACATTATCCAAAAATGTCACCAAGAAAATAGTGATTACAACCAAATAAAATGTCTATATCTTAGTGAGTAATCTTCAATTAACATCTTGTTTCCGCAATTATTTATAATTTCCTAAAAAATTGTATTCCATTACACTAATGGTAACCAGTAATGGTCACCCTCTCATGTGCTTTATTAGAGAGTTCAAATAATAAATAGGGCTATTATATGATCTTGCAATGGAACGCCTATGTTGAGATACTGGAACTTACCGGGCTAATGGCCAAGTAAATGAAATGTACTAATATGACTACACTTTTGTAACGAATAAATGTGCATATAGAAAGGAAAACACAAAATAAGAAAAAATAATGTGCGCGTCCCCGTCGTCTTCTTGAGTGGAAAATTATGACCCTGGCTTTTAGTATTTATGTAACATTTGTAACTTTTCTGCTTGGGGTACATAGCGACTTGTATGTGTCGTAACTATGGTGCAATACCACGTAACTTTCTGGTAGCTTTCTATCGGGGCTCCTTAGGCTACGACATAACGCTAATATATATCATCTTGCACGGTTTGGGACGCTGGTCCCACGTCCGCTCACCTTCGCCGCTATCTGAAGATTTTTTTCTAATAATCTGGGGATGATATCATTATTTTCGCCTCTAGAATATTATGGCTGTATAATTAATAATATTGAAATAAGTACATTCGGTATCAAATCAATTTTGGTGGGTAACAATTGATAAATATAAATTAAAAATAATACTGGAGACGCGCGTCCCGTTACAAACTATCCAGGGGAGCAAACATTCTGAGCTGTTTTCTGTAGTAGCTATTTCCTAGCATTATGAAAAAACACCGGCCACCCGAAAATTCAGAATTTGATGGAGCTCTAGAAACTGGAAAAGTATCTTGGCATAAGAACAATACAATTCATTTTCAAGATTTTTAAATTTTTATAATATAAAAATCTATAACAGATACATTTTTTTTGCAACATAATCTCAGAAGTGGTGCGGATTATTCTGGAAAAATATAACGGGGGACCGAATACCCCGTATCGTGCAATTAAATATAATGGAAATAGTAATTATAATGAATCACACTTTCCACAGAACGGCGGCTGGTTTTACCATACCTTTTTCTAATATTCCACAGTTTTAGTTTTTCATTTTAGGCCAACCACATACCACAATATTTCCAAATTGTCTTCCTCACCTTCTGTTACATCTGCTACACCTTCATATCAAATTTGATCTTTGTGAAAACAAAATTGGTCGAAATAAGTTGACATTTAGTTGCTTAAAACAAAAGTTCGTCAGACTAAGTGATACAAAAATTAAACGGGGGATCTCCATAGGACCACAAATAACTTGCTTACGAATGATAATAACTTTGAGAATTAACTACATGATAATCGAGGAAGGCGTATGGACTTCAGTCAAGGGTATCTCTAAAGATTTCAGGAAATCAAGTAGAAAAGACACAGTAGAAGGTCTTTTTAAATCGTTCAACCTCATGAGGTGCAATATTTCTCCGAACATCAAATTTTACATTCCTATCTGTACTTATTCCCAAAAAATCTTGAAGCAGACGAACATGAGAAGCGGTTCCATCAAATATTTCAACGACAGAGAACAGAAATTGAACACAATCATGCTTGAACGGTATTCTTTGACTTCTAGAAGAGATGTACCCGAAGAAAAAAACTGCAAGAAAGTATACTCAATATTTGACTATACTATCATTCAATCAATTTTTGGACGTTGACAATTGTTATAACCAAGCGAAGATATCGACATAGTATATTCGCCGCCCCTATACCACTCGAGAAAAGTTCTAAGCGGGCTAAATCCCTACATTAGGAACGTCGGCGATGCCAATATAACGGAATGGTGTAAATGTGTTCGACTGGAGTTGTCTCCGACTTGTTTCGCGACAAGGATTAGCAATTTCGCGACACAGAAATTGTCTGTTTCCAGTTATCGCCAGGGTAACCTTTAAACTTTCTGTTTGCAGCTGATACGAAGTAGTTTTCCATTTCCTTAGGTTGTATTGACGGAAGTTCTTACAGATTTAGAAAAAAAGGCGTTGGAAAAAAAACCTTTGTCTCATGGGTGTATGAAGGTATTTTAAAAGTAGGATATTTTTGAAGTGAATGGTGTTGTACTAGTATTAAAGTAGAAGCCATTATTAGATAAAACGCTGGTAGGTTTTTAATAAATTGCTCCATGGTTGTAAATTTATGTTGTTATAGGACCTTACAACATTAGCACTGCTAATCCAATTAAAAAGTGTGAACTAAGTAAAAAGTTACGCTTTCAACTCTTAATAAACGACAAGAAAGTATTGGTACACTTCGCACCACACAAGTTTAATTAAGTAATCTGGGACAGCTGTTTCGATAATGCTTCGATCTTCATTTCTAACCGTATAACCGAATAATGTGAGAAAAGAGTAAATGTAACATGCCTGTTCTATCCCTATTCACGAAAAAAGTATGATTTACAAGTACCTACTTTTGCCGCATACACACCCTAAAACCAAGATATGCGAAAAATACGGAAAGATAGACGAAAGCGTCTCTTGTCATTGTACTGAGAACTGAATGTGACAACGGCTGGTTCTCTCTACTCATTAATTTTGTGTTCCTTTTTATGTAAATAGTTTCCTAAACGTCTAATTCCGGCGGCGAAGCTACGTTCTTAATCAGTATTTCTAATTTAATATTATGCCCGGTTTCGTTTATGTGTTGCGTTACACTTGATGATTCTATTCTACCACATCTGTAAGACCTGATGTGCTCATTGGATCTGGTCCCGATCGCTTTCATCGTTTCACCAATATAGCCTTTGTCACAGTCACTACGTACAATTTTATAAATTCCCGACCTTTCCTTTACGTCCGGTTTATTTTTCGGTTTGCCAAGGTTTTTAAGTGATTTCGCGAACTGCAACATACGTTCACATTTTGACGCCCCTAAAAACTTCACTAACACCTTTCGAAATGCTGTGAAAGTGGAGTTTCACAAATTTCTTACCGCTAGTTTCTGTTTTTCCTACATAATGGCTGTTGGATTTTATTAAGCATGCGACGTCTGCAGAAGAGTACTTTGTGTTGCCCACAGTGACTAGATCGCAACCTTTTTCTACAGAGAATTATGTAGAAGAAGGTTACAGCACAAAATGTGACCAAATAAATAATACTGATGTATTCAAGATATTCAAGCTGGCAACCACCTACTCTTTTGACAGTGCGCTAATTTTTGTTGGAATCCCACAGTGCCATTTGAAGCAGTATTTGGGGTGACCATTTCGCACTTCTTCCATGATACTAGCACTGAAGCTATCCAAAGTACTAAGCGATCTGGAATAAGCTTTTGGTCCCAGGGAGCCTTACAAGAAATAATCCAATGGATTAATATCTCGAGATCTAGTAGGTACCTCTTCATACAATGTATTCTTGAAGGAACATAAAATTTAATGATTTCAGTAATTTGTCGCACTTTTAATGCATAACGGAGTAGATCTCCGAAATAATGTAGCAACTGGTAACTACCTCTCTTTCATGAAGCCAGTATGCAAACAGGTTCCGCCTGTTAAATTACCAATCGAGAAATAATATCTTGTTTTTGTAAAGACCAGCCGAAACATTTAATTTTTGGGGTATTGAGCATGGATTTCCTGTATCCAGTGCGGTTTATTTTGGAGCCAATAGCGACAATTATAGCAATGAACTGGGCCATTCAAACAAAATGTTGCCTCATCAGGAAAAACAAGGTTAATTATGCTGGTAAATTTCCACCATATTGATCATACTGCTGCAGAATCTAATAATATGCACGCAGAGAAACCTGTGATCACAAGTATGTTCTTCGTTCGTGCGAGATAATCATGAAAGTTAGAGTTTTGGGTACGTTGTAAGTTATTGCACAGGAACAGGAAAAGTTCGCCAGCGCAAAAATGTTTTTCGACAGCCATGTTTATCTCGTAGATCGAAAGAAATTCTACTAACTTTCTTTGGCAAAATGAAGACGTGGCTTGTTTTTGAAGACATGCATCATGTTTCAGTAAAGGCCAACATTAACCTAATCCTTCTTACGTGCTTAAATGCTGGCTCCATTCAAGACTCTCGTCTAGAAAGAGCCTAAAAATTTTATAGATACATTACGTGTCGCTTGCTTATAAAAAAATACTTTTTTTTAACTATGGTACTACATTCACCTAACCATGTACATGTTGACTAATAACGAATATTTTATCAAATTATCTTACACATAACGGAAATTTCACTTGAATAATGGTGTACTAAATATAATGAGATAGTACTTCATCTCTCGCTTTCAACTTTCTTCATAATTTACTTATTCCAGCAGACAATACACCCTATAATTCAAGCGCATTCGCTTCTAATTAATTAACCCAATATTCCAATCCCATGCAGATCTACATAGATGGAGAATCCATAGGTCCAGCCGTGCAGAAGTCGCATTCCGGCTCACCATATTCGAGGCGAACTCGCACCGAACGTATTAACGACATGCAGGGGTTGTGGGAATCCTACTGATCTCGACAGTCGGACTCGGTACGCTCTTCTGCCCCCGCACCTCTTCATATATTAGAGGGCCATTAATTAGTACATCTGTAAATGTACAGTAGCTAATGAATCTTGTTAGGCTAGGGGGCGAAATGGTCGCAGGTGCAGCTGTCGAGTATGTCATTATCGTCACATGTGCTAACAAGCTACCGAATGAACGCTTTTGGGGCTGGAACTGTGCGCTGAGTGTGTCCGCTTCGATCTTAATTTAAAAATGATCATTTTTTTGGATTGATTCGGTTGAGGGAGGAGAATTTCTGACTAATTTCGATAAAATATGGTTTGTATCGAATGATTTCTTTGTTTTCCTAAAAAGAAATTTATTTGGAGTGGCTTAATTTAATTTTTTATATGAAAGGACGTTGTTAAGTTTAAAAATTGCTTTAAAAATCATTGAAAATATTCTATGCCGTTACAAATATACTAGACATATTTTGGTGGGGATGCGAGATGGCACCGCTTACCATATGATCCATGTTCTCTTTTCTGTTACAAAGGTAGCATCTTAAAGTTTTGGATTTTATAAACATTTTTTTATAGCTGAAACAATAACAGCACAGAAATCAGCCGAGTAGTTGGATGACTTTACGATTTTAGTAAAGGCCTAATAATGCCTCGAATCGCCACGTCCAATTTCTGATAATAAAGCATAATCTACAAAACTGGTTTGCGTAATTTTGTTGTAATCATGCTTCGAACGACAAATAATTGCGAAGGTTTCAAAACCAAAACCGGCTATGGTTCCAAAAACTATGGACTTACTATGTCTTTGGGAATATCAAAAGCTGCAGTAAAAGTGGATTTTGTATGAATATTTAGATGTGAAGAAGATCTGTTTCCGATAGCTTCCACATAATCTCACAAAAGCACAAAAAAGGCACGTCTCACAAAATTCGATAAAGGAATTTCGCAGTCAGTTAAAAACATCGTAATACGTAACGAAACCTGGATGTATTCATACAAGTCGGAAACTGAGCATCGATCAGTAGGTTGGACGTTCTCAGATGAACCAAATCCAACATGGTTGGTTCGTTCAGGGAGCACTTCCAAGAAAATATTTGCTTGTTTCTTTCGTTCGGACATATCGCAAGCTTGAATCCTTTAAAAACTTTTTTTTGAGATGTTACCTTCAAAGTGGAAAAGAAATTGGTTCGAAATTATGCGAAACTGTTTAAACCTTAATGGCGAAAAACATGTACAAAGAAAGCGTTTTTCTCTCATTCTTTTAGTAAAAAACCTAAAGGGTGTTCCTCGTACTTTATTATATATCTAAAAACAAATCTCCCGCCATTTCTTTAGCAACAGCGAAGGTAACATACCGTTCAATCTTAAATCGAAACTGGAAAATGTTTCTAGCTTCGCAACTAAGCACATTAGCCAATTAATTCTTGACCGTGCTCTTCATTTCTGCCGATTCGCGTGCGCCCAATTAAATTTTTTCTCTATTCCTTAATCGTCCCGGCACGAATCTCGCTATCAATTTTTATCACCGTCTATGACCTTCTAGACGCGCGCACATATACACCAATTCTACCACTACAACAGGTACAAAGTAAACATGGCCGTATATATCGCATCTGTCGGTCAGGTAATTGCCGGCAGTGAACAATGCTCGTTATATAGCCGCTTTAAATTGTCGCTAACAGTTCGTGAATCGTCCGCGTGACGGCGCCCTGATCGTCGTTAATTTAACGAATGAGAGTCGTGAGTACGCCATCTATATCGCTGTTATCCTAACTATGTGTTCCTGGTAACCTTTTGGGTTTTGTAAAAGGTTAGTAATATGAAGTAAATATGAGCAGGGAAGATTTATCTGAAGAATGAAAATACACTGGTTGCAATTAAGAATGCACCACCCCAAATTACAGGAGTATTTCCTAGTCCCTGTGTGTAACGCGTGCATCATATTTCAAGCAATAGTGAGTGATACTTCGTAGACGAGAACATGCATATTATAGATAATTAACCCCCTTCGAAGTGGCGGGATTATTGGGCTATATGACGGCGGTCTTAGTTCCTGGGAAATTGCGCATAGACTTAATCGTAATCATCCGACTGTATTACTGTGTTATGTACTGTGGATTGCAAATCAAGGTAAAGCACGTAGAACAGGTTCGGGCGCACCCAGAGGGACCACCCCCACGAAGATTTTCTTTCGAAGCGCTTGGTTGTGTAACACAGGTTTCAGTCGTATAGTAACATTTCTAGCAGAGTAGTGGTGGAACGCTATTGATCGTAGAAACAGTTTACGACGAACAGTGTGTGTGGAGTTCCATACACCGGCCTTTGTTGCGATTAGCTTTAACGCCTGAGCATAGAAACTTCCTTCACTTTTCTTTTGTTGAATTGTACATATTTATAAGTAGTATAAGCACTATTAATACTAATGAATATTATTTTACAAAAATTTGTTGGTGACGCATCTTTAATTGCGGCCAGTGTATAATCGTTGTTTTATACCGTTAATCAAATTAATTCGAAAAAAGCGAAAGATGTGGACAATTCCGTTGCCCTTGTTTATTTAATTACATCAGATGTATGTCCTTCACCTTAACAACACCGAGAAACTGATTGGACGGCTTCGATAATTAGCGGAAATTAACTACATCGCATCTTCGGGTACAGGTTACACGTCGAAATTGTTCTCGGTTCTCGTCTGACAGCTAATGCGCATCATACTCGTAAATTTTCATTAGTATGCAGTTTTATTGTACGTAGTGACATGGTTATAATAATATTATGACGTTCTATCTAATTAGATTTAATTAGAAGTATCTGGATCTATAATACGTAAGCAAATAAATTGGTGTGATAGGATTGGTAGCAACATGTAAGATAAGTGCAGGAAACATGAAAGAAACATTCAGGAATGAACTTTTTGTTTGTTTTTTTTTTCGATTTTGAGAAGACATTTGAATATAAATAAATTTGAAATTATTATTGAATATAAACTTTAATTTTATGGCGCGATAACAAAACAAGGAACTGCCGGTGACCATCTTTCTTGCGGTTGAATATTTGCTATTTACTAACAGTATTTAAATAGTTAGAAGAAGAAGAAGTTAATAGCAAATCTAGGAGTGGCTGCTTCTTCCATCTAAGTAAAAGGGATAGCCACCCACATTTGAGGTTAATTAAAGCTTTGAAATCGAGATTTTGGTCTAAGAAACTGTCAGAGTACCTCAAGTATTAGTGCCGAAGAAAATTGTTCTAATAAAATATAGTTTTATTTAATAAATCAACAATCGGTATAATCATGCATCACGAACCAAATCACGCCGGCAACTAACGATAATTGTAAAAGAAATTACGGGACATGGAAGACAATTAAGGTGTACACATCGAAAAACATTATTCGCTTCAAATGGGTACGTCTAAGTCCCGTAACAGTTGGGCTATTGATTTCTCTGGTCGAAAAATTGACGCCAAGAGTTGCATGTTGAATTTGTTAAGCGCATATGTGCCGCCAAAAATACGGCGCATTTATACTTTTGTGAGGAGAGATTTTCGAAATTTGTTTAAAATTACATTAAAATACATAGGCTGTGTCATAAGTAGGTGGTTTTCTAACTATTTGTTATGAACTCGAGAAGAAAATGGGACTGTGACAAATGATGTTCGAGAACCAAAAAAGTCCTATTTTCTTGTTTTGCAGAGAAAAACTAAAAACACATTGTCGCCATTTTTATTTGACATTTCGGCTCTTTTTCGTCGTCATCAACTTTCGTATTTCTTATCAGTGCCATATTTCATATCGACACTTTCAGAAAGAGCTTTCTTCTCAATCAGGATCGAAGAAAACTGTTTCGTTGGCCACATATTAGGAAACCAAACCCTTTCCTTGTTAGTCGAGTTTTAATACCATTTTTTATCCAATAAAAGTCCAAGTTTGATATCTAGCGTAGGCATTTTAAACGACTTGATAGTCCAGTGGTAAGAAAGTCTGCACTTGACTGAGCAGAGTTAGGCGCTGTTCGTTTGAGTCCCGCTAGGATAATTTTTTTTTACTATTCGCAATTCGTAGATCGGGAACAATTAACTTCGCTTCACCCTATACAACGAGGAGGTGATAGTAAAAAGGCAATGGAAGATTTTACATGCTCCCAAGATTACGCCAAGCTTTAAAAGCTTACACAGCTCGTTGGACCTTTACCACGTTAAAAGAAAATAATTGTATCCGAAATATCGTTCAAGTTCCTTTAATATATTAGCAAACAACGCATCAAGAAGTTATTTGAGATGTAACCAAATTCGAACGCTCAATTGTTCTACATCTTTGACATTTTCCCCAAACTGTGTTTTTCTATCAAAACTGGCAGAAGCTACCAATGAAACGAACCGGAAAAACATTTGCAATATTAATTCGAGCCCTCTCATAAAATTAATATTTAATTAATCCAACCGCAGCTTCCTAAGTAGAGAAAGTAGATTTACAATGTAAATTTATGTAATAGCACGGCGAAAGCCGACGAATTGCTTTAATATAAATAATTATCCGAGAGATATCGTCCCGGACCGGCAACCAGCCGTCTTATTTCGGCTGGCAGGATTAAACGTAATCCGTTACAATATTTTAACGTGCCTAATTTCCAACGAACGCTACTCGACAGGGTGACAAGGTGTGGGGAGGGGGGTTTCCGGGCGATTACGACGACGAAAACAACGCCTGACGAATTTAGTTAGTTCCGTCTGTCATCGAGCGAATTCGCTGTTGCCATCGGGCGAAATTATTATGACAGATAAATTCTCAATTTAATTTGACGAACAGAAAATATAATTGAGTAGATTGGAGGAGGAAGTTCGGTAACGCAAATGGGGACGTTAGTAGGAGTAGCGATAGGACGACGTCACATCAGTCTGGCGCTAATTCTGGGATCTCATCGGATGGATGCAGATGAAAAGTTTTAATATTGTATGAAGTTATTCGAAAGAAAGTTACATTTTGTCTTCTATAAAATTATAATTAACTTCGTTCATACTTACAAATTTCGTAGTAGATACTATTAACTCTACGTTTTAAGGATAATAAAAGGGATTTTATGAAATAAATCTGCCAATTTAAATAATAACTTTATTGTCTCTCTTGTTGCAAATGTGAATCTATGTAATATTCAATTTTTCAAGTTTGGTTCGTTTTACAATTCTTTTCTTATTCAAAAAGAAGGAGGGCAGAGCTTTTGTTATATTTTAGTTACAAACGTTGTTGTTTTATTAGGTTAAACGATTTAAATTTAAATTAAATTTGCACATCAAGTTGGTTTGTAGGTTATTGAAGCATCACTTCCACGTTTTGCAGACTTTGAATCCCAATTCTTATCTAAATTTTGGTCAGAAGCACACAATAACAAACGACATTTTACCATCACCATTTTAAAGAATATCAAGAAAACAGAAATTGTTAACATTTCAGAGATTTTGAAACAAAATAAAATAATTTTAAATAAAAGTAACAAAATTGAAATAATATACAAGCTCAGCAAAATTTCACAATACAATGTGCAGGAATGGGATTTACTTAGTTCAACTGTATCTAAATTATAGAAGATGTAAACACCTAAATAATTAATTACATTTCTGGTACTGTGTGCTGGAAGGCTATCTTGCTAATACGTGGATAGTTACACTTGAAGGTGGATCATCTAAAAATTTTCCAAATAGTGTGCGCAGATTTTTCAATAAATATCATTCTACATTTATGTTTGTCACTGCGGTGGGTTAACCGAAATAAACGTGTGCGCCACTTAGAACATTTTTAACGTTTTTAATGCTTTCCGTTCAATTCTGACACTTATCAACTTCGCTTTGCGATATGTATTACACATAGCACACAGCGTAGAAGGTCGGGAAGTGCCGACATGTAACGGAGCAGCTCTGTATCGCCCCAACCTCTCGCGGTTAAGCACCACTGGAAGGCAAGCATGAATATTGCACTCTATTAATCAACCATCCAAGAACTGCATTTCTATGTGTAAGATCATTTGTTCCTAAAGCTTACACAATTTTACACTTATTTGGGCAAAATTCATTTTTGCAAAACCTTACAGAATCCTGCGGAAGTTGCTTCGAGTTGTAATTGCAAACATTGCATACGTATGTATATATTATAAAGCCTCTTCAACTGGCATCTTCCCTACCCAGAATCACCATTTCGTATTCGGTGCTCTAAATCTTTTTACGTGTATTTTCACCATAGATTTGATTCAAAATATATCTAATAGAGAAAGATCCCAACTAAAATAATGAATGTACCACCAGGGCACCCAATACGACGTCTTAAGTAAGACATCTTTAATTTAAGGAGACGCTAATGATCTCTTCAAAAAGACCCGCGTGTTCCTCGTTTCTTTAATTTGTCCCAGACGCTCCCAAATGACGGAAACATAACTCTTCCAATATTCCAGCAGATGAGTAACTGCAGACGCAGGAGACATAATATACGCAACGTCCGGTCCAGTGAAATATTAAGTATGCGTGAAAAGTGTTTCGTTTGATTCTATATGACGGAAAAAGTCTTGGTAATAGGATACACTTCTACTTATATATGTGCAAGACCTACATTTTCGAAGTTAAGGAGATAAAGTTAAGGTTTTAAATTTGAAGAAGAAAATGTTTTCTTTATTTTTTACGAATTTATTATACGATTTATTTAAGGAAGTTCCACTCAAATCTCTAACTCCACTCTTTAGTGGAAGTAGAAGCATCCCAGTCGCAGCAAATTAATCTTACTTGCTCTATAGCTTACCACACACATACCTATACAACATATTTTATTACTCCGTTCATACACTAATATTTAGCGAAGATAATGCTAAAGATAACGCACATCCACATATGTACTTACATCTATACGTATTGTCTCATCGCTTCGACTCGTTAACCTGAAAAACTTTGAGCGAGACAAGCGAATGCTTGAAGGGCAAGCCTTTCCACGTGAATAATGTCCATTATAATTACTGGATGGTTCCTGCGGACTCGATGGCTTTTCGAAAACCTTCGCTGGCCGACGCGCGAAAGCTGTTAATGCCTGCCCACCCATTGTCTCTCGCTAACGTCTACATTTTCCGTGACACCCCGTGATTAAAGTCAATGGTAACACCTCCAAACATCCCACACATATACGAAAATAAATTAAAGGTATGTAGTTGAACAGCGAGGTAAGCACACACACATATATACACGATATATGAACGGATGCGTTTGTTTACTGAATGGATGCAAGACAACAATTCTCTGATGAAGTATTGGAGTAGAAGGAACCAGACGATAGCGATTGAATCAGTTGAATATGAATAACCACCGATTAAATATATACAATTTCCTTGTTTGTTTCAATAAACTGATTTTCTTCAAATTATGACGTCGTCCGCACGGTTTTTAAATCAGGCAGGCAATATTTTATTAAATAAATTTAACGATAATTGGTTTAATCTCCAAATAATTAATATGAATACAGAACTGACTCTTGTACAAAGATAAATCTAGCAGCGCTTACGTAGCGTAGCGTGAGAATTTGTGCGAAATTACTGCAATATTTCGCACCAATTTAACAACTGATACTAATGATTTGCTTTGTCATAACGCCAGGCGAAACTAGTAATTTCTTTTGCGATATAGGGAAATACACAGAAATGTTATATTAACAGCTGTAGTAGTAACCTCGGCATACAAATTCAAAAACGAGCTAAATCTAGAAAGCAGCGTTGTAGTAGTAACATTGTTTTGCACTCCACTAATTCTTAATTCTGTACTGTGGCGCTACATGAAAGATCATAGAAGCAGTTCACAACTATATCTCAATTTGTTACTTTTCGCTCCAACGAAAATTTCAACCTATTTTACAATTTTCACATTATCTGTACCGCCATGAAATAATATCTAACATTTGGTATCAAGTCTCCTCCACAAAAATACCAAAAGCTTTTAGAAAATGTCGGATTTTGGATTATTGCGGAATCCATCTGGAATAGATCCTTTTCAGATTTACATGTTCATGCAAAATCCACCATTACCAAAAGTTGAGCGAAACGATTCGAGGCATTGTTGTTGCACTGCGCCCTTACAAAGGTAGTCAATAACCATCTAACGAAAGCTTCATTTTAATTGTTATTTTTTCACAAAATTGCTTTTTTTTTAAACGCTCGCTGAAAGCACTTTAATCGGCTATCGTTGTTACAGCATAAACAAAAATATATAAACAAATTAAATTAGGAAACACTCATCTTATTATGCCACGTCTAACGTACAGTGACATTTTTATGTTTTGTCTTCTCCTGAGACAATATATCTACACTTTCTATCACTCCGTAGCCGTGCGTTTGGGTTATTGCAGGATTGGCAGGTAGATTTTATTACTCCCATTTTAGTTTATGATGGGTATTCCCAATAAACGCGATTCTGTTATTCTTTTATTTGCTGAACCTAAGTACTTGGCCTTGCCACGCGGAAGATAGTATCGATATTTGGTCGTTGCAAGGAAGAGACAAACCATAAACCGGCCACTGTACAAGCAACAGATTAAAGAAGAAATCTGCGAATAACCACGTCCCCGCTCTTTTTTCAACTCTTTCGTGTTAGGTTTTCCACACCTCGCTGCTTGCTTTGTTGTCATCGTCGAAGGGCTCCGAATCCGAATATCTGATAGAACTTACTGTCCGGCGCGGTGGCGGGAGAAGTACACGTCACCCTATCTCTGTCTTTCTCTCTACCATTCGCACAGCCAATTCGATGTTGACAGGCCAACAATGGATCACTTCAGCCGTTGCACGCCGTCCCCGAACTTGGCGATGGGATGATATTGGAAATAGAATATTTCACTCCAGTTCACAATTTCATGCCGGGCCGAATCTAAATAAGGGACGTCGTGTGTGCATGCGAGATGTGAAACTGGAAAGGAAATACCGCGTATGTAACTAGCGATGGTGCCGACATAGCGGTTGCACAAAGTCCTGAAAATATATCGTGGGTTTTTGTGCGGGAGTATGGTAATGAATCTAACCACAGAATTAGTTTTTCAGAGACTAGCAGCGCGCAGCTTTATTTAAGAGACTAATCTCGCGGTGCGATGCGAGTGGCGCTTTTTAAAGCTTCGTTTTCACAGGGATGGAAGCCGGGAGAGATTGGTTAGCTCCACTTCAATTTTTCGCGAGGTTTTTGTAATGGAAACACCCGAAAAGAACGTTGGTATTGAAAGAAATTAATTGAAAAAAGGTAGAACAAAGATGTCTTTGCACATTTGATAATTTAAAAAACGAATACGGTTTAGCTATTAGAGATTTGTAGTGTTAGTCGAAATATTCTCTTTACTGGCTCCTTCTACTACTCAAGTACGTCAACTTGGGGAAAATTTAATTAAAATATTACGGATTCTGATGGCGTCCGTGCTTTTTATTCGATCAAACCTTCGATGTAGGCTGAAAAAGAGCCACATAAAGTAACATCTGATCTTAGAAATAAAAGAAAAAAAATTAATGCATTAGGATAAAAATACTTTATTAAAAGGAGTAGTCATACCTGACTGAGAGGAAACAGAATCAAACGTACAATGGCGTTCCTCAGGGATCAGTTTTGGGCGAAATGCATTTCCTAATATATGCGAATGACCTTCCCACACAGTATACATTGTGATGAAATGTGTCTATATGCTTCAAATATTTTCGAATAAAATAATACTAAGAAAAAGGGAATCCATTGAATGGAAACAGGGATATTAAGGTTAAAAGGGAACATTCACTTTTCGGGCGAAAAACGGTAGTGACCCCCTTCAAAAAATGTTAAGAGTTAACTCCAAATTTATTATATGATCTAGTTATCGACGTGTTGTGGTAAGAGTAATATAAGGAACCTTCGGAAAAATGAGAGAATTTTAAAACAATTACTATTATTACACA
Organism: Marronus borbonicus; assembly: GCA_902655005.2. Lineage (NCBI taxonomy): Eukaryota > Metazoa > Arthropoda > Insecta > Coleoptera > Scarabaeidae > Marronus > Marronus borbonicus. Next base: position 5,873,974 of record LR737387.1, read on the forward strand.
TGCAATAACATTAGAAGGCTGTAACGGGCCCAATATCTCGGAGGTCATCTTCATCATCTTCAAATAGCAAAACGTAATTACCCCGTAATCTATTATACAGGCATCGGGCTTCTAACGACCGATAACTATCAAACAATATCAATTTGACCAGCTGTTCGGCGCGCTATTACGCGGAATATTAAAAATTCAATTCCGGCGCTACTTCGCGCGCATCCGGTCCGCACGACTGATATACGCGACCCATATATAATACCGAGCGATGGCCGCAGTTAGAGAGGGCGCTGTTCGCTCTCTCTCTCGGGGAAATTGCAGAACGCAACGATTTCTAACAATATACGATTACAATTACCACTGGCTGCAATGTCCCTCTGTATAGACGAGCTAAATCTGAGCAATCCCTCGATAATTGCCAGTTAGAATTTTTGTCCTGATGCGATGCAACTAGGATGTCTACTGGTTGCAAATGTTAAGGTTAGCCAAATTATGTTAAACGTTAGATTAAGCTAGGACTAAAGAAGTATTTGATGTACTTATGGATTTTCCTATAAACCCTATTTTAGCTCTAATAATTTTTACTTTTTTTACTACCCAAACTTGTTTACTTGTTTTACTATTTAACTACCCAAAGAAACCAGAAGCTTAACACTGTCATTGTTATGAAAAATAGAATAGCAGAACACATTAGTGATAATGAGACCTTTGAATAAGAATTTGAAGATAAGCTAGGTTACATTTATAATGCAACTTTTTATGAAGTCCCCCGAATTCATAGATAGCCAAATATAATACTATGACCATATCCAACTTGTTTACCGAATGAAATAAATATTACGACTTTTTTAGAAGCACCCTGTATTCTTACATTTATTGATTTCGGGGATAAAGATTATTTCTTGTATCTATTTCGTAGTGTCTAATGTGGTCTTCCAAGTACTAAGACATTCAAATTTATTTTCACCCTGTGTATTGATGGGATGATAATTTCGCTCGAGTAACCCTTGTTCGCAACTTACTTTTTAGTTGTTTATCTTTAAAACCATTTTTCTTCTTTACAACTAATGCAAGTCCCTTCGGAGTGGTCTTAACGCTTATGTACTTGTATCTTGTTAGCTGGAATTAAGGTTAGTATTGGTCATGTTTCGTTGATTTGTTTATTTTCCTTTTTCCATGATTTAATATGTTTCTCTTCCATTTCTATTATTATTTTCGAGTTTAATTTGGAAGTTTAACATTTAACATATTTGTGAAGGTTGGAGGTGGTGTTCTTTTTGCCGTTACGTACGATTATTGCTTCTATCGAATTTTATAGTTAATTTGATCTCGGCTCCGCTATTTTATTTAGTTAAGTTTAAACAATTTTTTTTTAATAAATCTTTTGTTTTCCTCAGTTCGTTGAATCCGGGTGGTGCTCTTTGCTAAATGTTTCAGGTCATCGATTCTTGTGGATCTCCTATTCCTTTACAGAGGAACTTGTCTGTTGGTAACAGATTTTCGGGTTTCACGTTGAGGTACTGTTAAATCGTATTTGAAGGTCTTAAGACGTGCGCTTTAAGTGGTGTCCTCCATTGTTGAATTTTTTAATGTAATGTAATGTAACGTTTTACCTATTTTCCTATTTACCTGTTATTTTTTGGAATGTTGGATATTGGAGAGGATGTTGATTATTCAGGATATGAATACAGCGTCATTAAACATTTGTTTAATGGCTATTTAGCCATTTTGGATTTTACTACGTGTGATGAAATTTAGAAATTTCCTTAACATTACACCAAACCGTTTACGTAAAGAATGGGTTAATTTTTCGCGGTTACCGTAAAAACGGGGGTATTACTGTAACCCAGAAAAATTAACCCATTCTTTTATGATTCTTGATCTTCCTTTTAGGGTTTCTTTTCTTCTACCGCTTTTTGTCCTTCTCTTTTACGTTTCCCGATTGATTTATTCCCGGTTGACTAATTTTTTGCTAAATTGAGGTCTGGGTGATCCTGGATGCGGAATTCATGATTTTTTGAACATTTACTTTTGGACCTCTTTGGTTGGTACTAGTTAGTATTGGAGCTGTATAAGCTTCTGAGGTATACTCAGAAGCATAAAAGACCAATATCGCCTTGTTCACCTTCTATAATTTTGCTTACATTCACCTTGGGTTCTGAAGAATATTCTTAAATATTCTACAATTCTAGAGGAAACCGACGATTAAGTTTAGATTGTAGTCCTATTTTCCGAAACTGTGAATCTTTAAATATAAATTACTTTGCCTTAATATTTCTACAAATTTATTACTGCTTCTTGTTCCAGGAATAACAAGTTGTAACTCATTAGATTTAATTTTCCTTCTCTCTAACCTTTACATTCTCGTTTAGCGAGACGAATTAATTTTGTGGACAATAATCATAGTTTTTCTTTTGCTTACAGTCGCTTAAATCCACTAGCGGAGATATTTAATTTTGTTACTATCGAGTATGCATATCAGTTTTACGATATTCCGGGAGCTTGAAACTGAATTCTAGACCATTGCACAGCTGAAATAACCTTATTACTGACTGCCGCGGCCGTAACGCTCGGCAAATTATTTTTGTGTAGCCTTTTTCTTTAGAATAAATGATATTTAAGTTAAAAATTTAACAGATTCTCAGTTAAAATTTAAATTTCTTGTAACCATTTATATTGTTTTGCTTTATTGTATTTCATAACATTTCTTATGAACTGTGATATTGACCGTTAGCCCCTACTACATATTTTCTATCTATGAGGGTTCTCGTTTTCCTCAAAGACTGGACAGCATAAGTTTTAAAGCAGGTGGCTCCAATATAGCAATAGCGTAAATTGTACGTTTGAAGCAAATAATATTCTTGCAACATTGGAATTGATTGCACTCGGCTAACAGTCTCGGAGTATCAGGTTCGAAACCCATACTCGCAATTTTCAAGGGTTTCCGTAACTTTTTTTGCTTCAAATTTAGCGAATGTTTAGGATGAACATCTTAAGTCTTTTGAGGCGAGTGTAGGTGTCCTCTGTTTTTAATCTAAATATCTATTTGTTAAAGAAAAACCTTTGAGATGTTAGACAAGTTCTATTTAATTCATTAACTCCTTGTCGTGAAATTCAAAATTATGAAATAGAAAATTGACCCACCTTGTACTACCTTGATATTAATTGTGGTTTTTATTCAAATTCTTCCGTGGCTGTGATTTTTAATTCGAAATTCTACATCCCTGACCTATGACTAAGCTTGGCAATAATAATCGGTATGGAATACACAAATCGTGGGTTGCACGAGATGGTGTCACCGGCGGGGGTCATACGGAGAAAAAAGTCCCGCGTAATGAAAAGTGCGAACAACGTCATTAACAATGCACATGACATAAAAACTCGCGCCCATTTCACAGCTAGCTCCATTGTCCGACATCCAATACGCGACACCCAGTTGGACATCCGCTAACATTTCAAATGCATACGAACATGGTTGCCGCTTGACGCCTGCTGTTGCCACTTCCAGCACAAAACGAAAAAAGAATGGAAAAAAACGAAGCTTTTACAAAATGCGCGCTGTAATCAGTAGTGTGTGGGGAGTAGGAATAAGTGGAAATGGTCAAGATTGGGAGCCTTTTTCAATGTACGTGAAAGCTCGGGATCTAGGACTTAAGATACAGGTACAACAGCATATTTTATTGTTTGGTGGTATTAAAAACTTGTATTTTCGTGCCATTTGGTTGCTGTGAATAGTTGTTGGAAATGATAATGCGTCTTAAATGATGAATGTTCCTCGAATCTTTGTCTTGTGGAGTATCCAAGACTTCAAGGGATTGAGAAAAATAAAAGTGCTGATAAGTTGCATATTGGGGAATAGTTAACTGCTCCTTATCTCTCATGACGAGGGAGTGATAGCAACGAAGCAATGGAACATTTTTGCATACACCCCATTTACTACCTCGATAGGCCGTCGAATTCAAGTTAGAGATTCGTTGATTAACTATTATGGATGAAGATACACCAGTAGACTCCTGAAGCCAAGGTACTGCCGGAACAGTGAATTGTGAACTGCGAATCAGCTCCGAAGAGGGCGGAAGATGCTCTATCGGCCGGCAGAATGATGGTAACTATCATGGAGTTGTGTTAATCAACCATTTTGGGAAAGGAAAAAGTTGACAAACTGAAGGCAGGAATTGCGCATTCCAAGAAAAAGAATACATCGTTTCTTTTGGAGGGCAGAGATGAGGCAAATGCATTTGTAAACGCCTATTTTGTAGAACTAGATGCTAACTACTATTTAGACGGATTTAAAAAAACAGGGAGGGGGGGGGGGGTGCGAAAGGGGTACAGACTTACAAAGAGACTGTGTCGAGAAGTAAAACTGAATTTGATAAAAAATATTTGTTTTTACGTTAAGCTGGAAATTTGTCAGACTAGCCTCGTATATTATTTTTGTATTTCTTTTCTGTCAACAAGTTTGTATGTCATCCACAGAAGATCCATGGTCAATACTTTTTATTTCCGCTGTGTTTATTTTCATATACATCTTAATTAGGGGTTATATTGCAAATTTGCAGTACTATGTCGTCAGCAAACAAAAGCACCGTTATTTCTGTTTCCTTCATCATCCAGTGGCCAGCACCAGTTTTTCTTTTTCTTTTTCTTTTTCAATTTGGCACATCTATTTGAAGTATCTTGTGGTTGTTGTTTTTAACATTTAATATTTCAGTTTCATCAGAATTAAATTTGTTTACCTGTTGCATGCTTTGTTAAGAATCTTGTGTCTATTTTCGCTATATTTATCTGCATAAATGATTTTTCCTATATATTGCTTTGATTGACCAATATATACCACCTTCACAGTCTTGACAATTAAACTTGTAAATAGTCCTTGTTGTTTTGGTATCTGCAGCTGCTTTAGTGTTTTTAAAAAGAGAATTGGTAGAGCTGTCTGGTTTATAAGCTACTTTGATATTATAATGTTTAAAAAAATAAGATAAAAGATTATTGAAAGAAATCTGGCAAATTAAAAATTATAAAAATGCAATAAACGATGCAATAAAAATAGTGTTAACAATTTAAGCAGTGTTTACAATAATTTAATTTAGATAAAATAAATGAAACAGAGAAAAGGGAGAAACTTTGATTAAAAACTTACATACCTAGAATATTACAAATATATTTAAAATATAAAAAAAAAAAAACAGAGGAATCGATAAGTAGAGGAAAGAAGAGAGTTGGTTAAGATAGATTTATACGAATAATAAATGTTTTAAATTTTAAGAACGCATTCATGTTGTATTTGCGAGTAGAAAATGTCCTCTAGAAATAAGTGTTTTACATAAAAGATCTTTGAAGAAACGACATTTAATTAAATTAATCCACACTACAATTGCAAGTGCAACTCTACAAAATTTGGCAAAACAAATGACAAATTACAAAAAAAATAGTACATAAATATTTCGTTTTCTATTTACTGTGGCGACGGCCCAACGGGGTGTATAAGTTTCCTTGAAGTTTGTCAGGAGCCTCTCTAGTATTAAATCGTGTGTGTCGCATGTTCCATTGCCTTCTTACTACCATCCCCTCGCTGTAAAGAGCGACACGTAGTTAATTGTACCCCAACTGCGAATGGTGACTCGGGTGTGCATCGACCCACAAAGAAAATTTATTGAAGGAACCTTAAAATTTCGTATTTTAATTCTTGTGCTGTTGTATATAAATCTTCTTTATTAAAATTTGAAGAAACGGTTCTTTATTTTATTTTTAAGCAATTTCGCTTAAGGTATCAATAATACAGCAGTTGTGTACAATTTCTTGTAATAATACCCTGACCTAAATGTTCCAAATTATCCATTAATTACATTGGCTTCTCAAGATCATCCGAAATTTACAATTTCCCCGCATGATTTGGTTAAAAGGAACTTAAATATCGTAACGAATCGTTAAAAAAGGGAAAAAAACAAGGAAATTATTTAACTCAATACGTGTATATATGGATGTGTATATAAATATAAGTTGCACGCTCTCAAGTTATTAAGTCGTCGCCAAGAATTTCGAGAACGGCGCATAGTAAACCTCCAAGAATTTCGTATTTAAACGTCCCATCAGTTTAAATAACAGTATACCGCTCTAATACATAATACTGTCGTATATAATAATAAGCAATCTCGAAAAGCGCCTCGGGGGCGCACTAAAAGAGGCCAGTTGCTCCTTTAATTAGGTAACAATCTGCTTCGAAATTTTCGAAGGGCCCGGCCCGTCATTCACCCTCGTCATTATTACGAAATTTAGTTTTAAATTGCATTCGGGAAATTTCCTGTAGGTTTTGGCAGTAATGCAAGTTGCTAAGGAGAGTTCCTGTTTTATTTGAGAGTTTTGGGTTGGACATATTAAGAAGTTGTCCTCGAGGTCTCTGCAAGTAAGCAGATTGCATTTGTTTAATGAAAAGGAGGAGGTAGTACAAGAGGTGCTTTTTTAGTCCTGCAGCGACACAAAATGATTTATTGTTTTTCGAACTATCCTCCTCAAAGATCGATACACTTTTGCATTATTTTAAACTATTATTATTATTAGCCGTTATTAGCCGTTTCCTGCACCGTGGACAAGCCCTAGCTTAAATATTCGCGACTATGCTCCCTTGAAACTTTTGTATTGAGTGTTGTACGTTTGTTTCTGTTGTATTTGTTTATATATCAACTTTCATTATCTTACTATTTAACTGACGAAGAAACAAACGAATAAAAAATTATTATTGTTATTACCATAACGTAACATCCAATTATCCTGCAGTAAAATGAACTAAAATGAATGAAAACGTTATTTTTTATTATTACCTTTTGTTTTGCTTTTGGCTTTTTTTAGATCACGTGCCGTTTCGAAACGGCTCAGAAACGCATTTTTTCCATATCGACGTGTCACGAAAGCAGGTGTTTTCATACGAAAAAGCTGCCCCAAATTATTCCCAACTCTGAATATTTAACGTCTGAGTCACGCAAAGGTTACACACACATACATACGCGAATCGAAAAGGATTAATCTGGCCCGTGTATGTGTGTACGTGCCGCGCTCCGGGTAGAATAATGTTGCAAAGTAATTACACGTAAACCGCCATTTCACGGACCTTCCCGGAACTTTCCGGGACATATGCATATGTGGGTTATAATGCTTTTGATGATGATAGCGATTTATTTGAAGTTAATTTTCAGTATGGACGCGACGATGTTATCTCGCGAAGATTGGGAGTGGTTTATCGCCTGCGCTTGTTTTAGTAATTTTTTTTTGTTATTTTAGTTATTATTCTACATTCGTATGTTTTTTGGGGACATTGCGATATTGAATTTTGCAATTGCACAATAAAACATAGACAACTTGAACCATTGTTAAAAATTTAATTAAAAAAAAGATAAACCGAAAAATAAATAAATGAAAAGGACTAAATCGCACAAATGGTTTTTCTTTACTTAATTAGGTTACCGGTTTCTTGTTATGTCGCTAATTATATGTGAGATGAGAGTCCTTTTTCCTTTATTTATTTTTCAATTATTACCATAAACACTGTATATTCTTACAATCAGAGCGGCGATTAGTGTAGATACATAACACGGTAGGAACATGGAGAGGGGACTAGAGGCTTTGAAAAACGGGAAAAAAGAACCGGAAAGGCTTTACCTTGCCAGATATAGCTGGAGTGGAAGTTGGCTGGACGTCACTCCACATGGTGCAACGGTCTCCATTGTATTTTTTATGTTTCATTGCCTATTAACTGTAAGAGTTTTGTGTTAAAATGTTATATAACCAGAAGCGTATAAACACTGATATATGGAGAATCAGTCTTTTTCTTTAATCTATAGATTAAATCTTCTTGATGTATGTATTCGTTCCATTAGCATATATAGGGAATCAAATCATAATTTCCCTAAATATTCACTATATACACGTATTTGTTTGATATGCGCCAGCACAACAATGATTAATTACAGTTTACATTGGGGATAACATTACTTAGAGTCCGTTTTAAAATATGATCCTTCTGAGTTAACGTTCGGAGGGCGGCTGGTCCATATAATGCGGAGCTCATCGTAACCGCGGTGTTCAATGATTAATTGAGATTCCGCCGGCAATAGTAGCGCGAATAGCCGATGAAGATCTGAGCGGAAAATTATACATTTTACGAGGTGCAGCGTCCGATATTCCGCCACCGCGTTATGTTGTTATGGTGGCAAAAATAAAAAAATTGTAAGTAAAATATTGTTAGTGATAATGTTGTTAATTAATTAAGCGAAGAAAATAGAGAAGTAAACAGAATATATTTGCTGCTAGTGGATGAATGGAGGAGATTCATTAAGGTTTTGATGGAGGTTACTCACTAATAGAAGCAGATTTTAATTTGAAAGCACCCGAAGTTCTCTTAGATGAAACAATAACAAAATTAATGTAGCTGGAGAGGTATACACGCTGATTTACAGAACTGATCCGATTTAATTCTGTCTAACAATAAGCAAAACGCTGTAAATGTGATTTCTTTCTTCGGTTTTGGATCCCAAATTTTTAGCAACGTTCATTAAAGGGTCTTACAGCTACCGGTCACCGTTTTAGAGTTATTTCAAATTTCCCGAACATAGAGCACAGAACATCGCCTCGAACAGGGAAGTACGACAGCAATACTGTAAGTGAGAAAAGCTTCTTGTGAGCACTCCGAAGCTACAGGAGCTGTGTCCTTCGGAGTGCTCACAAGAAGCTTTTCTCATTTACAGTATGGCTGTCGTACTTCCCTGTTTGACACGATGTTCTGTGCTCTATTTATTATATATATATATACACAGCTCATGTACTCTTTAATGGACTATAAAAAATTAAATGAATTAAATAGTAAGTTTAAAGTATACAGTTGATTGATATATTCTATTTTTATCAAACAGTTTTCATCATTTTGCGTTTCTACCACATCCTTCGTCTCTCCACCTCAGACTTTCGTGAAAGGGTAGATTTTGAATGTCCACATAATACATAAGTTCTCAAAAGAAATTCATGTTTCACTTCAAGGCACCTAAGTTGTCTCACGAGGAACTGCATCTATTGGTATACATTGGAAAATTCTGAAAGCTTGGCAATACACTAAAACCTACATATACTACTGAACTGAAATATTTAAAAAAAATCCAACACTTCCGGTAATGCCGGAATGTTAAATCTAAACAAGCTCCGGGTTTGCACCGTGTCATGGTAGGCTCACAATCATATGGGGCTTCTTCAGGAGAATGAAATTGTAATAGTACGAAGAATTACAATATCTGGTGGCCAGTGTCTAGATGATGTTCAGCGAAGGCTAAATTCGAGGGGAAATGTGTTCTAGAGCAACGTTCCTGCTTTGTCAGACGAGTTCTGTTTCGCTTATTAACACTAAACCACACGAACACCTTTACTGGCTAAGGGATGAAATTTATCTTTGGGAGACGAAGGGATTTCTGAAACTTTTGAGAGGGATTTGGAGATGATTTGAAGATAAATGATAGCTAGTTATCCAAGTTAGTCATGACCATTACGAAGCAAACAAGCATTTAGTAGATTACTAAATTTCCTGAACCTTCCAATATACACCATCCACCAACATACATCGATTCCTCGCAAAACAGCCCGCATTCACAGATTACATGCATACAAACAATAACCAAAACAAGGTAAACGTTCATATAAAGCAGACTAGATGTTCACCAACAAAAGCTAATGTATTCCTTTTAGGCCTTTCCACACAGCTATCATTTCACCTTACTGCAGATCCTCAGCTACCTCACCCTTGGAATATCCTTTGACGTGTCGTTGAATTATTCAACCTCCATCGTCGGGAAACTCGAAGGAGGCTACATGTTTAATTCCTGCGGCATATCTGATTAATTAATGATGAACTAAGGAGATACCTTGTGTCTGTCGCACTTACAATAACACCTAATACCGTCTCCCACTGCAGATCCCCTACTTAATGTAATGAAGAAGGAGCTTGCGGTCCGCGCCATGATACTCCCGAACTCTCTCGGACTTGGGTCGCGGTCAAGACATAGTCGCCTCGATCTCCGCTCCGACCTGCATTATGCATGAGATCCGTTTTTCACTTCGTTGGTTGCTGAACGGTACATGTGTCCCTTTTGCGGTCTTACTCTCGAATGCAATCTCTCTCGAAGCAAAGTAAATACGCTGAGCAAAGTGGGACTGGTCGTTGAGAATCGCAGCAGACGAGGGGGGACTTATTCAGGGTGGATATGTGTTTCGGTCGATGTAAGCAACGATAAGACCAAACAAGACGACGTATTGTTAATTTAAGAACGAACCGATTGGAATTGTATTCTTCGAAGGAGATCTTACAATGAATGAGTTAATAACAGTTTATCAGCCGAGCTCTAAGTGAAGCTAAGTATGTCAAGTTGAAAATGGCATTTGCCATGGTGTTTGAGTTCTTGAAGGCGGGAAAATTTTTAATTTTGCGATTGTGCGTGTTCTGAGCCAACTCTGTGATCGAAGGCGTTTGAATCTATAGCTCATTCCCTTCTATTGAAAAAGCTACAATCTCTTGACATTCACGGAATTACACCTCGCATCGTAGCTTGGCGTACCTTTCAAGTGTTACAGATTAGTATGTACAGCTACACACGTAGTAGGTACAATTGGATTTCCTAACACATCACTAACAGCTAACATCCGCAGTCCCTCAAGATTGGCCAATGATCACCAATAATAGAGGCGGTGCTGACAATATGTCGTGATTAATGTTGACAAACGGATGCAAATCGGCCTCGCAGAGGTCCATGGAGGCTATATCCACGTTATGTAGATTATTTTAGATTAAGGGTTTCGTTATAGCTATTCACAAATGCATTGCATATAGATACGATTGAAAAAAGACTGTAAGTTGTGATATTAAAACGTTCAGGATTGGTTACACAGGTTTTCTTATATAAATCCTGTAAAAACAATATATAATGTACAATATACAATACAGGATATCAAAACATTGAAGGTGCTAGATTTGTTCCTGTCGGTAGAAGTAAAAATCGAAGGATCGCAAATAAATTTAATAAAGCCAAATTCTACCTAATCTAACAAAAATTGTTTTTTTTAGTGACATAACCTAAATTATCTGTGTCACTTCCGCGGACTGAACCATATTCCAATCGATCCTTTAGAAAGGAATGTTCGCTCTAGCGCATGATCTATTAATACCAAAAACGGAATGTTACCGAATGGGGTCTAACGTTTGCGTTCTGAGTTGTTTCGATTACCCATTCAGCATTCAGCATTCAAGCCTGACTAGCTCGGAGATGCACGTCAAACTGCTAGGCGAGAACACGCGAGCAACGTTAAAAATAGTACGAACGGAGTATTGTTTATTCAGGAAACGCAATTTTATTATCTTATTGGGAAGGGGCAAAACGAATCCGTCGAACGAGCCCCGCTTGCCGTAAACTCTGTACGTGCCGTGACAGCTTATGCAAAAATATCGCGAGGGGAAAGGCGAACTCAAAATAAATATTTGTCTAATGGTGGAATGCTGTTTGCATAAATATTCAGAACAACATATATGTACCTACATATTTACCCATCTACTAGTACGACGGAGGTATTCGGGAGAACGCTGGAGTTCGAGCTTGTCCAAGTCTAATTTATGTGCAGCCTACTACGTGTGTACGTAAATAAGTATAGCATTTTCGATTCTCCAAAACGAACGTTGAGTTTATTTTATTATGCTGCTGAACACGTACCCGTGAGCGACTGATAAGAAAATGTTTCTTGAATATTTACTCGAACATTTCGGGAATAAATCAAGTATAAACGGGAAATATTGGCGACCGTTCTAAAAATGGACAACGATAGAAATTCCAGGATTGTATGTAAATGTTATTTGGTCTATTTGTTCGCCGAGATCGCTCTCATATAAACTATTGATTACTTTGTTTTAATATTAATGAGTTTGTTTTTTGGCAAATCAATTTCAGTCAGAGTCACCAAAACCTCTTTTTATTGTGCTTTCAGAACGTTTGTCGCTGCTTGTTAATTTCAAAACAAAATGCGTTAAGAAGTAGAAGCCTTAGACACCATGTGGTGGTAACAAGAAATTTCGCGATTCCCAAAAGCTAAGGTATTAACTGAAAAGCGTTTGGTCAGTGCTAGTCTCACACGTAAGATGCCTTAACATTGGAAAATTAATAATAAAAAATCAAATCATTTATATACCAAATGTTTGTTTTCAAAGAGCGAAATACAGGCATAAAAAAAAATTTTAGCAGGTGCAAAAAATCTCCTGGGTGTATAAGTTGAAATGGTATCGAACAAGTTGACCCATTTTCCTTTTCTATCGAGAAGGCTAAAGTAATCCTACGTTATAGTTGGGACAAATGGCGGCTTATTTAACGCTGCGTGTGGTAACGCGTTTATTGCTATTCTCGTTTCATTTGTCATTTAAAAACTTAAAATAAATTATTTTAAAGCAATATTAAATATATTTACTTTATCGCAATAAGAAATAATACAATGTTAGTACTTAGAGAGGACTTTTAGCGAAGGAACAATGCCTAATGAAATCAATACAAGAGGTAAAGATATTATATTAACTTGATCTACAAAAGAAAATATGTTGAAGTTAGTTTTATTATTAAAAGCGGAGGATGTAGGAATCTCACTTTGCAGAAAGGTAAATCGTAAATGGGAGAATCATGAATGGAACAAAAGCTCGTAAAGGAAAATTGTTTTCATGTACTTCATGTACACAACAAAGTTTAGGACAAGTACCATCGCATTTGGCAACCAATTATTGTCTTTTGAAGTTACAATAAGTTTATTAGTTTTTAGTTGTATTTTGGGTATGGAGTCTGTAACTAAGATGTTGTACATGTTGTTGTCATTTGAAAGTTGATAGAGTTTCGACAAATAAAAGTGTTCAAGGTAACTGTGACTTGGGCATTGTCTACTCTAAACAGTAACATAGCGTCGCTGGTACATTTGTTATAGTCTAGTATGTACATAAAAAGAGCTTCAACAATGGTATAATGAGCAATTAGTAAATAGATTGCTAGCTCTAGTTTCAAAGTTATTTCGAATTTCTGAAGAAAGACTGCCATTACCTTTGTGTCCTTTAAGCAAAACCCACGTCCCATATTTAACTGTTCTACCGCTGGATATCGTCCAACAGTGAACAACTAATGACCGATTGTAAAATCCGGAGAGATGGGTACTGCTTCAAAAGGAGAATCCGATTGTAACATATTGAATGGGGACATTGGCGACGTGTGTGCATTGCCGCATTACGATTCGATTCATTGTATATTACAGGCGGTATGGAGATGTAGACGACCTGACGCGTGCTGCTCGTACTCGTCGGTTTTAGCTTCGTATTGTTGGCTGCTAAACTAACGCCCTTCATTACTCGCATGGAAGAGCGGTTCGTTTCAATGGATATATTGTACATGCATGCGAATTGGTAGGAACGTACGTACGGTATCTTTGCGTGTAGATACGCAGCGGACGCGAAAAATTTAATTAAAGTAATCTCGAGAAAGACTAGCGAATATTGCTTTTTTTTTAGTGACAGGGAGTTTATTGGTGCTTACAGTTTTTAACGAAAGCTATTCTCGCTTATCGTTAAATAAATCGAAGCGTTACATGGGTGCACTGAGAACAATTTCTAGTTGAATTTAACGCTTTTTTTTTATTTCAAGCTCATTGGGGTAAAGGTTAAATAGAAGAAATGTAATTTTTATATGGTTATTTTATGCTATTAACTGCAAGTACTATATTTACGCTTGCATTCCTTACAATAGAATGATGTACCTTTATATCAACAATCTTTATATATGTAAATATATCCATTAGAGATGCATGGGTTACAATGAGGATTTATCTTTTCTTCGCTATTCGTTTAAATAACGGGTGTTTCCTGGCATATATCACGATTTTAGCTAAATTCTTTACAATTTCACGTGAATATAAAATAAAAATTGATTTATTATAAAAAAATATCAATAAAATCATTCTTTATAAATTATAAACAAACTAATGGAAGATATTGTGCGTTATGTAGCTTCGCCATGGCTATAACTATAAGAAACTCAATTAGAGAGAGAAGTAATAATCCTATATAATTATATATACGAAGCCAGTTTTTAGGTTAATGAAAAATGAGCAATGAAATATATTCTCCACTGGTAAATGTAAATGATAAATCACACGACAATAGACTCGTGTTATTTATGAAACTGGTGTTAACTGGTGTAGAAACCACCACAATGAAGTTGCACACATTTGTTGTAGTTTTAGCTATTTAATCAGTGGGACGTACATACAGTCGTGCTGCAATACTCACAACAGCAACTGGTGTTACACCAACAACATATATTGTAATTTTAACAAGAACATTTTTCTAAGTGTGATATGAAAAAAAAAATAGGAACGTTCTAAAAATAGGTATAGAGTGTCCACACCAAAGAAACATAGAGGAACGTTTTATTGCTGATTTCCATGTAGAGAAACTGGAAAAAAAAAAACAGAATGACCATAAACGTTCTGTCTGCACCAAGGAAACACAAGAAGCGTTTACTCTTCATCAGTGCAGTCTGTCCTTCAATATTGTAAACAATGTGATACAACGATGATTTAACTGCTTCCATAAAAACACATACGATACAGAAGGTTTGGAGAAAAGTGTTCACACTGCGCCTGAGAAACAAAAACGTTTACCAATTTTTCTAAACTTCTCGATATTTACGGTTAAATGTGGAAATAACCAACGTGCTGAAACATCTGTCTGTGCAACTATAAATAACAAATAACATCGGAAACATTCAGGAAAATATTTCTGATGTTCCTTGATGATAGAACAAGCAACATAAGCAAAATGTTCCCGGGTTCTACGTCTGGTGAGGCTTGGGATATGCTCTTTTATAAACGAAAGTAAGTACTCCTGCAGGTAAGGGTTACCTGCAGGAGCGCCATCTTGGGTTTTTTTCATAGACCCAGGAAAAGGATCTTCATTATTATGGTCTAGTCTACGTTCCGATTGCTTTGGAAATACCAAAATGCTTGGCAAAATTTGTAGAGGCACTGCAAGTCATCTGCGTTAAACAACTTGACAACAATCCTAATTCTAAAAAAGGATGGTTATATACGAATGGATATTAATTAATTGATAAAGGATCGTTGTACTTCATAACATTATTTCGTTATCAATATCGATAATAATAATAATAATATATCAGCTCTAAGCGATCCCAATATGGACACTTGTTTACAAGGTAATATCAAGAAAAAATCAAGTAGAGAAACAAGCGAGAATACAAGGATTTTATTCAATAGAAACCACAACTTTCGAAAACAAGTAAGCAACATATGTATATTTTTGATAAACGCTTCACTACTACACTTTGTTGTATGTTCACAGTAATACCAGTTTTAATTTAAAATTAATGGCCTCTTCCCGAAAATTCACCATTAAAACCCTCCTCTAACCTATTGTTTCATTAAAAACCATAGATGATACCATTTCGCTCTAAACGTGTAATTACTATAATTTGTAAAGCATAAACTGGAAGCCCTTATAACTGTCCATATTCCCACAAACCTGCGAATATCGTACGAAATTTCGTTAGTCCAATAAATCACTCTGTCCGAGCTCTCAGGACAGAGTCTCGTTTCTGTATTCTCGTCGAATTTTAGCCTGTAATTGCGTACGGGTTCGATCTTAAAGCATTTATAATAGATTTTATAACCATAATTCGAGAAAATGACCTAAGCGCTCGATGGGAAACCTATATTTATTGTTGGTGCAGCGGCGTCTCCTTACATTTAGTGGCCGACCGTTATATTTGTGTATACGTTTCCGTGCAGTCTTTTATTTGGAAGGGTATTCTACCAACTACCTGCGATAATAACTGTTATTTGGTAATGGTATTTCGACGTTTTTTAATGACTTTGATGAGTTTAGCTTTTTTGAATGACTAATTTGCGTAATAGGAATATTGATTTCTGTTGTGTGAACACTAAAATTCCGATTCGTATTCTGAGTAACTGGAAATTCTTCCACTTTTATTCCAAATTTCTATTTATTTATTCTATTTAATTTCAGCAAAACTACTCGTTTGTTTCCTCTTGGCAATTATGGCAGCAATTGTTATGTACGAGAATCGATCGGTTCTCCACAAGCAATTGAGTAACTGTTACGTTGGTACTAAATTTTGACAATTTGATTATTTATATACGAAGAATGTTTCCAAAGTTCTGGGAATTTGATATAATTTTTTTATTTTGTCAATTTTCATCAATATCATAATGTAGTTTTTGTACATAATCTCTATTTAACTGACTACATTTATACATTTATTCCAACGATCTTTTTAAGCCGTTCTCAAAGAACTTTTCCGGTGTCTCCGCAGTCCACCTATTTATGACAAGTTTTACGTCAGTTGAGCACTCAAATCGAATACCCTGTAAAGATTTTTTCAAATATGGGAAAAGATGAAAATCACTGGATGCGAGATGTGGTGAGTAAGGTGGATGCGGAAGGCAGCTCCCATCGTAATTCCTTCAAAATATCCTTTGTCTTTCTTGCGGTACGGGGTCTTTCATTACCCTATTGCAATAACAGACGCTTATGCAACCTTCCAGGCCGTTTTCTAATAAGTGCCTGTCGCAGTGATCCAGATATTAAATTTGAATAATATTCTGCGATAATTGTAGTACCTTTCCGCAGATAATCCATAAAAATAATCCCTTCGCAATCCCAGAATACAGTAAGCATTACCTTTCTAACAGATAGAACTGCACGCGCCTTAAGTGGAGGACCTTCTTCCGGTATACGCCATTCTTTGGATTGACTTTTGGTCTCAGAATTAAGATAGGGAATTCACGTTTTGTCAACGGTTATTATCCGTTGTCAAAATTCATCACCGTAACGGGCTAACAGATCTTGAAGTTGACAACTAGTGCCAGACCTATTGAGTTTCTGTTCCGGTCCCAACAGTCTTGGCACCCAGCGGGTTGTAACTTTGCTTACGCCCAAACAATCATGTAAGAAGTCATGAAGTTGTCGTGTACCTATTCCTAGGCGTACACTAATTTGACGAATAGTCATTCGCCTGTCTTCTTCAATAGGTCCACCACGGCAGTAATGTTTCTTTCGTTTACCGACGTACTCCGGCGACCACTGCGTGGATCGTCTTCTAATGATATTGTACCAGTTTGAAAACTATCGATCCACCGACATACACTACTTTTAGATTCTGCACACTCACCAAACACTCCTTGAAGTTTTCACACCTTCTTTCCATAAGAAGAAAATTATCCATCTTCCATGGTTACAAAAACGCTACAAAAGCGCCTCTATATCAGACGCCTGACTGAGAGAAGTATGTATTTTTTGTTAGAACACTGCAGACCATTACACACTCTTTGCCACTTTTCTAAAACACGGACTTTCGTTTTTACTAATAACAAATGCAAAACATTTCTGTTATTACACTGCAGCTTCATAATTAAACATGTTAGAATTAATAGGATAGATTGCAGCTGTAAAAGCATGTAAAGGTAAATTAGAATAATGAAATAACAATCAAATTGACTACAAAAACGTAATACACAACCAATATTGAACCCTAAAAAAGCAAGGGAACAGAATAGTTTTTTCCCTTTTCTCAAAAGGATTGAATAGACATGAATGTATACTTAACTTTAAATACTCTAAAAAAGACTGACAATTTCTAACCATCAAACTCCCTAACAAAAGAGTGACAGACGTATAAATCTTAAACTCCCAACCAAAATTAAATTCCTTAACAAGAATAATGGCTGAACAGACATCTTCATAATACAAAAAGTACGTATATAGTACGATAAACGTGCAAATTCGATCATCTAAAAATAAAAAAATTCAAGTGGTACTTATTTTTGTTAGATCTGGATATTGATACATCTTCGTCATAGCCAATACCATTGCATACATCGTAATGTGCTTTCCACTTTCTGCACCTGTAGACCGTAGAGAACGCTATTTGTAAAAAATATTAAATTATTAATTTTATATTACTATATTATTTGTTCACTAAATTTTAATACTTGTAAATTTATATAAAATTAGTTTTTTCGGGGCCAACCAACGCCAAAGAAGACCAAAGCTACCTTATCGGCCAACAAAATCATGATCACATTGGGATGTACACGGCATTATCCATATTGATAACCTTGAAGAGGGCAAAACGATTAATAGGGAGTGTAATAGGGAGAAGGTGGGAAAGAAAAACGTCTGCGGCGTTGGCGAAGAATAGAATTTTCTTGAATAAAGCCTGGTATTTATCGAACTCCCCCCTGTTGTTGTTTCTAATTCACTGCCAAAGTCAGATGTTTTACTTCAATCACCTTAATAAAATTAAATTAAATTAATAAAACTACTCCCTTCAACAAAACCTCGATTTGTGCCAGCATGTACAACAATAAAAAAAAAATTACCATCATAAACTTAACGACAAACTCACACTTCAGTGGTTGCTATGGCAAAAATGCACGAATTGAGGTTCACATTGATAGAACAACCCAATTCACCAAATCGGGTTTCTAGCGGCTTTTTCTGTTTCTTATGCTCAAAGTTTCGCTCAGTGGACAGAGATTTTTATCGAATGAGGACGCCATCACTTTCGTAAACGCCATTTTACAGAACAAGGTGCTGACTGCTATTTGCGCAGATGAAAGAGATAGGAGTGTCATTGGGTGTATAGACTTACTAGGAGACTATGTTAAGAATAAAACTGAATTTGAGATAAAAATGATTTGTCTCCCAGTTGAGCAATTTCCAGAAAAATAACGAATAGCTACATTCTACTAAATAAAACGCATCAAGAAAAAAAAGTTCCGCATTAAAAAGGCCATCATATACATATAAAACCCTTCCCTCTTTCTCCTACTCATATAATTAGAGGTGGCTGCAATCGAGTAGAGATCTAACAAACGGGCACCGAGGGAGCGCATGGCGGTGGCGGCGGTAACAACACCCGGGCATTTTTGATATATTACCAGCGAATATAAAGTGACAGGCGACGGCAACGCGCTGTAGCCTCTTGCTACAAAGGTGAACTTAATTCGTTTAAAAAAGTTTCTACGTACACGCTAAATAAACGTCTGACGTTTTCAAACCAAGAGTCCAAGATCCCATCTAAACGAAGTGGCTGTTGCTCTTTCGCGTGTTAATTTAACTCGCAGCTTGTAGACCGCGTGCCCGCCGTACGGTTACTCCTATCCAGAGATTTATTGTACGTAGAGAAAACGCTAAAAATGAAACGTTAACTTGTTTATTTGTTTGCTGTTTGTTGCTTGTTTGCGTAAATACGAAGTAGGAGGAGGAAATGGAAGAACTTTTTAAGGAGACTTGTATTGCTTTGGGAAAGTAACAGATTGTTTGTCGGAATAAATTCTTGTAACTTGTAATAAATTTGGACGAATTTTCTCGTTTCATTTGATTCATGTTAAATTTCTAAAATGAAATTTTATGCGAAGTTTGCAGTTGAATATTATTAAAGGGCGTATGTTTTCATCATCACCTTTACAATAAGTTCTTGAATGAGCTTGGCATCTTATTTGTTTTATATATTATGGCTGTCACAAAGTAAAAGATATACCTTAAGTTCTTAGACAGCTTTGGGGAAATTGAAACAATTGAATAGAGGAATTGCATCTCAAAGTTTCGTCCTGACGATTACGTGACTTATTAAAATAAGTTTGGGAACCCTGTAAAATGAAGGTGTACCGTTAGCAAATTTGAAAAAATAAGGTCTAATTGATCTTCTTAGATTAGCAAGACCAAGCATTAGTAATGTCCAAGTTGCGGAAGGTGTTTTTTCTCTTAATGGTTCAAAACTGTCGAATATGGTCAACCAATAACTGCGGTTTCACAGCTAATTTCATCATGAGTCTGTATTTCATCGAAGTAACGAGAATATAACTGTAACCGCTACTGGTGAGTGACACAGTTACAAGTATAATTTTTGTCAGCATGACGCCCATTTCTCCCGCATATTTATCAACGAGTTAAAGACTTGCTGATTGCTGTTTTTCAGGATTTTGTTATAAGCAAACATTTTGCAAATTTATGATCAGCAACATCGCTCATATGAACATATCTGACTTTCGGCTTTGGGGTTATTTAAAAATGATAGTGTTTAGAATTCGATCAATAACGCTGGAAAAATTAAAAGACAGCATTGGAGAGCAAACTGCTGCAATTCAACTCAAAATATTACACAATGTGGGGTATAACTTGAGGGAAAGTTTTATGATAGATAACCTTCTATATTTCCGCAATAATATGAGAGCTTTTAGATATTTTTGTAATAAGATTAGGCAATCAGGTGCACTTATTAACAATATACTCGATATGGTCACTGAATACTAATTTAGCATCTAGCAAACTAATTACATTTGATAAAGCTTAAAAGGAGCTTATTTTCAATTCAGTACTTACACAACTTGTGTGGGTCTTACTGCAGCTTAATAAGCTTGAGTATCTCTAGATCGTCAGCGTATTGAAAAAGAAATGTGAAGCAAAGAAATGTATCATTGATATATGGTGTTGTGGTTCTTTTGGTAATTTTTCGGGGAATGTTGAAATATAAAATTAATTAAACGGGATATTAGAAAAAATTTGCGCTTGTTCTATCAAGGCCAATTCATCATCTTCTTTTTAACCTATGTTACACATTCCGCACATCGACTTCTTTCAACATTTGCTTCCTGTGAATGGATATGCAAGCATTAACTCGAAATAATTGAAAATGTAAGCAACAATCTTGTCACTTATGGAAATTTTTCTTCACGGCTTTCAAGTTATTTTCGGTCACCATCACTACTCAAACATCCGGTACGAATCTCGATCATAATAATAATAAGTTTATTCGTCCAACAGCGAATTCCAATTACAGGACAACTTAATACAAAAGAAAAAATACATGTGCAATATCCTAATTGCTACAAAGAATAAACAAACGAGCAAAATAGCAATACAAGAATACAAAAACCTTAGTACTAACAAACATAAATAACTTACAGTTCCAAGTAATTGGAATAGAAGACATTAAAGTTCTTTGTCATAACATAAATTGGAGACTTCATCACAATGTTCGTCCTAGCCCTTGGTGTATTAATTATAGCACCATATCTAGTACTACGCGGTTGGACATTAAAATTAACCGCAGCAAGCAAGGATGGAGAATCAATTTTGTTTTGTAGGAATTTAAGCATGAATGTGGCACTACATCGCTCACGGCGGTGAGATGAACTTTCAACATTCTGGTGATTTAACAAACTAATGTAATCTACATTTCTTTCAGGGTACACACCAGTGATCTTAAAAGACAAATATTTGAGAAATTTTCTTCTTTCAACAGAAAGTTGTTGATTAATGTAATAGGGAAAACATACCAGGGATGCATATTCGAGTTTACTACGTACAGTAGCATAATAAATAGTTTTAATTGCAGATTTATTATGGAAAGACTTACATGATCGTATAAAAAAACCTAAAGATCTGGATGCTGACAAGCAAAGCGTTGTTACATGTTGAGAAAAAGTAAGCTGTGAATCAAATAATACACCCAAGTCCGAAACTTCAAATTTTATGATAATAGATAATATCTTGCCTACTCAATGATTTGGAATGGATCACTTGCAGGTTGTAGCCTCTGTAGTAATAACATACAATTCAAACAATAACAAATACTACCCGCCTGCTTAGTACTAGACGACAAACGAGGTTATAAAGTCGAGCAAATTACAACCATCATTTACTCGGCATAATTACGCTATAACGTTGTTGCATTACGTGACCTGAAAATGGAAAAAAAACAGAAAGGAAAACGAGGGCCCTGCGGTACACCAATGTGTACACGTGCATAGCTATCTTCATGCGTGAATAAATTAGTCATTACCTGCTGTACGACGCGAATTCCGGGGTCGACATCGCAATAAACCATAGCTAACGATGAAACGGCAAAATTACAGTACCCGATATATTTAATTATTCATTTAGGTTGCACGGTGGGGGATGGAATTTGCATGCGAATCGTAAATTGTACTTTGTAACTTGACGCGACATTCTTGACTTGACATACAAGCTATAGCGGTCAACCCCCTTTTCGTAATATAAGATTTAATAATGGATAAAACAATTGCTTCTCCTTGAATTATCGATGGAAATTATTGGATTCCTTCACATCGTACAGCTGATCTAAGAGGACGTAATTACCAAAACGATAATAATAGCAATACAGAGTGAGTGCTACTTCAACTGTAACAATACGGCGGTGTCGTTTAATTTATTCTGCGGGTTTTTGAAAACGTTAAGAGTACGTCAAAAATAAACTCAACGACATAACTGCACCCGGAGGATTGCTTTTAGAATATTTTAATTGTAATTTCGTCAACGAGACGTAGTCGCAAAAGATAAATTATAATAAGAAAGAAAGAAAACGTGTCCTAGTAACTTTTTTCTATTTTTCTCCTCTTTTAAATGTAGTCTTATACTTATACTAATTTTTTGAACGCGCCAAATTTGCTGCTTAATTTATTGTATTTACAAAAAATACCAAACATTGCGCCTATCTCTTCTAATGCCTTGCAGGTTAGCCTGAAGATGACCTCTTACGAAGTTGAGATCTATAGCTAGGTACTCCGCGTATTACGTACACTGCCGTTCAGAGAAGTTCGGTCGGTTATTAAAAAACATGAAAAGGTTACAGAAACAAACGAAACTAAAAACAAAATGCAATTTTATTGTATGTACAGGTAAAAAAGACAAAAATAAATAAATAAAAAGTTATTCTGGCGTAATATAACATACTGAACATTCTTTTTTTTTTTCATCGAAAAAACCTCCTTTGCTGTTAATCACCGCTCGAACTATTCTAGGCATTCTTTCGATAAGTTTTGTTAAAACGGATTCTGGAATATTAATCCATTCATGTTGCAGAATATTCCGTAAATGTTCTTGTGAAGTTGGGCATATTTTTCGGATCCTCCTGTCCAGTTCATCCCACAACAACTCTATAGGGTTCCAATCTGGACTCTGTGGGGGCCATGTCATTACTTTCAGGGTGTGCTGTCCTTCTTGCTCCTTTAGATAGTTCTTACACACTAACGCAGTGTGTTTTGGGTCGTTGTCATGCATGAATGTAAAGTTACGGCCTATTATACGCAATCCTGATGGCACTGCATGATTCTGGAGTATTCCAAATAATTTTCCTTCCTCTTTACACCCTGCATTCTGCATAAATCTCCCGTCCCAGCAAAGGAGAAACATCCCCACACTAACACAGAACTACGCCCTTGCTTCACTGTAGGCACAATGCAGTTCGGGATCCCTTTTCGGTTTTAGATCTTCGGACATAAACTCGTCGATTTTGCCCAAAAACCTCAAACTTTGACTCGTCACTCCAAAGCACGTGTTTCCAATCATCTAACGACCAATCTAGATGACAACGGGCCCACTGTAGCCATTTTGCTCTGTTGCCCCGACGTAATAAGGGTTTTCGAATGGCAATGCGTCCATGAAGGTCCGCTTGTTGAAGTCGACGTTTTACCGTACTCGTCGAAACTTGTTCTTCGCGGCCGCGATTGACTTCGGCTGCTATTTGTGGCGCTGTTAATTTTCTATTGCGTTTGCTTAATAATACAATTCTCAAATCTTCAGCTTTTGTTGTTTTCCTGGATGCTCCAGGACGAACACAATTTTCTATAGTTCCAGTTGTCCGATATCGCTTTATGATGTCATTTACTGTTGAACTTCTCATATTTGAATGATAATAAAAGGGACTTTATTGTGGTTGTCGCAATATTTCTACTTTACATAATAATTTATGGCTTTAATCCCTTAGAAAAGAGTGTATGCTTAATATTTTTCTAATTTTATGTATTAATAATTGTATACAGTGTGATATAATAGATTTTTATTGTATGACCGAACTTCCCTGAACGGCAGTGTACATTAAAACCTTATCTGCACAATCCCATATTTCAATTACTAAAGAAGGACGCATCTAAGGTTTAGGGAAATACTAAGAAAAAAGACATTTATTGCAGACCCTGCCAATTCTGTGATGTCTAATCTTCAACTAGAAAAATCAAAATTTCTATTTGCGACATCACCTTCGTGATTAACAAGTACAGAAGCTGACGTACGCATTCCTTAACGCGATGGTGATTGCTATGGGCGAAGGACAAAAATATTAATTTTCCATAAAATTTTAGATAATACGCATCTAGATTAATTAGTTGCTTCTACCTTTCTGGTATTCAGTTTTCAGTTGATTTCAAGCGAAAGGCTAAGAATTGTAAGAAAATTAATGTTCTATCCAATCTTTATTGCAAAAATGTCAAGTAGTAGAAGGCTTCATTACCATTTTTAAGTAAATCGACAATTTACGATAATTTAAGTGTTTTAAAAATTCTAGTTCTCCCTAAGAAACCGAAGGGAAATAGATTTAAAATGCTTGTAATCGTTTAAGATCCCACCCAAAAACGTCAACGATAAATTAACTACGTAAGGCACGTTTGCAAAACACCTGCCACTCTTCAGCAATCGCATATGGCGTTATGCATTCGAAAGCGGTCCCTCTACGAAGTTTTTAATCCACCATCGGCTGGAAGACGCGCCTAAAATAACTCCCCGGTTTGTTTTGCAAACGGATTCGTATTTATATTCGTGTGTTCTTTCTAATACACCCGACAAAATCCCCCGAAAACTCGATAAAACCCTCTGAAGATCCAAAACAAACCATGTAGCTCTCTCTCGGAAAGAGATAAGTTGGACACGATTTAGAGGGTGTTAACCGAGGTCCCCGTTATAGACTTATGGCGTCTAATGTGTTCGTTCGACTGCGTCCGGAAATCGTACGTCACTTTCGCCAAATGTTAGGCGTCACACATACGACGAGAAGACGCGATAGAGGGCGTTGTAGACGTCTTCGATGGGACGTGACGAGCTCTCGCGAAACGCGCCTGAAATATTCCAACCGACCGGGGTAATTTATTAGGAACGAAGTCGATGTTGTGAAACGGGAATGCTTTCGAGATGTTTCCCTTGTTGGTGGGTGTGCTTTAGAACACGCTTTGTGTACTTTAAAGTATTGGAAATAGATGTATAGCCTTGGGTGGCTAATCAAGATTAAAAACGCTTAAAAATACAGCGTTGGTTTCAAGAGAAGTGGCAAAAACCGGACCACGGCTGTTTTTGTGCATGTTAACTGTATTATGTCCCTAACCAACAAATTTACATTTACATCTTTTGGTCGATGGTACAGTTAATTTTAATTAAATAAGAAAGGAAATATTTTTTTTATACCAGTGTGGTGAGGTAAATGAAAGTTCAAGAAAAGGCTTTGATTCTCTCGGGTATTTCCGTAGCATATCGTGTATATTGTACTTGACAAAGAAATACATGACGATGAATGGTGCAGCATTACACTTTTCAATCTACACTAGGGCTTTTACTTTATTCAAACATTTGTTTTAAGAATGCAGTGAATTCAGTTCACCATCGCACTTTTATTTAGAAACCTTGGCATTTTTACCGTGCTTCGAAATTGATCTATTCGTTAGGGAGCTGTCGATTTCTGGTAGAAGTTGATAATAGTAAAGAACTGAGTAAGATAAACGATATGAGCGGTTTCTACCTTTGATATATTGCTGGAATATTAAATGAGAGTTCATTAAATATTTAAAAAAAGAAGTAGTGCAGTAAACAATTTAATCATGTCTGCCTTGTTATTGTATTAAATTAGGCTAACTAAAATTACTTCTTTGATGCAACGAATCTTTACACTCATATTTTGTTTATTTTGACTTCAATTTTAATAATAACTGTGGGTGAAGTTTCTTCGTAATTTGCTTTACTAAAACATTTACATAAAAAGCATTCCTTAAAGACTAAATGTAAACGGTTGCTTGTGTACAATTCAAACGGATGTTGTAGGATCTATCCGTACGAACTTCGCCAAGATGATTTTTTAAATAGTAGCTTTTATATCGTTCATTATTTTAAAAGTTCGCAAATTATGTTTTGCAAATTCATTTCTAACAGTTTCTAAACTATAAAAATTTATGGTAAATGAATGTTGTTGCGTGCTATGAATTTCACTAAATATAGCTCTGCTGCCATTTTTGCCCTTAATATAGAAGTCACTACAGAATAATCTGTCTGAATTAAAAATATAACTTAACTTGTGCAATTATAACATCAAAGACGCTGACTTGAATTATTTCTGCTTTGTTTATTTCTTTACAACATACTGATTGAAATATTTTGGATAATATAGCCGATATTAACCTGGTTTACAATTTGTGCTACAGTGTATTATATCCAATTCCAAACTGTTTAATGATGCAAAACAGTTATGGTGATATACTCGCGAAGAACAAACGACAAAGCTGAATTCCATGATACATGATGGTGTTATTTTTGGCAGCCTACAGAAGATTATTGACGACTTTACACGCACTTTGACTTATCATACTTCGTTTACTTGTGTGGCAATGTTTGGAGTGCTCCAAGATGCAAATCTTGGCCGTTTGATCATCAGCATTTCCATTAATGACAACGTCGACGTGAGATCTTCTAATGATCGTATTTTGTTACAAAACAACCTTAATAATAATTAAATAATAACAACTTCAATTTAAACACAAATAAACTACTAAGTATAATTCTTTTGATGCGAAACTTTGTACAATACGTGGATACTATCAAGAAACCAGGTATGAGTTAACTAGGCTCTGCCATTCAACTGCAAGTCTTGTAATAGTGCGAGTCCTTAATTTGCTTTGGTCCACCCTCGTTCGAAATATGCATTTTTAGGGTGAGGTTAACCAGAGGAGACGGAATGAAATGGTTCAAAGGAAATTCGCTAGGTTCTTGTGGTTTAAACAAGATCATATTTATTCACCTAGAAATTTTGATTATTCGTTATTACTGTCCCGATTTAATTTAAAATCTTTATAATTCAGAATTTCATTGTATTGTATACTTGTACAAAATTCTTCGTGGTAACATCGATTATTCTGCTTTACTTCAGTTTCTTGGCTTTTCGGTTCCAGAATTCAACTCTCGCCAATTTGATACGTTTTGCTAGAGCCAATATTTTCCGTGTACACAATGAGTGCACAAAGAGATATCGACATACGTTCACTTGGTGAACTGAAACAGGGTAGTCCATTTACTTCTTTTGTGTTGGTTATTACTAGCTTACTGTATAATAATATAGAATAGATTAACTTATTGGTAAATTTCAATTAGAGTTTGTTTGACAAATTTATTTCTATTTTACAACCGTAAAAATTGATAAAGTTCATTGAACAAAAGTAACTTTTCGAAAATTTTACATAGCATGAATGCTTGCTATATCGGAATGCACACCTGCGTGAAAGTAATTCTGACACTTCACGGCACGAAATCACCATGAAATGAAGCGGTCGTGAACGCTATAATTCTAATTCTTTCCATATTAAAAAAAAGACGAAACCTCAAAAACGTCGAGACGTGCGATACTTAATTACATAAGCGAAAGCCTTAAACTTATACATAATTCATGGCCGTTAGAAGAAAGACAAGAGATATACGCTAGCTGGGCACTTTTTTCTGGACCATGGACGGTGGATTTCCACCTTTCGAAGAGAGAGCGTTGAGCCGCCAGACCGTGACAAATTCTGATTCGTAGTTAATTCAGATGTCACATCCCCGATGCGAGATGGCAAGGTTACGTGGGGGTCACGCGAAACGCAACATGAACGTGACCTCAGAGATTCGCCTTCAACGCGGATTATCGGACATATTACAGAAACCGTTAGGCACAGTGCGTACGTCGTAGCGATCTTCAATCGCCGAAGAAGCGATTGCGGTATATTCGCTAATTTAAAAGAAACCTTATCACGTAGAAGTAATTTGCTTCTTTCCGTTAATTTCTCGGGCGCATCTTTCTAAATGGAAGGATTAGATTTCCTGGAATTTTAATTGAATTTCGCGTAAAAAGTTATGATAGAACGGCCGAGGGCTGTTAGGTCACGCCGGATAACCATTATGTAATAATTAATAAAAGGAGAAAGCTAGCTGTTGTTGCTGTTTTGCGTCCTATAGATCGCATGATATATTAGAAACGTATAGAGTAGAAGTGGAGGGTTCAAAGCGTAGTACAGCATCCGCAAAAAGTCTACACAAAACATTATCAAGGATTTCTTTGGCTGAAGTATAACAATTTGACCTAATTAGTCCTAACAAGAGAAGACTCCAAAGTGTTAATCACTGATTTGAATAAAACTTGGCAAGTTGCTAAGGCCCATCGAGTGTTATTAATTGCTGCTTTCTGCTTCTACAGATCTCTATGTTTAGATGGTATAGGGCGTTACGAAATTGTCGTAAATCTCGAGAGATGGAATTGTACATCCCAAAGTATGCAGAAAAGTTTTAGTGAAGATGGATTCGCAAATGCTACGACTTCAGAGTTACGGAGGATTACTCTTCTTTGTAGCATTTGCGCATTTTTTCGCTTGTTTCTTTTTTCGTTCCCAAAAACTGGCGTTTCGTATCGTAGTTGAGATAGGATCAAATATACAGACTGTAGTTGATATTCAGTGATTAGCGCAAAATTTTACAAATTTTCGTTCTCAACGCGTTGTCGTGTTAATGGGAATACCAAAGAAAGCTGGCGTTCTTTCTAATGTCCTGACTTCTTCAGTTCGTGTTTTGTAGGAGTACAAGGAAGACTGCCGGCTATAAGTTCATTTAGGAAATTGGCCCGTGATTCCAAGAGACCAAGGCCAGCTTCCACCTCTGAGGCGGAAAAAGCAATTCTAGCACAGATCGAACAGAATCCGGAGATGAACTTACGGAGGTAGAAATTATTTGCCTGCAATATGTATAACGTATTCAGGGCCTGCATTCACTTGATCACCAAGCACTCTCCGTTTTTTCTTCCGCTGGCTTTTACGTAATCATACTTAGGACGACAATTTTTGTACCAATACTTTTTTACTGATGAGGTGGAGTTCACAAGAAATTGAAGTGAAAAGTAGATTAAAATAAGGTGAACCGTTATCCGCTGTGTTCTTTAAGTTCATACTCAAGGATGTAATTTGAGGAAACCCAGGCAAGATACAATTTATATTAGAGAACATCAATGTATAGCAGTTAAAATAAAATAAATAATAAATGGATAAAAACTCGCGAAAGTAAAAGAATTTGCAGATCTTGGAGTAGAGATCAACGAAGAAAGACAAAAAACAAGATATCAAACAAAGGATAGTATAATTCTTAAATCTACAGACATAAAACATGGGCACTAAATAAAATCCAAGCAGAAAAACTAGAAAGATGGGAGGAGAAAATGGTACGATCCAAATTTGGTGGAAGAAATACAAAGGAAAGATGAGAGCAAAAAACATTTACAGAATTAGATGAGTTATACAAGGAATCGATAATAACGTCAATATCGAGAGCAACAGAGGAAAACATGTGCAGGGCATATAGGAGGATCGAGAGGGGAAAGAGTTATAAAAATGGTAACCTATTGAGAAGAAAAAGAAGGGCCGACGGAGAAGAAGGTGACATGAAAGCCTTTTAAAAGGTCTGTATACTCTGCGAATACATGACTACCAAGGGAAAACAAGAAATAGAACTGGATGGAATCCAGACATCAAGTGCGTTTTTGACTGAACATATATTGCTGTACAACTATTGCAGTAAGTCGTCAGCAACAAATCACCATTGTTATTTCTATTGCGCGAGTAGACGTATTACCCGACCATTTCATACTCCGAGTTGCTTTTATTCGAAGAAATCCTCAAGATCTACAGCGAATCGTATTACATAAACGTTACACAATAATCCCGTTCCGTATAACGTAAGCAACAATTAAATCCTCAAATGTTTTTGGCAACAATACAATATACGAGCCGCCAGCGAAAGAAGAGACGATTTTCGGTCGCGTAATCTTGCCCCACTACGGCTTACAAAGTCCCGTTCGTAATCGCCAGATGGAGTTTACATCGGTGAAAGCTCGCGCGTAAAGCTCGCAAAGCCGCATTGTTCTCAACTTCGGTAAACACCCGTTTGACACGAGGATCCGTATAATGCCGACGACGACGCCGACGCGAAATATTTCTTCCAGCATTTTAATTGAGTCCCGCGGATTTGTTTAATTTGAATCAACATTAATTTAGCAGAAACGGGAGCGGATCTCGTAAGGAGGAGAAGATTGAATCGGGTACTATGAAATTTATATCGGATGCCATTTTCGCTGTCTCCTATTTATACCCTATTTATGCGGGTCGCAATTACCGGTTTGGACACGTTGATTGGGTGCGTTTACGCTTTGAAATCGTAAACGGTGAATACGTAATTAAACATTTTGAAAAGCGAAATTGGCTTTTCAAAAGGAGCTTTGAATAAAGCTTTTCTCCGTCCTAAATCTGCTTGTAATCCTTTTATTATTATAATAACAAGAAAAAATATTGCTTTCACCACATTTTCTTAATATACTATACTTAATATAGTCAGAGTTTTTACTTGCACAAAGGATATCAACAAAATTGCAAGGAGAAAGTATCTTAAGCCAGTTAAAAAAATTAGATCGATTTCGTTTGTCTGGAACAAACATGTTTATAAATAGATGTAGGACGCCTGTATATGTTGATTCCCACTTCCGTCCGATGGCTGGCGATGAGAGCCGATAACGTTGTATCGGCTCGTATGGAGGCAATCAATCATTCAAGATCAATGCGAAAGGTAATTTGAATGACAGCGGACCATCTTCTACGGTGTGGTAATTAATTATCGTATCCGATATGTTGGCACGATTCTCTGCAGTTGAAGGCGCGTAATTATACGAAGTTAATGTTAAAAATGAAGCTCCCGGGATGATTTTGAGGATTAGTCATCGGTGCGGAACGGATGCCTTTCAATAAATTTAATTCCTGCTCGGAAAATTGCTTTCCTTGTGCTTTTCGAAAATAATTAGCTTATTTCAGTATGGAAAGCTTGGGCATTATAATGCAATAACTGCATAAAAGCATGTTGCAACATCTCTATGGTTTGCTGGACATGAGGGTTATTCATGTTGGGATATTGCAGATCGATCCCATATCACTATGGGCCGTCCATAAAATAGTTTATAGGGTGGCAAAGTTGATAAGTAATATAACAAATAATATTGTCGTTTGGCCTAATCAAAATGAAAAAAGAACGCTTAAACGAAGCTTTATTGGGTGCGAAAGTTTTGGAGATTTTCACAGAAAAACACGTATGTAACGTCAATGGCAAACGGAGCACATACCTCTTCATTTAACAACAATGCCTCTCCAAACTTGGCAATTGAAGAAACGTATTCGATAGTCATATTTCACAAAGCCGTATAATAACGTCTGTTCCTTTCAACGCGAAGCATCCGTTTTAAAAGAATATGTTTCCTCGTATTTTCACACATCTAACTACGCCTTAGCTAAATTCTGTTCTCAAACAAATATAAATTCTCCACAATAATATATCCTTCTTCTTTCACCCTTCATACAAGATGTATTTGAAAGTCAATGACCTACGATTTTCCATAGGAAGGCAGAAAATCTTATGAGACACGCCAGGTGTATAATACGACATCATAAACCATGTGACCGTTAGGATTCCTGTTCAAATCGTAATAATACGCAGAATACAAGTCGGATCAAAAAAAGAAGAAGGGCGCAAAGATCATTACATCTCGAAATCTATTCAACCGCATGCTACCTTTGCATAAGGATCAAATTGTGGTACTAAATTTCGGGTTAACTGCGGCAAATTGAAGCCAGATACAAGAGAGGGTCGCCGGCGATGCAAGGGTCAAAGAAAATGTCTCTTTTCGCGGCCTTTACTCTGCAGCCGACGCCTCGGTTGGGGAGTCCCTAGTTGCCGGTGATCCATCCTTATATAGACGTCATTTAAGGCTCCTTTCGTTTTCGGAAATACCGCTCGTAAAGGTTAGCGGAGGATATAATCGGGGGTGAAAAAAAGGGGACTTTTGGAGAGCAGCCGATGTATATTGTTTGCATGTAAGCAAAATAGTGGAAGATATTAGAAAATCTCTGGACGTAATACATCAAGTCGGACGCACCAGATATTATGAGAAAGGGTGTGGTTAGGAAAAATGAGAGAACATATGTTACAACAAAAACTAAGCAAAATATATAAATTCGTACTTACAGTGTTCTCCAAAAGTAACGGTACAAAAATATCGTTACAATGTTAATTGACAATTTAACACCATATCGTCAGTGCTGTGAGAAACCTCTTATTTTCTTAGAAAAAAATCGAAAAGAACTAATTTATTTTTTGAGAAACGAGAGAGTTGGAGGATATTCTGGCTCATATACTTCAAGTTAAAATTTGATACAGCATTATTTTTTTAAAATTTAATTTTTTTGCAGATAGGTGGGCTTGGCATATTTTACTGCCACATATTGAAAAATACGTACAGATTTTATTCAATTTTAGCATTCAATAAGGTATAACATTCAATAAAAGCAGCGTGCAATCGTAGGAAATTATAAGAAAGTCGGTATTACAACAGAATGGAGCAAAATTTATATTTTAATTAAATGTTCGATCTTAAAGCGCGACGTTGTCGCAAGTAATGTTCTAGGAAACGCAATGTTCGACCTGTCATTTCCATACGTTTCGCTAGAGGAATATAATATAAGTGCCAACAATAAAGACTTTGCCGTCATTCTCTATAAAAAAAGGAAAAAACTCCCGCGATAAATTCAAGAAAATTAAAGTCGGATGGAGGTGACCCACGCCCAACAATATTTATTTCCCGAGTTATTATAATTTCCTTATGTGGCATATTACCAAGCACGTCTCATAAAGTAACCATTGCCTTGGAAATATTTCGGGTTTCAACCCATTACCCGCTATAATTCGCGCAATTTTCCAATAAGAAATAGATTTGGGCTTCGAAACACGTTTCAGTATTATGTAGCGTTGTATAGGAGTCGGCACCGAAGCTACAACGACGATATCGTGTAACGCAAGAAGCATTCTGATGTTATAAAACAATATATGGGCAAATAAAGCTCACGGTGTGAAAGCGTATTTTTTTCTTTCCAGGGATAAAAGTGGAATTCTAAGTTCTTTGTACCCTTCGACGGTATTTTTTTTGCTTTTCGTTTTTTTTCTTGTGCTTTTCTCAAGTCGGTGGGCGACATCCGCTTGGCTTCTGCAAGGAACATTAAGCAAAGTGTCTTGTTGTGTATTGGGAGTAAGGGGATTTTTTTTAATTGATGTTGTTTAACAGAATGGATTGTGCTTTGTTGAAGTGTATTGAATGTATAGTACATATCATTAGTCTCAATATACATTCAAATATTTCTTGGTCATATGTCAACTGTGGGGTTACTAATCGTTGCGCAGTCTTATTTCTAGATTAAACTGAGAGAAGGCCTTTTGGCGTAACTGATTGTATTTTTGTCGCTGAAAATCTCCTTTGTGAGTATCGGTTTGTAAACATTCTTCATCTAATTTTATGAGTGGCTTCGTTATGTATATTTATCGTGGAAACAATGGAAGGTATTTAATACCTAGTTTTCATTTCGCTAATTTCGTCGTCTTTCTAGAGGTTATGGTTTTAATTTTGGATGTTTCATTTTTGGTTTTGAAGTCTGGAAACTGTAACTGAGTCTGACTTTGGCTCTGGAATTTTCTCTTGTCATCTTTACTTGAAATACCTTCCCATTAATTGGACTCACTTAGAAGAAGCAATTTGGACAACCAGGCGCAAGAATTCTTGGGATCAAGATCCGAAGTTGTTTTAAAAGTTGCGAATTTTTACCTACCTTCTTGTAAAACTTCAATCTGCTATTTATCAGCTAAGTAGCTAAATAGATAAAGTTCAGTAGTCTTACTTGAATATTAAATAAACTTTCTGTGAAAGTTATTGGTGCAGTCAGCAGGATATCGTTTTCCTTCCCCTTTATTTAAATGCTTCATATAAATGTTAAAACACAAGGAATCCGCAATGAAGTAAAACCAAATTACACCACTCTACAGAAAGTATATAACGTAGTTATCCACTTCATTTTAAAACCCATTAAAAGCAGATATTCGTCGACCCAGCGGGATCTTTTATAAGCAATCGCATACCTAGAATAAAATGCATTAAGAGCAGCCGCAAATCGCATAAACAACGTCGAAAACGGATGAAATTTTAATGTGCAATTAACTTTTATACCCTCACCACCCTTCGCAACGCTAACGTCGCGGTACTCGCGTCTTTTGTATTATGGAATGGCTTCATTTGACATTTCGAAAATGACCGGTTCGACCGGGCGAGCTAAAGGCGAAAGAGACGGCCCTTTTCGGATGTAGGTCATTATCTTCCTATACCTATCATTGGTGTAATACCGGCGCGCAGAGCATCAACCCCAGATCCCAAACATAAACAATTCTTCCCCCCTTTACACGGTAAGGTGGTGCGGTCTATTTAAACCGGGTTTATTCTACATAATATCAACCCTAATATACATACGTAACGGTTGATACGCGGCAGAAAGCTCTCTTCACGCGCAGAGGCTCCGAATCTCGGCTCCAATTTACCTTTTATGAAAACGCTAAGCGCTCTTGATACTTTTTAATAAAGAACTAGGTAAAGAGAGGTCCTTTTTAATTAGATTATTTTGAGGGATTCCAGATTCCGTAATCCGGTTTTCGTCCCCTTCTGTTGGAGCGATGATTAAGGTGCAACTTTAAATGACATCAATGGAAGGCAAAGATTTCTTTTTTTTTTTTTGAGAGAGAGGAAAATACGAGAAAATAACGTTGTTAATTAGAGTGATTTTCTTGGATCACTGAAGAAGAAAATCTTATAAGATAAAGTAATTGTAAACCTTTTCATTATACAATTTTCTTTTTATGAAATGTAAGTTACAACATCTTATTAGCGCATTTATATCTGCGTTTGGAGTTAATAAACTTTAAGGGGACCATAATACCTGACGCAAGCAAAGATTTAGAAATTGTGATGATTTTCCAACATGCGAATTGAGACTGGAGATTGCATCGGATCCGCCAGATGTATCTGCTTAAAACAACTCTGTCCGTTGAAACCTCGTAAACGATATTGTTTGATTGTTTAGGTCAGCACTTTATTTTCATTTAAATTTCAGAGATTAAATTTGTTATTATAAGACTAGATTATTTCTTGTATTTGAACCCTTTGTAGAACAGCTCCCTATAATTTAGGCTGCCGATCCTGAACCTATTGGCGTATACTTCCACATATTCTATGACATGTTCGTTGTATCCAAATAAAACGATTAATGTTATTACTATTACTTCTTCTCCTAGATGATGAAGAATCTGTTTTAAATGAATAACCCATCCAGTATCTCCGATTTATTAATAGCGTTTCCTATTGTCGGTTCCTCGTCGGAAGAAATTATTACATATGTAATTAGGGGCGCTACCGGCATCCAATTTGATACAACTCCGACGTCGATATGACGTTTAATTGGATGGACGATCAAACGGCAATGATAGTAATTGAGCTGGTAATAATGTGCGTCAGTAAGTACCTATGCACGCTAATTAAGATATGTACGTTTGATAGGAAATGACGTAAATCAAAGGGACGCGGTATCCATGTTATTATATATAATGGACAGCGGTAAACTAACATGACTGATCTGCTAATTGTTATATAGGGATTGCTTGCGCTGAGAATAGGTGATCCATTATCTTGCAAAGGAATACCGTCAATCCGAAGATTCAAATTTCGATGAAACTCGTCGAATCGTCCGACTTACAGATAGATTTAGATTTGTAAATATGTGGAAAATTATACCGGATATACATTTTTTTTTAACAGATTAAAGCATGTTACATAAGGATGATGCATTTATTTTTGAAACAAATACACTATTCTTAGCGGCGGGATCAGATATTCCACACCCATATTTTTGTTATAATTTCCTTCCTTTGATTATAAAAAATAAAGACGCTTTGATGTAAAAGAACGGTGTTGTGCAACAAATTTAGAGAGTCAAACAGTAAAGACGTTAAACAATGATGATAAAGCTTTTTCCAGTTATTGATTGATGATACCCCGAAACAAGACGACTAGGCTGTCTTGCACCAAGGTATTCTTCATCCAAATCCAAATTTCAATTCAATTCGAATCAAATCCTTTGTTGATAGCAAAACGATTCTCTTCACTTCAGACTTAACCATTTTCTTGCAAACTCTACGTAATGATTGTTTCAAGACTGACGATGAGGACGGATTTCTAATTGCCACAAGATACTAAAACTCCATCAACAGCGACGAATTGACGAAAAGATCTGATTAATTTTGTTTAGATTACTTAAGCAAGGTACCGGAAATCATCACTCTGAGGCGTTTCTGGTCCAAAATTAGTAACCGCTACACCCAACACGCAATGATTTTTCTTAAGTTCAATTCTTCATTATGATCTTTTCTTGGAGTACACTCAGCCTTTACTGAATATTTTTGCGTGATGATCATGGTTTGGTGGCCGTCGTGGTCAAAGCTAGTCATCGTATAAAGCTATTGTATTTAAGAGCTAAGAACGAATTCCCTATTTATACTTTTTAATTGCGTATATCAGTCGACATCTTAAAACGTTGAATTCCCTCCGCATTACATTACGTAAATGGCTGATGTCTTTATCTCATTTCAACTTGAAATTGTTTACGAGCGAATATTGCGAAGACATGATATTTAATTATCCGAAATTTTCTTTCCCTCCTCCAGATAAAATTTCCGCTGAACACACCTCGCATTCGTTAAAGCTCGACAAAAACTCGCCGTGTACCTACCACACTCTCTCCTTCCATTCTCAGCAGCCGTCAGCGCGCCGAAATGCTGAAGCTGCTAGAATATTCCCAAACGAAGTAAGACCGCAAACGAGACCCCGGTACAGGCGCGTTTGCCTCTTTCTCTTTGCGTCCTTCTCCGTTTCGGGTTTCGAATTTCGCCCCCCGAATAATTGCACAATTTCTACTAATTTGCATATCTATTTAAGCGCATTAACGCGCCAATTAATTTGCAATTGTCTTAAAGCTAGAGTTTGCGTAATTTGATTGTTCGAGTGGGGCGGGCAGAAACTGCTTGTTCGAAGTTATTTTCAAGTTAAACACGAAGGAAGGAAGTAAAGAAGAGGAACCCTGGAATTGGCTGAGGTAAATCGAGCTTGCACTCCTGAAGAGAAAGTGATGTCAATGACCTTTGTAATTTGATGGCTATTTTAATAATTTAAATCGAAGGTACTAAAATATTACAACTAGAAGTACTTTTTTTAAGTATTGCGTGTGCAGTATTGGACATAATTATAACAACAGAATATGGAAATAAAGATAATCTCATATTTGGTATTGTTATTCGTTGCTATAAACAGATATCGTAAATTAACCCCTTCAGATTTGCAAGAATTTAATAACCATGCTGTTTGCCAATAAAGAAAGAGATACGTAAATGTAGTGACATGTCAATATATCTTGGAAGGATATATTGTAAATAGTTATCCGCGGTTATGGTTACACTGGATTTAGTATTCTGAAAAGCTATGGTATAAATTATAGTGTTAATGATGTCGCGTATTTAAGAGCTGTAAAGATATGGGAACGACAGCGCCCACATTGTATAATTTTTTCTAGAACTTGATAAAAACTTGGTCGAGGATCAAGCAGCGTAATGGTTATGTTAACAGGATTTGAACAAACGACGGGATATTTTATAAATGGTACATTTCGCAGAGTTTGTGTAAATTTGGCACGTTATTTGTGACAATAAATGAAAAATAACAATAACTGTAATAATAATGGAAAAGAAAATAATAATGACCAATTGTTGATTTTGTCCACGGAAAAAAGCGAACTAAATATCCAATCACCGAATCCTTCACCTCCCTCGCCCACAAAGTTGGTCAACATTGTGAAATGAATTATCTACCTTATACTTACAACGTACAATATGTTAAAATTAAATATTTCACCGCAACGCTGGTTACCATGGCAACTGAGGCCTGGTACGACATGGTACGACACTTGGGCAAACAACCATTTACAGTGTAGCCACTGCATATGCATTTGGCACGATTTCCGCGCCAGTCTTAGCTACGAGAGGGAGTTTCGTTTAGTATAAATGTTTTTTAAATAAAAACTCGGTCAGAATAGTACTCATCGGTTTAGCGATTTATATGTACATTAACGGAAAGCCTACTAACTAGCCTACTACTTCAAAAAAAACTCTAAACTTAAATAGTTTTGGATGAAGTTGATAGGACGTCGTATGCATAAGTATAACATTACAATGAATATTTATATAAGTATGTAATTGGAAACAAGATAATTCCTTTGTACACTATTGGCAAAAGCATACCAACGATGACGGAAGCAACCAAATTTAATGGTTGCAAAGAGAGATTATTTTAGAAATGGGATACAAATATAAAAAGTGTGACTTTTGTATATCTTGATGAAAGTTACGTATACAAAAATTATACGGAATCTGAATGTTGGGAAAACGATGATGCGAAAGGTGTTCTAGAAAAGGATGGTGCTGGAGAAAGTTGGATTATGGCTCATGCTGGAGGAAGAATGGGTTTCATTGATAGCAGTTTATTATTGTTCAAATCGAAAGAGAAAGTGGAGATTATCATGACGACATGAATTCAGAAAATTTTTGTAGATGTCTTCAAAAGGACTTCATTCTAAAAATACATGATCGTTACGAACAACGCACCTTGCAACAATGTTCAATTAAACAATCTTCCATTTCGCACATCATTGTTAAAGTCCGAACTATTAGAAATAGTAGTAGTAGAAATTTAGTAAAGAGAAGAGCACAATATTGGCTCAAGCAGTAAGACGGTAAATTTTATTCGACAAGCTTTCAAAGAAATAACCGTTGAAATGTGGAGAGCATAATGTCATTTATTTTAAGAAAATTATGAAGCAGAACATTCACATTCTATTTTCATTCAAACTGCATCAAAATAAATAACTTGTGCTAAATAGTCTCTCGCATTTTCAACTACCCTATTTGTGGGTTCTTGGGCACGCTGGAGTTTTCCTCGAACTTCTTCAATGTTTGCCCAACAATAACTCCACTATTTCCAATCCAACGGTGCTGTTGCTACCATAAATGCTATTGTAGAATTAATAGAATATTCTTATTTAAGAAGTTGGATATGTGCATGTGTAGACCTTTCCCCATTTAATGTTTCTTCAGGCATACCTGATCCTACGAGACGATTTCTCAAAATTCTCCATATAAACATTTAATCCAGAATAATGTTGTGACCTCCTTGTTCTATTTTGTTTGGGATTATATCCGTCTCTCTGTTAAAAATCCCAGAATTGGTAAATTTTGGTTGACTTAACCAAATGATTTCGTTAAAAAAAAAATTCCTCGTCTTCTAATCTTCCTATTAACCAGTTGTAGCACTTCAGTCATCTTAAATTATCAACAGCGTATGGTTAGCATGAATACATGTTTGGTTTAAACTTATTTCGATGTAAAGTTCTTTATACTCGAGATTCGGACAAATCTAGTTCTGATGCCACTTTGCGGGTAGATGTTGATGGAAATTTACCTAATTTTTTTTTAGTAATTATGACCAATGCTACTCTTTTACGCATTACTCCAACTATATTCTCATAGTTCGAACTAAGCACATATCTAGCCTCTATTTAATTTCATTCCTAAGAACGAATCTCTTTAGACACACTAGCGCCATTGGAAATCTTTCAAAGCTCATATGAAACATATTAAACTGGATCCTTTTCCCAATGACACCATCGCAGCGATAGGGACAATATAGAGCCAGACATCCAGCAGTGCGTTTATCGCCTAGCAGTTGGCAACCGTGCTAGATTCATCATTCACGGCGGGGGTTTCCCCTGTTTCGGCTAACAGTAAGAAACGACTTTTAGGATCGATTGGAAAGCGCTTTCTCTTCGTTATCGCCATTAGGATGATTATAAATATTGCGTTGTCAATACGACGAACTCGCTACATAAGCAACAAACTTTTGTCAAGGGAACCGTAAGGAAGTTACAGCATATGATAGGATGTGAACAATTTCGTCCACATTGTGCATATATAAGTGTTTTTTTTAGTTAGCAACTAATTGCCCACCTGTCCCTCTTTCATAGCCGAATATTATTTCTGTTCTTCGTTTTGTTCGTTTCATGGTTGTTACGTAATAAAACAGTTGCCTTTGATGTTTTTTTACAGGCTAAAGAAAGCAAGGTTTACACGCAACGTATCCTATATTCGCGCAGGTTTTCAAGTGTAACAAACATGTGAATTCAACAAGATGTTAGAGTTATGCATGGATAATTAAAATAATTACATTGGTATAGGCTATATTAACCGTGCAGAAGTTGGTAGTTGCGTTAAATTAACGGAAGCACTGTTTTTAATGCAAAGTTACGCAAATAAATATTATTATATGACTCTTTCCCATAGATGCGCAAGGTATTACGGTTACTATGTTAGCTGAATATCTGCAAGGGCCTGTTTTGTAAGATTGCATTGCACTTCACTTCTACTTCATGTTTTTGGAGGATTGCTTACCGCAGAGAAATTCATGTGTAATAATTACTTAGTATGTACACTGCCGTTCAGTGAAGTTCGGTCATACAATAAAAATCTATTATATCACACTGTATACAATTATTAATACATAAAATTAGAAAAATATTAAGCATACACTCTTTTCTAAGGGATTAAAGCCATAAATTATTATGTAAAGTAGAAATATTGCGACAATCACAATAAAGTCCCTTTTATTATCATTCCAAGAATTTCTGGGAAGTACCGATCTTTTGAAACGGGTCGTTTGGGGATTATTAACGAACAATACATTTAGGAAATATACCGCAGCATCACTCTTGTTAATTTATCGCAGGTGCAAAGATATAAATTTGCTTCATTTTGCTGTTAAACGTGTGTTGGTGTGCATCTGTCGTTTTTGCGCGGAAGTTTTAAGAAAATTTACTTCAAAATGGCACGTGGCAAGCCAACCAGTGTAGAAAAACGTTCACGCATTATTACGCTGTTCGAAGAAGGAAATTCGGGCGACAAATTGCTGAAAAAATAAATATGAGAAGTTCAACAGTAAATGATATCATAAAGCGATATCGGACAACTGGAACTATAGAAAATCGTGTTCGTCTTGGAGCATCTAGGAAAACAACAAAAGCTGAAGATTTGAGAATTGTATTATTAAGCAAACGCAATAGAAAATTAACAGCGCCACAAATAGCAGCCGAAGTCAATCGCGGCCGTGAAGAACAAGTTTCGGCGAGTACGGTAAAACGTCGACTTCAACGAGCGGACCTTCATGGACGCATTGCCATTCGAAAACCCTTATTACGTCGGGGCAACAGAGCAAAACGGCTACAGTGGGCCCGTTCTCATCTAGATTGGTCGTATAGATGATTGGAAACGCGTGCTTTGGAGTGACAAGTCGAAGTTTGAGGTTTTTGGGCAAAATCGACGAGTTTATGTCCGAAGATCTAAAACCGAAAAGTGATCCCGAACTGCATTGTGCCTACAATGAAGCAAGGGCGTAGTTCTGTGTTAGTGTGGGGATGTTTCTCCTTTGCTGGGACGGGAAATTTATGCAGAGTGCAGGGTGTGATGAGGAAGGAAAATTATTTTGCAATACTCCAGAATCATGCAGTGCCATCAGGATTGCGTATAATAGGCCGTAACTTTACATTCATGCATGACAACGACCCAAAACACACTGCGTTAGTGTGTAAGAACTATCTAAAGGAGAAAGAAGAACAGCACGCCCTG
The DNA here is from genome assembly GCA_902655005.2 of Marronus borbonicus. Lineage (NCBI taxonomy): Eukaryota > Metazoa > Arthropoda > Insecta > Coleoptera > Scarabaeidae > Marronus > Marronus borbonicus. The sequence continues at coordinate 5,915,810 of LR737387.1, forward strand.
AAAGTAATGACATGGCCCCCACAAAGTCCAGATTTGAACCCGATAGAATTGTTGTGGGAACTGGACAGGAGGATCCGAAAAATATGCCCAACTTCACAAGAACATTTACGGAATATTCTGCAACATGAATGGATTAATATTCTACAATCCGTTTTAGCAAAACTTATCGAAAGAATGCCTAGAATATTCGAGCGGTGATTAACGGCAAAGGAGGTTTTTTCGATGAAAAAAAATATAATGTTCAGTATGTTATATTAGGCCAGAATAACTTTTTATTTTTTATTTTTTTCTATTTTACCTGTACATACAATAAAATTGCATTTTGTTTTTAGTTTCGTTTGTTTCTGTAACCTTTTCATGTTTTTTAATAGCCGACCGAACTTCTCTGAACGGCAGTGTACATGCACCCGAAACTCGCTTCCGTGCTGCGATGTGTCCTAAACATCGTTTTGTATTTTTAAATTAAATTCTTTATATATCTTTCGAAATGATGGAAGCATGATGCACTATCGGTTTCTAAAATAATGTCGTTAAAGATCGTATAGGTATGTGGCCTTTATTTAACGGAAGCTTGCACAATACTCTCCCAAAAAAAATTTCTAACCGAATTACTTCTTCTTTTTCAAATCCGAAACGCTTCCACTTTGTTTGTCAAATGCGTAACACTGTGTAAATACATCCTTTGACGTCTTCATTACGGAATTTTATTATACGCCAGACGTTTACAAACTACCGCAGAGCGTATATAGTAGTAGGCGTAAGGCTCATTTCCGTGCCCTATTACATTAATATTTCAATTTGATCGCGCCACTGCGAGCAATACTGGGCGGGCAAATTTACTACCGCGCCTGAATTATCGTTATAAAACACACGTCGATTCCGGGAGGGGACCGGAATCCGCCACCGACCGCCATTACGTAACGGAATGTCACTGGCAGCATTGTCTATGTAAATATACAGTGAGGTCCCAAAATATTCTTCCCGTATACTAACCTTTGAGCGACTGAAGCTAGCGTTTCCGGATAGAAGAATTTTAATAGTAGAAAGAGGCCTAGGAAAGGGGGAGAGGAAAGAGTCTATTGTCTTGTTTAATTACGTAGTAGGAAGGATTATAGGAGATGCTTAATTTCATACTAAATAAATCGCTTACGCTGTTGACATCACATTAGTAACTAGATCAGAAAAAGAGCTGGAAATAGTTTCTTGCAAATTAGAAAAGGCGAGAAAGGTGGTTTGATCCTTAATTTAGGGAAAGCTGGGTCTAAAGTTTCGACTATTTTTTCGGGCTATAACAATCACTAATAAGGCCCTGCAGATAATTAGATCAATAATACTCTACGGTTGCGAATTTTGGTTTCTGTTGGAGAAATGGGCAAGAAAAATGCTTCGAATGAAATTGGAGGATGGATAATGAGGAAGACATGCTAATAAAGAAATAAAAGCTGAAGGAATTAGGTGGCTGCGCCACGTGAGAGTAGACATACTAGCAGGGCTTTCTGTGAGGGTACAAAACAGTAATGGAGAAGGTGGATGCTGTTGGAATAGACTTGGGCAAGAGAGGAAATTATTGATGAGGGCGATAGAGCAAGAGATAAAAAATTAAAATCCAACATTTTAAGGCATCGGCCAACAACCCCTGTGGTGCTACAGCATGCTATTTAAATTCTGGCATTTTAATGATCCATATTATTAATCCTTTGTTAGCACAGAAGGAATGAAAATAGACTTACGAGGAATAATCAAACACAACTTATTTTCAAAGATTTAGCTTTTAATTTAGATTTTCGTTTTTAACAACGCATGCAATCATTAAAAGTCAACCATTCGAATACGGAAACCCTTGGATTGGTATCGAGTAAACAAACAGACAGCGAGTATTCCACAAGAAAAACATGTTATTAGAAAGAAATATTGAATTAAAAGCAAGCAATAAAGGTGCTTCAATCATAAAACGACATTAAAAGAACTTAGAAACCGTTTGAAGATAATCGAAAGGAAAACCTTCGAAAGAGGAGTCGAAAAGGAGGTTACATCAAAAGGTTGTGCCTGTGGCGCCAGGTTCTTCCAAATATCTCCTTGCTAGGTAACGCAAGCACAACAGATATCAATTTGCAGAATAACAACACAGGAAACTGAAATGCATTTAAAAAATCGACAAATTTGAGCTCAAATTAATTTAAGAAATGCCGGATAAAATAGGTTCGACGAAGTAACAATTAACAAAACGGATAGGGATATGCGTAGTAATTACGAGAACGAAGAACAAAATTATGAAAAAGCACAGGATTTAATAACAAAAAAAAGCAGAATAATTTGTCCTTTTGGAATTGAGATTTGACAGATTCAGATTCAGATTGTTGTGATTAGGTTGCTTGGCAATGACAGTCTCTTATCTTTTCATTACCTTCGCATAAACGTGAACATATACAAAAAGATAGTTCACAAAAAAAATTAAATTGGCTCGTTGTTTTCTCGAAACGCTAGCTTCTATCGTATGAAGGTTAGCAATGGAGGGGGGTGACTACTTTAGGACCTTACTGCGTACCCGTTCCCTTTTCCTCCGGGACGCACAGAGCCTAGCCGATCGGCTTGTTCTATTCAAATCGTGTTTCATTAGGATCTCCCCAGGCAGCGTATGAACCACCCGCCGCTACGGCGCTGGTCGTACGGCCCCGTCGCACGGTCATAAATTTTAATTTGACCGATTCTCACACGTATTGTATACGCATACCGTACGATCGTCATTGTTTTAATGGCGAGGACGCGTAGGCGTTGCGAGCTATTGTCTCCGGACGTTCTTTAATTGTGGTGAGGTACCTACTTACTTATATGTAGGTATTTGTGTGTGTATAGTTAGTTTTTCTGAGACGGGCGCGCTTTATAGGCGCGATTTAGGGTCACCGGGGTGCCGTAAATAGCAATTAGGCGAGCGTGTTGACTGTCCCGATTGCTGCGGCCCCAGTGTACATTGTTGGAAAGATATTGAGGGACATCAGCGGCGTAGACCAGGGGTTTCCTAATGAGTTTAAAAGGAACAATTTCCAACTTAAAAATTAAAGAGATATAAATAAATTACTTAATTACGTATTATTACTGCGTATCGTACATTTTGATCGTACTTTCGTTGTTGTTTACAGGAATTAAACCAAATTGAGATTGATTTGATGAGAAAATGACATCAAGAAAGGAAATACGAACAAGGCCAAATTGAAAAAAGAATATAGGGCTAATAAGTAAATATGAAAACAAAAGGCAAAAGTTACACTGCAGAGGAATCTTGAACTACAATATTGAAGTGTTGTTGTACATTATTTTATTTTTATGCTTTTGGGCAAAACAAGCGGCTTTAGTGTGTAAGTCCAATAGAATTAGGATTTTTAGAGAACTGAAATCTTCTGCGAGAGGTTGGAGCTATTGGAGCTTTCCGTTTGAACAAAACTTCATTGGCAAAAGAACCAGATCCCCATAAAGGAATTCCGAACACTTGCAGATTGTTTATCACCTTGAAGATTATCATATTTAGCCTAAATACCAGGACCAACACTGATCATCGCACTTCAAAGAAAAAAATTGTAGTGAGATCTACATTTGAACACACTTAGCTACATTTGAATGAATAATGTAATAATAATAATCTTTGAAACTAATGGGGTAGGGTCGAGATTAAGCTTCTTTCGAATTGCGTAAAACAATGTTATGTTCGCTTAAGCAACATCTGGCTATTATTGGGTATTTTCGATAAAGTGCAGTTTATACCTCGCATCCATTATCGAAAATGCCTTTAATTGGTATTAGACAATAATTTTTAAAGGCAACTTCGAGTGTTGTAATGTACGTATCATACTTTAAGTATTAATTTACTCCAAGCTTGAGGTTAGTTCTTATGCGATCAATTGTAATTTTTGCAAAACGTTGTTATCTGCAATTTGTTTGTGTTAACCGCCAAAAGAATGTCTAGATGACATTTACGAACCTACCAAGCGTAAAAATTCATTTTTGAATTTAGAAGGCAACTGTTTGGTTACTAATTATCGGAAAAGTATCTTCTAATTAAAAAAATTGTTCTAAATTTAGAGATAAAACATTGAAGCAGTTGTACGATTAATTCATCATATTGTTTCCAACATTGTTAACACCGAGTTGCATCGTCTGCGTAACAATAACGATGGTGTTGATAAACAGAGAGAATAAAATCAAATTCGTCGATTAATCTAGTGTTACAAGATAAAATTTATTGTCTCCAAAAATTTCCAAAAATTATCTTCTATTAGCAACATAGGAAATAATCCAGTTAGTAACGTTACCTCAAAATACTAAAGAATTGAGGTTGTCTAGCAAGAAACTGTGCAGCACAGCCCAAAGCTTTAGGTGCATCGCAAAGAATCCCAACTGCACATAATCTACTCTTAATACTTAAATTTCTTGTTACAAATATCTAACAAAGGAGTGATCGTCCATGTTCCTGTCTGGATGCTCTATGTCGATGGAGATAAAACACTAAATTTGTACATGAAAACTATTAATGCAACGAAGTACGAAATATTGAAGTAGTTTTGAAATTGAGGAAATGTAATAAGCCTGAAATTTAATGTATGTCACGGCTTTCCTTTTTTTGGAAAAAGATGCACTAACTAGGTGTTAGGTATCACTAGTTATCGCTTGAATTCTTCCAGGATGCAACCAAGGAATATCATCAGCTTCAGATGCAAATTTGTTCCTAAGTCTTCAAAAATTGTGAGCTTAACAGAATCAAAGGAAGGAACTAAGTACATTGTATGAAAAATTTGTTTAATGTAGTTATTAGAGATTGGGATATCAGGAACTGAGCAAGAAGCAATGATTGGAGTCTGATAGTGTCTGGTATAATATCGTAATTTTTCAGAATATTCCAATTTGTGCGGTTTTTATTATTAAATTAAAAAATTTGAGCGTCAACAATGTGTTGCTTTAAAAAACCAGTTAGCTGTTCGTATTAAAATTAATGCATTGATCTTACGATTTATTGTAAATTTAAGTAGTAGATGGATCTCTATAAAAGCGTGTGGGAGGAAAAGCTTGTCATTTGTAGCAAAAACATAAATCACGTCTATCAATACTTCTCCTTAGAACAATCAATTTCTAGGTATGAACTGCAGTTAACACGAATTAATACAGTATTTATATAAGTATTATATTTAATCATCTGAATACGCTACGGCTAGGCAATAGCATGATTTTGCTTACATCTGAGCAACCATATTAGTTATATATAATTATATGTTTGTATCAATATTAAAACAGAGTCATTCGCTATCGATACACTCTGCACTGTTGTAAATAACCCTATTTACAACAGTGCAGAGTGTTTCGATAGCACAAGATTCTCCTTAAGCTGCGTACGCCACTGGTGGGAACAAAAGTACAACTCCTATTAATTTCGAGCGAACCGTCACGAAGACAATAGTAGATTTACTAGATTTATAGTTCCATTTCGAGAAATTTACACGTTTACCGGTGCAAAGTGGAGAAAAACGTGGCTCACGCGAACGCAACATTTCGAAACTTTTCGACGTGGGTGCCTACGTACCTAAGGAATTGGCGCTAGCTGTCGGGCACGCCGAAATATGCTCTTCCCCACCCACCCCGCGTGAGTTTGACGGCTCATTTTATTATAGCCGTTTTTATTCGGACGAGACGCGAGATTGACGTAAAAATTTTACATCTGTATAAACACGTATAAAACGCGACCATTTCATCGAAGAGCTTTCCATCATTTCTGAAGGGAAAAGACCTAACTTGCCGCTTTAAAACGGCGCTAAATCCGGAATCTAGACTGAAATGAAGGTGGTTATAGAAAGGGAAAGCAGCTATTATCTCGTAACATTGTGAAAGTCCATTTTTATAAAGTTTCATGATTTCTTTCTGCAACCAATTTTAAGTGTGCTTAATTAAAACAAATAATTGTTATATTTGATACTTTTTATATTATCTTTATATCATTTCTTTTGTTCTAATAATATTCATAGTTCTATAGTTGATAAATGAAGATAACCATCGCGTTGTGGGAAAATAATTTGAATTTACTCAAGGAAGACACAAGGGAATCTTTTATAGCATATTGAATGTGCATTTAATAACAGAACATTTACTTTGCAAAAAGTTTCAAATATGGGGAAAAATAAATAACAAAAATAAATACTGTATAGCTTCCAGAATATCACAGAATTTGTCGACAAACTTATTCGCCTTTAGTGATATGAAATTGCCAAGAGCTTATATAGAAGACATAGATGATGTGATGTGATGCTATAAGCCAGTGATAACTGTTTACGAAATATACTTATGAATGTCGTATCAAAATATTTTAATTTTGAATTCCAGCTTCCAGCAACTTTCAAGAAAATGCTTTTAATACACGTGTCATTCACGACAATGGCCTATTAGGAGTATCTTAAACCATTCACGAAGTTGATCCCAGATGCGTTTAAGATCTAGCAATTTTCAGGAATTATTTCTTTTTAAACTTTTGTGGATGCAATTTTAAATAAATTGTTTTTTCTTTTGTTTAGAATTAATAAATTATTTTCGAAGTTATTAATACATATTTAAAATAAAATCAGTTCTTTTTTCAATAAAAAGAATGAACAAAGTAGACTTTGGTGTAGTTAAATTAATCATAGATAATTACCGTGGTTGACATAGCGAGTCGAGAAATAAAGATGTGCTAAATTTCTTGCAAATACACAGCGAAGATCGTAGGCCGAAGTTCAGGGAAATAGAAACAATGCTTTATTTTCTAATTTTGAAAACGCGGTGTGCTATTTTGCGGTTGTTTCTCAATGATTCAGTTTGGTCACTAATATCTTTGCATGTTACGTTACTTCTTTGTATAATCTACTTTTAAGTAAATCCCGAATGTGAAGTTTTTTGTTTCTCACATATTGATGTTCTCGAGTTGTTACGAGGTAAAGTTTGAGTAAATGGGTAATGGTTTACGCCAATGTAACCAACAGTAATAATAAGATTATTACTGTTGTAGTCGCGCCATGGTATGCCTTTGTAATAGAATAGTTGAAGGCTTTTGATAAACCTCTTTGCTAAACTGTCTAACATTTTTTACTTGCAACTATATAGAATAGGGTATCAGACCTATCGGAGAAAAAATATTGATAAGTTGAAGCTTGCATCTTTTAAAATCTTAAAAAAAAATTAAAAAGAAAAAAGGAATTCTCCCCTTATGATATGCTATGTTGAGAGAGTTATGCAAAGGAACCATAATATACAGAATGATCTATCCGTAAGAAAGACTATATGCGTTTTCACTGCGATCAAAAGGGTCGTGAAATTAAAAATACTCTTGCGAAATAGATTCTTCTCCATAATATCGTCCACTTAAATTTGAAGGAGAGATGATTATTTTCAGAGATACGTCTCATAGTCCGTCGTTATCATGAATGACTCTGTATACTCAATGGTGTTATGAATAATCTATATAAAGATAGCTCTCTGCGAAATGGAGAGGAAACGAGAAGGAATGAACGTACCTAACGTAAGAACGAGAACCCATCGTCCTCGTCGCAGCGCATTTCTACGTGACGGTAATTAAATCCGAGCCTGCCTTTATGGTTATCACGACCTGCGTCCGCTAACACAATGATTTAAATCGCTTTGATAAACTTCGGATATAAACTATCTGCTTTCCAGTAATTACTGTTTATTTTGGATCACGTTCGTTTAAAATATGTACGTAAACGACTTGCAGATTTCCGATAAATTTCGCCGATAAAGACGACTACGGCTGGGGAAGATGAAGAGAGGAAGGGGGCGACGAGCTTTATAAAGCGTATAGAACGTTTGTGGAACGATTTAAAATTGAAATTTTTCGCCATAACGTGCGTGCAGCGGCGGATTACGGCGACGTTATTCTTATTTATGACTGTAAATACGCTCTTAATTACCGTTGCGGGTTATTCTTGTTTAATTAGATATCATCGCTGGTCGATATAATGCGAATTGTTGAGAGTTTATTGGAGATAAATGCTTGCATTCCAAAGAAGGCGTTTCTCTAAATAAACATTGATTTTGAAGTTCAGTAAATAATCCGTTAAGAATAGAGATAACAAAACAGGAATCGATTTTTTCCTAAAACACCTCAAGGTATCTTTAACCTTGCAAGTAACCTAGAAATTTAGATTGACCTGGAATCTACGTCAGAAACACTAACTTCACACTGGTTTGTTACAGAACAAAGTTGCCGAGAATTCAGGGACTGGCGTGTTTATGTGTAACTGGAGCAAAGAAAAGCTCTCTGAAAGCAGCTGTGAAAACCGTGCGAAATTTACGTCATCAAGGAATTGTGGTAGTTGGAGAGCTCGTAACAGTCCGGAACTTGCAAGTTTAGAAACCAAATCAGCAAATGCCATCTTCGGCAATTTTAAAGTAGTCTAAGTTCAGTAACGAAAACCAAAACTTATTCAAAGCTGCTCTGTATGAAACTATTAAGTGGAATACATCTTTTCTAAACTCAAGTGTGGGAATATCTGCAAAATATGACCATTCACGGCAAAATCCACGTGAGGAGAGGAAGAAACACTAGCCCACGTACACATTTCTGTCTATCCGGGGTCATCAGACTGACTCCGAACGTAACACCGCTATTTGCTTCGCGGTTTGTATCACTTCCCTTCGAAACGAAGAGCCAAGCATTTCTTGGTGCCCTCCAATGCCAAGAAATGCATGCCTCCCATCTAAAAAGTAGCGTAAAAGCCGGGTGCTGTTCCCCAACCCATCTCTCGAGGAGTGCTTTGGGGTAGGCTTACTATGCAGCAACGACAAAAATCGGATACGTGAAGGCACTAAAAAATGTCTAACTCATCGCTTCGAAGGGAATTGATAGAGATGTTAGGACACTCGGAGCCACAATGATGACAAGTGGTAGGCAGAAACATATCCTTGCCTTACATTGCTTTTGCCGTGAGTGATTCCATCAATACCACAAGGAAGTTACATCAGGATTATGTTTTGGTTATTTTTTCTGGCAAGAAGATTACAGTGGTGTGCATGCAATGGTATGGAAGCCAATAAAATTACAGACTAGCTAACATCAGCTATAGGATTAGAATCACGCAGCTGGGGACGGAAAACAAATGATGATACTTTCCCAACACCTGGACCAAATACCAAATGGAGAAGAAGTAGAAGAATGTAAGAATGAACCCTGCGCAAATGTTGTTATAAAGAGGAAGAAACAGTCGCTCATTGCTAGGCGCGGAATAAATTTAATAGAGTAAAATCGGAACAAATTCTGGATGTAAGCCTTCCAGGCTATAGTGTTAGGGTCGTACGAAACCTTATCCTGCTTAGGGTTATAATCGATGATTCATTCAATCCATTTTTATTCTAAATGTAAAATACACAGGATTCCAATTTAATTTCGCCATCAGTAGATGGAAGTACTGGACCGAGCACATAACGCCCCGCTATCCACAACTTCGTAATTACCACAGTATACTCCTAAAAACCGATTTGCTCCTACTTTATGGCGGCTTTACTATGCCATTTAATGTATTTGTTTATTTTGCCTCCGATTATATGGACGCCGGTTACCGAAAACTCAAAATCCCATCAGCATTTTACTATCCATTTAACGTGCTTTTATCTGAAATTACTATAATTAGCTGTAAAAAGTGGCTTCCCCTAAATATCTTTTTGCTGATGGAGCCGGCCGTTTTTATTACTAGTTTATGTTACTCTCTCATCTTATTCTTCGAAAATAATGTGCTCTCCTGGAGTGTACATGCGTACTTTTATAATGCTAAATAACAAAGGACGTTTTGATTTTTTTCTCTAACAAAATCTGTATGAGCAAGCAGATCAGCTTAGCACTAGAAGAGTATATTTTATTATTGAGGGTGGATGCTGTCAAATCGGAAAGCTACAAGTTGTTTATGTACTATGTTACATGTACATACATATATAATTATTTTGATTGTGATTTACCGCTAAGCTCATATTTCAGTCGCTAATAATAATATTCTAGGCGTGCGCATACGAGTACGACTTCGACGATCATTAATTACGATTAGGATGTTTAAGTAATTAGCGATTCCATTACCTCTAATGTAATTGTCGTGCACTGCGGGAATAACTGTCTGTATGATGCTGTTTGTACGCCGCTGCGTTGCACTCGACTGCAAGGCTTTATTAGCGAAATAAATGATTAAACACACGACCACTCTCACAAATACATCTGATAGGATATAACTTAATTAAAAAATGATTAAATTTAATTATCGTGTACATATAAATACAATGTATACAAACACTTTTATAGAATTTATCTTGCTTTACGGCTCAAACTATTAACTGGTGATGGAATCGGTTGTTAAATGACAGCCTTGGTTGTTGCTTCTATTTAACAACCATAGGATAAGTACCATATTAAAAAAAAAAAAAGTACATCCAACTAGTGCACCAGTGTACGTAGTACGTTTGGAAACGGACCACGTACATTTGAAGGTTAAAGTGGTGTCGTTGATGGGAAATGATTTTGGTTATGGATGACTTCCGACTACATAGGGCACACCTTGATGCGTCCTCATCGAATAAGGCCTCTGTAAACTGGATATCACAGTTGAAGGTAGTTTACATAGCGATTGGAGAAACGAGAATTTGGTACTGTAGAAACTGCTAATGAACCCTCACTTTCTGCACAATTCCGTGCATTACAGAAGCAATTGTTAACATCAACAGCTTTTCAGCTTAAAAACTTTTGTTTAGGGTCTATTAAATCAGAAGACATGAATACCAATGATTAGAGATGTAACTTTCAGCGGCGCGACAGGATCGAATGCATTCAACAAAAAAATAATGAGCATGAGTCAGGACGTATTTGAATGAATAAAGCTCCAAAGCTCTGTTGAGACAGTTTAAACGGAATAAGTCGGAGTTTTGGCATCGACTAATAACTGTAGATGAAATTTGGATACATCAGTACACTCCCGAAGCCAAGGCACAGTCGAAAGGGTAGACTGCGAAAAGCGGCTCCACAAAACCCGAAGATCGTTTCTTGGAATAGTCATGGAACTGTATTAATCAACCATCTTCAAAAGAGGAAAACAATAACAAAAAGGTTATTAGACCATCCCTTTTAAATAATCGCCACCAAATGATATTATATGAAGACAGCGTGGTGCCATCTATAGTTATAGTTTAGTTTATATTTAAATATTATTAAAAAGATGGTACCTATATGAAAAAATACTATTTATTTGCTGATAGATCTTCGGAATCTTGCAGAAATATTTAATTAATAATTAATAGAGCATTTGTTTAGAGTTAATAAATAATAATCATTTATCACCAGACTATTTTCTCTTTATTTTTATATCTCAATTAAACGTTTTGTATAAGCACGAAACTGAGAATGAGAAACAAAACTAAATTTATTTAAAAAATACTTGTTTCTGTGATAGGTTGGCCATTTTTCTATACCGTCCTAGTAACCTCTCAAGATATTTTCAACAAAATGGCAACTCTGAAATAATCAATTCACCCAACATCGTACGCACTAACCTGACATAGACGTCATGTTTAATCAATAATTTGTTGGCGGAGTTGGTTATGGGAGATATGCGGGTGTCGATTATATTGGAATGAATGCATCAGTGTTACTGCAATGTGAAAAATTAAATATTTGATCTCGAACACGCATCAAATTGGTGTTGGATCCCCCATTGCATAGTGTCACCCTCGCAGGGGACATTTATTGGAGAAAAATGCAACCCTTTCATTCAATATCGTCTTGATTGCATTAGTACACGGCCGTTCCCTTCTTGGCAAGGCAGCGACTTCGATCATAGTCCTCGCTCATCATCATCGACACATCTTCACGCACTAGACGAGGTAGCATTAATTTCGCCTGCAGGCCATCTGTGCAATTCCGGACCCCATCCCTGCGTTTCCGTTTTGTTCCGTTTCTATTTGTTCCGAGCTCGCCGCTAGTGCTACACTTAACCCTTTACCGTCCGGACATATCGAATTCACCCTTACCATCTCCCATTTAACCCTTCTTCCCGCGAACCCTTCTTTCCGAATATCGTGCATGCGATACGATTGTTTGTCGTTTGGGATGCTCGGGGGAAATCCTCCAATATTGCATTTGCGAAGTGTTATCGCATTAGCTCTCATCTAATTTATACTCGCTCGTATTGTGCTGAATTCCTCTCTCTTTTCCCAATGAAACAGATCGTCTGACAATGTGCAGCCTCCAGGGTAAGCGACTGTTTTCGGAAAATCTATCGTATAGTTTCCTGTATCATCGACATATATTGCTCACTGCTCAATATAAGCTATTTCGAGAGTTAATACGACTGGAAGTGCATTGTCAACTAGATTTAGAGCGTATTTCTTGCTTATATGAAAAAGAAAAAAAAATAGGTGTGTGGCATTTCGCTTCGTGGAAATGATTGAAGTTTGTGTATTCGAGTTTTATCAATGTTTGAGTAGTTGTTTACGATACAAGTGTTAAAAGTGCGATTTTATTTCTTGAATAAGAAGTTCGCGGAACGAGCGACAGTGAGTGGAACAACTTACCACAAAACTAAAAGAGCATTTTTTACACGTCAATTGTACAATATTCTTTGCACAAACGAATTTTTTCACGTTGAAGAGCTGCCTTGTTAAGCTGTGCTTGTTTCGAACCGTAATCCTACGCCATATAGATTTCCATATTTCAATTGTAATTTATGTGAACCGCTAGTTTGAGCTACCATTGTTATAATACGCGAATCCAAAAGAGTCTAAAAGAGTTTTTAAGTGCTTTCCTTTCTTCTTCCATCTCTCTACAACAATGCGGAAATATGCGTAGCGGACACTTAATTACACTATGCAGGAATTTGTTTCGAAGCTATATTTATGTATCCAAGAAGGAATGTAAACATTGGAGGGAAGATTAATGACAAACCAGATCTACCAGACACGTTATTCTAAGCTTATTATTGCTTTTAACGTAAAAAATACAGCAATCAATCTAACCCATCAACCGGTTGTCAAATGACACATTGGGTGGTCGTTGACGAGTTGGAATAAGCTCATGTGTAAGTACGTATCTTTAGGAAGAAAGAGAAGCATTGTTATTTTCATTGTCAGGTGCCTTGGCTTAAGTATAAAATTAGGTTTGTTATGTGTACTGCTCTGTGTTTCTTGGATGAAACGAGCTAGGGTATTCGATGGATTAGAATCTGATCTGGCGGTCATCGAAATTTAGCAGCTAAAAAAAAATGGCTAATTTTCTACGTTATATTTTAATAAACAATCATTAATGCCCTCATTTTAAGGTATTCAACCTATTCATAGTGCATAGTTTCTTTGTTCAATCTCATACGCCTGGCACAATTTTGTTCCAGTTTAGATCTTTAGCAAGAGAAAAAAAGAAGCACTTCAAAAGCGATTTTTTTCATATATAGCGTACGAAACTCTATTAGTTGATTGAAGGGTGAATGTCCTAATGGTGCGATATCAATAATTAAAACTTTAGGGGAATAAATATATGAATTGCGGGTCTCATCCGCACAAAAAGGGGAAGCCATCACAAACACAAGGGAAATGCAGACGACATACCGCGACTGTACGACGCACCGGGATATAATCCGATGCGAAATCGAAGCATGTATTAATGCCTACGTTCCTTACCAACCAGACAGAATGATGTAAATTCATGAGAAACGTGATACCGGCGTGGCTTGGGTGGCTGGCTTGCCGGTGGTAAATTTTTAATTCACCGAATGTCGCTTCGGCTTTTTTTAGAGGTTTTTATTTTCTCTTTTGTTTTAGGATGGTTCGTTTGTATCCTGGTATATTGGATTAAAGATGGTTCAGCGTGGAGGGGTCTTCATTTCGAGTTGTTTATAGCGTTCTTCTTTGAAGGGTGAATAATTAAAACAAAACTATACGAGTACGGTCGCTTTAAGAATGCAGTAGATGTAGCTAAGGACGGAGGTACTTGGTGTTGAAATGGAAAAAAGTTTGCCGCAGTGCCAGTAGGAGTGCTTACGATATAAAAAAACAGAGCGTTCAGCAAGTTTACAGCGACGACAATCGTGCAAGTGTCTATTACGCTTGATTATTCTTGTAACGTTACAAACTGCATTGTATATGGTTTCGTAACGTTTTACAATAAGCGGAGGTAAACACCAGATTTTTTTTTTTTTCAGAGAATTACAGACTACAGCTTTCTTTTTCAATTTTTATAAAATATTTAAGGAAAAGGGTGCTTATTTGAATGTTTTTCCAATTTTTTTTCGTTTGTTTCAATAGAATTTTTCGTATTTCTGATTATGCGAAATTATATAAAATTATTTTTTTATATAAGATAGGACGATTTAAATATATTATATTTGAAATATAATTTAATGAAACAGTATTGAAGTGAAGTTAGTCTGGTTTGGATAAATAACTAAGGCGTATTTTATATACATAAATGGAAATGTTAAGAAATATTAACAAAGAATAAATTAGCAACCAATAAATTTACCTATTTGCAAAATATTTAACAAAATAGAAAAAAACAAAAAAAGAGACGAATAATGATCAATAAATATAGAGAATATTCTCAATACTCTTGTACTGTAGTGCTGAAAATTGACAATTTTGAAAAAAATAAGCAAATTTGAAAAATATAGCCATGTAAGATGTGACAACATTGAAATTTACAGGATCCTCATTTTCTTTTGTACTAGCTTATCCCATGAAATTACTTCCATTCCAATACTGTTACACCACAATTCCGTTTCTATCTCCTTCTAGTTATCAGTTAGCTTCATCTCGTTACAAATATATACTTTCAATTACCTTCCTATAATACGCTACTTGTAAATACCAACAACGACAGTTCTTCGTGTTGTAATATATCCATTGGTAAATGCTCGAGATATCCCATAGGCAATCCTCCATATTTGGAGGACAACACGCGTCGTTTGAGGTGCAAACGACCGGATTTAAAATTGTAACCGAACGCCTCTCCTTCTTTCCGATTCGTATGGGTACATGGGAGTTTATGACCGCGATAGTGTTAAGCGTTAACCGCGGGAATAATGTTTTATTCAAAGAATTACGTCGATAATGATATTTTACGGTGTTGTAGTTCGAGTTGCGACCACCAGCTTAGGTGTGGGCGTCGTCTCGTGGTAGAAACCGTGAACTGTGTGTAGGGCGTAAGTACAATGGCTTGGCGCTTATGCTCTAGCAAATTGATACGATTAACTTGACGCCAATGGAAAATCTGCTTGTTGACCGCGTTATTTGTAATAACGAAATCAGCTTCCGAACAATTGTAACAATTTTGTCCAATTAGATGTTTCCTCAAATCATATTTAATTTTTTAGTACGCTGGTTTTCTTTTAATTTAATTTTAAATTAAAATTTTTTTATTTCTCCCAAAATTATAACAAAAAGCGTAGTTTGATTTTTGATTTAAAACGAAGTTAAAGAAAAACCGGCGTACTCAAAAAAAAAGCAATTGAAATTAAATTTAGAGGAAAACCGGATAAAGAGAAAAAAAAGAAGAAAAGAAAAGCCCTTAACATTCTATTAAGCCAAAATATAAATTATTTTTAATCGAGGCCCGGATGCTCGACAGGAGTCCATTAAATGCCCTGGAGCCTACAATGATTTGAATTTTTATAATTTTAATAAGTCCGATTAGGTTTATTTTCTACGATGTTTCTATTTGCGGTTTCAATCATAAACAAAAGCTTACCTTTGCCTTGGAAAATTGTATGTTAAGAGTTTATATAAATATAAAGAAAATAAACTTAATAGTTTATGGGTTTTTTACATTTCTCCTCAAGATTTACGGTAGCCTAGGTCAAATGTCAACGGTATGATTTGTTTTTACAATAAAAAAACATGATGTACGTGTGTCTTTTTGCTTGTCCCTAGATAATATAATAATATGAATCAATTCAATAATGCCTCAGTTGGCAACATGGTGAGAATATTTCAATCAATTTGATCTTCCCCAATAATATAGGCAAGAAAGGCTACAAAGGCAACTAATTATATTGTTTGAAGATGCACATGGTTTGATTATTAATGACAAAGTTATTGAAAGATTGTCGGTTTTTCAACCGTCGAGTTTACCAATATTCCAAATGTAGCCAAATTTATCAAGTTGCATGAGGTGGATTTTCAATAAAAAATGTCGCATTGTAATTGTCAACAACTGTACGGGCACAAAATAGATTATACCATAACTGATGTAATGTCTTTGAACAACATTCCCTTTTCCCATTCCTTGTTTGTGCTTTTTTGTATATTTAGCAAATCATTCATTTGTTTTTGCAGACGTCCAAACATATTACGCTACGAATATTTCTGTAAAATTTTAAGAATTTTGTATAAATACCATATGCGAAGTAAATTTGCCAATAATTGCTCTCCAATATCACAATTTTTAACGTGTTTGTGTAACATCCTTCGTCGAAGAGAAAAAAAAGAAGAAAACAACACATCAAGGTTATTAAAATTGGCCCACAGATTTCATTCATAAATAGTCAACGTTAGCCAACCCAAATTGGAAATACGGTCGTTTTTTGGTTTATTTGATATAATTTGCTATTTTCGCTGTAATGAGTATTTATTTTGGTAAATACCAATTATCTAAGTTTAAACTTTAAAAGCCGCTTAATACTTTACTGGAACCTTACGTTAGAAACAATCGTCACTCAATTTTATATGTTTAATTATCGAAAATCCCCACAGATTATGATTATGATTGGTGTCGCTTCGATGCAATGCTAACATTAAACGGTCCAAAACAACCCTTACATGGTATAAGTATTGAAGGCAGTAGCCTCTGGCCATTTCCAAAAGTTTAGTAGCCAGCAGCACCCTGCTAGTAGCCCAATCGTCTATTTATTGCCCAACCTGGCAACCCTTTTACTTCTAGCTTTCCACAAAAATCGCGTTTCTTTTTTTATTTTCGGGCGAATTTATTCAACATTATGTAGAGAGTAATTTAATGCAATGAAAACAGGGCAACCGACAACGGTTTCCTCTTCTGTTGAATATTCTTGCCTAAACGTATGTTGACTCGATAAATTTTATTAGTAGCCATCTTCTCAAATATTTTTGGCTTATAATTTTCCATGAGGATCGTCTCAGAAGGGAACAACTGTAATGTCACTAGATAAATTCATAATATAAGCGTATATCTTAAATACACCTTCGCATTCTAATTACAAACACTGGAAATTTCACTAAAGCAAAGCCACGGACGAAATGTACGCTGTTGCGCGAATATCTCTTTTTGCTATAGTCTCCATAATCACATAATTTGCCAAGTTTCGTATAGGCCACCCCGGTAAAATAACGACAATAATTTATCGAACACCTGTGTAAAAATCCACCTGGGCCTCAAATATCGAACCATCTGCATTTCCCACCCCATTCCGCAGTTGCGAGCTCAATTAAAGGTAGGATATAATTGCGTTACGCATTATTTAATCTAAAACGTAATAGTAATAATTGTGGACGCGAGAAAAAAATGATTAATACTAAGGGAACTAGGAAACCGACGTTATTATCTCAGTAGGTGGCGTCTACCACTGATATTTTGATTAATCGTACACTACTTTAAAAGAATTCCTCATCCAGAAAATAAACGCACCGGAAGATAGCGTATCGAATCCTATCATAGCATAACGTGAAATATTACTATTATATGGCGGGATATTTTGGTAGATTACATAGTCTTCTTGTACTTCTAACACATTTTCCGCCAGACTAAATTGAAAGGTGAAGTGGAATTCATAGCAGGTACAAAAGGAATAACAGATGTAACTAATACAATGGATAGAACAAACAATCAATATTAGTATCACAAACAGAAACAATTAATGTAATTAATCAATACTTGTTTCACATTATTATGATGTATACTGTGCCAAATGAGTTTGTAATATATGCAAATATTCATAGAACTAGTAAATATTTTGTTTTCTAAATCAGCATATATGTAATTAAAAACGGTGTGCGTTGGAGGAGTATATCTGTTTTTGTAGCTCTACAGAGTACAAGTTAGAAACAAAATCAACTCATTTATTTAAAAGAGAACAGCCCAAGTATCTTTGAAGGATCTAATAGTCCTTTGTAAGGATATAAGGTTGAATGGGTTTGTCTGTCAAAAGGGTATATAAACACGAATTTTAAGTAAATGAAAGAATACAATGAAAATATCTGCCAGGTAATAGTCAAGCTTGTCCCTAAATTCCCATAAAATACTGTCAAGACGATTGGATAGATTTGCAAATAACCGAAAAACAAATTATTATATTTTAACGTAATTAAAAGCATAGCTTTCTTGATATTTAGGCTGTGGAGTGGCCACTGGTCAAGGCTGTAAGCTGATCTTTCCTTCAATTCTTGATTAGAAGGTCCCCGAGTTCGGGGCGATATATCAAAATAATTCACTTAAGAACATCATATAAAATGAATTACTTTAAATTCGATTTAAAAAACGTGAAAGGCCTGGTTTGATCGACTTCAGATCGGCCGATCGATTTTACTCCTGTTGATGGTATCTGAATTCCAATTCGAGCCTTTAAACCTATTTTGGTGAACCTTATTTTTTAAATAATGGAAGTTTAGAAGAGTGATTAGGTGAATCATTGAATTTCGCCTCTCCTTCCCACCCACTAATTTAGTAACAATTGCTTCAAAAGCTGACATACTTTCCAAAGTGCCTGAGAACACCATCCCGTTAAAACCAGACGTAGCTTCGTCCTGTCTAGAAGTCTTTTAATTATGAAGACCATGTTCGCGTAGTAAATTCGAGTAAAGCTCGGATGGAACGTTACCATTCATTAAAAGCGATTCAGTAATATTATATTAAATTTTTCTGGTTTCGCGTATGCATAGTTATGCCACTTGATCAAAAAAAAAATCAAAATTTTGCAAAACATTATTCATCTATTGAAGCAATCTTCTATCCGGTCTTGAACTAGATGAGTCTTGAAACGGTGAATTTTATCGCTGGTAAATGAGTTCGCAACTAACTGGTAACACATACAGTGGTCTAGCGCAAATTGTTGAAGTGATTAATTTGGATTAGCTTAGATTATCCACAGCCTTACCGCCACCCATAGCTATTTTTGACCTATCCGATCTGCGTTTCCTTCTCACTTTCTGTTCCAAGGATTTGCTTTTAGGAATTTGCTATGCTATATGCACCCAGCATTAAAATTTATCTTGCAGCTAATATTACCATCCTATTTGTCATCTACAAATATTTAGCAGATTCAAACGTTGGTTTCTAAGCTCTCTACTTTCAAAATATTTTACCTTTTTAACATTCAAGATTCTTATTAAATCAAAAATATACAGGGCATTTTATCCAAAATAAAGACGTTGGTAATTCTTTTGATTGGCCCTGCATAGTCACAGGAACCCTTCCACAACTTCCAACTATATCAATATGCCAATTTTCAAAGCGAAATACTTTTTTGGCGCATTGTATATCTACACAAAACGCTCCTAGCGAAACAAAGGAAACATATTATTCCGACAGAATGCTTTGTATATTAATATGTTCCATATATTACGCGGGTAAAAAATTGTTGCCGCTAAATATTGTATCAATAACCCATCCACTTTGCCTTTCCTAATTAAGAATTCATAAAATGCAAGAAGACAACGAAGACACGATGGTATTAATTAAAAGACAATGGTCGCTTGTGTTTTCGTTTTGTTTTTAAATACAGGCGTATTAACATAAAATACACACGGTTGGACGGTCAGGACGGCCAACACAAGAATGTTAATTATAACATTGGAAATGCAATATCGAATAGTATTGTCGTAGTATGGGATCGAGGGGGCTCGGGACAGGGAATAGGACATGTGTAATCGTCGTGCTTCTAGATGAAATAAATACAATTTTTGAATATATATTTGCCAGTAGATTTGAAGTGAAGGTGTTATATACAGGATGTTGTTAAAATATATTTATAATTTTTTGAATAATGCTGAAGCATGCATCATATAAATTCCTTATTGTATTCAGAGCACAAACACACTGTTTACACAGCTATTTTCCATTTTATAATTTGCAAGATAGAGGGTGTTTTTCATGATAATTAACATAAATCTAACGATGATCTGGATTATCCACAGTTAATTCTTACACTTTATTTTGTAATTTTTGGCATATTATGGTTTTAGCCAAATTACCTATTAGAAATGCTAGAGTTTTCTTGGATTTGAGGTTTACCTTGTGTGTACCAAGTGTAGATCTTGAAATAGGTGCTTTATTAGAATGTTCTTTACTAAGAATTGGCAAGGCTTCTTCGTGAATTCCCTATCGGTGATCGTATCCAGCCATCAGCATTCCAATTCTCTCCTTTTCAATCAAATAACCCGTTTTATTTGACAGTTCCTTCGTTAAATGTTTTTGAGGTCATATCCTGTAGTTATGGCACAGGATATGACATGACACATACTTTGATGAATTGTGGAGCAAAGAAAGGCTTAAATGTTATGCTGAATACAACGTTTGCGTCATTAAGGTAGTTTTTCAACCTTCATGCTTTTAGATGGAGATAATGTCTGCCCCAGGAACAGCTATTCAGCAATGCAGCAATTTCTCTTGTTTCTCTTATTTACACCAATCACTTGATTGGTCCATTTACCATTAATATATCTAATGAAAAATCTACAACTTTCAGCCAATCTAAGGCGAAAAGTATATTTTCGACATTATGTAATGCAAAAAATATACGAAATAAGAAATATCCTCTGAGTATGCACCTTGCCTTGCTGTCAGGAATTTTAAAGATAACGATTCTATCTTTGTTTTTAGCAGATCTTTTTACAAGTCCAGTGGATACTCGGTATTTAAATAATCTTCGCTAATACACAAAATTATTAGATTTTTTCGTATGATATCCAATAGGCTTACTTTTGAAATAGGGCATTTTATTTTTTTTTAATATACTTTCAACAATGAGTAAAATTAACACACAATGTTGTAGGTTTCACTTTCACGTTCCTGTACTCAAAGTAAGCCAGTAAGTCATCTTCAGACATTCTTTTAATTTTCTTTTCAATACTCCACTTCTTAAAGTCATTATAAGATATTTAATCAATTCGTATTTCTACCATAATTGCCAAGTTAATTCATCGTAAATGCCAAAATTTTTTTCCCCTTTTTTTTAACAATATTTCGTATCAATTTTCCAAAAAATATTGTTTGATACACAGTTATGAAGTGTTCCAGGGCTTTTCAAAAAATCACCTATTAACAAATATTGTGCGTAACTTTGTCAACATACCGTAAGGATTTCCAATTAGTACATTAGAACTTTAATGCGAAAACAAAATTGCTTTTTAATGTAAACGTCAAACATTGATAAGAAATGAGTTCAGAACTTTGTGTCGATTTAATATGGACAGATTCAGGATGCAACAGTGCTTACAAATTTTGTATTTACAAAATTCGGTTCACCGAATTGCGTTGAGAGAAGTTTATGGCCAACATAATCTACTAACCGAACGATCTCTATCGTTGAATTCAAAAGTTTGGACAAATTGCCTCAATTGCTCATAAGTCAACATTTGTGCGTTATTGCCCGATCGGAGGCTAATATTGCCGCTGGAAATCAAAAAGATGATCCGAACTTCTCAATTTCACTTTGTTCTCAAGAACTCAACCTTTTTCGGACTACCACGTGAAGAATCTTGCGTGCAGATCTCGTCGTTTGTATCAAACATTGGCGCGCTGAGTTCTTGGCAGCCAATCCACGTTTTGCAGAAAAGATATTGTTTTCCAATCAAGCACAAGTCTGGCTCAATGGGTTTGTTAAACAAACGTAACTGTAGGATCTAGGCTGATGAAAGTCGTCGTGAGATTCACAAAGCACCTCTTTATCCTCGTGTGGGTTTTGGGCTCAAAGCTTTGTCGAACCCCAGATATCTTTGACCTGAACCGAGAATTGTTGAAATAAGCAATGTTTTCTTTCCCCAAAACGGAGCTACGTATCACACATCTCGTCAAACAATTATTTTATCGAAACGGAGGTTTCAAAGAATATCAACGAGATCTTACGCACTTCTTCCTATGGGGAGATGTAAAGTCCTTGGTTTACAAAGATAGGCTAGAAACGATATCCGACCTTAAACTATTAAAAATATACTATGCGATATGTGCGAAATGGTAGTCGCAGATTGGGCCTTCCATTCAGTCAGGCGAAATCGAGCAGAACATTTAAAATATATTTTTAAAACATAATGACGATTATTCTTTAAAAGAAAATAAAGATTAAATTGGAAAACTCGTTACTTACATATATTTGTAAATCTAGAAAATGGAGAACGTTAAGGCAGCTTTCAACAAACGATTCAATAGCAAACCTATCCGGAAAGATAATGAAGTAATCACCCACGGGATTTAAGGAGTATCTTTAAGAACATGAAGCAAAGAATACAGCTGCGCATTGAAAATAAAGGAACTCACTTTCAACATTTATTGCAGTTGTTTTCATTCTTTGTAACTATTTTGCGGTGCTCACCCACGCTTTAAAAATTCAGAAAAGCACCCTTGTTGTTCCGCCTACGCAACAACAGTCTCCTAGACCTAATACCTCGTACATATATCAAACTCGCTTTTCGAAAAAGAGCTCCGTCTGTTGTAATTACTAACGCAGTTGGGTTGGGTAACAAGTTTTTGACGCGTTCGAGGCTGGACATGTTAATTTAGTATTTGTATGCGCCAGAAACCGCTAATTAATGCGCGAAATGTTAAATTTGCAATACAAAACTGTCGGGGATTTATGAAGACATCCTCTACGTAATTTATTTTTAAACACCGACTTGCCTCACCTCGGCCAGCCCTATTCCAATGGGCTTTAAGTCCGATGGACGTATAAATTACGGTGCGGTGCGTATTTGCATAGCCTTCGCGTGGCTAATTCCCGAGGTAATATGCGAAATATTATCTGCTGTATGCGTTTATAAAAGTTCTAAGATTTATCGCGTTTGTTTTAACGTTTTCTCCTGTTCTTTCCTTTGCGTTGTTTTTTTCTGCGTCTCCTTCTTGAAGGTGTTATTTTGTGAAATAGGTGGCTGCCCAATTAAGTTTAAAATGAGTTCAAGAAAAGTTCCTACTTGATATACGATGATAGGAGGTATTACGACCAACCTTTAAGGTGGTGGTGATGAAATTGATAAGGATTTATAATCAAAGAATTAAGAGAATAGGAGAATATTTATGATCCTCCTAAAGAGGAATATGGAGAACGTAATTCTACATCTTGGAACGTTATTTCAATCTGTGCTTCAACGCAGGACAACACTTGATGATATTATCACGAGTTACACCAAACTTGGTCTTATTAATCGGCCTCCTGTCCATTAAAAATAAATGGAATTTCCTGGAAAAAAAAAACGGTTTAAAGGTATTTACAATCATAAAGGAATTTAGAGCCCTTGAAGTACTGCATACACCAGCGTCTTCTTCTCGTCAACACGGTTCCGTTCTTGAAAGCTCAGCTGTTACGGATCTCGTCACTATTACGCAATCCTTCTCAGAACAGCTTGATAATATTGAAGATATAAATACAAGGAAGTCTACTACTTTTAAGAATTTCAGCTTCTTATATGATGTTGCTGTTACCTTTACGTCGCACATAAGTAATCTGTGTCCTAGCAGTACAAACGGTTGGAACAGCGTTGGCTCCCGATCGCGGATCGCTTGGCTCGACATTGGCAGCAATGTTGGCATTATGTGAAAGTACAATTTAAGCTCGCAACGTTCTCACATACTTGCCAGATCTTCGGGCGAACTATTTACTTTTGTCGTGCACCAACCTATAACGAACATTCCTACCAACGGTGACATCACATATTCACAACGCTTGGCAACTGATCTTCAAGCAACGCTGCCCCGACTGAATCGGTTTGCTTATGTCACTCAAGTGCTTACAGCAAAGCGTTATTTCCCGATTATCGACCTAACGCTCAACTGATTTTGCTGCCCTAGAGCCAATCGATACCCAACGTCAGAAAAATACAATTGGTTTTGTATACTTTATTGATACTCGAGCGTGGCGAACTGTTACGGATGTTACCCTGACCGTACGACGTTGTACCGTTGTAGCCAAGCGTCAACCAATCAACTGCTAGGGGAAAATTAGGTTTTTATAGAGCATTTCACTGCGGTAGAGTTAGATGCAGTACCTTTGGGTTTTACCATCGTCAAGTGGGATTCCTGTGGTGGATCCGGTACAATCCTGAGCTCCTATTCGCACGTTAGGATGTAATTAAATGGGGTTTATCCTTTTCGGCAAGGGGGACAGTGGCACAGCGATGGATCATTTCACATAGACCATTTACACATTGAAGGCTCTCAAGGTAATGACAAGCTTATATATCCCGTTGGGCCGTCACCACATGTTAAAATAAAGAGTAATATCAAAAGGAATGGAGATGCAATCTACTCTCGACTAACTCTAAATTTTTGCCTGGGAAATAAAGACATTTTTCGTACAGAATATTCAGCTCCACTTAATTCTCCTTCTTAAACCAACCACTTAATTGTTTAATTAAACAATTCCAGTACAACTTTATGAAGAATAAATCGAGAACATTTTATAACCTTAAAAAGTCCTCCGGCGGAGATGTCGAGATTAGGGTTCATGAGATTCGTCTCCGATAAGAGATACGAGCTGAACCTTCTTAGAAAGCTCGAACTGTTGGTATCTCTAATTAAATCTTTACACACGTTACACACCCTCCGTGAAACACAAGCTCTTACACTACCTGTACTTATATGTACAGTGGTATAAAGCGTTCCGTATTCGGTCCGGAGACCTGTCGAATCGAACCCAATTTAAATTTATAGATATAATTTCCCCTAAAGGTTGTTCTGTATCGTAAACATTCGGAATCGATAGGTGACACGCCGAATATCGGTGGAATGGAATGGTAATGCGCTCGGGATCCCTGACGAGCCAGAGAAGGGCCCGTGTAAACAAGATGTGACGCTGATAGCGCTGAGTTATGGATGTGGTGGCAACGCTGACTTCATTTCAAATGTATCAGTGACGCAGGTGGTATAACGACCTATTAAACAGTGTCCGGATCTGATAAGACGCGACTACTGTAATTAACTTTAATTGTAATAGATTACCTCAGAAGAAAAGTAATTTTTTTTAGCGTTTTCTCTGCTTCTTTTTGTTTCGTTTCTATCTCGTGCTACAAACCGAACTGCACCTATTGAAAAAGTCCTTTTGGTTGATTTTATTGCCTTGTTTTAAAGAGATCTTTGTCTTTTATAAGGCACCAATGCACTGCAATTTCGTATACCTAAAATGCACAGATAGGAAGGATTTCTGAACTGAAAGAAGTATATGTTATTGCCCATATTTACTTTACTTTATAAACGAAGTTTTTAACGCAAAGCAGTTTATTTTTATTTTTATTCTTCTTTATCGCTACTTCTATCTCACTCTGATAACCTAGTGATCTCCTAGCCGTGCTCTCTATATTTTTTTGTGCCTGCAGTTTAAGCATTGCGTTGATATCAAATGTGCATGCTTAGTTTCTATTAACATATCAACATTTCAATATACAGAATTATCTTATTCACAATAATAAACAGTACTGTTGTTCAACTTGTGTTGTTTATTTAACTCGTTGTCCGTTGTCCGTTGTTCTTCCTGCTACGTCTTGAACCTTCCTTTGCTCGACGTTCTTTGTTAGTTTGTATGAGTATGTTTTCTTCATCTGAAGAAACTCTGTGAACTACCATAGCACTACGGGCGAAATGTCTTCTATACGAAAGTCCTGGGTGCGATTTTAAATGAATAGTGATATTGATAACAACTCCCTTTATTAATTTAAACAAGTAGGTCACTTTCTGACAATGTTACTAATTTTCTTAAAAATGAAGATAAAGTATTCGTCTTCTTGAAGGAACACTATGAGTGAGTTTATATCAATTCGTAACTGAAAGACAACATTCTTCCATTCTGTGCTGTATCTACATTTGACTCAACAAAATGTTGATTTTCAATTTACAATATATCGCTTTCACTGAAAAACATCACGTGAAAGATTTTTTTTTTTATTTCAACGATAGGATGCTTTGCCATTATTGAAGAGAATTGTTTCTTTAACTGAATTTTCTTGATTTGAAGACACTTTTCTATTTGTGCGCCAGAATCCATGTAATTTGGTCATTTGCATCGACGTTTTTCTTCATATGTTACCCAATGCGACCTTTCGTCAAAACGAACACTTTTTGGCGGAACATGGAACTGTACTTCTTGGGAACTTGATCTTCCATTTTTTTTAAGGCTGTTGGACCCCATTAGACGGAAGGATTATGTTACTTATAATCGAAATTCTTATTCTTATTTAATGGTTTAGTAACTAAAGATTCGCCTAGTTCTTTTTTTACTCTTTCATATAAAAGCCATCAAGCATTTATTATAATTACGTTTATCCCAAGGTACCTCTTGAAAACATGAAACTATTAAATAAATCAACCCTTCCCATATTCTTGATATATTCTTCTATTACATGTGGATCATTAATTAATTTCCACTTCTTCCGTTAGCTTTCCGTCAAAGCTTTCGACTTTTGAAACTGATAATTCGCCATAACATGGGGACCACATTACTGTTTTGTCAACAATCAACTGTTTGCATATTTCCAGATGAACGAATCCAACGAAGGTTCGCTTACGGAGCACGTACAGGAAAATGAGCGCAGGTTTCATTGCCTTTTAGGACAGCAGAACAGCTAATGGTGAATGGGTGCCAGAAGTCACCGATGAAATCATGGCAATGTCAGCTATTACGTCGCACAGCAAACAGTTGATTATTTGAAAGCGAGGAATATGGAATTAATGTCGCATTGGTCGTATTCCCTTGATTTATCGTACTTTTGCTATCGAATCGTGGACGCCAATTCTTATCATCTGAAGAAGCTGTGGAACCCTTCAAAAACCAACGAACGCGTGCAAAAGCGTACCAAGCTAAATGGCGAATGTTTTTAACAAACAATAAATAATGTTGGAAAAATAATTGTGTAAAGCTTAAAAGGTATCTATCGTAGGTGCCCTATGCACCACAATCCTTTTATACGAAGACCCCCGTTACAAACTTCGTCTGCTAACTACTAACATTATAAGAATTTGACTTTTGAATTAACATTCGGTAGTACCAACATAAAATTTTAAATTCAGCAAAATATAGTTATTTCTTACCACTCCAAAAAATCGATTCTCACTTACCATTTTAAACATTGTAAATGGTCGTCTTTAGTTTGGTTGGAGTAATTGCTACGTACGTATATTCAAATATTATAATCTCTCCTTCTTTCTCACATTCGCATTTCTGGTTCTCCATGCATACTGGGATGCACTTTTCCTTGCTTGAGCCATGTACTTATTGCGTTCGTTCGTCGGGAATTATTCAATGTTTACGTGACCAGCGACGTGAGTGCGTATATTTTAAAAGGAAAGCCACGGCGTGTACTTTAAGCAGTCATTACTTCTAACGTTTACTGTATTTTTTAACGAGAACGACAACTAGATTACCACCATAGATATATGTACATACTTTACGTATACATATGTACTAATAGGAGTTTCATTCGTTAATGCGTTTCATTTTCTGCGTTGTATTCACAAGCGGAAAGGGATTAAAGTTAAAAGGCCAGGCGAATTATTGCTAATTAAAGGAAAAGCCTGCGATAGCTGTCGGACTAGGTATGGATTTTATAGTACCTTGAAGGTATTAGAAATGCTTTGAATTAGTCTAATCCTCTTTAATTAAGAGAAGGGTATAAAACAGGCGCCCAAAGACCAAGTGTAAGAGTACATTTGCAATTGCTTTGTGTCTACTCTAAATTTAAAAAAAAATTATTTCGCTTCAATACATGTGACCAAAAATTGAATTGTGTGAACGATATGAACTGCACAGGTACTTGTGTTGAGGTTACATACAAATCTGCACCATTATTATGATAACTGTTGCGATTAAGCGCAGAAGCCATCTTTATATTTATTATTTAGTATGCATCTTAAAATATAATGATTCTTTCCTCTTTAATGTTCTAACGTGGTATATAAACAGTATAAACTGCCCTTACGAGGAAAACAGAGAAAAAGTAATACCCCATAGCATAAATGATTTTTACGTGGTCTTATATTCCTACGAGAAGTACCACCATTTAGAAGTTCAGCGACATTTCGGTAATACCGATCTCTTCAAGCTTAGATATTTTATATGATTAATATTATGATAACATTCATCATTTTACAAAGTAGAAGCACCTGTATTAATTACACGAAAATGCAGTTAGGACAATATTGCTTATGAGAAAAATCTAAATTGGAAAAACGTAAGAGGTTTCATCGAAACGTCGCTTGATGTTTTAAGCTATCTATTTCGACTAACAAGCCACGTTTAAACTAATCTTCAGGATGCTTAATAAATACGCTTATAGTTTGTAAGTTGAAGTTCCTTTCAACCAACAAGTAGTCTTCAATCACCGCAACCTTCATTAATGGAAAATTAATGTTGACTCTGTGTGAGTTAATCATCATAAAGGCTTAAATAAAATTAAGTCCTTTTTCTCATAGAATCTTTAATATAAAATTTGGCGACCGGTCTCGTGCCTAATGACACATCATCAGGCCAGAATTGTAGCAGCGAAGTTTCAGTCAAAGGATAAAATTGAAATATTGAAATAGTTTTCGATTCAGTTTAATAATTCAATATTTGCATTTTATTCTTTGACTTAGACTTCAATGCTATAATTCTGGCCTGATGATATGCCGAAACCGGTCGTCAAACTTTATATTAAAGAATCTGTGAGAAAAAGGACCCTTAACCTTCATTATTTGCACTATGAGAATCCTCATACTTTACGTTGGCAAAATCAGCAAAGATGTGAATGTTTGGGTGGGCACTCTGCGAAAAACAATCATCGACCTATATTCTTTTGCAAGGATGCTGAATGGTGAAAATTACAGTAATTCTTGCGAGAACGAATTGCCAGGTAGAGGACAATCCTTGAAAACAACGTGCAACGAAGTTTTATCAACACGATGTAGCGCCTGCACATACTACATTACAAGTGGTAGAAATGTTGAACCGCCATCTTCCTAATAAATGATGTGGTCTAGGTGGACCAATAGTGTGGCCACCCCGGTCTCCCAACTTAATTCAAATAGATTTTTGGCTGTGGGAATACATAAAAGAAAAGATTGCCGTTCTTGCCCAGATTCACGAACGAATAGCAGAAATAAATGAGGATAATTTCAAATCAAGTTGGTGAAGGAATTAGATGATTTTTTTCCGTTTCGCTTAGCTCCATTCGTATTTTTTATTATTTTACTATTACTTTTTCTTGTATTTGGATTTGTTAAGAATAAATAAAGATTTCAACCATGTTTATTTTTAACTTCAGCTTTACCTGATAAAGGTCTTGCTTGATATATAGCAAGTCATAAATAAGTTGAAATTGAACGAATATGACGTTTAAAATAATAAATTCTATTAAGCTTATAAAGGTATATCACAACCGTTTGCCTAATATTCCATTTTCGTGTGCTTTTAAAAAACACTATTTTACGTTCAAAAGGGATGCTTTTTTTTATTAGATATGCGAAAGTTCTACCAATCATTTATCCTTAACTTTCCTTAAGTTAATATAACTCAGTTTTATCTCATTAATATGTAATGCACATAGATTCATATACATTTTTACTAAACATCGCTGCCTTACCTAGCTACCAAGCTAATTACCGCTGCGCGAAATTAGATAAACATCGCAAATGGAAAATTAAAGCTCCCCATTGAAGAGCTCCCTCCCTATCTATTTGCGACGTAAGAGCCGAGGTTTGTTAGAGATATAAGGTGAAACGTGACCTACCCTCCGGCGTCACCTTAATTTCACGCGAAGCTAGAGGGAAAGGCATACAGAGAGAGAGGCCGAGAAAGAGAAAGAAGTTTCCACTTCAAATAGACACACTTTAATTAATAAAAGCGGTCCCGGAATGCTAAACTTTGTTAATTTCGCGTAAAAAAAGACTAAGAAGTCGCGAAACGACAGAAGGATAAGGTGGGCCGAGAAACCTGATTTTCTCATTGGCTCCTTCGTTTCCGGTCGGGCGCGGAGAGAACGAAGTCAAAAGATAAAATCGAAATAAGAGTGTGTTCGCCGAGTTAATTTCGCTTAGAGCGTGTGCAATTTTATAGCCCGCTGATTCGAATATTAATTAATCAAAGAAATTGCGAGAGAAGGATGGCAAGCGCTAAGAGGAACGCGTCGGGAACGAGGATCGAAATCGAGAAATTTCAGTGCTTTATGCCCTCTGTATGTAGGTGTGTACTCGCGTTACCGCCCAATATTTACCGTCGATATTAGTGTTTGCATTTAATTATATTCTGAAAACATCAAAGCAACTAATAATTCCTAATTGGGCCTTCAATGTTGTGCGTAAGTACACATCTATGTAAAGTTAGCTGCCTCGTCGCCTACACACAGCTTCGGAACGCTCACGAAATTTACAATTTAAATTTTCGCCGGGTTGGTTCTTCGAATAGAAATATTTGGTCGATTTTTCTAATCGTTTATGATATACAAGATGCGTTCTCTTATAGCAGTTACAACTAGGGAATTGACTACACGCTGAGAGAAATGTAACCAAAACAACATCAATGTTATTGTGCACGATATAATAATTTATAGTACAAAGACGACACGAAGAAGTGATATTGTTTACTAGTCAAATTCTGTAAGGAATTCATAGTAGCTTGTGTGAGTAATTTGAATTAAGCGAGATGTAAATGCAGGTCTTAGATCACACAAACTCTATTTAATATGATATAATCTTGGGGCCGGCTTCGAGCTAATTGCTTATCCTCAGGCCAGTTATAAGCTATAATCAACTGATCAATCTTATACTGATTTCTTAAACCAAAATATTTGAATTTACAATATTTACATTGGAATTTATATATTTTTAAGCTAATATTTTGCTTACCTGCAATTTCAGTTGCCAGTTTTTCCGATTTTAAGTTAATTTACGATTTACCTACATTTTTTTACGTATTTTCTAAACAACACACTCCGCACCACACAAGTTTAATTAATCAATCCGGGACGGCCGTTGCGAGGATAATTAAACTTGTGCAGTACGAAGTGTGCCGATACTTTTGTATTGTTTACCATACTACACCACCTTGCTATCATTATATGTACTTTTACATTCTCAATATTATTTTTTTGTTTAAATTTTAGTTTCAATTGTTTGTGAATCTGGCAGCTTATTTTCTGGATTTAAGAAGTCTAGCTCTTATTTTAAATTAATTTACATCTCATTCACTTTTTTTCTTTTAAATAAGTCTTGAACAGACTAGAACGTTTTATTTTTTTTTTCCGATCCTTAGCAGCCGACCATTAGAGGACCATTCTAACAATATCTATCCTCTGGAGGACCAACTTCAACAGGTGAACATCCGGAAACCAAGCTGGTTTCCAACCTGCAGATATTAACTTTGGGTACGTGCTGACGTCCATCGTGATCAATCTGCTGGGCACTATTTTCTTATCATAAGTCAAATATTATCAATATTCACTTATTATTTTTTGTTACCGTTAATATACTTTTGTTTCGAAAGAGTTCAACTTTTCTTGTCTTCGATCGAGGAACGCAAGCCTTGAAGACCCTAAAAATACCTGGCGCCCTCAATTTTTTATGGTGACCTTCGATCTTCATATCGATATTCATTGGTTCCTTAAAAATAAGAATACTCAAGGATTATCCTCGCTAATCTTAGCTACTCTATTTTTTATGCATTGGATCAAAAATATTTTAAACCGCAGTGAAATCAATTTTATTATCTATTTGTACATTTTAATATCTAACAAGTATTATATTTCAGTGTAGGTGAAACATTTTAACATCGAACCGGATAAGTTCTAGTCCACAGAGGAAAGCAATAAGACCGAAAGAGAGACATTTTTCACCACCCGTTCGGAGATTTTTCTCATTGAATGCACAAACTCCTTCACCGTTGGGGTAAATGTTCTAATTTCGAATCGGAGAATTTGTTCATCGCAGAAAAGGAATTTTATCACCGAAATGGGCTAATGTTAACACCGGAATGGTGAACTTTTCTCTGCGAAAGAAAAGATTTTCTTCACCATGGGAGGCGAAACGGAGAAATTTCTCATCGAAACGGAACTTACATAACACCCTGTAAGTTTTGTTCCTATGCAACCGCCGATTCTAATTATTTGTGCGAGGGAACAAGCAGATTGTTATAAAACGGAGTTAGATCTGACTCCGTACTTTTATATGTGTATAGTCCAACCAACTATATCATAATGCAGAATCCATTGCATTCTGAGTAGGTTGGGGTTTGAATAGCAAGTTCACGGAGGAGAATTATTGATTCATTATGTTTTTATGAAATAGCAAATGCAGAAAGTTGTCGTAATAATTTATTGCAACCATCTCTAAACCACTTGCATAATAATGAAGTAACCTTCATCAAGATAATGACACTGCTCATAAAGCACTACAAAAAACGAACCTGTTAAATTATATTTCTCTTATTTTATCTCTTATTTTCCTATTAAAAAAGAATAGCCCTCTAACACGTTTTTAGTGATCATATGGTATTTGTTATCAAGAAGAAGCAGCTTGCAACAACCGCATAGTCACATCAATGGCGGAAGCTACTAAAAGTACGCGATTCAGGATGTAATACTATACCTTAAGAAGGAAAGACCACAAACTGTAAGAATTCAAGAAACAGCGACAATACGTCAAATACGACAAAACAACCCCATGTCGTGCAGAATCTAATCAAGGGGTTACGTTTTGCGTCTGCAGATACACAAGACGCAGACGGTAGCTTTCTCTTAAATACGAAAATAGATGTAACAAAGCGTGGTCTCATGCTTTGATAAACATCTCCCTTATTATTTTGAAATTCCTTGTTTGCGAAATAACATCAAAAACGTGCACTGTCGAATCGAATAGAGGCGGAATAAGAAAAAGAAAATTATTACAAGTATACGTAGCATTGCGCCCTGTTGCTGCCCTTAGTGTGGTTTGTATTGGATACCGCTCTAGGGCGAAGTGCGGTATTCCTTCGGATGAAATAATAGAAAGATGCGACGGTAAACGAAATGTACAAAATGCATAGGGCACCTTTGCATGCAAGTAATAATGATTGGGAGACAGAAAATGTATATATTTTAATTGTTAAATTTTATACTGAATAAAGTTCTTTGAAGAAATATAGCACTGGAAATTAGAGAAGTGTCTGACAACCCGTAGTAATGATAATTTTCCCGGTTGGTAATATTCTGCTGTAATCCAGAAATAGCTCTTCCTTTATTGCCATTAAAGTACTACTGTGACGACCAATTCGTCACTTAATTTTCCGTATCCTCTGTTTTGATGACGTGGCATTCTTACATAAACGTAACCGATACTGAAGGCTAAAACGTTGGTAGATTCATATAATTCATTGTGATACAATATAAAAAATCACTACAGTTTCACATAAAAATGAGAGACTTTAACGACAAATAATTAATGTTAACTATTATTCTCAATCTTGGCCTAAAAGAGGAAGCTTACTGAATAATTGCGCTGGTTCTTTTCATAATTAAGGAAGATCGCATTCTTCGGAAATAAAACACCTTTTATTTTATTTGTTGCATAAGGATCTATTTCTGCAAGTATAATGACGTAGTTTTCTTAAATACCAACTTCTTCGCGAAAATCGCATTTTTAAACTATACTACTGGAATAAATTAGGTTCGTTTTAGTACAAATTTATCTTTATTATTTAAATGTAAGTAAGCAAACATATGCAAGAAAATGGGTTCTGTCATATGAGTTACTTTACGTAATGATGAACGGAATGATGGGAATGAGCGAAATAAATGAAGTTCTTTTAATAACAAAACTAGAAGTAGGGAACGATTATGTTGTTCAAAGCTTTGAACAACCCACTTCAAACGTAATGTTGATCATTTAGCTGGATTCGCAGATATATTTTTCGAATTAATATTTTGTAGTTGTCGATATTGTTATGGTAGATTACAATTATAGTTTAGTAAAGGAGAAATACAGAGGAGGCAAGTACCTACATTTTGTGTTCATTTCTATTCTAGTACTTGATTTTTTTCATTTAATTTTTGGAAATTATCCAATTGTCAAGGGAAGAGAGTCTTTTATCTATGAAAATTGTTAATACAGTATTATATTTTATACAGTGTGTCCACGGATTTGGTGCAAACTTATGCAACAGTGAACGTTGATACATTTTTTTTTAAACTATTTTATGTTTTAGTTATTTTATATATATTTTTAGATATGAAATAATTTAATAATATTCTGGTTAGCTAAAATAAATTCTTTATTATAAATATAAGATTTTATAAAATATTTTGTAATGTATATAAATTCGAATGTGATAAAAAACAACAAATAATTTATTCAACGTAACCTCCACCTACTTCCATACTCTTTTCGACACTATACCTAAATTCTCTGTGAACGTTCCTAAATGTTCTTATATCAATCTCACTAATTACTGTTTGTGTTTTATCCTTTAATGCTTTCAAATTCGCAGCAAAATTATGATTTTCGTACACTCTTTGTTTAACATGTCCCCAAAAATAAAAATCGAGCGAGTGAGCTAGCTAACGAATAGGTCCAAAACAACCGATCCATGTTTCAAGAAAGTGGTCGTCAAGCCAGTTTCTAATTAAATTTTAAGAATAAAATTCTGCACCATACATTTACTTGTTGCTTTTCCGATTAATACGAAAATGTGGATTCTCCTCTGCACAATATCTGCAATTTTGGGATGACACATAACCATTAGTGGTAAAAGCAGCTTCATCCGAAAACAAAATTTTATAATGGAAAAATTGATCCTGCATAACATTTTCTCCAACCCAAGTACTAAATTCTAATCTAAACGCATCGTCTCGAGGTATCACAGTATGAATAAATTTGGGTTTGAATGGGTGAATCTTGTTTTTCTTTAAGACTTTTTGCAGTAAGCTTTTGCTTACCCCCAACTCCGCCGCCCTCATACGTAGTGATATTTTTGAATTTTATAATACAGATCCCATAGCTAGAACAGTTAATGCATCATCTTCATTGTATTGTTTCTTTGTTTTCTTCTTTGTAACAACATAGCCAGTTTCATTTCTTAACAAGCTTTTTCAAAAAATCAATAGCGATATTAATGCCGGGGTATTTAATGTTAAATTTGTTGATCGTTGTTCGATGTGAAATATCACCACCTCCATAACACTTAATCAAACAAATTCGTTGTTGCAATGTTAGCATAATTGTGATTGTTCGTGATTGCAAATGTCGTGTCACTTAAAATTGAAACAGACAAACACATTTTCAACATTTATATGCATACAGAAGGTAATCAGTGCATTTTAATATGATTTCTAATGGTTTTAAGACAAGCAAAAACTTTCGTAAAAAAATAACTTTTTTTGCATAAAATGTAGAATAAAAAAGTTTTTCCCCTTGTGCACCAAATCCGTGGACACAGTGTATGTGGCTTAAAAAAGAGATTGATATATTGGCCAAAAACACATGCAGAATGCCAATATATTAGAGATGGATTTGGGAATTATCCCGGGAAGTTAAAAATAACATCACTTGTCTTTACATGATTATTAAATTATCCACATATTATTTTTGCAGGTCCAATTAGAACCATAGACGGCACGCATATAAATCTGAACGTTCCATCAGCCCAACGTGAATATGCATAAGTAAAAAAAATTATACATATGTATATATTTATCGATTTCCTAGATACTGCACATGATTCCAGGGTATTTTCCAATTCTTCTTTGTACAAAGAAATAGATACATTTGGTTCTATTTCTTTTCTTCCAAATGACTGATTCTATTGATAAGTGATTCTGCCTTTCCACTAAAACTCTGGTTAATGACACCATATAATGGCAAAAAATTAAGCTATATGAAGAAATATCACAATTATATGCTAAGTAAAGACCGAATAACAATTTAAAATGTGTTTGGTTTAATTAAAGGAAGATGGGGAAGACTACTTTTTGTTAACGTATATTCTATTGCGAAAGCTGCCGCTTGCATTTTACATAACTCCTGCTGCTTGAACAAAGATGTTTGGGAGTTGGTTGGTATTACTGACGCAGAAGACAAAGTTTATAACGCAGAAATTGAGGGAAGTGGACAAGGAAAACGAAATAACATTATGAACATGCTTTGGCAAAATCATACAAATTAAATTTTTCTTCGTTCTTTTATTACAAAAAAAATATTATTTATATAATATTTTTCTTGTATTTTATATGTATACTTTAATTATTATTAATTAAATGAGGATATTACCTCTACATCAACAAAACCAACTTTAATAATTCATCCAATTTCTTCCTCTTCACTATTTGTTCAAAAATATCTACAATTCTGTCCGTTGTCTATTCTGCACTTCCACCTAATTGTTTAGAACTGGAAATTTCTGGCTATTTCTTTTCATTTTTTTATGCAGCTCTCTTAATAATTTTATAACTCCTTCACTGTGTAGCTTCGGTTTCACAGATCGAGAGAAAAAATCCTTTCGTCTCACTACATTTCTAAACCAATCACAAAACAACAACGTACGTGCATATGGTTAGCAGGTAGTGCTTTTAAGGAAAAGAGGGAACCTGGCAAAATCTCATTGATCTCAATTACACAGGTCTGAAACTGATTGAATTGAATGATAATTTAAGGGAAAGCAATAACTGTGGTCAGGATATCTGACTTTTTACGTGAATGGAAAGCAGCATTAATATTATGATATAAGCGAGATTTATGATAACGTTATGGTTGTAACCAACAAAAAATAATTCAAAACAGCAGCGCTTTGAATTAGATCATATTGTATATAATTCTCTGGGTGTCTGCATGATGTGAGGAAAATGCGACACACCGCTGTACATATAATAGATAACATAAGCAAGGTATCAAGCAAAGATCTACAACGGGCTATTTCATATTTAAAGCATATAATTACCATAGTTCCTCTATATCGCATGCGTTCATACATATAACTTCGAACATCATTTTTGACAGTTAAATGCTAATCCCACCAAGAGTTGTAATTAAATAATTTAGCTAATTTAAACTGGTTTAACTTCCTTTTTTCTCTCCGTGTAAATACATATGACTATGTTGGTAATTGCTATCATTATTTCATGGTTATTTCGTGTGATATGTAGATAAATAGCAGCCTAATTACAGTAATATATAAAGCATCTGCATATTGTTAAAGTAATAGTTTTAAGTGGCTATATCGTATGTTCGATTCCCCTAGAGGAAATACTTTTTACGGCGACAACATCGACATTTGCGGTAAAAGAAAATTGTATTACTCCACAAACGTCCGAAGCTCTGCACGGAACGGGCAGAACTCCGAGGACGCTTCGATTGAATGCAGAATAACATTCTCTACTTTATTAACGTTGTGTTGTAGTGGTCGGCAATAGTAGGGTCGGGGCTCCTCGCCCATTCTAGGAGTCCTACATCGTTATGTAAACATGTATGATGTCACCAATTCAGGTCTAGACTTGCCCCAATAGCGGCAACGCAAACTATTGACGAAACGGAAATGGAATTCACCGAGAAGTCGAGAACTTCATCCTTTTTCGCTTTATAGCTGTGCATATGTATACAGGGGCTGCCTAACAAGTCGTCTAAAAATACGTTTGGAGATGACGAATGCGTGTTCTTAGCAATGTTTTCTCAGAAGCCTATTATTATTGGTCACAGGCATCTTACAATTATGATTCAGAAAAATAAGAGTTTAAATGGATTCCATTGCATTGAAGAGCCACAATAAGCTTACTATACATCATTTTTATACTGCAGAATCTTTTGGGCTTTCAACCAAGGATTGCCCAAAAGAATAGTTCTAATGCTGGCGACTCACAGAAAACCACCAGCTAGCATGATCCTTCTAATTGACACTGTCTCGTCTACAGCTTGACAGGCCTCCGGTTAATCTCACCTGGCAGTGTCCAGTGAGAATCCAAACAAGCAAGCTAGGATGCGTACTAGAAAGTCTTAGGCATAAATGCTGTCCGCTTGTTCGTATAAGTCAAAGTGACTTTAGAAGAGTAGCAGAAATTACTTCCATCCCATCTCCTTAAAGGGTTTCCATGAGTGATGGTTTTGATCCTTTCATAAAGCGTAGATACAGGGGTGGAAGATTTTGTCCTCTTCTTTATTAGCAGGATTTGTGCTCCTTCAGTTACGCTAATGTTGTTTGATCTCAATACCTCGTGGTAGTTGGACAACATAGTAGACTAAGTACATAAACAACATAAAGAATCCAGTAGGAGAATGTAGCAACTCATAAAACAGAGAAAATAACAACCGCAATCCTTGGATTTGTCAATCTTAGATTATTATATTTATCCTCTTCTAAAATGAAATGGTTAAATGACTCGAAGGAGGAACTTCAAAATCCGTATACAACGTTATAATAGGTGACGAAACTGTGGTGTAATCCGTAGACTTG
Organism: Marronus borbonicus; assembly: GCA_902655005.2. NCBI lineage: Eukaryota > Metazoa > Arthropoda > Insecta > Coleoptera > Scarabaeidae > Marronus > Marronus borbonicus. The sequence goes on from LR737387.1 coordinate 5,954,407, forward strand.
GAAGCTAAGCAACGACCAACTGTCTAAGTGTTCCCAGATGAACCGATTCCCAAAAGAAGCTATTGGTTTAGCAAGCACCTTCAAGAAAGTCATCGCTTGTTTCTTTCGTTGTACTGGACATACCGCAAGCATTACTTTGGAAGATCGAAGAGCGGTTGATGACAATTTGTGTGCCAGAGGTAATCGATGAAATCAAGGATCGTTTATCATCACAACGTCAGCTCTCATACAGCACGTCAATCAATTGATTATTTGCAGGAGAAAAAAAATTTTTTTTTTTTTTGAAATATTACTTCAGAGTGGAAAAAATGTTTCGAGAATTGGTTTGAACGCATGGAAAAGTGTGTAAATCTGAATAGCCAACATTTTGAAAAACAATAAAGCTTTTTGTATTAATTCTTTTTTCCTTCATGGTTTTTGTAAAAACTTCTTGTACAAAGAAACTATCAATTTCTTTCGAGATTTTTTTACAAGTTTGTCGGTGGTTTTTAAATAAACCCTGTACATGTCCATAAACCTATGTTCGCAAAGTTGTGTGCTGCGTTCAAATATTTTCAATTCGCCGGGCGGACTATACGAGAACTCGAGTTACCGGAGAGAAATAAGAAAAGTTTAATGATTTGCCGTTTTCCGTTAGTGTAGGGGTTGAACGAAGTTGACTTACTTAAAACCGTATGTTGCCGAGGTTTTGCTTGAGATTGCGAAAAAGTTCGACGTCTTTTGAGTAAGTAAATAAATAGATTTAGTTTCATGTTTATTCCGAAACTAACCAAACGGCTTATGGAAATCACATTTAGTTAGTTTAACAAACTTTCGGTATTAAATTTTCCGGTTAGTATTGTCCGTCTAGAAAGTATCCTGAATTTATTATTTTTCTTAATTTTAATATATTTCTTTTTTGTTACATCCTAAGACAAAAGTAATGCATCAAGTAGGTTGTGCCGACTGTAGGCCATGGCAAAAATCATATAACAACACCAGCTGTCAAATATTGTTGATTATCAACAGGCTTAATATTTGTGAAATAATGTCGCAAGTAGAAAGAAGAAAGTTGGTGGAATATTTGTATAGAAAAGATGTTAAAAACGTTAAAAAATTAGTGCAATTGACCGAACTCGGAAAAAGTGTAGTATATGAGACAATAAAGAAGATAAAAATAGAAGAGATATGAGCCATGGACCAGTTTCTGGAAGATTAGCGGAAATAATCTTACGCGACTTTAAGACGACAAAATCGGCGCCTGGGGTTTCGAAAACTGGCTAACAGATTTGGAAATCAACGTGAAATAAGAGTGTGCCCAGAAACTGTCCGCATTTCACTGAGAAGGCAAGGTTACTTATCAAGGAAACCAAAAAAAATCCCTGCAATGACACCTCTACAAAAGCAACGAAGAATAGATTTTTGCCAACGATTTCGAGACGATAATTTTAGTTATGTTTTTATATCTGACGAAAGTTGTTTTCAGCTTGGTGCAAATCATTTAAAAATCCTATCAAGAGAAAATGTTACCGTTCAAATTTCCAAATTTCCCACAAAAAAAATTGTTTGTGGAGCAATCTCTCAGCGTGGTGCTACACCCCTCTGTATAATTGATGGCACCGTTAATAGTGCAAAGTATTGTAAAATTCTTAATGGCTTTCTTCTTGAAACGGCTCGTGCTTTATGTATATCCCGAAGGATGGCGTTTTCAATAGGATAATGCAAGATGCCATACTTCTGCCTACACTAAAGCTTGGATGCTAGAACAAACCTTGGCAACAATTCCATGGCCAGCGGCTTCCCCAGATCTTAGTCCCATCGAAAACATATGGCGGTTAATGAAAATTGAAGTAGAACGAGCAGCACCATGAAATAAAGAAGATTTGATTCGGTCAGTTTTACAAGCCTGGACCACTATCACCGAAAAGTATAGCGTTGACCTTGTTTCGGGATTACCTGAACGTTTAGTTAAGTGTTTACAGTTAAATAGAGATTGTATTAGGAAATCTCATTTCCTAATACAATCTCTATTTATTTGTTGTATTATTTGTTGTGATTTTATTATTCAAGTAATAAAAATATATACCGTAAAATTATAACTGTGCTTTTTGTTTTCCGGATACTTTCTAGACGCACTATATATGATATCCAGAAGGTAATCGGAAAAGGAGGTGAAATGTGTCTTTTATTTGGTAGAATAGAAAGCGTACATACGTCGATTCTTTTAAACTAGAGTATACCAAGGAAGAATTAAGATCCTGCTGATATAGATCACTTTAATACTGAAAAAGTCAGTAAAACAGGGATGTTTACCACCTATTAGGCGTTTAAACTTGGCTTTCCTACCAACATACGAGACAGTTTCCTGTTTGATGCGACCGACTGGCCCAATAAAAAGCTAAAAAAAGGGATATGCGATGAAACGAAAATAAATACAACACCCTATATATTACTAGACTTTTGAATTCCTAGTTCAGTTTTAATCTTTATTTGATGCAACAATTATGTTTCTAAACATATTTGCATTTTTCGAAAATATTTGGCAGATGGACGAGCGCATGTGAACGTTTATAACTTGTGAATGTGTTAAAATTAGAAAATGAAAACTTCGCGGAATTGTTCACTACACAGCGTAGTATTAGAAACCGGATTAATTTTTCAAAAACATTATACAGCGTGTCCGACAATTACGATTAAATTTTAAAAAAATGCTATATTCAGGACGCTTTTCTGTCATAACAGTTGGAAGCGGATATGCATTCTTTACTAATGTCTGATTTAACGCACCGGTACGAGGTGACAGACTATTAATGAAATGCACAGGAAATTCCGTATTTTTGTGAACGGGAGGACATATTACGGATTTTAACTAAAGGTTTTAATATTTTTACAGTAAATTTAATAGAATTGTGCTGACAAAATAGCAAATACGGAAATCAATTCTGTTAGGTCTCAAATACTGGAGTTTAATGAATATTTAGCCATTAAAACTATAAATTTACTTTTTAGAAGTTAGTTCGAATTTTCACGAATAGAGTTCTTTACTTTACCATTAATACTACTGTAAAAAGGGTACTGTAAAATTTGGCACAACGCATTGGTCGCAATTAGAAAAGCATCATGAAGAAGTAATGTGTATTAGTATAAAAAAATGCTTATAGTACTTATAAAAATGTAAACGAAAAACAAATCGACAAAAGAAAAGTAAATAATAAACAAAAATTCAATTTAGTAGAAAACTAATGCGATAATTTGCTTTGAGAGCTATTGTATCCAGAACTTTGAAAAAAAAACAAAAATATAAACATTTATAGTGCTCTATTATGATCTTATTCCAAATCAATAGACCATAGCAGACATACCTACATGGGTTGCTTCTTGCTTTGTATCAACTAGGTAGAGTAAACTTTACTTGGGGCCTGTGGAAATAAATGTAGAGAATTTGTTAATAAACAAAATCCAGCTTTTCATATCTGAAAAAAATTACTGCTCACATTGAAATTTGACTTCACACAGATGTTTAGTTGTAACCCGCTATCTCTATTTACTTTCAATACAACTTCAACGAAAAACGTCCAAAATATGTGTAGATACATCGTAAATAAACACTTGATTTGCACGAGCTGCAAATTTTTATGATATGAACATACATTCACCCGCATGCGAAAAAAAAACAGTTGCTATCTGATTCCGTGAAAGAGTAATATTCAGTGTTTGAGTTGCTTGCTTTGTGCAATGTGTTAGTGATAAGTAATCTTATAGTTTAGGTGCTGGGAAAATAAATGTTTGTACTATGAAAATATTCCTTTTGGATTCGATAACATCTAAATTCGAAAATGTTTGACGTTTTCTTTGAAAATCAATTAAAATCTCCTACGTCTAGTCTTTCCTACGAGATTTTAGTTATATAAATTCACAGAGGTTAACTTTAAAAGTTATTCATCCAACAAATTCACATTTCTGTAACGAGAACATTTCTCTTTAGAATTAGTAGGGCAAGTATAGTTCTATTAAAGAACAATACTTCGAAATCCTAGTCTTTGGAGGGCTTAGACAAGCTTGGAAAACCATATAGAATTATGCTAAAAAATAAATCAGAATACTTGATTTTTCTATCTTTCTCTAAGAACTTATTGAAAGACCCTCGTAATATTCAATATGAGGTACAACCACCTCTTTTTTGAATTCAGCTACTCCATTAGGCATTGAATTAATTAACGTAGATATTATTTCTTGGGATTTTCCGCCAACCTATATTGACTTGGTACCGTAGCGCGTCTCGGTTGGTAGCAGCAATGGGATTTCGCAGAAACCAGTGTCCGATGATGTCCCATAAGTGCTCTATTGGCAAGAGATCCGGCGATCTCTGCATTCCTCGTTGGCCCTTTGTCGAGGTCTTTCTCATCTTGCCCTATAGAAAATCGGAATTCATCACTAAGCTCTATTGAATATGGCACATTTATAATTGCTACTATGATGTACAAATGTAGAAATGCTGAAATACCGTCTTAACTCATTAAGATAACTACATTGCAATGCATTTCATTTCGTGGCTATTCGTTGATCACAGTTCCCTTTGGACTTTATTTTTTTTATTGTGGCGCATTAAATTTCTTTTATTTGCATCAAAAATACTGGACTGATATTTATACGCAGCCAAAGTTGGTTTAATCGGTTTATGTAGGTAGTATTCTTTTTGATTAGATACCAGAAATTGGACCTGTGTCGATTTTATTTTAAATTTGTGAGAATATCAGTTATCACCTTACATAAATATTTACACACCATGAGTCCCTAAAGAAATTTTTTACATCGTTGAAATGTATCATATGTGAATCTACAAGGGATGTTTCCAAAGTTCTGGGAATTGTGCTCTAATTAAATTACGTAGAACTTAGTAATAGACAAGTCTTGACATATTTTTGCAGCTATCGAGTGCAATATAGTTCAGTTGCGTTTTCATAGCACTGTGTTTGTAACTATGGAAGACGCGGTTAAATCTCAAAGAGCAATAATTTTCTTTTTGTGGAAAGAAGGCGTGAAAACTTATTAGAAGTTATTCAACGTCTGCAAGGAGTGTTTGATGAGTGTGCAGAACCTAAGAGTAGTGCATATCGGTGGATCGACTGTTTCAAAACTGGTAGAACATCATTAGAGGATGATCCACGCAGTGGTTACCAGAGTACGTGGGTGAACGAAAGAAGCATTACTGCAGTGGAGGACCTACTGAAATAGGATAGGCGAATAGACGAATTCGTCAAATTAGTGTACGTCCAGGAATATGTACAAGACAAGTTCATGACATCTTACGTGATTGTTTGGGCGTAAGCAAGGTTTCAGCCTGCTGGATGCCAAGACTGTTGGGGCCGGAACAGAAACTCAATAGGTTTGACACTTGTCGCCCACTTCGAGAGCTGTTATCCCGTTACGGTGATGAATTTTAGCAACGGATAATAACCACTGACGAAACGTGGGTTCCTTATTTCAATCCTGAGACCAAAAGTCAAGCAGAAGAAAGACATCTACGTAAGACGCGCGCAGTTACGTCTGTTGTAAAGGTAACGCTTACTGTATTCTGGGATTGCGGCGGGACTATTTTTGTGGATTGTTTACCGCAAGTTATTACAATTAACGCAGAGCATTATTCGAATTTATTATCTGGACCACTCTGGCAGGCACTTGTCAGAAAACGGCTTGGAGGGTTGGATAAGCGTCTGTTACTGCAACAGGATAATGCAAGACCCCATGCCGCAAGAAAGGCAAAGGATGTTTTGAACGATTTGCGATGGAAATTGCTTCCGGATCCACCTTACTCGCCAGATCTCGCAACCAGTGATTTTCATCTGTTGCCAGTTCTGAAAAAACCTTTACGAGGTGTTCGATTTGAGTGTTTAACTGGCATAAAACGTGTCATAAATAGGTGGACTGCGGAGACATTGAAAAAGTTGTTTGAGGACGGCTTAAAAAAAATAGTTTATCATTAAGGTAAATGTATTCAGCTAAATGGAGATTATGTAGAAAAACTACATTGTAATATTGATGAAAATTGACAAAATAAAAAAATTTTGCTAAATTCCCTCATATGTCGCATATTTTTCCAATTTTTAGGCTTGTAGGTAATTTCGTTTGCTGTGGGAACGCTTTATATATTTCTTTACGTTTGCTACCTTAGAAAACTTTCGCTGTCCATACTTCTAATAATTTAACAAATTTAATTAAGCAAATTGCAACATACATTAACGTTTTAACGTGGCATGCAAATAAAATATAGACACACACAATGTACAGTGTTCAACATAATTCGCTTAATTCGGCAATATCACGAAGATATTCGTTGCCATTAGATCTCTAGAAGCACTTCTGAAACGCGATCCTTTATTCAACGTTGAGGCAACACCTTTGTATATTATTTCACTATTTTTTCGCTAATTATAGAACAGCGAGTACGCGAGTATATCGCGAAAATTTGTTCTTAAACCTTAGAAATGATAATTTTTCTGCTACAGTAAAGGCCACCATTACTACCAAGACATAATTCAAATTATGTTTCAAATAATTCATTATTGACACCTCGTCCGTAGAATATTAGTGTTTGTGCAACGATTCAAGAAAATATCACTTTTTTTCCGCCTAACGAAAACAGATACCATCCTATTAATTTCCAAACCCAGCTACGTAACCAAACGCCAAAATCCTAATTTCTTCAGACAATAAATAGAGAAGGTGTTAGACGCTAACGACAACAATAATAAGTAATGATTCCGTGTGAATATGCCCGTACATACATAACCTAATAGGTATCGCTTTATTTGAACCGGTCGCTATTAGGAGCTAATCCATCATCTTAAGAGGGGTCCCATTTGAATAATTAAAATTGTACATAAATAGTAATAGATCCTAACGCGTATCGCGTAAAAATATTACAGCGGCGAAGAGTCTCTGTTACAACTCATAAATCTTTTTTCTCTGCATTTTGCTTTGCAGGTGCCGTACGTTGAAGCGTACTCACCGACAGTTACGTGGTTAATGGGTTTCGTGTGTACGTATTATGTAAAGTTATTAAGACAATAATTGCCACACCGATCCTCGTACAAGCCAAATTTTCGGGTAATTAACGTGAAGGTGAAGATTCTGAACAGACATTGTTTTGAGAACTGAAGCCTTGTTGTGGTCTCCAGGAGAGACACCTATATGAGAAATGAATGAGAGGGAAGTTAAGGGAGAAGTCCTTATAATGATAAAGTGCACTTAAGACAAAGTTAAGCGAAGACATTCATATGAATTTCTCTCCAAGATATTGTTGCTACTTCGGAACATATTAGCGCCATTGCTTGCTACAATGACATTCTTAGGTCGTAAAGATGATAAAGTTTCTTTTGTCAATGCAACGAATTCCATATGTATGAGATCCTTGCTGACCGGCGATATTACACAAAAAAATCATTGGCTTCAAAATAAGTTAGAACAAATTCTAAAAATTAACGAGTTTCTATTTGAAAACCTTCCAAAGAAACGTCGCGATGTCGCCTAGGAATGAATGAATCAGAAAATTGGATGGTAAGTGATTTCCTCTGCGCTGCATAGTTCTAATTCTTCTTATATTTCTCCCACACACACTCATAAAATACATCAGCGTGTATACGCCGAGAAGAAAGGATGATATTTAAATTGATGTCCATCTGATGGATATGACGTGGGTACTTTAGGAGCCGCATTGCCGAACAAAGACTTAATTAATGAGAGTCATTACGTTTAATGGCGATACAAGAAAGTTTCAAACCGTTTCGCAGGACCGATTAGGCCAGCGAAGGTCGTCTCGGACATATTTCGCTCGTCCAGGACGTGTCTTTCTTGCGGTTTTTAGCGTAGGTTACGCAATTAGTCACGCCGGTAAAAAAAAAGGCAATCTGTGTAGAAGAAAATGGAGGTTTGTGGTAGACTGTAAGTGGTAATAATCGTAAAGTTAACTAAAAAAATTAGGGATATTTCTTGAGAAAAATTAGTCACACATGTTCAAATCTAAATTAATTTGATATGGCAAGCATAAGCACTAAGCAAGTATGATTATTTAGATAAATTGCGCTGCATAAAGATATCTTTCAGGCGAATCCAAGGTTATTATTATAGCTTCGTTCGTATACTGTGAAGAAATTGATTGTCATTTAATACCTGGAATACATATTTAGGGTTTATATTGACATTGCGGTCAGCAATTATCATTTTAATAGCTAGTCTACGTGTAGTTGTCGATTAGCTATTATTAATTCTTAATAGATAGCCTTATATAGGATGTCTCACAAGAACTAATCCGAAGTTTTTCAAGCTCTGTACTATTCTTTTAGCCGTCCTCGGTGATGGTTTTTCCAACAATATCCAAACAATCCAACAATAGTTTTTGTTAAGGTAACTGTATACATAAACTTAGATTACATAAATAAGGGTGCTGTAATTTTTAGTGTAAATTATCCTTATTCTAAAAAGGCTGCTGCCCTAAATTTTTCTCCACGTATCTGTAAATTTACCGAGTCTTATTGAAATCAACGGTTCTCTTGCAAGAAAAGCTAATACATGGAAATTAACCTGTCCCAGCAAGTAGAACCAGAAGCCAGAAACGCGTCATCAGAAGAAATTCGCGACGATAGTATTAACCGCCGTTTTCAGGTAAGCATGCGTCTGGAAGTCGTCGTTTCACTTGAAAAACCCGACGATTAATCACCACTTCGTAATTAGCGTGTCAGTCGTGCAGCTCTCGCGGCTCTGTTATTGATAAGTCGGACAGGTGAGCCGATTCCGGGCCAGGATTTGAGGCAATGAAGCGGAGAAACCAATTTGTCACAAGCGTTTTAGTCTCTTTTGTGTGGCGTCGTATCCATCGCTTCGAATCGCTTGCCTGGTAGTATAATCGAATGCAGGAGCACCCATAGTAGGTAAGATTCTATACGTTACCGCCATCGAAAGACGTTCCCTTGCAACACGAATAAATGGGGTGTACTTAGATCTCACTAAATTAGTTTCTTACAACTAGGAGGAAATGTTTGATTTCATTCCGACGTCGACGTTAGAGTCGGCTGATGAAGTTTGGAAGTAGTTCTGGTAGCGAAGGAAATGTAATTTTGATTAGGTACGAGTAAAATGATTTGCTGGGATTAATACAACTGCGGGAAATACGTTAATGGAACATAATAATAATCTACTGTAGCTATTTGCTGTATTAAACTTTAATTAGGCAAACCACGTGATGTAAATAGAAGTACTTAGTTGTAATACCTACTTCAGTTTATTCTCATCCTAATCTCTTGGATCTTGAAACATTCTACAATTTGCACAAGAATAGTGTAGCGGCAATCTGCGAGTTATCGTTTGTACCGTATGTTCTAGCTTTTCTGGTCTAATTTTTAATACTGCTGCTGATTTCATCGGCGTCTTAAGGAGCCTTTGTATAAACGTTTTCTTTGATGAAACTCAAAAAAAAATGTGGAAGCAGTGAAATCAGACGATATATGTTTGATTGCGCGACTGTTTGGAAACTATTGACCTAATTACTCTCTGAGAAAGAGGAAACGAAGGAGAAACGAAGAAAAATCTGATAGTAATGCTTTTGGTTGAAGTTACACTGAAACACAAATTTTTTGTTTTACAACGTTGCCAAACTGTTTTCCGTGAAAGTATCCTAATGCGGAATGTAAAAAAAAACTTTGTAAATTGTAGTTATCTCTAGCAACAGATATTGGAATTAAAGTGTATTGCTGGACTAAAGGTTTCGGGAACTTTATGAAGACGTAGAGGCATGGTACAATATTCTAATGTTGAGGTTTTTCGACCAACAACCGAACGAAGAATATCACCGCGTACAGCTTTTGAGGCATTTTATACAAAGCTTGTAGACGGGAATTCCTGCAAAATTTGATAGTTTTGTCTAAATACAATAAAGTTACATTGGTGTAGGTGGTACAAAGGCATGCTGAACAATGACAATTTGTAACGATGTAATGAAGACGAAGAAACAGATCTTCACAATATCTTCGAAATGACAATTGTAGGAGAATTAAGCAGATCCAATAAAATTGAAACCAACAGCAGAATTAATACAATAGGGGTGTAATGTAAGGAATGGGAAAGATTACGGTTACTCAATAAACAACTTCTATCTACTGCGGATTATTTAGCTTTAATAAAATCAACTTATAACATACAAAACAACAAAATCACATCTCCGAAATATAATTTGTAACCATCTCTCTTCATTAACAGGTTCAATGTAAAACATGAAAGATCCGCTGGCGACCAACCCTTCCGTCTGTCTAACCATATCGCGTCGAGCTGATTCGTTATGAAGGTTGTTATAGCGGCGCTAGAGGTAAAATATACAAGTACGTATAACAATGAGACCAGGTTTTCGCATGCACGAACCCGTTTTAGTCAGGATACAAAACGTGCCCATAACGGGCAAAGTCTGTTAGGGAAGTCAATAAAATAATGGCTGTCTTCGCGAATTTATCACGACACAATGTCGGGCTGCGCTCAGGGCCTTCGATAATTGGTCTAATATATCGTCTGCGTCGTCCCCCGTGCCGGTGTTGCTGCCCGCGGGATCGCCGGAAGATCGGAAACCCTTTTTGAAATTGAGAAAACACGAACGACTGTATTATACAGAGTGTATTCGAAATGCGGAACGGGAATACAATTATACACTAGTCATATGTATTAGTGTGATTGTGCTTAGGTAGGCAAAATCAATCCAGTAATCCAATCTAAGAATAATTAAAAATCCCTTTTATCAATGTGTTTTTATATTAAATCAAGACATTTTCTTTTTGTTTTTTCAACTTAGTAACACCTGCATTGTTGTTTTTCTATTAACAACATATCAATAAGAAGAAAAAAATCATGCTAGTTTGCCATTTAACCGACTTCGTAGCCAATTTGGATCGCACTGTATTTACTCTTTTGGTAATACATATTGCATCTGATTAGCTTTGCTTAATCTAATTGATGTATCCATAATATTCTTAAGAACACTTTCCCCTTTTCATTGCTTTTAAATACAGCTTCCAAGCCACGTCCTTTAGATAGTTTCGCTACGCAAGCAATTTGTTTGTTCTTTCGATAATCCGCCAGCTTTTCCACCCTAAAATAAAGCCGGTACCTAATCTATATCCAACCGGAAAACCAATGAACCGACACCTTATCATCCAGTTAGCATTCCACAGCGCACATACTCACAGCGGGTTCAATTATACCGCCTCTGCGCGGTGCTAATTAGACTTTTACAATCCTGAGAATTTATTCCGAAACAGGGCGGCGTTAAAAGTGCGTGACCTACATGTTAATGCGGCGAACTGTGTGGCTGTTCGCTTTCCCGTGCTGTAGCGAAGGAGGTGGTTCTCGTAGGGCCATTGATTTCCCTCGTAGAATCCGCTGAGTGCTTAAAGGGTTCTCCTTTAATTTGTCGAATAAATTCCATTAATTTAGCACTACTCAACGTGAATGTAACGGTTTGCGATGCGAGAGAACGAGAACGGGATCGTAAAACGTATAGGTAAGGCGCCGCTTCTCGCGCTTAATGGGGCCTGGAATTGTCTCCGCTTCTTTTTCTAGATTGAATTTTACCTTCGATTTGAATCCTGTACCTTTAATTTAGATAAAATCGTTATTTATTCTGTAACCAAACGCTTTTCCTTTGCTGAACGTGCTCCAATTGTTATGTAGGCGGTGTGCAAATGATGGCAGGTGATAGGCGACGAATGGAAGATAACAGGAAAAAGAATAGAAGATGAATGCCAGCTACCTTTAATGTCATTATTCTAACTTGAATAAATATTAATATGTAATGGAGCTTTTTAACTATTTCTTTGTGAGGTGTTGAGACATCATGCTTGTTCCATTCTTCATGTTTCCTTGCAATTTTTTGGCCTGCGTCTTCCATACACTGGGTTCTCATTCTCCATCGAAGTCAACTGACCTGGCCAATTTAGCAGTCCTTCTACAATTTTCCGGGTTTTTAAGTGCATTTCAAGGCTTTTCTTGATCTAAATTCAATCTGATTTTCTCGGGAAGTTGTTTCTAAATTTGTCCTCGACTTACCTTGTAATATTCTTTTCCTCTACAGTTACTGTATTCTGTGATATTCTTTTTCTTATGAATACGGTTTAAATGCTCATATTTACGAGTTTCGATGTCAATCTCATCTTTAGAATCGATCACCGTTTAATTATCCATGATTATCGTTACCTCTCGACTTCCACACCCGTTCCAAATTTAACAAATATCAAGACGCGCGTGTAGAACTATGTACATCTCCGCTTCCATTGATGTCAACGCAGCCATCGTATTATTAGTTCGAAACAATTCCCAGCATCCTCGAAGCGTATTGAAATCTGTCACTATGTCATCGGCCTGTGTGTCTATAGCAAAGTCCTCTATATCCTTCGCCAACGTGCCTCGTGTTCCCAGGAAATTACGTATTAAGTCCAATCATCTTCGGGACACAATCGGTACGCCGCGTGAAAACGCCCGTCACAACGTTGTTAATTTCTACGACGTGGAACACGGAAACAAGGAGGAACATCGTCCGTGGAAGGGGTACTCGAGGAAGTGCTTAGCGTATGTAGCAATGCGAAGACGACGAACCAGGAATGATGAATTTTTAATGAACGAGAGTAGAATATTAGTTTGTTGAAGTAAAATTAATTTCTGCGACACCTCTTGAAGACGAAGAAAGACGTGACGTGGAGAAGTGGCTTTGCATATATAAAGAAGCAAGTTGTAAGGCGAACTGATTCAACATCAGATATGACGATTGCTACTGTGACATGTTTCACTTTTCTATCTTAAGATTTTAATTAATATTTATTTCTTTTCGCAAAATGTATTTATTTTAAATGTAGATTACTTCTTAGTTTACCCTTGCGCGTTGAATGCATGTTTTTTTTTTAATATTTATTTATATAAGAAATGGACAAGTGCGTGACTTAGAGAAAAGTATTTATTTATTTTCCTGTATGATATTTTGTGCACGTTGTGATTGAAGATTACATTGTGCAACTATCTAGGAAAAAGCGCGAGATGAAAATGACGTCACCCCAAGAGTTGTAATATAGAAAAAGTCTAAGTATAGGCGGTTGGGTGTATCAAACTCCAAATTGCCCAGAAACTAGAGGAAAGGGTAAAAAAAGATAATCCCTTTTATCTCGCAAAGGAAAATTTACATTGGCGCTCCGTCGTGGCCAGAACAGCACCGATGAAGAGAATATAAGAATTGTGGTGCTATAGCAGCATTGTGACAACGTACAAAACTACGCTAGTTGAAGGGCGTTAACCACAGCCTAAACAGTGGTTTCAGTGAAGGATATAAGTATTCAAAGTAAAGCCGCCAGAAGAACTGCGAGCAAGGGCCTTCACCGCCACCAGAAGAACGAGAAAACCCTATTCAGTTCCTGCCAAAGGAGGGCACCCACCATCGCGCTAAGTTATACATTATCTCTTGTTTATTTTTTATATTACCTATTACTCTGAATCAGTTAAATCACATATTCTTTTTTTGTAAATTTTAATAAAATCAGTGTTCATTTTATTCTATTATCGGGGGTCCCGCTTTCAAGAATAAACCATATTTTTGTATTTTTTTAATTCGTTGTCGTTACCTGTAACAATCTTTTAAGCTCACTATTTTTGGAATAAAGCTTTTTCTCTGAAATCAATTATTTTATTTTTTTGGTGCACGACTACTCAACTACTCGAGAACCACACACCGTAAGAAGCTGAGAAGCTAAACTAATTAAAAGAGTCTCATTGAATATTTAAATATGGGGAATTAGTCATTTTATTATAATTTCATTCAGTTTGCAAATCAGCGCCGTTGTAATTCAGCAACAAATGTAGGGCCAACATGTACCCTATTCCTTAATCCCAATATCATATGAACTGATAGCACCGAGCATTACAACACTAGACCAAACGCTTTTCATATTAAATTTTTATGTAATTTAAGACCTTCGGAGATTATTCCAACCTAAACCTGCAATTTACATCCAATTTACTTCGGGTACACACGTACTTTCATGGGCATATATTTTCAACTTGTTTAACAATGGCTACGATTTAACGTTACAAGAACCGTAATCACTTATCAACACCGACCCCACGATATACCATACAATGCTATAATCGTCCAAAGCATGCAAGCGCATTTTTGCATGAATCGCTAGCTAGGCGAAACTAATACGCTCGTATAAAACCACTCATTAGCATGGTAAATATTATTTTAACTCGATAAATATTGCTTCTTGTAGAAAGATTACAACAACCGTTCGTGAAATAAGTTATTTTAGCCTCGTAAAAGAGAAGTTGTCGTTTAAAATTATTCTAAATGAAAAAAGGGAAAACTTATTTGCGCGAGATTGGCAAGTTAAACGCAATATAGGTCTTTAGCTAGATACTATGCAGATGGCGGTATGATGCAGCAGACGATAACTAATGATTACCAGGATTATTAATAACGGACGAGGTACCGTATTGTAGCCGAGTGAATGTAAATTGACTTTGAGTTGTGAACAAACTAGTTACAAAGTACAGGTTTCCGCGGTGTGCAATATTATTATGCGGAAAGTTGTACATTGATAAGAAGAAACATCAGAACAGTCGCGTAGATAAGCGCTGGCGTTATCCATTTTACCATCTAAAGATTTCATTGTATGCTTCAGAGAGAAAAGCTTTGTTTTCAATCTCCATTAAAAGCTCAGCGGTTATCTTTGTACTACATTGTCCCTGATAATCCTATTCTATTAATAAAATATTAAGCTCATGCTTGTTGACTAACAGTATCAAGATTGCCAGGGTGATCTTCTAACTTTAACGCATTTCCTCGTATCTCCAACTATTAGAAGGAATATTATAATTTATGAATCAAAAGCTTTATTTAAGACTTCGTTGACGTTAAAGCAACAAGAAAACTATTATGTTAATTGATAAATTTATTACAACAATGAACTACGTTTATCAAATTGACACTTATTTATCAATATAATAAACACCCGTTTATTAACTGATTTTGTTAGAAACTAAACAAACTTTAGGAATTTTTCATTAAACATTAATAATTGTATTCTAGATCTATCAATGTGTTAATCGATACAATAGACAGTCATTTATTCAAATGATAAACTCGATCGTTGGACTTTCATAAAAAAATTGTTACATTAATGCACTTTTTTATTGTATTTATGTACCGTAAATGCTTCAAAATTTCGTTAAATTATATCATTCTTATAAAAAGGTAACCATACTGAATTTACAATAACACTATTTTTTTTTAATTACAAAAATCTACTGTACATTATTTCTTCAAAGATGTTTGCGAATGATAACAACAGCGAATCGGGGCGATAATTACTTATAACGCCGGAGCTGCCCCTGCTATGTTCAATGTACTATTGCTTCCTTAAGGACATTCGGTGTTAAACATAGTCTTAATAGTATCAGCTCATAGAGGTGAGATCTTACGATACACTAATTTAATAACCTTTGGAATATTTCTATATTTACCTCTAAATCCCCATAAAGAGTTACATAGGCAAGTCCGTTATAGACTAAATCTAGTACATCACTTACAACATTAAAAAACATTTCAACATTTACCAATGGTCGACAATACAAGTACCGAACAAGAAAATGGCTACTTGCATATTTAATATTAAGACAACAGGATTCAATATTTCTTTCAACAGGAATGATTTTCTATTGAATTTCTTTGTTAACTCGACTATCTTTTCCTGAAACTACCAAGCCACCACCTTTTATATCAGAACGACAATATTCGTTAGCTAGATTATAGTTTAAAATCGTCAATTTCATATTCTTTTAGCCAATGTTGGATAAAAAGAGCACTTTGCTTCTCGTACATTTTAAACTCAACCTTAATATTCTAGAAGTCACCTAATACTGACAAATTTATTGCGAAGTGACAGATATCCACCCCAACACTTAGAATCGCAGTTTATCTTTATTGGTTTGTGTTAAATTTAATTTAAAACAAATCATCGTATCAGTAGAGCTCAATGCTGCGTGAGTTACATTAACGTGAACATCGTTGCTAGTTAAAAATTTGGCAGATCCGTCAGCTCGATTACTATTAACGTACGGTTCTGTCAATCTCTAAAGATTTGTTTGATGGAATAAACGTTATTGAAACTAAATTGCTCACTCTTGTACCCTTTATTGCAACGATAATCCAGATTACGTTAAGTAAATCCTCCATTAATTTAATTAAACGTATCGAGATAATTGTGAACTGAATACAAAAGAGTTCTATTCCCCGTCGTACGCAGCAAACCATATATTTTACCTATCCAGGCATCCATGATATTATATTAATTTAGTTATATCTCGAGTTATTGATACTTTATGCTCCGAGATAAGCGCTGGGTCCTTTCCTCCTATTGCGTTTTTATTAAGCGACCGCCGAAATAGGTCGATTTCGCAGGACGAACGCTCCTGCCACCACCGACACTTCCCCAATGACTGGCGTATCCGGTCCAACTAGATATCCCAACCCTTATAGTGTACGTGCCTTGATTTCGGAATTAGGCCCGGCGCTAATTTACAGTATATCAAGGCAACCCTTCGCGGGCATTAGCCCGGCCAGAACTCGATATTATCCGAATATACGCGCGGATGTAATATTCGGACGTGGAAGGGAGAGAAGCTGCTAAAGATTCTGCAGATGTTAGAGATAAACTAGCGAGCTCTATGGGGAGGTTTGGCGAATCTAATTTGGAGGATGGGTGCTACGCGCGAACATGCTTTTTTTGGCTATTTTATTTGAAGAAACCCAAAACATATAGATGATGAATCAGTGAGGAAGAAATTTGACTTTGACTTCACATTTAAGACTCTTAGCACTGTAAGTCCAGCATTTTGCTCATTAGGAGAACAAACCTGGGCTTAATACTCACATACAGCGCGTAATTTTTGTTAATGAATAAGCTTCAGAGATTGGAATTTTCGACAATTGGAAAGCTGGGCATTCTAGAAAGAATTCTAAAATTTTAAGGTCAAAATTTAAAACAACCAATAATAGGGAACTGGTGGCTGCATTTTTCAAGTGATTTCACCATTTGGCAGAAGCTGATGAAGGTAAAGAACTGAGTGTATATTGCTGGAATGTCAAACGGGAGCTGGTGGAAGATGCCTAATTCCTAAAATAAGTTAATGCATTGGCAGACGCTGCTACCTTTAAGAATATTTTTTCTAGTTATTACGGTACTTTTGTTATTTTTTTTCTTGACGTTGGTTTTAATTATTTGAATATTGCCGGTTCTTCTGTATTTTTCTTTCTGCGACCTTTCATTGCACGTGGTGTCAACTTTCTCAACAAAGTGGTTTTTACAATTAAGTGGATACATAATTTATTTAATTGAATTCTTTTTTGTTTTTTTCTGTTTTCTTGTTCTTCTTTCTCACTTTTAGGATATAAATCCACAGTACAAAGTGTCCAAGACGAACAACAACTCGGTTCGAGGGGTAAGTTTCATGTACACTCACATACTTCTGCACTCCATGTGGACACATGTATCAAATTACACATTCTACCTCGTTTTCTCAATATGTTGCGTCAAAAAGAAGACCATATAGGCATTTTGTGTTTCTGTCTTTTGGGGCCTTAATGTAATTCGCGAATTATTTAAATTATGTTAGACGCAGGTAGCAGGCTCTTATATTAAGCTATGTATATTACACTTGAGGGATTAATATTCTCCCTATGGTTAACAGAATTCTTGTATTAAACATTTCTTTTATCATTCATTAAAAGAGAGACCAATGTTATGACGGTGTTGCGCTAAAGCAGCTGCATTAATGTTTCTGATTTTAATGCTGTACTTGTGAGTGTAAATTCTTTTGTGCAGGTATTCGTCCATATGTATCTTCGCACTTATATAACGTGTGTTTTGTTTGGATAAAGAATCAAGTATTAGTTTTATATGGTTTGTGTGCCACAATGAAATTAACCAGTCTCCGGACTTTTGGAATCGCTTCTGATAGCTCGGGCTTATATTTTACCGTAATGTAGTTTTTTGGTGTTCCTGGAGTTAACCTTCTTTTTGTGTGTTTGTTAATAAATGCTGTTGGGTAGCTGTTTTTTCTTAGCTTTTCATTGGTTTTTGTTAAATTTTTATGCGGTTTATTTGTTTTCAGAGAAGGCATAACACCAATCAATTAAACTATTTACGATACTAATTTTATATTTCACTGATGCAATAGAATCAAAGTTTAAACATTTTTCTGAGTATGAAGCTTTGAAGAACTAATCTGTATGGATGGTTTGACCTTTCCTAGTTAACAAGATATTATTGTTTTGGTTTCGATTCTCTTTGGTGAACTTCGATCTGGGGTGGAACCAGTTAAAAGCATCTAAGATATCTTTTTGTTTATCTTCCGGTATTGCTAAAATACAGTTATCACCATATCTTAAAAAAAAAGAAATTTGGATTTCTATGCTCTTCGCAACTACAGCTGAAATGAATAAACTCATAGGCGTTCCAAATGTTTGTTTAAATGTTTCTTTATTGAAATTAAAGTAAGTTGTATCAAGGCATAATTTCAGTGCTTTTTTGAATGGATCGTTTAGCTCATTCCACCTTTCTTTCACGCATTTTATAGCTCAATCCGTTGGGACATGGGCTTAGTTTCCCTAAAAGTCACTGATTATTTCAATTTTTAAAATGTAACGTGAAAAACAAAATTTTGAAGAATTCCCGAAAAAGAAGGCATTAAAAAAAGGTATGGGAAAATACCGCTTATCAGAGTAAACCGCTTAACATTCTCTCTTCCTGCAAACGCCAGCGCATATAGAAAACAGGCTACAAGCTTATTGCATTCAAATTTGCATTTTTCAAAAGTTTTACCATCGATTGATACAAACGACTGTCAAATAACAACTAAGCGTCCAATATGGCTGAAGTTTTCGAAAGTATCTTTAAGCGCGTGGGCAAATAGCTCATTATATTTTTGACGAGTAACGCCATCTTCATGTTGACCCTTAACATTTTTCAGACTGCCCTCGCAATACAAAACATAGTCGGTATTTCAGACAGACAATCCTGACGCGGCAATAATAACGACCACCCCCGCTCGCCATTTGCTACAATTAATGGAGGAAAATAAACGCATTTTATCCGGTTGATTTATCGCGACAGCCGTGCATTTTTAGAATTAAAAAGTCATATATTTTTCCCGTCTGTTTTATGTAATACAAATGCTCCATTATTTATAATGTAATTTGTTTAAATTTATGTGGCCCATTAAAACGTGTCGCAATCGATATACCCGCCGTACCTGAAGAAATAACTCCTGTCGCCTCCCTTATCACTTATCAACGACATAAATACTAATGCTATCGTGTCGCGTGCACCAAACGCAATGAAAGGACACATATTTAATTAATATATTGTATTTATGCTTGCCTGACTCAAAACAAAACAAACTGCAAGGTGGGCATGCTATGAACGAGATAATGGTCAAAGGAGATAGCGTACAAGGTCTATTGTTAATGGTTTATTAAATACTCTCCAAACGTTACATGAACGAAATACACTACAAACCAGTGAAATAATAAAAACAATTTATATTGCATCCAAACCTTACGATAGACTATGCATACTCCACTTAGAGGGCGGTCAAGATTTGAGATTCTACATTAATAATAACATCTTCTTTCAAACAAGCCTACAAATATTCTTAGTCTTTGGCAACTAGGTCATCAACAAAGAAAAGTATTATCGACAAGTAAACAAATTAAAAAGAGAAGACATTTTAGGCTTACGCGAAGGCGGCTACTCGTCCCACTAAACTGCAGAGTCAGTGGTTCGAAGAGGAGCATATTCTATACCCGAGTGTAACGCTGCTAACAGCGATGATAATAAAAAATTAAATATAATTACAGGTCCTAACTTCTTAATTAATGTGGTGTTAAATTATGTATATTCTATAGAAGCATGCCCCTTTTTAAATCTTAAATAATAATTAAAATAAATTAATAGTAACCGTTATTCTCTGCGTCGCAACAGACAATATTGTCGATGATCTTTTGATGACATCCTCCGGGTAATAAAGAAATTAATTAAATGTTATTACATTAAGTCTTTTACACATTAATTGCAAAAGCTTAATGGTCACCTTAAGATAAAGCAAATTTGTTAAACTTAATAATAATTGTTCTTCGATAACATATACTTTTGCAATCTATTTTTATATACTTTCACGACTTTGTTCTTTCTTTTGAAAGATTATAAGGTCCATTCTGAATTAAACTTAAGCTTTCAATAATATAACGCACGGAGACCCCAAGGCTCAATTCTCGCCCCATCAAATTTTCTAATTTATATAAATCTCTTTAAAACTAAAGTCGGCGAGATTCGACACACCTCTTTTTATGTAAGCAAATGTCTCTGTGGAAACTAACAAAGATACTTCCAATTGATAAAGTGCAACAAGCTGGCATATCGTCTACATGCTTATGAAGCTCTTACATATGTTCTCCGTCACCTATTTTAAATAAACTGTTAATAAAGTGATGAAATGTTTATTTTCTTTGACATCTAATGTTGACCGATGTTAAGGCGATATTTGATTTTACTCACGAATTAATTTAATAGATGATCAAAGTTGTTTAATCCTGGATAGTGACGTCACAAAATTAAGTTAAGCAGAGAGTGCTAATCCGTGATTAAATGCTTAATGCCTTCTGTAAACCAGGGAGCGTATTTTAAATTTGCTAATCAGATTGCGACAATTCTTTTCTTTTATCACGTCAACAATGAAAAATTTGCGTGACATAACTGCACTGCATACAGTGCCTCTGTTATAAAAACATCTATGATAGTAACAAACGCTTTAAAATACAGGCACAAACTCACACATTCGCACGCTTACACAAATACGTCAGAGCCCCAGTATGAATAATGTATGGGATCCGATTTTTCTCTTCGAATAACAATGAACGCTTTTGTACACCTTATTTTCACCTTGGCGGCTCGGAAAGGGTGAAACGTATTGTTTTAGAATGATCGAGCGTATAAAATATTAGAGTTATAATTTTTCGCGAAAAATCCCACTCCATTGTTTCCAAACGTGTACGTGTGACCCGGTCTCCGACCGACTTGACAGCGGCGAATACAATACTTGGTTATGTGTGTAGGGCATAGATAATATGGATATGGGCGTTTATGCGTTGCCTTGTTCCCGTTAAACGTTCACAAAGCGTATAGCTCGACTGCTGGTCGTATTGCGGGTTTGTTCTGGTTTATTTGGCCGGGCGACCTGCGGCTTTTGTGCGTACATAATCTACGCCCTTAGTGGTGTAAAATGACTCACTAAGTAATGAGCTGCTATAAGTTGTATTTTATCAGGATTACGAATTGTAAACGTTGAGGAGAAGAACAATAGAAATAGAGTTATGAGATTAGTTATGCTAAATTTGCAGCTTAGTAATTCATTATAATTGCGTTAAATAAAGTTGAAAATTAAGTAGGTACTACGCATTTTGGTCACTTAAAAGAATCCAATGACCTTTTGCCAGCGTGTCACTAATTTTTGTGTGCAGGTATTGTAGAACTCATTGAATCAAAAAATTGACGGACACGTTATTCGAGTTTGGAGCTGCCTATGCCTCCTACAAATGCATAAGAAAAAAAAGATTACTACGGATAACAACAATAAACTATATAATATATAAAAATAAAAATAAAATCAGAATGTAATTGAATATAAATAGAAACAAAGGAAAACAAATTTCAAATGAACAAAAAAATTCTTCTGTTTTGAAGGTGTTGATAAAAAGCGAATGAGACGTCGCCAAATGTGAATCCTAATCAGCTATAAAGGTCAACCTAAGAATTGAATACGTATGTCTCGTACAGTTGTCAAAAGCCAAAGAAAAGGTGATAATCACTTGGCTAAATGTCAGGAGAATAGGAAACGTGTGGTTCTCTACCAAGTTCAAACACTTTTCCCCAAGTATAAGGTATGAGGTTTAGTGCTGTCCAGAAAGAATAGCGATTTCTTTAGATTGATCAAAGAAAGCTGTTTCTGAAGTTCACAATACAAATAAGTAGTGATGAATCGACCCATTCCATTCCAGCTGCTGTCCACCAAAATAAAATCTTTTGTGAGTCCAGAGAAATCTTGTAAGTGTGTGGTATTGGATCAGTTGGCGATAATCAACGATACGAACGCTTAGAATTTGAGTACAATATCCAATTTTCGCCGCAAGTTAACAACCAATCAAAAAAAGGTTCGTTATAGCTGCGTGAAATGTTTGCCGAACAAATGGTAAGAAGCTTAACTTTCGTATCTTTCGTAGCTGATGAAGATGCACACGAATGGTTTCATCGTTCACATTTAACCTTTCTGTAATCTCTAAGCAGGTTGTACTGGAATTTGCCTGCACAACCTATTGAATATCCCCGTTGTTAATGATCTTCGGCTTTGCAGAGTGTGCTGGCTCTGCGAAATCACCTGAAGAAAATTTCTTGAACCACTTTTGCGCTATTCGATCGCTATCCATCCCCGAATACGGTACATATTTTTTGGACCACCGCCACAGCTTTGGTGCTGAGTTTGCATAAAGTAAACAAAGCAGTCAAAGACCCCAATCCAAATGTATATAAAGATATTGCGCCATCTTGTGCGATACATTTCTAAGCTTTGTGAACGCGATTTATTTGATAGATTATAATTAGTTTGTAGCGTTAAGTGCATTGTCAAACGGTTTAT
This sequence comes from Marronus borbonicus, assembly GCA_902655005.2. Lineage (NCBI taxonomy): Eukaryota > Metazoa > Arthropoda > Insecta > Coleoptera > Scarabaeidae > Marronus > Marronus borbonicus. Next base: position 5,977,156 of record LR737387.1, read on the forward strand.
ACGTCTGAAGGCGTTGAAATCTGTATCCTAAATATCGAAAAGTTGTCTACCTACTGGAAAATAAAGTCCGAAGCAATATATCTTAGTTAATAACAAACTTACATTGAAACTATTTTTTTTATGTTGGCTTCATATAAAACTAGATATTAAATCTCTACTAAACCACCTTAACGGCCCAGTTAATAGTATCTCTATTTCGTTCATTATTCCGAAGTTTTATATGCATATACCATAACATCTCTATCATATTTAAATGAAATTGAGACAATCCACAGAGATTATTAAACTCCACCTCAATGTAATCTTCGAACCACCCGAAGAAGTTAATATTTAAAGCGTTTCTAGCCATCCAACAGACGCCGGAATTGCACATATCTCGCTTCCCAACATCGCCACTGTTTTTCCCAACAATTTCTATTACCGAAATAATATTCATCGTGATGTCCTTCTTCCAGTCCTAATATTGCAGGTTTTGTTCGCTGGAGAATTCTACTTACGCGACATGAAATATTTCGTAATATAAATTTTAATATTTTGCGCTGCGTGAAAAGGTCAAGTAGTACCTACTGGACCGTGTAGTACGGAAAACCTCCGACAGTAGGATCTCAAATATTCCGCCGGAAGGATCTGAAGGCACCGGGATATTATCATTTTTTTACATCATTTTTATTAGGGCAACAAAATATTTTGTTAGATTAAATAAACGAATTGTCTTTCTTATTATATAATAATTTTTTGTGTACCATAATTGAGAATAGGCCCGCTTTCCACTGACTAAATAAATCCAAACAATTTAATGTTGGTCATTATTGCTGTTAACGCATCGCCTCATTTTTCATAATCCAACACTTTGATGTCATTTTATCCTAGAAGTCAGTATAATAAGGTTACACCAGTTTTTCCCAGATAATAAATACACGCTTGCCTATCGCTTCGACGGAAATGAGTCAAATATTTATACTAATTGAGAGTCATACGTATATAGAAAACCCAGGTGGCAGTCCGCAGTTATAAAACCAGCCGATGTACCCAAGACATCTACCGACAGTACCCGTACAAACATTGTCTCTCCTGATGTAGCCATACATCAGACCGAAACAAAGTGGATATATAAATAGTTAGCGCAAGGGCGTTCCTCGTCGATAATCTAGAAAAATTCTGCGATAATTTGCATTGTGTGCATGTAAATGCCTTCGGAAACCCCTTGATTTGTTTACATCGAGCGGCCCCGGCTTTACCAAACCAGGTATAACTACCGAGTGGCCTCTGTTGCTGCCTATTTAAAGGATGACTTCGCTTGCCGCGGGACGTGTTTTATCACCATGAACGTAGAATTCGATCTGCAATTAAATATCCCGTTTAAGATCTGTGAAGGTGAACGAAGAAGTTTATCTTCGCTGGAAATTTGATGCCCGCCGATTCCTTAGCCGTATATCCCATCGATTTGTCGACGGCTTTCTGTTTTTCTCTCGCGATTTTGCTCTGTCTTTGCGCTAGCGGTTCTTCAGGATATTGGCGATTGATTTCCATGAAATCTGCGAGGGTTTGATATAGGATCTTTGGTGCGTTTCATGCTTTTATTCGACGTGTGTTTGTTCATTAAAAATATCGGTAAGGTTACCTTCAAGAGAAACACGACTTTCTTAGAAACATTTTCTTAGTAAAACCAAGTAATGCTAGCGTTATAATTTACAAATTGTTTCTCTATAACAAATTTAAACTGTGCATAGCAGAAGTAAGGGTTACTATTATGTTGGTGCAGGGAAAAGGAGAATCGGACTAAAAGGAGGAGCTTGTATAGGGTAGATAAACAGTCAATATTTTTGTTTCTTTAGGCGTTTTAGAATATACTGATTACTTGTAGCAGACAGTTACTTTAGGAGAAAATGAAGCAACTAAGCAAGCATAAAACTTGGAAATTAAAAAAAAATTATACTAAACGCAGAGCTTAACTACGGAAAGTTCCAAGGAGCTTGTCGAACCATCAGGCGCTGAATAGCAAATCCAAGAGATCAGCCTCAATGAATTATTGATTGGATTCAGTGTTCATGTGATAAAAAGTAGTTGGATGGAGGGTGAGTCCGCAAGAAAAGCCAAATAATAATTAAAAAAGAAATTGGGTTCGTCCATACTAACAATAGTGCCCGATTCTTTTAGAAAAGAAGAAAGTGCTGGTGATTTTTGTACGGATACAACAAAAGTTTTGAAGCATTTTCCAATGCGCCAATAAAGTTATTTTTCAGAGGAACTTCGCAATACACAAAGTCCCTTATTTGACGCTACAAACATAATTATAAGCAGTATCATTATCATAATATTCATACACTCATACTTGTACATGCACTTGATAAAAATTTATTATTTTCTCTTTTCCCATTGTATTTCATTCTGACACGCCATCGTACCTACCGCCTCATTTGCATCTAAACAAACGAGACAGCCGGCACACTACGCGCAACATTCCGCAGTAGGTACAAAGTTCGTCAAGTATTATACCTATTTTTATGAATACATAATTTTGAGTTTCATTTTTAATAACCGCTGGTCACACACAACGGCGCCTTCGATTCTTAAAAATAAAAGCATACTTTTTCCTAACAGCAGTGGACTACTAAGGATTACAGAAGACTATAGGTCTATTATTTTGAGCTCCGCACGCCTCCAGCAACAACAGATATTTCTTTAATGTCGGGACGTTTAAATAAAATAAATACCAGCATGATGTATCTTATAGAATCTATCGGATGATTGTAAATCTAGTAGCATTGTGGCACGCGTTATGGCACCCCTGGCGTGGTTTCCACTATTGACAACTGTTTTGACAGTTCACGGAAAACAAAAGTATCTACCACCTACCGGTCGTGAAAGTTACTATCACGATTGGTTCGTAGATGTATATATGAGAATTTCTCGTCCCTTTCGAACCTTCGGGTTTATGCTTCTCAAAGGTGCCGTTATAACTTTTTATTATAAACTTCTTTCTTTTCGTACTTCGACTCGCCGATTGTTTTTCGGCTCTAGTGTGTCCTGCGCGGTGCTTCGCGACGTAAAAATTGAAAAAGATAAAGGTATTATTCTCAGCAGTTCCAGCTGCATATATTGGACACTTTTCCCACGCACGCCTCGCAGGGAAGGAAAGTTTTTTATATTTACAGTCTCTTCGAGAGCGGAAATTCGTACCACTACTTAACTTTTCCTTTTTTCTCATAAAAGACGACAAATTCGACAATGTTCCATATTTAAATTGAGTTTCCTGGAAGTTTGGAATTTCGTCGAAAACGTTGAGCTTTGGGGAGGACTAGTTTGGGTTTCGGTTTATATGATTTATTATACTGTGTGCCGACTTCAATAGCGATGTGCGAAGAAATGTATCAAAACAAAAAGATTATTGCCGACTTACAGAAAATTCAATTTCATTGGCTTATCCGATGTAATTAAATTTAGTTGTTGAATCAAAATTCATTAGTAAAGTTCGCCACGACTAGACAGATTCGTGTTTATTCGTCTCGTGAGAATGGGTTCGTGTTGCCTACTGGTTTCCGCGAGAATGGACAAAACACGAGTCTGTATAGTCTCTGCTAATTTTGTGAAGCGCAGGGAAAGTACAGAACTTTATTCATTAGACACATCCTTTAATTTAATAACTAAATTTAATTACATCGGATAAGCCAATGAAATTGATTCTGTTATTGCCCATGGAAAGCCTTACTTACTAATTTACTAATAATTATTGAACTGTTTAATTTTTTTAGTATGTTTGGCGACTGGGATAAGCCCACATGGTTACGAATTTGCTGAGCGAAAAATTTGAATGTACTTTGTGTGGCGTCTAAGTTCCGGATATTCCGTTTAAAACAAGCAAATTATTACCCACAAAGTTTTGTTTATTTCCGCACTTTATTTAGAACGTTGCATATAGTGCGCCCGGAGAGTCTGCAAACGCCCAACGTAATCAATGGTTTTTGGGAAAAAAATACTTACACCTTACATAAGAAAGGTTTTGAAAAAATGTCAATATGTTTTTCCAAAACGAAAAGCTCCTGCCTGGTCCTTATCCTAAGATGTGTGTTTTTTTTGTATTAGCTCTAGTAGTACAATTAGAACAAATGGCCTAGTATTTTCACAATTTAGTTACTTCACGCTCTCTCAAATACATTAAAATTCAATTTAGTTTATTTGGGAATTATGAACAATGGGTTTAATGTATCGAAATACTTATGATGGTTGGTTTTGGAGATAGAACTCATTTATTTAGAGAAGTTTGCCATTTTACTTATCCAGGTCGTGTCCCAATTAGTATTTCCGTTGTGAGTAAAATTTACACTAAATTTCGCGAAGAAGGGCATATTCGTGATCGGCCTCGAGGTAGTCGTCATACATCTATTATTGTCGCTGAATAAAAATCTACGTGATACTACACGACACCTTGCTCAAGAATTTAATGAATCGAAACTGACAGTAAGTACCATTCTTCGTAAAAACAAGTATCATCCCTACAAAGTCAGTTTGGTTCGCGAGTTGTGCGAAAACGATTTCGATCGACGTTTACAGTTTTGTGAAGAAATCATGCCGATGTGTGACAACGACCCGAATTTTATTCAAAATATCTAATTTTCCGATGAGGCTCCCTTTATTTTACGTAGAACTCTTAATAGAGAAAACTATAGATACTGGATACGTGAAGCCCATACTCAGTATCCTGAAAAAATAAGTGTATGGGCGGCCATAATCGATGATGAGAGTTGTGGGAGCTTCCTTCTTTAACAATTGAGTTTGCAGTACTCTACTCCGATAACGAAAATATCGATTTAATCTACCAAAGAATATGAGTGCAGCAGGATGAGGCCTCTCTTCATTATACAAGAGATGTACGTCGATAGGTTTCCAAACCCATGAACTGGCTGGAGAAGGTCAATCGAGTCACCAGCGAGATCTCGCGGTTTAACCCCACCTGATTACTTCTTGTGGGGTTACTTAAAAGCTATAGCATTAGTAAACCTCACAATATGAACGAATTGAAGCAACGAATATGAATTGAAATACGTGGAATCATTCCAAAAGTAAGACATCCGTTCAGACAGAATTTTATTATTATGTAGGACTTTCCCAAGACGTCCAAGGCAAACATTTTCAATCCTTGCAATGATTTTTTCTTATAAATAAACTTTTTTAAATTCTGAAAAAATATATGAGACGATAGCTTTTTTAAAACATTAGTTGATATATTTTATGATATTCCTCTAAAACCATCGATTACGCTGTTATTTGGATGTTTTCAGACATTGTATAACGGCAATTCACATCGTTATCTTTGATCTTTGATCAGTACAGTCATGCAATGAAAGAATTTCATTTAAGAAGCTGACAAATGCATTTTTACATTTCCCTTAGATCGGAAAGCATGTCTGTGTATCTACTATACTATTGTCAGCAGCAATCATACCCAGGTCTCTCTTGAAAGTCGCACACAATCTTGGAAAAACCAATTCCCATATTACCGTCCCGAAAGTGCACGTATGTCTATGTATATATTTCCTACCTGGCCGTGCAGGTAGGAAACCTCGGAAAGTTCGCCACTGAGACCTCGACAAGTGAATGGTTGAGATGGCGTTGCGATCGGAAACTTCTGAATGCATTTTTCAGGCTGAATCTGCGTTTTATGGGATTGAACCGCAACTGTGTACGTTACGGAAGTTTGTCGGGAACTGCTAAAGGAGATAACGCCTAACGTTGTATGCAGCTAGTTGCATGTATTATTATGACTATTGTGCTCATATCAACACAATACTTCATTTGTGGAATATTTCGATTATATTTAGCTGAAATGTTTACAAAATCCTGTAAATTCAATGTCTGCAATTTAGGTTATGTGCTCAATACTTTTTAGTTTGGTCTAGTTCGCGAAATAAACTCGAAAACCTTCTCAGCAGTCCGAAAGACAACGCGGACACGAAGGAAAGGCAATTTACGTAAAAAGGAACACAATTTTAATGGATGGCAAGAACGAGCCGCCGTCCTACTCGGGTCTTATTGATTTACTAAGGCGGACACGTGTTTTACGTTTCGTATTACAATGACAAGAAACCCCTTCGTCTCTTTTTCTGTTTCTTCCCCATGTCTTAGTTTCAGGAGTGTAAGCGACAGAAGTAGTGTTCTGCTCGAATAATTGGTAATTAAAAGATGTGCTCAGCGCTTGCTCTAGGCTCTTGAGAATTTGCTCAAAGCAAATTCTTGATTCTTACTTTTCCTAAACCGGTCTAATTTAAAACTTCGATTCATACAAATAAAGACTTGAATCGTATAAACGGCTTTGAAAGTTTGATTATTTAAGATAGCAAGCTTCTTTGTCATAGAAAAGAATACATTCTCGTCCTTCATAAGAATATAGAATTCACCATTGTTCACCATTTCTGTATTTCTTTCCTTTCAAATATTGCCGACTCAAAGATGTCGGACCGCTGTACTAACCGCTTCTTTTATTAAGACGATCTCCAACTATGACGATTCGAAGCCGAAAGCGATTTGGACAAAGTTCAATTACAAAATTTATCCGTACATCCAGTCAGGAGGTCTTGAAACTCGACCAGTTCGACCATAATAGTTTCTAACATCTCGAAAATCAGTAGCAACCTGCATATCGCGCTAATGACGAACATGGTCCGCCGACAGGTGGCGCTCATTGTCATATTTACTTATTTCGTGAGACATATTGTTGTGCGAGGCTCGCCGTCCGCAATAATTGTGCTCCGTAATTAAGATCGTAGGGGGTCGTCCTGTTCCACCGCCGATCGCCTTTTGTTGGGAGTAACTTTTAATTTGTGCGGTCGACTTTTGTTGCTTTTACGTGTTTTTAATTTGATTTTTTTCCTTTTTCCGATTGAGCTTCCAAGATACCTGATGCGTAACGAAAAAATTAAATATTTCATGCAGCATCTTTCCTTCTTCTTAACATAAGTATAAGTGTCCCAAAAAAAGAAAAAAAAAGACTGCTTTCATTTTTCAGCTTGAATTAAAGGATGACAGATGACGGAAACTTTTTGTCAATTTTCAAGAATTGTTAAATGAGAATTCAAATTTTTAAATAAGCAAAGTCTCTAGTAAGGAATTGATGGTAATTTTGAGTGCATATTGTATTTATGTCCAGCTGAATGACCCTACACTACGAATATACTTACATTGCTAACTTAGGCTAGAAAATTTAAAATTTTAAAATTATTTTGTAAAGGGAACCTATAATTTGCATAATAACACGTTGAAATCTGCACTACAACGGGTTTCTTTCTGATGAGTTCATCTTGGTATCTGATACCCTTTTTTTATCTTTTACATCTAGCGATCTCAATGTAAAAGAGGAACATTGATATATTACACAGACGGTTCTGAGGTAGGAATTACAACTGTCATAGTCATTAGTGGACTCAATCATCACCTCACAATATATTTATGGTGTCCCCAAAGGAATGTGTCTCTCTTAAGCAAACACGTTTAAAAAAAAGGTGATTTTCGGTCATAATCAGGCAGCACTAAACAGCTTTTAAATGCTGCTCATACGAATCTGATCTGATACACGAATGGGTATAGAGTCAAAGGCAGCATGGATGTAGCGACTGCATTGCGTTAAGTTTCAAGCCATTAAGAGATTAAGGGAAAAGATAAAGTTGATAAGCTGGCCAAATAGTACGTCTTTCATTGGTGCAAGCTCTTAGTATGGCATCAACAGTAGGAAGATCACGTTCGCCAAAAGCGGGGAAAACAATCTTGGAATACCGAAAGGTTTATTGGAATGCCATGTGGCCCTAAAATATTACTTCTACAAACTAAGAAAAGAGAAGATGTGCATTGTCATATACGCCAAAAGGGTGAGGAGACTGCAAAGCTTCGGCAGACAACTCTTATCATCTACTGTACTGAAGGAAGAAGTTGCTATGCTGGTTATTACAATTCATTCAAGCGTATTTTAAAAATAGATCTTAGGTTGTAGCGACTACAGGCATCAGTTGTGCAAATTTTCGGTACAATCAGAAATAAGAAATATTTCTGTTTGAGTTGGTTTCCATAAAAATTGAAAATCAATACATTTGGTTAGAAGGCGAAAGCAACTCACAACACCTTCTCTCGAGGGCTAGAGATAGGAGGGACAAATTCGACTGCGTTGCGTATTTTGTAGTTGACTGCGGACTTGCGTTAATGCAAACGATTTATCAATACCATGCACGTTACGGAGCGTTAGTATTTAGAACGATGTTATGGTGGAAGCAAGTTCCACTAACGTTTCAGGCTTGAAACTTACCTCAGAAGTATCAAAGTATCTTTAAACGTGACATTAAAATGTACATCTGTTTACTCCACTTACGTACTTAACGTATTTGAATTTAATATATTTTTTAAAGTAGCCTACATGTTTTTGTGATGTATACGAAATATGTAATTATTTTTTCCCCAACGCCTGGCCCAGCAAATGACTGCTGGCGCAAGATTTTCTTTCGGTTTTTGGGTTCTCACACGGGAGCCATGTAAACGCCGCCCGCCAGCCTCCCCTACTGATTGTGTTAATTGTCTTTAATGCAGTCTTTTAACGTTTTGATGTTTCATCATACCGATGCAGGTATCTATGATAACTCGGTGCAGCTAGCAAATACGTCCCTCATCATCAAAAGTTCTCTATCCGCCTTGAGAGTAGGCGTTCAGCGAGTGGTTGGTCTAACTCCGGATAGTCTGTAACTAGCTTCATGGGCTCGTACGATGATCTGATTTTGCCCTCGTCAGGATCACCATATCCGGCTTATTGGCGAATACTCGAGGAAGGGGATATTACAAAATATTTTGCAGACAGTTTTGGAGGCTACTGCAGACAGCTCTAACTTTTGAAACGGCATCAGTAACTGATGGCCAATACCGTAGAAATGGTGCAATCGGAAATAAAAAGCATTTAGGGCCATGTCATGAAAAATATATAAGTTTGGAGCATACTTTGGGCTTGCGGGTAGTAAATGCATCATGGTTTCATCTGTTGTTTTGCATGCTTTATAGCAGATGTAAACCTGGGGCGTTGCATTGAGATGCTAGTGTATAGAACACGCCGTTTTGAATTGCCGCTGTGTAACCTTACGTTTTCGAATATAGCGATGCAGACTGGACGAAAGAGAGCGTCAATAAGGTAATTTACTTGATTTGACAGTATCTCCCAAATGGGGGTCCTGATGTTGCCGTTTTACATATGTAAAATTAAATAAATTACGTGCAACAGCTTATACGTCATAGTAGCAATAAAAAATTCTCAATCTTAGCCAGCTAATCGACATGAAGCGGCCTCAGCGAGTCGAGAATTATTCATCGACGTATCGACATATGCATGCAAGTTTATGTTCCAGAACGAACGAACGACATCGGTATACACTACTAAACTAGCGCAACTGCATAGCAACGAATCAATAATATCGCAGTTAATAATAAAAATTCAACGGTAGCATCGTACATTATACCCCCGGGCGAAACTTTTACGACGGGGCCGTAAAACGCGACCGTACGTATATACTTTCATCGACGCTAAACGTCCGGCTTACAGCCCGAAGGAGATTAATTCGCTATTAGCACTAGTTCAGGGCCAACAAAGTATTTTTATGGCGCTTTCGGACATCGCTCGTCGATAATTTATTTTCATTTTTTCGGCGTCGCCGTTATCGTTTTGCTTTTGCCAAGCGATTTATTGGATCTGTACACTGCAAAACGTAATTCAGCTGTTGGTCGTTATAAAAGTTAAATATTGTATAAAATGTGTGATTTCAAAGCAGGGTTTGCGCGTCTATAAATAAAATTTTAAAAATAAAATAAATGGTCCTTTGTTTGGAAATAGTAACTATTTTAAAGCGGATAAAAATACCTTTTAGTTGGAATATTTACTTTAATCATCCACTTCGAAACAAAAATAGGAACGCAACTTCTATTTTTGGGAATGGAAATGTGTTGTGAGACTTTTAAAAGTTAAAATCATACAGAGTGTTTTGCGAAAAATGCTATCCATGGAAAGGACAAGGGACGCAAGGGCACTACGAGGTTTAAATGATCGATATATTCTTTAAAAAATTAGCAATATTAGTTATCGCATAATAGCTAAAATTTTGGATTTCTCGATGGTTAGATTTTTAGTGTTGAAGAGTATCTAAACCTCGGGGACAGAGAGAGGGAAACCCACTTCTTCAGAATAGAGAAAAGTGTCAAAAAGGCTTTACTGTAATTGTTGTTGTCAAGTCACCGTGGCGCTAATAACAGCGATATTTCATGCAGCATTTGTAATATTACAGTATAGGTACATATTGTTCTTCCTTTCTGAAGTTAACAGTAATAAACACTGCTGCCAAGTCAAAATTTAATTCATTTAATTAATAGTTGTTATTTTTTTCAGCAGGCGTTGTGAATCAGACAGAGATATAATTTTTTAGGTGATCTGCATAAGCAAGTACATTGCAATCCAGCGAAAGTAGAAGGTCGTTTATATAAGTACTAAAAAGAAGAGGACCTAAGTTGGAACCCTGAGGTACGCCACTAGGCGCAATAAAAGTCCTAGACGAAAATCTATTGAAGTAAGTAACAACACTTGGACAAAAACCGATAGCACAGAATTTGGAACTTAGAATATTATGATCTATTGCCTTTGCTTTGCTAAAATCTGTATAAATAATATCTACTTGATGGCGTCTGTTAAGCTTCTCGCCTACATATTGAGTAAGCTCAACTAAGTTACTAACTGTCGACCGTCTACGAGCAAAACCATGTTGGTAGACAGAATGGTACGGCTTGATGCGGTGATAGTCTTTCATATATAAACTGTGAACACTTTAGCACAGTTAGAGAGAATGATCTAATTGGTCCATAATTATATATATATATATCACTCCTGTGGTCTTTCTTAAAAACCTGTGTAATCCGACTGATTTTCGTTGGAAAATCAGTCGGATCAGTCAAGATGGAAATGTAGATGTACGAATAGCCAGGTTGAAGATCGAACAAAGAGGTTCACATAAGACTGGGGCGCATGAAGAGGGAAGCTTGGAAGAGCATCGTCTTCAGAAACCATGGTTACTTTTAATTTATGTAAGGCAGGCAAAACCCCTTGAACATTAAAGTATCCAATATTAAAAGAACAGGTGTTAAACTCCGAGCAGGCCTAATTCATAGTAACGGCAGTGCTGCGACGAAATACACATTAAAAAAAGAAATGCTGGTGGACGACGTCCATATACCGAAATAGGTTGACCACCAGGGGTCAGTCATTTTTAAATAGTATGGCGGAAGACGAGCAAAATGGTCATTTTCGAATGTCTTCTACAGACTTTTTAATTTTTTGTTGGAATCGATTAGTGATGATGATTAAACGGATACGAAATTTCTCAAAGCTGTAACAGCCGGAGAACAATTGCAGCTGGTGATTCATACCCTAGGTTGCAGTACCTTTTTAATGTACTGAAGCAGCTAATTTCAAAAATAATACGAGAAGCGTACTGGGCTTTAGAAAAGAGCTTATCTCGGCACGCCGAAGTATTTACTTTTGGGTTAGTGGGCTCAAAAATAACTTTGATATAGGTCTTCAATTTGTTAGATTTCGGAAACAATAATTGTTTGTAAAAATCATACCAAAAGAACCTTTTAAGCAAATGTCTATTTTAATTATTAATTAATTAACATTATCAATGAAATGGAGTATAACATTCCGGTAGGGCGTTTAAGGTTACGTTGCCTTGAGGTGCCTTCTGAGATGTTCTGGTTGCCTTGGGGTGGCGCAAGAGATGAGGTAATAGATGAGGTTGGTGATGGTAAGCAGATTGAGGAGATGAATGTTGCGACGAAGTTGGCGCTCTTTTTTGTTCAGTTAGTTGTCGAGCTCGTTGGATATCCATTTCGGCTACAAAAAGAAGGTTATGGATTTCGTGCTGCAATTTTATACGGGTTCTATTATCATGCTCTCTCAGATTTTCCGCAACATATTCACCAAATATTGAACGTTCATCTTTTTCTCTATCCATTGTTACTGCATTCTGTAAAATATTATAGGCCTCTTTTATTCAAGGATCCTCGCACCGCTTTCCCTTTGGCGCCAAACCTTTAGGAGATAAAATATTATTTCTGGTGGTTTGTTTGGTTTATTGGTCGTATTATTATTGTGTTTGATTTGGTTGGTCAACGTTATATTGATCCGTATTTCGTTGTAAGTAGCCTGCGGCTTCTTTCGCCTCTAAAAGATCTATTGGCTCTTCTTCGGTTACTACTTTTGTTTTAGGTACCAATAGTTGAAAAATGGAGAAAGACAGGAAAAACATTTAAAGAACTTGGATTTTTTCGCACTATTTGGGGGCGCCAGTTTGCGCCATACTACAACTATAAGTTAAGTTTTAGTATCGTATTAACCGCTCTCGCTGATGCTGATTACAATTTTCTATATGTTAACATTGGCTGTTTAGGAGGAGTTTCCGACGGGGGTGTACTTAAAAACGGTCAGTTGTATAAGAACATGGAAAGAAACAGGTAACGTTTTCCGGAGCTCTTAACTTTTCCGGACAGAAACCAAAAGGTGCTTGTTTTCGTTACGGACGAAGCATATTATGTAACCGCGTTCAGGATTACGTCCGAAAGGTTCTAAAGAAGGAATTTTTAATTATCGACAAAATAGGTCGCGTCGAGTTGTCGAGAACGCTTTTGAAATTATTTCATTTGTATTTTGAGTTTCCAGGAAGCCAGCGTTCAATAGATGTGTCTCATTCTATGCCGTAACCTTCTGATTTTGATCGGGTTCTACTAACACCTATGAATTTTGCTGTGAATAATGGGAGAGCCTTTGCGGATTATAAATATACGTCGTGTTAACCCGTAACCTTTTTCTGCTAAAACTTCTTCCGATGTTAATTTAAAGTAATTAAACAAATACTTAATATCTAAATTCCTTTCAAACGTGGGCACTGATTATTTCTCATAGTCTTGCGACTGTGGGCGGGAGGTAAATAAATAACACGTAATTGCTTTATGAAGACTAATGTTATTTTCATTGCATGATTGCATTTGTGTGTGCACAACACCGTCATACATCCGATTTAATGTGTAATTGAATTTCGTCTCGCCGAGGGTAACTGTAATAACACGATGCGCATAACAACTATCAGTTCGACGAGCGGCTGCGTTATATAACGTATGCACTATATCTGTTAAACCGTTATTTCGATACGCATAATGTAATTATGACAATTCTATGTACACTAGTGTATACTAATTGCTGTAATATTGATGCTCTTTAGAGCGGTTGTTTGTGAGAAACTGAATAGATTTTTCTAAACCATTATGCAGCGTATCCGATAATTCCAATTAAGCTTTCAAATAGAAAGTGTGTCAAAACTTAATTCTTTTTCTTGGTTGCCGGAGATTTGGTTGCCACCGACCCTCGTACACCTAGAAGGCATGCGTCTAACTCACTCTCATTATTATCAATAAATGTCATTGTAACTATTGTAATACATTACTTTTGTACATGGTAAACAGCGAATCTCTAGACATAATTCATATGCAATCAGCAGAAGAAAATAGTATCAAATAACGCCATTACAGCTAATATAATCGCCGTTACGGCTCTGCGAAACGGCATTAACTTGCATAAAGTAAACGTAGGAAGGACGTGCGTGAAATTCCAAACGTCCTCGTCTGTTTTCTAAACGCACACAAGCCCGTACTTTGGCTGCTCAGGATCTGCGCGCATATATCCTGCCACGTGAAACGACTCAAACGATTATGTCGCCTCATGTCGCTCACGAAAAAGGAATTTGACGCGTTGCCGTTCGATAATACTTACGAATGCGTCTACTCTACCTGTTCGGCGCGTTCTGGGCGTATAGTTCTGGTGGACTTAATTAGTAGAGGGTGCTAAGCTACCGATGATTACATCGGGTCTCCCACTAACCGTCGCCTGCCGTTTAGGAAAAAATTTACTGTGGAGCCGTTACCCTTGTGAATATAAATTGATCTCATGAATACGAAAACTTTTGGAATTGATCATCATTGAGAAGATCCTAAATAAAAGCAAAATACGGTTTTATACGCCCTCGTGGAGTTTCCAAGTTCGAAGAAGAGGTTACAAGAATTATTAACAGGTTAATAAATTTAAATAGTTATCTGGCCGGCATGAAAATTTTGCATATTTATGATAAGATCTCATTCCATTTATTCATTGTACGGTTAAAGTTATATTTAAACCCATCAATTAACAAATAAAAATAAAAATCGCACAATCAATAAGATTAATTTAAATACAAAATAATTTTATCGTTTCCAGTAATAAATCGATACAAAAACCATACATTCTCTGTCAGATAAAACGAAGGAACATCACGCCTCGGGTTATCATTTTATCTTTTTACAATAACAGCGTTGCCGACTGCCGTAAAAGGCAGATTCTAAATCATCATTCCTTTCCAGCAACGTAGTATTGCCGACGACGATAGATGAAATCAATTAAAAAACACGAAACGCTGATCGATAGCGGGCGATAAGAGTACCACCGGTAGGGAGAAACGGCCGTCGAGCAAACGCGCTTTACCAATAACAATTCCAGCAATTAAAACCGCCGACTTTAACTACACACATTCAGCGCGGCGGCAGCAGAAAGCGACGGGCTAGAGATCATGTTTGAGCGCCAGGTTTGATAAGCTGCGGTAATCGTTTCGAACGTTTCAGCGTTATTGCGAGTGATTTTTTACGCTTGCAGGAGTCGCGCGGAAAGCCGCGAAATGATTTCTAGGTTGATAAACTATCAAGTTTGATTTTTTAGAACTGCAAGGGAAAGTACGCGATTCTAATAAATTTATTCCATGGGCTTCCAATTTCTTCCATTTATTCATTTCATTTGCTATTTGCTAAAAATGTAGCAGCTACTTATTACTTGAGATGTGCCAATGATCTGCAAGCACCCTTATAAAAACTTATAAAGCGAATTGTAATTTTTTTTGCATTACAACTCTGTAATCTGCAAAGTTTTACGAAGCGTACGAAAGACCTTTATTAATACAGTTGCGTAAGGGAAGCGTGTTCATTTGAAAAAATAATAAATTAATTTTTTTCAAAATGTAATTATCTACACATAGTTCTAGTAGTTGGAACATCTGACATACTCATTGTACAACATGCTAGAGAATATGGGAAGAATATTATGTTTAATTTAATTTAATCAAGGTGATAAAGGTTGAGATAAAATTCTCAAGAAACCAGAAACACATAAGATGCAGTAGATACGCGGGCATAATATTTTAGCTGGCACCATCACTTGTTACATATTCTGAGTACCTGAGTAGTTAATTTAGAAATTAGAAGCAAGAAACGGGTCAATTGCAGTGTGCCGCAAGGGTCGCTGCTAGGAACTGTGCTTATTTATTTTTCTGTTTACATTATCAATATAACTCAGAGAGCCTTTTACTTTCACTTTTAAAACTCATTTGCGGATCACGGATTGCTATCTGCACATGGTCGAAATGAGTTATACAGAGTGAGTCGGAAGCAACACATTAAACTTCAGCAGTATATTATGCACGTGGAAATGATGTAAAAAAAGTTACATGTTCTTATCAGATTTTCTTTTGTTATAAATAAACATGTTTTTTCAGTTATGGCCTTCAAGAATTTTGAGCTTCGTTTAAGGGTGCCTGTTGTTCTCATGACTGTCCCATATCCTTCTTTAATATCAGCTGTTTACAAGAACGCCAGTTAATATTTTTTAATCACACTATAATTAGTAAATTGTTTGCAAATGCTAGAAAGGCTAAGGTTATGATATTAAGTTACCTTATGTAGTTAGTATAAAATTAAAACCATTAGATTTGGGTTTAAGCCATGTAAATGAATATAAATATTGAAAATTTGAATAGATATTAAACTTACATTTAAAACTAATGGGAATTTGTTTCCGCGAGATGCAATGAATACAATAGTCTCACACCTGGGTTTATAAGATTTATAAGTAAGTAAAACTATAATTGCGCCGCACGTTGAATATTATCCATATTTGTGTGTACCTAGTTTACATTGGTCGAGTGGAATGGTAGAATAGACGATCGAGTATAGAAAAGCATGTCTGCTCGACTGCTACAAACAGTTGGTCGAGTAGCCAAGCAAATAGCCAGACGAACCAAGTGATATATCGGACAGCATAATAATTCGCCCCTTTTTATCTTCCCCATCACCTTGGTGCTTTTGCTCCTGCATAAACTATGATGTGGCTGGAAGACGATTTTTTCTTCTGCAATTTGGTCATCAATTTCACTCAGTAAAATGTCACAAATTCTTCCTAAATATCTCCTGTTAATAATCACACGGGTGCTTCACATTCGCCATATTGCGATAAATAAACTAAATGCGGTGTAAACACTACCAAAAGATGAGAAACGAAAAGGAAGTACAGTCAACTGCTAAACCGAGTTACTGGGCGCAATCACTGGTCCAATGTAAACTAGGCGTTAGTATTTGATAATTAGCTCTTAAATTACGCACACTCCTCACCGCACAAATTTAATTAATTAATCTGGGACAGGTGTTTCGAGGATGCGTCAATCCTCATCTTTTTCATTCGGTCAACAGTTGTATATGAGGATCGATGTATCGTCGAGACAATTGTTTCGGATTAATTAATTAAACTTGTGTGGTGCGAAGTGTGCCGATACTTCTATGTTGTTTGATTGCACCGTAACTTAATATTGATAAATTGTTAAATAAAATTGAAAGGTATGGAATTAGGGATGTAGCTGTATTTTGAGTTAGTTAATATTTAATTAAAGAGGCTGCACTCTGACTTATGGCCACATAGAAAGTAACTAACCCTCTCTACATTTTCTTTTTTAAATTTTAATACAACTTTCATGTTTTCGAAATATACTTTGGAAATGAATTTTTTTTATTGATATTTTATAACAGCGCATATATTTCATTGAAAGAATACGATGCCAACAAACTAGGACAATATGATAGAATGGCTAAAACAAGTCCATCTACATAGAATCAAATTCAGAAGAGAACGCGGTGAATGAGAGGGTTAATGGGTTAATAAGTTCTACAAAGATTAAACATTTTAAATTGTTGTTAAGGAGGTACTTTCTCGAGATCCAGACGAATTTTTGTTTTAAACTATATATAGAGTGTATGTACTACAACATTTGCTGACTTGTGTCTAAACCTTTTAGAATTTGCATGACAGTAGAAATAAATGAAATGAAGCAACAAGGGAATATTTTATACGCTTACTAAAATGATTGTATTTTTATCTAATTATTCACAAATCTTACGGTGGTGGTACAATTTAGTCGAAGTGATACGGTACTTCACCCGAATCGAAATTACCAGTTTTACTCTCCTAGCGAAAGACCATTCCTTGGCTCGTAAGCGAAACCAAAACGAAAACAAAGAAAAATCGTCGAAAGTAAAATTTACGGCCTGTTTCGCGGCAGATTTATTTAATCCCGAAAAGTGGGGTAGGTAAGCTATAAAAATCGTCCATCGCGAGCCCGTTTTGCATACAATAGTATCTCAAACCGATCGTTATCTCGTCGCGTACGCGGACACGCCGCATTTTTTTGCTTCATCTTCGCGTCGTGATGTAAATGATCGAACGCGACCTTACCCATAAACGATGGTAGGTTGACTCATCTTAGGCAAGCGCGAACAAAGGAACATAAAATCCAATAAGAGGACCATAAACAGAAAAAAAAAATGCTATCCGGTATAGAATATAATGGTGAGACGTTTTCGATCTAATGCGATGCCACGTAAGTGAAGATAGGTTCAATTGGATTTATAACAAAATTGTATTTTCAGTCAGTTTAACGAACAAATAACGCGGAGGCAGTATTAGAACATTTGAAAAAGTTTTACCTTTCAATATGATTTTCTAAACTGTATAAACACTGCCGTTCAGTGAAGTTCGGTCATACAATAAAAATCTATTATATCACACTGTATACAATTATTAATACATAAAATTAGAAAAATATTAAGCATACACTCTTTTCTAAGGAATTAAAGCCATAAATTATTATTTAAGTAGAAATATTGCGACAACCACAATAAAGTCCCTTTTATTATCATTTCAAGAATTTCTCGGAAGTACCGACCTTTTGAAACGGGTCGTTTGGGGATTATTAACGAACAATACATTTAGGAAATATACCGCAGCATCACCCTTGTTTATTTATCACGGGCGTAAAGATATAAATTTGCTTCATTTTACTGTTAAACGTGTGTTGGTGTGCATCTGTCGTTTTTGCGCGAAAGTTTTAAGGAAATTTACTTCAAAATGGCACGTGGCAAGCCTACCAGTATAGAAAAACGTTCACGCATTATTACGCTGTTTGAAGAAGGATATTCGGGGCGACAAATTGCTGAAAACATAAATATGAGAAGTTCAACAGTAAATGACATCATAAAGCGATATCGGACAACTGGAACTATAGAAAATCGTGTTCGTTCTGGGGCATCTAGGAAAACAACAAAAGCTGAAGATTTGAGAATCGTATTATTAAGCAAACGCAATAGAAAATTAACAGCGCCACGAATAACAGCCGAAGTCAATCGCGGCCGTAAAGAACAACTTTCGGCGAGTACGGTAAAACGTCGACTTCAACAAGCGGACCTTGTTGAAGTCGACCTTGACGAAGCTTGACCTCCGGAAGGAAAATTATTTTGCAATACTCCAGAATCATGCAGTGCCATCAGGATTGCGTATAATAGGCCGTAACTTTACATTCATGCATGACAACGACCCAAAACACACTGCGTTAGTGTGTAAGAACTATCTAAAGGAGCAAGAAGAACAGCACACACTGAAAGTAATGACATGGCCCCCACAAAGCCCAGATTTGAACCCTATAGAGTTGTTGTGGGATGAACTGGACATGAGGATCCGAAAAATATGCCCAACTTCACAAGAACATTTACGGAATATTCCGCAACAATCCGTTTTAACAAAACTTATCGAAAGAATGCCTAGAATAGTTCGAGCGGTGATTAACAGCAAAGGAGGTTTTTTCGATGAAAAAAAATATAATGTTCAGTATGTTATGTTAGGCCAGAATAACTTTTTATTTATTTATTTTTGTCTTTTTTACCTGTACATACAATAAAATTGCATTTTGTTTTTAGTTTCGTTTGTTTCTGTAACCTTTTCATGTTTTTTACCAACCTACCGAACTTCTCTGAACGGCAGTGTACATTTAGGGTGTTAATGCGGTGCACTGGTGTCGAAAAAAAAGGTTCATCAATATGCATGTGAAAGTGTACTTTATTAGCTGTGAGGCAGGGACCATTAAGGTCACTTGGTTTTTTAATTGAAATACCTTCAAAGCGGTGGAAATAACTGTAATACTAATGAAGGGCAATTGAACAAATGTTAAGTGGAATTTACGCCTTCTTGTTGTGCCAATAGATGTTTCTTGAATTTTTATTGTTGACATCTCTTGAGATAACGGAACAGCCTATTTGCAGTGCCGTAAATTGATGAGAGCCAAAAACTCGAAATACTAATGTCTGCGTCTGCAGATTCGCTATCAAACGCTATTGTAACGGCAATGTTTCATCTCTTGCATTTAATACGCGAAGAATTTCTATTATTCTATTCTATTATTACGTTGGTTGCAGAGGCATCAAAATGATTCGCATTTATTTTACTTGCAATTAAATATATGTGTATTCCAATTTTCCAACTCCTCACTAAAATTTTCTTCAAAACTTGTCACTTTACGGTCAACAAATATCTTTTCACTTCTTGTTATGTCCGTAATGAAATCAATACGTCCGCCATATGGTAAGTGAGTAGTCCACGACGAATATAAAAAAAACTCGTAAACTAATACGAAGTTGATAATCTTTCCATCTTGTTTTTCATCGTTCCTTCTTGTCCGCTCTTGTTTTATGTTTCACGTGTAATTCAAGACATATTTTGGAAGCAGACCAGTCGGTTCAACCATGGGGAATAGAGGCATTAATTGACAGCTCACTTTAAATAATCTGATGCCTTCCTTTTTACGCTTTAGTGCCTTATTCGTCGACGACTTTCCGTCTTTACCAGCTCGGCGTGTTGATATATTTACATTATTTGTGGTGTAAAATAGTGGTAGTAAAGTTTGTGATAGACTAGTTATATTTTTATGTCTGTTCTAGGAAGGCGGATGCGGCAACGATAGATACACCGTTTTCCGTAAGTTGGGGACACTCCATTTATTGAATTTACATTGAACTTTATATGCCTGATAGAGAAGCGCCCATTGACATCTACATTTTGTAAAATCAGTTCCATATACCCCATTGCTCCAGGCACACACATCTACGCTACTTTTAACAGTTTAAAACTTAAAAGAATGTTAGAAAGGCCTTTTATAGAAGAACAATGGAACAATGGACCAACGTAATTACCCTATGGTACTCCAGATGTAGATGAGAAATGACCTGAACGATCACCTTGATAGCCAACGTATTGATTTCTAACACACCTAGCATGGAACTACACTCTGCGCTGAATAATTGGTAGAATTTGCCAGACCGATTAATGCCGATCGTTTTCACTTTCTTCTTTCTCATTGGCATTTACAGCACTTTGTTGCAATAAACCCTATCTATAAATAAAACTGAACGTCCTGCCAACTATGTCGGATTACATTAACTTAACTTAAACTTAGAAATCCTTTACTTCGTGAGTAAGGAGTCTCGACGTTCCCAAACTCTTCAGCAATGCTGTATTTAAGGTTAAATTGCAGCAGCGTTATTTTAACAATTTAAACACCGAATCCCGTTTAATTACAGTAGATGTCTCCTGTTCTCCTCAGTTTTGTCATTAGGAATTCTCTTTAATTAGAGGTATTGGAATAAATTCCGTTTTATGTAATACGCGTCGAGTGACAAGGTGTACGTTACTACGGCGGTGTATGGTATATGTACATATGTGGTATGTAAGTACTAAGTAGGGAAAGTGGCGACACACACGGTAAATAATGAAGCTGTAATCTTTAAGAGCAAGATGTATTATGCTATTATCATGATGCCTGCTTTACGCGTAAACATAATACATATGTTGCCATAGAAGCTTGTCAATGTAAGGGTATTAAGGTGAAGGAAAATGTTATGTAATGTAGAGTGTTTGATGTTTATTTGGTTTTTAACCCTCAAGTGCTATCGTGGGGTGTTTCGGAACCCCAGAGGTCATTTTTTTTTAATTTTTTCTAAAACTATTTTTGTCACATTTCTAAGGTTCCAGGTATTCGCCTATGCAAATGAGATATGTAATATAGTGTAATTTATTATTTACCATATTCTACAGTTTTAGCAAAAAATAGCTTTTGGGGTGTCTCAACACCCCACGATAGCAATTACGTTTGTTTTTTTCAAAAATAGCGTAGTGTATTCTAACCAATGATTTAGAATTTTATAGTGATAATAGCCCTCGTCCTCTTTTGGGGAAATCACAGATGTTGTTGTGCATGTAAGTATAGGGGATTCACTTATATACGTTCCAATTCGGCGATTTTTATTATAGTACCTACATGTACAGGGGATTCACTCATTTATGTTCGACTTCGGTGATTTTTTACAAATCAAATAGTGGCATTTCCCCTGATTTCTGTACGGCGTATAAATATTCGACTCAAACAAATTTCTTACTCAGTTCCTCACAAACCAGAGCGTCGTCAACTTGTTCCTTATTTCCCTTCTATAATACGTGTATTGAATAGTAAAAACAATATGATAAAGTTTCTAACTGATGAACAATTAGCAAATCTTGCCGAAAACTTTTACGATGATGTTAGTGAAAGTGAATGCCCTGATGAACGTGATGATGATTTGAGTGATGCAGCAAGCGAACATAGTGATCACGACACATGTTCAGAATTTGAAGTCGAATCTGAAAACGAAAGTGAAGAAGACTTAGGTGATGTCAGTGCAAGAACAAGTTACTTCTATGGACCAAATCGATATAAGTGGTCCAAAAATCCTCCTGCTACTTCACGTACCAGATCTTCTAATATAGTCACTCTACGACCGGGAGCAAAGGGTCCGGCAGTAAATACTCCTCCAAGAACACCTTCTGAAGCATTTTCTCTTTTCCTTACGGAAGAAATTCTAAATGAAATACTAGAGCATACAAATGCAAAAATAACGGAAACGAGTTCTTCTTATGGACCAACGGCAAGTTATGTTGAACATGTAGACATGATTGAATTGAAAGCATTTCTGGGACTTGTAATTTTGGCAGGAGTGTTTAAATCAAACCACGAAGATACTAGAAGTCTTTTTGCAACGGATGGTACGGGACGAGATATTTTTAGAGGTGTCATGTCTAAACAACGGTTTTTGTTTCTTTTGTCAGTGCTAAGATTTGACGATCAAACAACTAGAAGGAACAGGATTGACAATGGTGATAAACTTGCTGCCATTTCAAAAATTTATGAAATTTTCAACGCAAACTGTACGAATAATTACAGTTGCAGCGAATATGCTGTTGTAGATGAAATGCTTGTTGGATTTCGCGGCCGCTGCTCTTTTCGCCAATATATCAAGAGTAAACCAAAAAAATATGGCATCAAAATTATGTGCTTATGCGATTCGAAAACGCATTATCTGATCAATTCATTTATTTATACAGGAAAGACAACCGAACCCAATCCAAACAAACTTTCAGTTCCAACACGTAGTGTACTCAAATTAATTTCTCCGATCATCAATACAAATCGAAATCTAACAGGAGATAATTGGTTTTCTTCTATAGAGCTGTTGAATGAATTGAAACGGGTTGGTATAACGTATGTTGGAACACTTCGTAAGAATAAGCGCGAAATTCCGCCAGCATTTTTACAAACTACACAGCAACCAATAAACACCTGTAAATTTGGATTTACGCACGATAATACGTTGGTTTCCTTCATACCAAAAAAGAACAACTGTGTCTTGTTGGTTTCGTCTATGCATCACAATGGAAATGTTGAAGTAAATGCAAAACCTGAAATAATGAATTTCTACAATTGTACCAAAGGGGGAGTTGATGCTTTAGACCAGAAGTGTATGACGTACTCCTGCCAAAGACGAACCAGACGATGGCCAATGGCTATATTAGGAGCAATGGTAGACATTTCACGTGTCAACAGTTACATAATTTTCTTAGCCACTTCAGACCATACAGTTAACATGACACGAAGAGAATTTTATATTCGTCTAGGAAGAGAACTCGTCAATGACCACGTAAAAAGACGATACCAAACAAAAGAATTGTCAACTAAGCTAAACTCAATTATCAAAAATTTACTAGGCTTAGAAACACCACAACAACAGCTACAAGAAGCAGAACCTTCAAGAACCTACAAAAGGTGTCACATCTGCGGGCGAAATAGAGACAAGAAAATAAAAACCACGTGTCATAGATGTCATCAGCATGTCTGCAAGGAACATTCTGAGCAACTTGTAAAATGCGCAGAATGCTTACAAAGGTAAATTGTAAGAAATTTATAAAAATCTGATTACATGAAATAACACATTACATGTTTTTTGTCAAATAAAATGTACGCCTCACAACGTCATTGTCAGAATTTTTATGTGAAATGCTAATGGCATTTTCTTTTACAGGGAGTAAGACCATAGTTTCCAGTAACAGAAAAAACCAAGACATCTTAACAATACAGAACACAATTTTGTAAAAAGAAAAAATTGTACGAAGAAATACTTTTTACATAATTTTTATGAATGTAACATTTCCTCCTAATTTTCTGTTTTGCTTTAAATAAAGTTTTGTTTTTCCTTACAACAATCGCAAGATAAAGGTCTAGTTATTACACTGTGGGTTTAAAAGTGAAAAAAAAAAGATAACTAACAAAAAAAAGCTAAATTTAAAGAGTGGGGTGTAAAACACCCCACGATAGCAGTTGTGTTACCTGAAAACACGATAGTACTTGAGGGTTAAATAACATTTTAGAACCCAGCAATTTGTTGAAGTCACTTAAGTTACCTATTTCATTAATCTCAATGGCCTCTCGCACTATCGTTCAGCCCAAAAACACGGTGTTGTCAATTCTCTTATCCAAAGAGCCATTTTCATATCTGAACCCAATTCGCTTCCTCAAGAACTGAACCACATCATCGAAACTCTGATCCGAAATAATTATTCCAGGAAAGATATTCAAGCCACCATTAATCACTACACTAACCCTTCTCCATAGTAACTCTCCCCATCTATTCCTAACTTCCCTAAGCAAGCGTATCTACCATACGTTTAACGAATTCACTGCTGTCAGAAACTAGATGAATTTCTGAATATGAAAGTATGACTTTTTTTGTAAAACATTTCGAATTTATTTTAATTAATTAAAAAAAATAAATTGAAGCGAATCAACGCAGCTAACAGCATATTATAAGCTGTTGATGTCGATGTATTAACCGCCCATCGGCACATTCAGGATTCACATCAAATATTTTCAACATGCAGAGATAAGTTCTAAGACAAGCTTGGAGAAATTTGTAAATGCCCTCAACTAAAATTGAAATTCTTAGAAGATGTTTAGTGCAAAGATAGAGCCGCAATAATTCCAGAGTCACCCCCAAAGGTTACTATAGGCAATCAATTTTTATCTCATATGTTGCTTCTCTAATTCCATCTTTAAAAGCAGGATTCTCCTCATATGACGTACTAGCATTTCTAGTATTTCAGTTGGATCCCAAGAGGATCAGTAAAGTGGATAGAGAGAGGTATTCAAAAGAACGTTGAAAGAATAGCAGAAAAAAATAATTTAGAACTGAGAAGCATCGTGTAAAAAATTGATAGTTTTGGCTTACCTCAACGTTCCCAAAATCTTATCCGAGGCGTTAAAACATTTTTGCAAACGATTAATGGAGGACTGAGTTTTCGTATAATTAATGTCTTAGTTTTTGTTTGGGGTAAAGCGGTAAGTAAGAAGAAAAGCCAAAAAGCTTTGCCCTTCTCATTTTCTCGGGGCACCCATAATGGAGTTGATTACGTGAAATTAAATATCATTAACATATTGCGAAAATTCAAAAAAAACTTGGGATGCCACAGGCGTTATTTGGCACATGCACAATGACAAAATTATGCTCCCAGTCCGGAAAAAGAGACTTGGAGTGAAGTTGACAGAGGAGATAAAGTATGAAGTAAGAAATTTGGGAGGGATGCAAGTCGAGAAATACTACCGTTCATGAAACCAAGGATTATCCAAGTGGTGAGAATGAAAAGAACTAGAGGTCTACGTCTTAGATAATTCTCTAGCAGTAACCTGAGCAATTCCCTAAATGGTTTACATAGTCGGTGTA
The DNA here is from genome assembly GCA_902655005.2 of Marronus borbonicus. Taxonomy (NCBI): domain Eukaryota; kingdom Metazoa; phylum Arthropoda; class Insecta; order Coleoptera; family Scarabaeidae; genus Marronus; species Marronus borbonicus. Next base: position 6,002,476 of record LR737387.1, read on the forward strand.
TCGATGACTAACAATAACTTCTTGATCTTATAATTCCGATTCGTGGACTCCACATTAACCGCTCTCTTCGGCGTGTGTTAATGCAGAAAGAAAATGTTTAAATTCATAACACGACCTCACGATTTATTTTGCATACTTGCGGCCGCTTCGACGGTTGTGAAAGTGACTCGATCGCTTCGATGCTATAGCCGAGCTGCGACGAGACGTATTCGCGTGACTGTTATTGAATATGGTTATAAGAAGTTCTCCTGCTGCTACTGTAGGCACTATCGCTTCTACATACAGCGGCGTATTAGGTCGCGATCGTAAATTTAAATAACTGGCTGCGATATTTCTAAATATGTTCTAAGGTAAACATGTATTTCCTGAGAAATAAGTTCTGCTAACTTTATACCGATTTAAGATCTACCCTCTCGCTTTTAGTTTTTGTTTCTTCTTATTAATGCAGGAAATATTTTCTCGAGTTTTGCCTTTACGACGGTAAATCATATGCTAGGTTTATTCTGGTTTGACTTACATTTTAACCGTCTACAAGAGCGCACAAATGAAAAACTGTAAAAAGTAAGGGTCAAATCAAAAATTAATTTTAATTAAAATTCCTTTTCGTTAACATCATTCTTTGAGCAAAACGACCTAATGGTATTCATGTTTTACTTGGTTTCATCGATGTAATTAAATGTAATTAATGAAATAATTACATTTAATTAATAACATAAGTAGGATTTGAGGCTACGACCATTACAAAAATTGTCACCTTATTAAATAGAGTCAACATATAGTTTGTTTTAGTCAATAGATATGTAAAAGAAATGCATAAGTAGATGTTTCGCCTCTAATTCAGGCGGTTTTGCCGCTGCTGAGTTTTTCCTACCGCCGAGGACCTTCCTATTGATTGCGGCTAATGTCCTCTTATTAGACTTTAATTTGCTCAAGTTAATACCAACTTTGCGTCAAAAACTAACGGCCAGTTGCGATCAATAAACATTCACGGTACGATTAACCATTTTCGTAGACTCATATTTTGTATATATTTCATGATTACTCATGTATTTATTTGCAGGACAAGCTCACTAGAATAGATCTTCACTGATTGGTGTTATGGAAAGAAATACGTCCCTGCAAAGTGGGAAAATAGAATATAATCCTAAGAGTCCCTATGCTGGATGTAATTGCTTTCTTCAGTTTCATATAACAAATACATCCTGTATAAACCGAACAAAGCAGATTAAGAGGGCAAGCATCCAGCTCATTAAGTAAAGAAGCGTCATTCCGTCGGGCATAGCCGACTGCCGCGTCCTACGAAGCCGGGCAGCTCTAGCGCTGTCAGCGAAAAGCCAAATGCTCTTCGGCTCTTCCAATTAAAACCAAATACAACACGTTCTCCGTAAAATAGGGCGTATGTACGTATAAATCGGGCCATTGTTCCTTCTGATCGGATATCTAATCTCCTGTCGAGATCGAAGATCGAGTCGGACGGACGGCGGGTTGGCCATGGTAGAAAAAACGCTGTCCAACGCCGGATCGGGCTCTGTAAATGCCGCCCTAACAAGCTTAAAACTGCGTACACTCGGATCTATGTGTAGACTATAAAAAAGAGACTGGAACATGTAATAAGCGAATCTATTTTCCTTTTTAGGGGCTTGGTGTTAATGTCCAAAATGTCCAGCATTACATCTACGATGCTTCCATTGTTAATGGAAGGGGCTAAAGACGATCAAACCCACACGCAGAAAAGTGTTTTTTCCGTTCAAGCATAAACAGTTAAACAGCTAAAAACATCCGATTTAATAAAAAAACTACGAAGTAGAAAGTTTTACGGTGGTTAATGAAGTTTTAAAACTCTCTAACGAGCCTTAAAATTGGAAAAAAAGCGTTTTTTCATCATTCTTTTTTAATATAATTTCATCATAATATTAGTCGAAACAACTTTATAAATTTATAGCTAAGCTAATATAAAATAAACGTATTCTCTGCAATTTTACCTTTCCAAAATGGGGTATAACGTTTTTATACGACAAATGTTTCAATTGGATACTGTGAACAATTCACCAATCTTTCATCAGTGAAGATCCACTGATTGGATTTTTTAAGAGTCAGCATACTACGACCGCTTTATTATAAAAACACATAACGGAAGAAATTTCTAAACCTAATTTTTGGCCGTAGATTATCATCATCTCGATCAACCCGCTTGATAGTGAAATTTAACGCGCCCAAGGCGATTCTTTGAAAAAGGTATCTCTTATTCACACGATGAAGACTATGAATAATGTGAGGATGGATCCATATTTCATTATTTTGAAGGATGAAATCCATGGCGAGGTTTTCCTGTTACCGCTGTTTATATTTCCTTTTATTCTTTGAATTTAATGTGTTTTTTGTATTATATTCCTCCTTATACTCCTACTTACTTGTCATCTTGCTGCAGTAGATCATAACTTATTGCAGCCCTGTAATTGAATTTCTGTGATCTGTTGAGCAACAAGAGCTTTTGTTGTTAAACATGCAAGCAAATGTTCTCTCGTACTTATTACCTTTAAAAAATTAACGGAAAAAAAACAGGAATATCACATGCGGGCTTCTCGGAAACAATTTTTGATAATCATATCGATGTAACTAGAATCACGTAACAATTCATACAACTTCCACCTTATGGTGTTTCAAACCGCACAGCCTCTGCTTCATTCTTTTATTTCGATGGTGGGTCCACTCAAACGGCCATTATTATCATGTTTCGGTTTCGCCGACGGGCTTAAGCCGCGAACGCAGCGATCTGTAATTATTTATACTAAATAATAAAAATCAATTATCGCTGTCGAACCAAGCTGTGCGATGATGCAAACAGGCGTATTGTTATCGAATATTGAACCGCATACGGTCGAAATTCAAAGAGGAAGAGGAAAGAATTGTAAAAGGTGCGAACCGGACGCCATAGGGCGAATATCTGAAAAAAAAACAAAAAAAAGGGTACACATACACGCAGATAGAATGATCTAATAAGAATACAAAGCAACAGGTAATTACAGCAGATGGAGCCGCACTTCTTTCGGTAAACTCAACGCCGATTGTAAATTACGATTGTGCTAGACAAGATTTAATATTAATGTTTACCACACTATGGGATTTTATTGTTGTAATTGGCGCGAGAAGAATGACAGTGTTATTCGAATTGTACACGGGTGAAATGCTATTAATAACAATAACAGTTTATTGATTCGATTGTGCAAAGTTTTTTGATATCCTCGTGATTCCATCATACGTATTCGATAATCAAAGAATATATAATTCAACAACCAGGAAGGTATGCAAGAGTCCGCTTTGTAATATTTAATAAGCTACAGTTTGTAGGAAAGTTACCAAAATATTTTGAAATAAGTGACGTAAACTTAAATGTTGTCAAAACATTACTTGTTCTCTATCGATGTACTCTTGGATATACGGTGGCCGGTTTATGTTTTGTCTCCCCCTTAACTTTTTTTGAAGAATATACTCCGTAATAACAATTTTTAGCAAAGAAACATATACAACGATTCAATACATTGTCTACATTTAAATCAAGTCATTTGCGTATAACAAAGCATACAATCATCAGAAGGCTAAACATTGAATGTGGAAGGAAGTTCTTGGATTGGTGTCCCTGTGGAGACAGAAAAAGTATTTTTCTGTGAAATTTCCTTATTCCATACACGGATTACGAATGTCGCAAGTTTCATCCGCCAAATCCGTATAGATCAATGAAAGGTCATATTCGATGTTGTAAAGGCGTAGCTCTGACAGTTATCATATGCGATACAGCGCTAATACTAAGCTCGCTTCAAACATTACAAAACACATGCCAAAACAACCTGGAGGAAATAATATCGAAAGACCGACGTATGGAAAGCGGAACTTATTATTATGCAATTAAATCTTAACATTTCTATTTTGTTCATTTCAATAATTCTTATCAGAACATGCCAATCTACCCACCGACATTCATTCTTGTAAGCTTCACATCCATTAATAAGCTCATATTCCGTTCAAAAATGAAAACATTGTATACGACGGAGTCTACTGAAAGCAACAAAGCTAAAATATCTGCATTGTACATCTCCATATCTTATTTATTTAGCATCGTCGCCTCCCGTATACATACAACCTCAAGTACACACATATAAGAAATGTTCATGTAGCATGCTATAGCGTGACGTTTGCGTTCGATTCGCATTGCGTGGGCCTTCTTCATTCCAGATAATTTTTCACGTCCTATTTATAACCGTCCACGTCCATTAGTTTATGTAGCAACGGCAGGGACAGCGGCAGCAACTGCAGGACGGGCTACCTACACGATCCGGCCGAGGACCAAGGCGATGACGAAGATCGGCGGATGAACCAGCATGCGGTGTTCATGTTGCGGTCCTGCCGATTCGTGATTGCGATCACTCGCGCTTTAGAGGTATCGCAGTCGGCAAGGCGGCCTTGCGGTGATGTGAAAAACGTCGGATGCGAACGTGGAATCTTAAATTGTCTCCAGCGTTTAACGTGTTATTCAAATCAGCCTCGTGATGAGAGGATGAGGCTGTGTAAGTGATCCATTTCGATAATCTACTTTGTAATGCTGACTTAAGAGCTTACAAATTATTTATACTGCGATATTGTTACAAAACAAAAGTGTTTAGATTAAAAGAATAATTCTTTAAAGGTTTTGTATTTTTATCTTTGGGTTCCTCCAAATGAACAATCTGCATATTTGAACCGATTGGGCTTTGAAAATTATTATAACATTTGCAGTCAATTTTAAATTATGTCTGGATACATGTACTGCAGTGCCTCTAACGTTGTCTGTTATTTTGTGACAACAAGCGATCTTTGTGTTTGTGCATATGGTAAGATATATACCTCAAATAGTGTTTTTAAAGAAACAAAATAATTTCTAAAGGAAATCAATTGGTTAACATTAGCAATGCGTCTGATTACTACTTTTTGTTTAAGAAATACTTCATTAGCTGGGAGACTGGAACCCCAAATTGATTAAGACAATAATGATTGAAATTCTGAGAGGTAATAGTCTTAAGGTATTTATGCTAACTGAATCTTTTAATTGCTTAAGTTTAAATGTAACTGAATTTAATCGTGATATTAGAGATAAACAATGTTCATCCCATTTCAAAGGTGGTAATGTTACCGTTTGTGAGATATATGTATTATTTTTTAAATTCAATGATTCCATCCATTTGCACAGCATTAACTGTAAATTTTATTAATCAGGATTTTAGAATATGTTTTAGGGTATGTCATAAGCGAAGCTATCATCATGGTAATCGCAAAGGAATTCAACCACATCATCAATGAATAAAGCGAAGAGGAGAGGCACAAAGGCTGAATCCTGGGGCATGCCTATATTAACTGGCGTGAGAGAAGACCTCATTTTGTGGTTAGCAATTACATTTGAGACGTTTATTGCAACGAATTGAGAGATAAGAGAGGATCCAGTCACTAACTCTACCTCTAAAACCTAAGGAATTTATCTTGTCAGAAGGCAAGGACATAGTAATCAAATGCTTTAGACAAATCATGCGTAATTGTTGAAACAACACAGTTTGAAAAGTGTCATTACTTGGAATAGGCTTGCGGTTGCGTTGTGCATTCTGATTAATTGCAATCTAAAAATTCATGTTTCGGAACACAAATAAAAAAATATAAATTCAATTTAAAAATGTTACTAACTCGAAGAATGTAAAATAACAGAAAACTTTGGTGATAAGTTATAATATATATATAAGCCATTGGCTTTATTTAGTAATAATAAAACGCCAGCAAAAATAAGTTACAAAAAGAGAAACAAAATAAAACAAATCACAAACACTACAATTTGTGCTAGTGTGGCAAAAACAAAAAGTCAAAATGAAGTAAATAATTAGCAAAAATGTTTCCATGTTCTTCTATACTAAGATGAAATTTAAACATTAAACATTACACTATATGACGAATAAGCGCATGATCAGTAGCGAAGCGAAGCAGGCATTAATCAAGTCAATAACTTAGTACGGGAAACAAGGTCGAATATTTTTGAACGGGCTGATTTAAGAATTACGTGTAGAAAACCCTTATTTTCTTAATCTCATAGGTAACTTCAATTTCCAATTTCTTACAAATCTCGTCAACTCTATTCAGTTACATAAACCAGATGCTTTAAAAACCTTGAAATAGTAGCGACCCAGATACTGATTTATGCTACAATATCGACAAACAACTCACTTCGCGAATTGCTAAACTGGAACCGATTGTGTCAAGACCACGATTGGTCGTTAGGATAATATGACGCGGAAAAGGTGAATAAGTATTTAAGCTAGAACATACTTTAGCACTCAGATTCATGCCATTATTTTATGGCCATAGTTGACAAGAAGAGGATTGGAACATGTTAGGTCATCTTTACTTAATTTTGACAGTACGATTAATAACATTGAAAGCGAGCTTCTGTTAGAATGTTAATTAGAACCATTCAGCTTTACTACATACAACACATAACCTTCTGCATGCCATATTAATGGGACATTCATTTCGCATAATGTTCTCGTACGAAATCTGAACCTCTTGGTAACAACGGCAATAGATGACACGACCTCATAGACCCTCGGAGTATAGGTTAAGGGTTACCTTCGGAAACGTTACCATTATGCACGCATATGCACGTACGTGCGGATAGCATTCGCAAAGTTGAACATTTTAGACAAATTAACAGAGTAATAGTTTTTGGGGCGACGTAGCTGCAGCTGTCTTTTTCCTTCTTCAACTAGGAACGGCACTGCAGAATTAAAACTATTATACAGAATCCCTTTGGTTGCTGCTCCACGTGAATACACGTATTCCGAAATAAACGTCACCTAAAGCTCCCTTATTAACTTCGTTATCAGATCTTGCGCTTCTACGTTTATACGGAATTTCGAAATAGTGTAGCAGTCACGTCGACCGCATAGTCTACCGACCTAAAACATGAAGGAAATAAAGCTGGGATAGGCATTATATGAGGCCACATTAAAACGTAATGTTAGTATAAATGTACAGTTAAAGGTAAGGGGGTGGGAAGAAAGGAGACATTTTCTTAATTTTTATGCAGTGAAAGCTAATTGCTTTCATTCGCTTATGATTTATTACTTGAGCAGTAGGGTTCGTTAGAAGCATGAAAAATCAGCTGGAGTCGAACGTCGTGTTTGTTTATCGCGTGGTGATAGGTTAATACCTTATATACTTCTTGATGTCAACAAAACGAGCTTCAAATGAAAATTGCTTTTTAATTGAAAAGCTCTAGCGTCTCTATTATTGGAGCATTTCTTGAAAACTCCAGACACGCCCCGTTCAAGAAATCGAAAATTTAGAATTTGTGTTGCTTCAATAAAACGTGGTACAGGAGCTTAACGACGTTCCTTCAAAATTTTAGAAGTTCCTGAAAGCCAATTTACAGGCACTGTCTTAGTATTTCCAACACGCAGAGTTAGAGGTAACTTTTCAACATGGTTTGAGCATTTGAAAGAAGTAATTTCTAAAATTCCATATTTATTTACATTATTTATCACCCTTTAAAACGTGTGCATTTATTTTGCCGCACACTGTAATAGGGTATTTTGAGTCACCAACAAAGGGCGATGGTAGAGCTACACGAGAAGGAGAGACAAACGAGAATATTCGATATTACATCGTTGCATATTCGAGAGAAGCCGACCACAGATCGCTATTACCGTCATCCCCTTGTCTTTTGCGAAACAGTATCGCATGACATATATATAACTATGTATATATATACTATATATAACAAGTTCTAGCGTACGGCTTCTACGATGCCTTCTTTCTGTATGGTGGTTATTGCTCGACTTCGAAATCGAATAAGGTTCGTCGATATACACCTGTTGTAATCTTTGATCTTATTGTAATGTCGATTAGTATTAATTTGACGTTATATTTAGGTTGATCTATGTAGGTCTTCTTAAGTGAGCATAATACATTTTGGTGCATAATCAAAATTACTAAATAAGGAAAAACTTAAAAACACAAATAGAAGAAAAAAGCTACAGGTTACATACAACACATGCAAGAAGGCAAATGAAGTTACTGTCTTTGATTAAACGAACCTTACTAACGTTACTTCTTAAGCGTTACGCTTAAGCACGAAAATACGGTAGATCAGAAAACCGACGACTTGTATCAGCATATCGATTTATAATTACACGTTATATGTTTTTTTGAGAAAGAGTCCGGTCGTTTTTTAATTTTCGCCTTTAATGGCCGAATGATTGCCTACACTGTCAATTTATCATACCTTCCTTCTGGTTCTTTTTCCTTGCAGCGCTCGCGCGGGTTCCTACATGACGGCGTGTGCGTTTTAATGGTTTCTTCGGCGAACCGAGCCGACCAAGACGGCCGGATCGGCGAGGAACGTAAATAACAATTTGATTTTTTGCCAGGCTTCGTCTCGAAAAGATATACGTACATAGGCGTGATCGCCTCTAAAATAAATATTAACAATGCGAACGAACCATTTGCATACAACGAACTTCGGGATTCTCATTGATTCGCCTTCTCTTTCTTTGAAGTTTTTTTGCACGATTTTTCGTTTTGAAGGCCGGTGTATTGAATATATATGAGCATGTATATTGGCGAGTGCATAGGGGGTGCACCGTATGCGTCGGCTTTTAATTAAAATAATTAATACGTTCAACAAATTGAACTGTCTGGCTGGGTCTCCAAGCCGCTTGATATAATGCAATTGGAAAAGGTTGGTCTGTGCATCGGTGGGGTTTATTTGTTAATCCTGTGGGAAAATATTTATAAATATTGGTTTTAATTTCAATAGCTTTGACTATATTTTGTCTTTTATTTTTTTTTCGCTGGGAATGTATTGAGTAAATTAATAAATTGCTTGCTTACAAACGGGTTTGTACAGGTTCATCGCTACATAGGTAGGTATGAATGTAATAAAGAAGAAGTCATCGTAAGTTTAAGAAGCACGTTTAGTGTTTCAAGTACTTTTTTGAAGGTAATTGAAGCTCCTTTGAAGCAATTGAATTACTTGAAAAATTAACTGAAACCCTAGTTTTGGCGTTTCAGTTACTTTTGCTTGAACCATGTTCCATGTTGCCAAGATAATTGAAGCACCTTTAGCAGCTTTTCGAAGTGCTTGAAACACTATTAGCAGTACTCGAAGCACTCTCAAGCAGTACTTGAAGCACTCTTGCAATCGCTACTTTGTACTTGATATTTCTATTATCAATATTTGCTACTTGGTGTTTTTCTTATTAAAATACTGTGCTTAGTAATTCCAGTACTTTTGTAAATGGTTTGATACTTGTTATCTTAAAGTACTCCGGCTCAATATTTGGTACTTGAAGCACTTTACTAAATCTCTAAAGTACGAAGAAGATAGAAAGTATAAAAAATGAAAACAGGTGATTCTCATTTAACTCAATAACTAAAACTAAACTTAGACGTTTCTTAACTAGCTAAACTTCCATAACTCACGCTCAAAAATTTATTAAAAGTTCAAATATCTTAAAATTTATTAGACTTTAGACTAAGGTAAATGTGGTTAACATGGTTCTTAATAACATTATCTATTCGTTGTTCAAAACTCTACATCACTCCTCCAAACACCGGGAACATTAAATGTCCTGTACAAACTACTTAAAATAGTAATCATGGAAAGGTTCCATGTATAATTTGTATATACACATCACACTGTCGTCGTTTTTTTACTCTCTCGTTCTGTTCTTGCGCATTTTCGTTTCGGTAATTAGTGACACTGTTTTCTTATTAATTTGGAAACATGACTTGATGTCGTAATTACATAAGCGGGGCACCTGCCATTGCCATCGCCCCGTTGTGCCGTGGCCCGGCTTCGCACAGGCAGCCTGTAAAATATTAAGCCGGCGTAATTAACGGTAACGAATTTATTACATGAAACGAGGCCCTGGCTGTCCCAAAACGGAAAAAAAGGCGTGTGAATAATTTCGGACATGTGAGAAAGTATGTACGGTAATTACTATTACGTAAAGTTGTAATACCTTTGAAACAATCTGCATTCGGGTATAAATTAATATCGCGGCAATTAATTATGTCCTGTTTCTGATTGGTGTTATGTAAACGGTGTATGGTGCGTTTTCCAATTAAATTAAATATCGGTTCATATACAGGATGTTTTGTTGGACATTTTACTTTTTAGAATGCAGGTGATACGTTAGTTCCTGGAATGTTAACTGGTACTTATATTAAAATAAACCTGAAAGTTAAAGTGTTTCTCCGAAAAGGCTAGTCAAGTTTTGCCAAATCTGTAGAGATCATTGAAATAAGGATTTGGTTACCATACTACAGGAGAGACCAAGGTGCCGTCCAATACTTTTTATAATCTTGTAAGTTTTTCTAATGGCAAATACATATGGCTATGAAAAAAAAATGTGTTCATAAAAGATTAATAGCTTCCAATTTTAGAATTATGAACTGGCCGCTTTTTCAGCTCTGAGTTTTTCATTCACAAAGCACATGGAAACAGGTCTATTTGAAACACTAGTGGAAACTGTAAAATACTCCATACAGTGTACAAGAAATGTTATAAACTGTAGTAAAATATACAAATTTAAATTTGTTCGCCAAATACATAATAACCAAAGGGTCTTTTATAATGTATTTAAATAACTAGAAGCATATTTTTTCTATAAATTGCTCTAAATACAAGTTATAAAATCTCCAAAGTATTACATAATTCTACAATAGTTAGCAGGTAAACACATATGTTTCGAATTTCTAAATTTACTTTTAAATTTATAGAAGCAACCCTGATATAGTGTTACGAAGAAAAAGACTGGATATTGTGACAAATTCTTACTAAATTGTAGTACTTAAGGAGATCATTAGCTAAAAGACCTTCCACTGATATGAATTAGCATTTATTATTTTCAGTTTGTATTGTTTTCCTCCAAATGTGTGTATTTTCAAATTGATTTAAATTACAAACGAAGTAAAACCAATTTTAAGGAGGAAGATAAATACCTATTTGAATTTCACTAATCACATGCTAGTTGTTAGTGATACAAGCCTTTACCGCTCGAAAGTTAATAATTCTATATAAACAGGATATTCGTTCGTCGTTAATGATTGTATTTGTATTTATCATTAATATCACTTTGTTTTAATTATTGTAATCTCCGCTTACAATGTAACATTAGCGATATCTTGTTTGAATTTACTTGCATCTTCATCCCTTCTTGTCCTATAGTTAAACTATGAACCTTTCTTCAGACATATACACTGCCGTTCAGTGAAGTTCGGTCATACCATAAAAATCTATTATATCACACTGTATACAATTATTAATACATAAAATTAGAAAAGTATTAAGCATACACCCTTTTCTTCTAAGCGATTAAAGCCATAAATTATTATGTAAAGTAGAAATATTGCGACAGCCAAAATAAAGTCCTTTTTGTTATCATTCCAAGAATTTCTCGGAAGTACCGATCTTTTGAAACGGGTCGTTTGGGGATTATTAACGAACAATACATTTAGGAAATATACCGCAGTATCATTCTTGTTTATTTATCACAGGCGTAAAGATATAAATTTGCTTCATTTTACTGTTAAACGTGTGTTGGTGTGCATCTGTCGTTTTTGCGCGAAAGTTTTAAGAAAATTTACTTCAAAATGGCACGTGGCAAGCCTACCAGCGTAGAAAAACCTTCACGCATTATTACGCTCTTTGAAAAAGGATATTTGGGGCGACAAATTGGTGAAAAAATAAATATGAGAAGTTCAACAGTAAATGACATCATAAAGCGATATCGGACAACTGGAACTATAGAAAATCGTGTTCGTCCTGGAGCATCTAGGAAAACAACAAAAGCTGAAGATTTGAGAATTGTATTATTAAGCAAACGCAATAGAAAATTAACAGCGCCACAAATAGCAGCCGAAGTCAATCGCGGCCGTATAGAACAAGTTTCGGCGAGTACGGTAAAACGTCGACTTCAACAAGCGGACCTTCATGGACGCATTGCCATTCGAAAACCCTTATTACATCGGGGCAACAGAGCAAAACGGCTACAGCGGGCCCGTTCTTATCTAGATTGGTCGTTAGATGATTGGAAACACGTGCTTTGGAGTACCGAGTCAAAGTTTGAGGTTTTTGGGCAAAATCGACGAGTTTATGTCCGAAGATCTAAAACCGAAAAGTGATCCCGAACTGCATTGTGCCAACAGTGAAGCAAGGGCGTAGTTCTGTGTTAGTGTGAGATTTATGCAGAGTGCAGGGTGTAATGAGAAAGGAAAATTATTTTGCAATACTCCAGAATCATGCAGTGCCATCAGGATTGCGTATAATAGGCCGTAACTTTACATTCATGCGTAACAACGACCCAAAACACTGCGTTAGTGTGTAAGAACTATCTAAAGGTGCAAGAAGAACAGCACACCCTGAAAGTAATGACATGGCCCCCACGAAGCCCAGATTTGAACCCTATAGAGTTGTTGTGGGATGAACTGGACAGGAGGATCCGAAAAATATGCCCAACTTCACAAGAACATTTACGGAATATTCTGCAACATGAATGGATTAATATTCCACAATCCGTTTTAACAAAACATCGAAAGAATGCCTAGAATAGTTCGAGCGGTGATTAACAGCAAAGGAAGTTTTTTCGATGAAAAAAAAAATATAATGTTCAGTATGTTATATTAGGCCAGAATAACTTTTTATTTATTTTTGTCTTTTTTACGTGTACATACAATAAAATTGCATTTTGTTTTTAGTTTCGTTTGTTTCTGTAACCTTTTTATGTTTTTTCGACCGACCGAACTTCTCTGAACGGCAGTGTACATCGTTATCAAATCATTAAACATTCAGGACTATAAAACATAAGACAACAACACACTTGTAGTGCAGAAACGTAAGTATATCGTTCCCCTTGAGACATCCCGAGATGATCCAGGTGAATTAATATCCTTTTCGTGTACAAACATATTTGCGACATCTGTTTTTAGGGAACGTAAAGGCAGACAAATAGCTTGAGCAAGCTCGTCAACTGCTGGAACTCGCCCAATGCACTCGGTGGAAATGGCATATACTGGATATAATGGAACGGGCATGGAATGGGGAATGGAATGGGCATATAATGGAAAGATAAGAACTTTCAAGACTGGTGAAAGGTCATTCTAGGTCAGAAACAGGCCAAGCAATTTCTGATTGGACACAGGCCTACATCCACAGCAGACCTATTAAGCAGAGGCAGGAAGTCTGTTAGAGCAATAGTGGGCCTGCACTGAGTAATCTGGGCTTGACTGAGGAAACAGCATGTAGATTCCATCAGGTAGAAGAAGAGACTGCCGTCCATGTGCTGTGCAAATGTATAGCACTGGCAGGAGCATGGTTCTCAGAAAAGCCGAAACCTATGCAGAGGGATCACTCACAAGGGTGCTAAATCTAGCATACCTAATGTAATTGATCTAATGAGAAAGGAACCACAATAGATGTGGGAAGGTCGCAGTGGGATCACCTCGGGTAGTAATCTAATCTAATCTAATGTAACATCCATTTTATTTTTTAAGGAAATGGCAACGTATTCTTCAGCAACTGCCGTCTTGCCAACCACCTAACCGCTTTATGGTCGGAATTTCACCTCCGCTGTTTGTCTTTAGGTATATTTCTCATCGTATCAATACCAACAAGACTACTAAAGCAATAGCCATTGAGATAAGTTGAGAAAAAGCGCTTATGCGTAACGAAGATTGTTAAATACTTTTTTTTTATTAATTTCATCCAGTTTGTGTTTGTTGCAGCAAACATTGTTGGAAAATTATATTTTGTTTTAGGTACACTGAGAGTAATGCAATCAGGTCTACGTTTCATAGCTAAGTGCACTTTATCATTAGCTTCTCTTATAAATTTATGAACATCAGATCGTCTACAGTGAAGAGGATTTGTAATTTTTACGTAGCATTTCGAAGTACACAAGCAAAATATTTTTCTTTGCAAAATCATGGTACTTTTCATACTGTATATAAAGTAAACTAATAACCATATTTTCAGCAATTTGCTGTATTTCTGGTGAAGTGCACGAAAAATTTTCAGAACTCATTTTGAAACAATTTAACAATGAAATGTCGACTGAAATTAGTCAACCATAGGCAACTAAATCAAAAATTTGAATTGTATTCCAAACAAAATTGGATATTACCAACCGCCACCTAATTTTACTATATCATCAAAAGAAGGCTGTTTAAAATGAAATAATATTAATGGTAAATACAAGTACAATCATCGTTTTCTGACGAATGTTAAATAATCAATAACTAATATATTATTAATGAAATTGAAATGGGTATCTAACATAATTCCTTAACGCCGATCTCTTTCCTAATATCGTATTTGCTGGTCATTTTTAGCGGCCAATCTATACTTTATGACGCACTTAAATCAAACTGTTACCGGATGCCATCACTACCCACAGTCCAATACCATCATCTAACGTCGAAACTTTTATTACAAATAGAACCTTTCGTCGGTCAATTCTCCGCTCAACTATGAATAGTTGAGGTTATGCATCCGTTTGGCTCATAAAATCCATGCTTCCGCCTGCAGTGAGCAGTTTCACACGTATTTGTCGGGATTGGGCGCACCACTCTGCAATTTCTGGCCCTTCCTGGACGCTGTAAGACGCCTCATCGTTGGTAAAAAGTTCTGTCCCCTTTCCTCTACGGCCATAACGCTTCTTGTTCTTTATGCCATTACCAATACGATAGTCGCATGCAAACGACTTCAATTTTCGGGGGCATTTTTTGATATATCCACCTCATTTATCAGACACTGCGTATATTTATCGGTGTACGGGTATCAGCGCGCCTATAACAGCGTTACATATTCCAAATTGAACGGAAAAACCGGGTTTTTGCGGGAATAAATATCGTAAATTATCTTCGATGGTCGTCAATATCTCGATTAGGTGCGGTAGATTAGCTGGATTCCATTGAGGGGCAGAAAATTGTATCCTTTGGTGGGTGTTATTGATTAGGTATTGGAGAATGTTTAGATAACTGCTTTAATAACTTTAACATAACTTTACCGGGATAATTTTTTGTGATACTTGGTTGGTAATGATGTACTAGCATGCAGAATTGTTTAAAGAAATTCTCAAAATACTCCCGTTTATTCTGAACAGATCCCGTCAGGAAGCTTTTACAATGAGAAGATGCTAAGCGATTTAAGACTAAATTGCCAAAGAACATCATAGTTATAATAAATTTATTTTGTGTACATTTAATTAATGACCGTTCCCTTTAAACTGTGTGAAATCATGTTTGGACCTTATTCTGGAAGATCATTGGCATATATAAAAAATAGTAAGGAATCCCTATGGTATGCTTTCCTGTTCCAACTACCAATTGGAGTGTGTCTTTCCGTGCCGTACCGCAAACACACCTTTTCACTTTCTGTAAAGCTTTGGTCAAATAGGATTCGATTAAACCAATGGCGTCGCCTCTTCTTTTGATATTAACCAATCCTTTTTTTTTACATTTTAGCAAACTATGTTCAAACCAGTAACATATGTTATGTCCGATTCGAAGAGTAAGTTGCGTGCCATTGCCTCAATCAAAGATTGTAATGGTCACCCTGCAGTATTATCTGGTTCTCAAGAAGCAGCACTATAAGATAAGGTTTTTGTGGGTAAAGGTACGTGTTAATGTCACCCCCGATGAAGACGTGATATGAAGGTCAAAGTATATTGGAAGGAAGTAATGAATATCGTCGCAACTGAATTGGTGTGAGAAGAGTGGAACGTTCGATGTAGAAATGTAAACAGCAAGATTGAAGTTTGGATATGGTCGGTTTCGGGCCCATTTACATAGAATCCATCTAAGGTCAGATTCCTATTGCAATTATCGTGAAAAGATATCAACCGCCTAATACTTAAATGCCCGAAGTAGACCTCCCAAGACAGCAGTTTATCAAAGATCGAAAGTTTATCAAGTGAAGAAAATCTATTCTTAATAGACACCACATAATTGGACCCAAGCCCAAAAAAGGCTCGCGTCAATTGATATAGGGAAATGCTCAAATAATTCGACAAAGGAACTTCAAAATCCATATTCGACATCGTAACAGGCAGGAAACTTGGATATATTCGTCCCAGCCAGAAACTGAGCAACAAACAACTGTTTGGGTGTTCCCAGATGAACCGAATCCAACAGTTATACGTTCAAGAAGCACTTCCAAGAAAATAATGTTTGTTTCTCTCTTCGTACTGAACCCATCGCAAGGACTGCTTTGGAGGATCGGGAAACAGTTAATGTTGAATGAAGTCGTCGACGAAGTCGAGAAGATCAATCATCCTTCATCACTTTTTTTTCTTGGATTATTTTTATGGAAAGCTAAAATACATCCCCTGTAATGCCCGACTGTTTTTAATGGAGGCTGACAATTGATTATTTTCTGTCATCAGGAAATTGTTTGCATACAAGAAACTTTAAAAGCTTCGCAAATTGTGAGACATAATCTTCAACCAACTTTATAGATATCTTATCGTGGAACGGAATTCGAGACTTTCAAGAACATGTGAATATATAACACTCAATACTTTAAATCTTGGGAACAGTGCTCTGTAAGATGTTTAAAGAGAGACTCCTGCCATTATCCGAAGCACAATTTTCTGTTGTAGCAAGTGCAGAACTAGAGCCCTAAACATTTCCGTATCTCATGACGGATTCCACTTCGGTTTAATGGTGCCCCTGCATTTGAGAAGTCGAGTGTAGGTGGTGGTTGTACTAAATTTGTCGCACTTAAAAATAATTTATTCGATGCGAACCATTTTTTCATAACCCTCAACATAATGTTTGTTTGATCTCTGCAGCACCCCCAATTACTAGAACTGTTGTATCGTCAGCATAAACAGTTGCAGAAATGTAATGACATTAATAATAAAAAGCGAAAATGTTATAGTTGATAAGATGACTCCTTGGAGAACGCTAATTATAGTTGGTAATACATTTGAGTAAAAGGACTTCCTTTGATTGCTTGTCTTAAGATATATATTTTTTAATGGTACTGTTGTTTCAATATACAGCAGGGTAAATTTTGTCACACAATCACAAAAGCCGTACCCTTCTAAATTTACATATTAAGAAAAAACGAATAAGAGTTCCCACATCTTGCTTTTTCTGCCTATCACGTTAAAAGTCCACTCGGTTGTGCAGCACACATACTCGAATCAGAGACTTGTCAATAGAAGCGTTCGAACGGGGAATCGAAGCTGACAAGTGTTGATCGAGTGTTTACCGAAGGTATATAGCTTTACCCTTAAAGTAGTAGGCACTGGCTGTCGTTTATATTACAGGCTTCGGCGGAGAATTGTTATTAAAATGACTTAAGCACATTCTTTTTTTCACCGAATCCTCGACGACTGGAACTAGCGCGTGTTAATTCGTCTGTTTACCGTTCTAAGTGCCACGGTCGGATAAAACAAAAAACCAGTTTCCGAGAATCAACACGCCTTAACGTAAAATATAGAGGATTGATATTTGCTTTTCACAAAATCTTAAAACATTAAGCGCTTTGTTTGCCGACATGAACAATTTCGAACGTTTTCTCTTATTTAAACTCCCTCGTTTTTTTTTTCTTTTATAATCTCGCATCTCCAAAACGTTCAAAAAGTCGTGCAAGCTCTAAATTAAAATGCTGTTGGAACGCAAGTTCCAAAAAAAAGCAGCCAATCGTAGACATATCGCCGTACACAAAGAATATTTTAAACGACACCGGTATTAACGATAACAATCATCTTCGTACGTCACGATATCAATCACCAATAACAAAGGTAACTCCGTATCGAGCTGTAAGGGGCGATCGGCGAATCGCGATAGCCAAGCGAGGTGTGGTTTTCAATTTAAACACCTATATCTATGTATATAATTTCGATATTTAAATGGGGATTTAATTTCTCTACCTGTGAGGTCGCGTTTATCAAGTTTAGGGATCGCGAGTCGATGACAATACAGCCAACGTTGATGTAAGTCGGATTCTGTTCGATTTATCAAAGGAAAAGGGTTCTAAAATAGTCTCTTCGCGGTTATAATATCAGGAAAGTCTTGACAGGAAAAGAACATTTTTATGTGTAAAATTCATTTTACTTTTCAATGGCAAGAATGTGCTGTACTCGCTTTCCTTTTTCCAAAATTATATTCAGTTGCTTCAATCTCTCGCCAAACATGAAGGTATTGTCCTAGCGGACTAAAATTAGATATAATAAGCGGAGCCGTCACTAAGTAATTGATAAATTAGCATAAAATATGCTCCAGAGATATAATCCAGCGCCGGTAGAAGCAGATAATCCGCGGAGATGAGCGTTTAACGCGAACGTTCGGGCTTCTGCGTGGTTTCCTCGGCCGTCCCGCACAGAAAGGCGCAAATAAGTTCGCATTCTCCGCGTGAAATATGAAACTTTGTGAGGGAAGAGTCTCAGGCCAGCGGCAACCTAACGTTTTCATTAAAATTTTAATTCAAAGTAAAATGAAACACACATAAATTAACCCTCTTCAAAAAAACTCGCTTTCCGTTTTCACGGAGCTAAGAAGGAAGATGTTACGAATATATACATATATATATATATACGTAGAAGCTTTCGAAAACGTGCAAAATTGAAAAAAAAAAAGAAATCACCGCGTCCTCTTCCAGCTCTTTCTACTTGAGTTGTTCGCTCTTCGTCGTCTTGTTGAATTAGTGACAGGTTTTAAATCCGAAATTGTTTTGCGGGTTTGCTAAACGCGATATCGTTAAATGCGATGTCAGATTTACATTTGGGGAATAATTACCTGTCGTGTTTTTGAAATTAAGGAGGGAAATTGAATTCCCAACGTATCGTTTTCATCGCCTTAAAAAAGGATGCCCAGGAAGAAGTAATGAAAAGAAACTTCCCGCTAGATTTAAAGAATCAGTGAGATTTATTTGTGAAAAGCGAGACACGCCTTCGTAGAAAACAATTAGATGACTTCCAATGTTGAAGTCGTTTTGTTTAAATTGCAAATTTAATTGCAAAAAGAGTCGACGAAGGCTTTATACGTGCTAATATGATTTTACAATTGAGTTTTTTATTATCTTTTCTTTATAGAGTACAAAATAAAGGATGTCCTCGTAAATTTTTTTGACACAGTTAGCGTCTAAATAATCAAACTTCCATATGTCTGCAAAAATTGTTTTTGTAGTTTGACCTACTTGTTGTGTTAATTAGCTATTTGTAGTTTATTTATGGAGAAAGTGTAACACAAGACTTTGTTAAGGAGCCATGTCCTATCGCTCTCTATTGCTTGCTTGCGCAGTATAACTGTTGCGTAATAATGATAGTAAGGACTGTGGGATAATTCAAGATGAGGATCGCTGCATCCTCGAAACAGCTGTCCCGGATTAATCAATTAAACTTGTATGGTGCGGAGTGTGCCGATACTTTTGTGTTGTTTAACTATTGCGTGCTTACCGACCGAGTACACTTAGCGACCTCTATCGAAGGTGCATATGCACAACTTGTCATCAAAACTAATTTATTGGGTTCTAAAATGCACGTAAATGCATTTTAGGACTGTCGACCTTTCCCATAAACAAAACAGGGATACCTATATTAGGATTAATACCCTTCTTATTAGTAACTATTACCAAATTATAATAAATTCACTTATAAGCGACGCTAAACTGACGCCATGCCCTCCTCGAACCCCTCCATCAATCTTCATAAGAGGAGCATCAGTTACCTGCAGCACCCACGCAGTATTGCACATTTTCACTGTCACCCCCGGAAAACAGCGTTACAAAAACCGCATGGCCTCCAGTCTGCTAATGACACTATATTTTACGATATTAATTATTATATTACCTCAGTGCGGAGGGAGTCAATTCACCATCGTTTTAGATGCGTCACGGAAGAAGGCAGATAACGTTAAAACCGCTGGCGAAGGGTAAGCTTCACCACCCTGATGATGATAAAGAATCGTGAACGGCGGGTGTGATGTTTAGCAGTTCATTATGTCGTCGTAACGTGACAATAAATGACTACAAAAATTGCAGACGGCCGCGCTGTTCAGGCAGTTTAAAACACCATTCGCGCGGGTATTACAGCGGTGCCGAAAAAACGCGGAGATAAAAGGTTTCTTTTCGGGCGAGGAAGATGGGAGGATATTATTGTCCCGAAATCGTTTAATAAATGGTCTTTATTACGCATTTTTCTTAACAATAATCCTGTCCTTCTTTCCAAGGATGGAAGGTCGTTTAAGGTTTAAGCGACGTTGTTGAGGCTGAAGTCAAAAAAAGATGTTATTACTTGAATTAGGACCTTACGGATTTTGCCGCATTTGTTGCACTAATATACTTCATCTTTCGCGCAATATACTGGTATGGCGATCGTTAGTAATTGTTGCTATTGAAATGATGACTAAAAGTAGAAAAAAAGTTTAAGAGGAAGAACTAATCCGAAATTTTTTTTTATGTTGGTAAATATGTTGTCGGTGAGTCTTTGTTGTGCGTTTCTTTGGCGTGCTCTGATGCTTGCGTCTAGCTTGTATTCCCAGTGCAATTCCCAGATTCCCTTAATTTATAAATTAACTATCTGAGTTCCTTTTCCAAAAACAAGGTCTACACACACAAGATTATCGAATTATTTACATTTTGCAATTTCAATTTTTATCATATTTTAACATTTTGTAAATAAGAGAAAAAATCCGGATCAACCCCGATTTAATAAAAAAAACACGCGAAATGTATTATTTTCCTTTCCAGGAAATTTATTAATTTCCCGCGTTTCTAAATTAAATTTTTTCGAGCGAAATGACATACCTACTAACACAAATTACGCCGCCAACTGACGCGCTCCCGTATCTCGAAATTAGGCGGGATTTTTTCGCGTTTTTTCCGCATTCCCCGACGAAGGGGGAGCGATGTAGTAATTTTCGGAGGAAGGGAACAGAATTGCTAAAATACAAGCGACTTCTGCATTACGCTCGTAAAGGCGTTTTACTGGCGCGGCCCCCGTTTGGTTTTATGCGAAATTCCGCGCAGTTTAAATGCCGTTTTATAAGTCTCGAACTTAATGGAGATTAAGAAAAACGCCTTGTGTTCGTGAAGGAAGAGCGAGGAAATGATTTGGATGGCGTTGTTTATGCGAAACAATATTTGTGCGAATTTTATTAAGCTTTGAAAAAATTATTTTGAGCGATTAGATTGAAAGGCGCTGCAGTGTTTGTAGCTTAAAAGGATCATATAGCCTCATCACACGTTAAACAAACACGTTTCCTTTGAAGAATTCTTGTACGCAACACAAATATAACAGCAAATCGGTATTCACAAGTAAATACAAATGACTAGCCATAACTAGATATAGCTTTGTTGGTATTTGCATATATATACCTAGTTAATAACGTTTTCCTCGAATCGAAATTTGTTGTCTCAGTTCAACATTTCCAACTAGTTTCGCTATGTATATCTATAGCGTAAAAGGGAATATATGTATCAAACACGAGGATGGAATAATAATACAGCAATGTTTACAGAAAGAAGGAATAACAGATAAAATACACACCATATACACTTAACTCCCAAATGATTCAAATATATGCATCCGTATAGTCACGTCCTGAATTCATTGCTATAAAATAACGCCATCCAGCAAAACAGAAACAGCAATAGATTCACATACTGCTTATACTTGAAGGGGCAAAAAAGGAGAGAAGAACTTTAGCAAGGTATGAAGTACGAAAACATTACGGTTTCGTCGAGTATATTGCGTGAACCGGGGTAATAAGATTGGTCACAGTGATAGATTTATAAACGAGTCACCATATAACACTCGCATTATCATGGTTCTGCATGCATTTAAGCAGTGGAAACATCGGCAGACGTAATTCAAGTAACTTTTACGGGAACTCAACCCACACTTTACGTATGTATACAGAGTGTGCTTTGCAGATATTTTCTTTATTGAGTTATATCAGGCAAAATTTCCACCATTTTAATTTACACCTATGCAGGTACAACTCTATTTTTATTTAAGTCTCGTATAGAAAAAAAAATAGAATAATTTCTGCAATTGTAGCCAGCAGTGGTATATTAAGGTTGGTGTATTGTAGGATTCGTGACGCGGATAGTTTGAAGCCATTAGTGAAGCAATTGTAGGAGACCAGGGTGGCACAAACCTTGCAACGTTTGCTACAATAATAATTTCTTTAGTGTGGTGCCGACCCAACGGGGTGTATAAGTTTTCGTTTATTTAGTGTGGATCTACTTGTTCCTTTGCAAATTGAAAACGAATGAGAGAAAATTAAACAAATTATATATGTGCAAGATAGATAATTTTGAATAGGCTATTAGAATTAGCAATCGATTTATAAAAGAAAATTTAATCTAGGATATCCTAGTCTTCAAATCCAAATCTAGAACCCTTCCCAATTTTGATATTTTTGGGGACCCGGGGCTGAGTAATTCCAAATCCGTAGGCGGTGAAATTTGTTTAATAAATGCTCCGAGTATTTGTTTATTAAATATATTTAACTGAATGTTAAAATATACTGTTTGTGCAGAAGATCCAATCAAAGTATTTCAATTTAATCTATTGTCAAAGAAATTTCGTAAAGATGTCCATATCGGAAGCAAGTTATTTATTTCTCGATTATTTTTCCTCATCTCCATCCATTCGGAATTTATAAATAAGAGCGCGCAGTATATCGTGGGAAGAATTATTACATACAGATTTTATGTAAAAAAACGAAAATACTTTCAAACAATGTTTTCGAAAAATTATGTTGTACGAATTGGAGTGCTCAGCTTAATAAATTTGTGGTTTTATGTAGTCTGAAAAGTTTCAATCCTCAATATGAAGATGTCGTTACTCATCAAAAATATTCTGGTCCACCAGAAGCTTACCAAATGGTCGACCGTCGAATTTTAGAGACAACGTGTTTGTCACATTGACTGAGGATTAGGTATGAAAAGACTAATCGCGTCTTCAGTGTTGCACTTAAACTAGCTAAAAACGCTTTGTCGAAGCAGTTTAAACGAAATAAGTCGAAGTTTGGGCGGGAATTAATAACTATAGATACCAATACACTCCTGAAGCCATAACACAAAACAATGGACTGCGACTAATTTCTGGAACAGACATTGAGTTGTGTTGATCGATTATCTTGGCAAAGAGAAAAACGACAATGAGCGACAATAATACGCATCAATACTTAGCAAGTTGCTATCATATTCATAAACGTTCGAAGAAGTCGAATGACACCCTTGTTGTTAAAACAACCAGTTTGGAAAGCTTGTGATATCATGGAGACCATACGCATCAGTTCTGGTAAGGTCTTGTCAGTAACATTGAAACCATGCGGGTTACCATGAGGATGATACTAACTTCGATTGTTGCATATGAACAACAGTACGCATGTCTGAACTCGGTATGACTTACGTTAGTAATTTTGATTTCTCGCAGCACAAGTGGTGCAGTGAGTGAAGCCCACATAGTTGCATAATAGATTAGATTTATGACACTCTTTAATCGATAACCCTATACACTTGCCACCTACCTTAAGAGAGGTCCCAATAGTCCAACACAGATTTGCATGGTGAAAAAGGGATAGTAGATCTTCAACAGTGTAGAATAATTTGTAATTTAAGAGTCGCCACCACAGCTTTATTTAACAAAACGCCCAAAAACATTAAAACGGGAAAAGGGAGGTAAATAGGTAATATATTCCACCAAGTACACAAACGATCAACAACATATTAAATATTTGCTATATTAATTAAGGATCTCTTCTAGTAAGTTTAATTAAAGAAAGTAAAGAGTAAAATATAACGAATCTATGGTAAAGTTATATACAAACAGAAAAGTTTAATTATGTAAAATGTTCTGAAACTACCGTTCAGAGAAGTTCGGTCGGTTGGTAAAAAACATGAAAAGGTTACAGAAACAAACGAAACTAAAAACAAAATGCAATTTTATTGTATGTACAGGTAAAAAAGACCAAAATAAATAAATAAAAAGTTATTCTGGCCTAATATAACATACTGAACATTATTTTTTTTTTTCATCGAAAAAACCTCCTTTGCTGTTAATCACCGCTCGAACTATTCTAGGCATTCTTTCGATAAGTTTTGTTAAAATGGATTGTGGAATATTAACCCATTCATGTTGCAGAATATTCCGTAAATATTCTTGTGAAGTTGGGCATATTTTTCGGATCCTCCTGTCCAGTTCATCCCACAACAACTCTATAGGGTTCAAATCTGGGCTTTGTGGGGGCCATGTCATTACTTTCAGGGTGTGCTGTTCTTCTTGCTCCTTTAGATAGTTCTTATACACTAATGCAGTGTGTTTTGGGTCGTTATCATGCATGAATGTAAAGTTACGGCCTATTATACGCAATCCTGATGGCACTGCATGATTCTGGAGTATTGCAAAATAATTTTCCTTTCTCATTACACCCTGCACTCTGCATAAATCTCCCGTCCCAGCAAAGGAGAGACATCCCCACACTAGCACAGAACTACGCCCTTGCTTCACTGTTGGTACAATGCAGTTCGGGATCACTTTTCGGTTTTAGATCTTCGGACATAAACTCGTCGATTTTGCCCAAAAACCTCAAACTTTGACTCGTCACTCCAAAGCACGTGTTTCCAATCATCTAACGACCAATCTAGATGAGAACGGGCGCACTGTAACCGTTTTGCTCTGTTGCCCCGATGTAATAAGGGTTTTCGAATGGCGTCTATGAAGGTCCGCTTGTTGAAGTCGACGTTTTACCGTACTCGCCGAAACTTGTTCTTCACGGCCGCGATTGACTTCGGCTGCTATTTGTGGCGCTGTTAATTTTCTATTGCGTTTGCTTAATAATACAATTCTCAAATCTTCAGCTTTTGTTGTTTTCCTAGATGCTCCAAGACGAACACGATTTTCTATAGTTCCAGTTGTCCGATATCGCTTTATGATGTGATTTACTGTTGAACTTCTCATATTTATTTTTTCAGCAATTTGTCGCCCCGAATATCCTTCTTCAAACAGCGTAATAATGCGTGAACGTTTTTTTACAGTGGTAGGCTTGCCACGTGCCATTTTGAAGTAAATTTTCTTAAAACTTTCGCGCAAAAACGAGAGATGCACACCAACACACGTTCAACAGTAAAATGAAGCAAATTTATATCTTTACGCCTGTGATAAATAAACAAGAATGATACTGCGGTATATTTCCTAAATGTATTGTTCGTTAATAATCCCCAAACGACCCGTTTCGAAAGATCGGTACTTCCGAGAAATTCTTGGAATGATAATAAAAGGGACTTTATTGTGGTTGTCGCAATGTTTCTACTTTACATAATAATTTCTGGCTTGAATCCCTTAGAAAAGAGTGTATGCTTAATATTTTTCTAATTTTATGTATTAATAATTGTATACAGTGTGATATAATAGATTTTTAGTGTATGACCGAACTTCACTGAACGGCAGTGTATATTTGAATAACCCAGTTTCAGTGCATCAATGGAATAATTTAAATTGATAAACACGAGCATTGTTAAAATTTTAGAAATGTTTGGCCCAAACATTCTTTATAAAGGCATATTCGAAATATTTGTCAAGAATATCAACGTAGCAATTACATAAATGTATTCCAAGTTTTACAAACAAAATTAATATTAATGACTGGTATATTTCACTCAAAACATGCGAATAAATAAGTTGTTAATATGAAAATATGAAATGAACACAATAAAGTGAACCCATTACGTTAAAATTGAACCCTAATTCAAAGGTGCTTATCTTATATAAATGTGGTCGTTACCTTAAAATTCCTGACGCAGCTCAGATTCCAGCCAATGTTGAGGTTAACAGGGGTGGTTTTACCGGTAGCTATTCGATTAGCAGTGTTCGGACGGTAATCAAATGTAGTATCGAAGGAGAATTTAATGCAAAATAATCCAGGTGGATGTAGTCCCTAAGTGAATTGATCCAGGAGCCAATACAGCTGATCCGATGAGAAATGAGGTTGTCGAATACCAACGTTAAAATTAATCCTGTATGAGTACATAAATTATCCAATTTATGTACTCAATTATTTACATTACGACCTTTCCAAAATGTTTCACAGAGTGGACCCGTTAAATTTCTAGGTGTTTATCTGGATGAAGCTCTCACTTGGGAAAGTCATGTTAATGCCTTATCCAAAAAACTGTCATTAACAATTTACTTGATGCGATCTTTACCATAAGTTCCAAATTAACAGTTAATTCTCTAAAACGTGTTTAGTATGGTCTGTTCCAATCAAGTATGTCATATGCCATATTGAACTGGCGCCATTCGTCTCATTCTAATAAAATATTTGCTCTACAACGTAGATGTATAAGACTAATATCTGGCATTGGATATGTGGATGACTGTAGAGACTCGTTCAGATCTTTGCGAATTCTCACAACTCCATGCTTGTACATTTTTGAATGTGTTGTGAACTTAAACAAATATACACTTAATTCTATGATTTACGATCATTACACCAGACATAATGACAATTTACGATCAAATTTTCATAGGTTAGCAAAAAGCAGAGACGGAGTAAGCTACTATGCTATTAAGTATTATAATATTATTCTAAACTCTGTTAGGGATTTACCGATTTCTTCATTTAAACGGACAATTAAAAAATATTTACTTTCTCGAGCTTTCTATTCGGTCGATGAGTATCTGAGTAGTAATAGCTATGATATGTATTTGTACATTTAGAATTATTCTATTTTTTTTCGTTTGTGTGACTTGTGTAAGCACTATTGTTGTGTAATAGCACTAATAAAGATTATTATTATTATTATTATTGTTGGTAAACAATATAATAATTAGTCCGGGACGGCCGTTTAGAGGACACGAAGCATACGTTCATATCTTGAATCTTCAAGAGTCTCTTCAAGACTCTTGAAGAGTCATGATATGAACATATGCTTCGGGTCGCGCAACACACTTAAAAATCTTCTCGGCAATCCTAAAGATAAACCGAAAATGGGAGAAAGGTCGGGTATTTATAAAATTGAATGTAGCCACTGTAATAAAGCCTATATTGGCCAAACAAAAAGAGCGATAGAAGCTAGATTCAAAGAACATATAAGAAATTATCGCTACGGCAGATTGGACGCGTCGAGTCTAGCACAACATATAAATGAAACCGGGCATAGTATTAAATTAGAAATTCAGCATTTGAATTTCGGGTCACTTTCAACAACAAACGTCGTCTTCAGATACATATACATATATACATAGGTGCATGCACTTACTTACACAATATATTTATGACGTACAAAGGTAACTACGTGTTATGAATGCGAAATCAGCATCAACATCATGCTCCTACAAGAGACAAAGATCATCACAATACACGTAGACAATTACGTTTTCGTTCGTAATTTCACAAACGTGACTGTCTCGAGTGAGAAATATGCAGCTACAGAGGCACATACACATGAATTACTAAAATATATACGCGAGAGTACATTAGCATTCAAAAGAATGCGACAATGTTTAGTTGTATATACCACTGCAATGTATATTTTTACTTCTTGTCTTACTTTTTTTTTAATGTGACACATATGGTCGAACTATACCCTCTCCAAAAATCTTCTGGGGTAGTCTCTAATAAAAGGGTCGTATCATAGGATGTAAGACCTGCAAAGTATAGGTCAGAATGGTAACCAAAATCTAAAACCTAAAATCAGAGGCTGTTGATATAGACTAGATGAAACCCAAAACCCCAAACCCAAAACCCAAACTCCAAGGGTTTGGTAAGGAACATCGATGGTTATATACACAAAGGGGTAGCAGAGCAGTTCACCCAACCCAGCATATTTCCCTTTAAAAATCCGGAGGCTACGGTAGTACTCAAATTGTCTTTGTTCAAAAATGTTGTTACCAGATCATTTATTTATTTATTTATTTTTTTTTGTTATATGCACGAACGCAAACAAATATATGTAATAATAATAATAGTTAATAATAATTGCTTTTCATTATCCAACGGCCTCCAGTTACAGGACAACATTATACAGAAAATACGTACAATAATAAAAATAAGAATAATAATTGAAGACAAAATAAAAAAACTCAAAACTCATTAATTTTACTGAAAAAGACATAATTATAGAGTGACCAGCACTTTGGAAGAGGCAAATCAATCGAAGGTTACGCGGTAGCTCAATAACGTCATTCTAGTTCTTAATAGGCATAAATATTTTTAAAACATCTGCATAGGCAAGATACAGAAGCAAGTAAATCATTGACGTAGAAATTGAATAATAGTGGACCCAAATTCGAACCCTGAAGATGAACTAAAGACGAAAGATTTAAATCCATTATAAAAAACATAATTGCTTCTGTTGGTCAAACAGGACTTCAGAAGTCGAATAACTGATGGACTGAAGCCAAACGCAGAACATTTCTGAAGTAAAACACTATGATGTAATATGTCGAACACTTTACTGAGGTCTCTGTATATCACGTCCACTTGTCCTTGCACGTCAAGTTGTTGACTAATAAATTTAGACACAAGATTAGTAACTGTTGACCTTCCTCGTACGAAACCATGTCGGTGTGGCGAAATATAGGGTTTTGCGTGATAATATATGGTGGAGAATAAGACTGTTTCGTAGACCTTGGCAAGATTAGACAAAATCGAGATTGGTGTATAATTATTCACTAGGTTCCTATCTCCCTTTTTAGAAACTGGAATAACTCTGGTCTTCTTCCAAAAAGAGGGGAAGGTACAGGTCCGAATGGAGCAGTTAATTATAACTGACAGCGGTTCGGCAAAAATTTGGCAAGCACCACGTACAACGCAATTGGGAATTAAGGCGTCACCACCATTGTAATTATGCGAAAATGAAGACATGATGTTAATAAGATCTGTTACAGAAAGAGCAGGTAATGTATGAGGAAAACAATTGGTGTGTCCTCATGATCAACTTTACCACAAGGAAGGTAAGAGGAACTGAATTTAAGGGCAACTAAGATATGACAATATCTTAGAGAGATTCCAGGTCCGAATGACTGTAAATTAGTGTTTTTGGGAGTATTGTTGAGCCTTGCTTTGTTTGAAGAAATTTGAAAATTGTTTTAGGATCATTAGCGACGGTTGTTTCTACATGATTCAGATATTGTTTGTAAGCCAAAGAAATTTAATCTTTACAGATTTTTTGGAGCCTTCAGATAGCATACATTTTCAATAAATTTCCATCGTCGTCTATAATATTCCTTTAGTTTCAGACTAGAAATAATACTACTAGTGAACCAAGGTGGATAACGTAATTGAATATTTTTTTATGCATATTTTGGGGCACAAGAATCAAATTGTATTATAAAACAATTGAACAGCGAGATCAACGTTATGTACATTCTTTAAAAAAGACGCAAGCTCGCGTAGGAGTTGAGTATGTAAAAAGGGAAAGCCGGGTGTTTTAATTTGTTTCGAATCAATAAATTGATTCATAAATCTTCTTTTTTATAATTATGAATGTTAATAATAAAGATAAGCCAAAGATTCTATTACATTCGTGAGTTATGTAGCACCAAATAGTCAAGGTATTTTCGAGAGACAATGTATATAGACCTATGCGAATCCTAAATTCAACATTATACCTCTTCGCACAACTCTATAGCTGCACAAAGGGAACATTATGCTATCGCGAATCAGAAATCTAAGATAAGAGCCGCTCTCTGCGATGCCTCCTGCTTTATAAATTGTGCATGATATACGCCGTTAGGTGGAGGTACGCATAGGTCGGAGCTCCTACAATCAGGGAACAATCTCATTGTTTATGAATATGCAATAAGTATGTGTGTTAATTGCAGGAGCTTTCCATTCTACAACGGTCGAATGCTTTTCTTTTTAAATTCAGTTATTTTTTTCGTTGTAATCGTCGCTCGTCACTCTTAACTCCCCTCCTCGGTTTCCAACAGCTTTTTTTTAACCCATTTAACGTATTGACTTTGGTATTTTTATATAAGCTAACCCATATGCATAATTTATATCGTAGTCGGCGTGGGTACAAAGCAAAAAAGAAAGCGGAGAGTGGAAGGGTTTATTCCTTCACATCGCGTTGCTTTCTTTTACGAGTAAATCGTTTAGTTCATTAAGAGAGATTGAGATATTCTTTTTCAAAAGTAAAAGAAATACTTTTGTGATGTAGGTCATTTAAGATATGAGATATGGGCGTATATGAGCTGGTTTTATAATAATAAATTGATTCATGTTCAGTCACATAAAGGACTATGTTGATAAGCAGTGCGAATTCAAGGGCGACGAACCCTTTCGTCGATTTCAGGACTTGATTTTATCAATACTTCATCATCATTTGTAAAAGGTTTCTTTACAGTAATGTTCATATGTTCTAAGAAATCGATTAGCTCGAGCTTAACATAGGAACGCGATCTTACGAAGATATGCTGTATATCATTAACTTCAAAATTATTGTGAAAATTATCTATACAAGGATAGTCTGAAATGTTTCCAGCCTAATCCAGAAACAATAATCGTCCTGTAAGTCTATATACATACTTCTTCGAGTGATGTTTCCATCTTTTTAATCCGTTGAAATAGTAATTGTTATCTTGTTTGCAAAATAAGCGTTTACGAATATGATGGTCTCCTCATTGGATTAAAATCTCTGTCCTCCGCGCGAAACTTTGAATCTACAAAAGAAAAAGAGTCGTTGCGGGCCACATCAGGTAGGTGATCTATAATTCGATCCCCAATTCATGAACTTTTGGCGCAGTGACCACTGAAGTGTAACGCGAGGTGGAACAAAAATTTCTCTTTCATCAAATGTGGTCGTTTTTCTTTAATTTCTGCCTACAGCTTGTCAAGTAATAATGCGCTGTATGACCCCCTTATTGTTTTCTTTTATTTTATAATAATAATCATAATAATTCTTTTATACCTTTTCCGGTCGTGATCAATCTGTGCATAGGATAACTATGGCAACCCCGAACGTTCATTGTCTACCAATCTGGTACGATTACGTTTAGATTCAGATGGGCCTAAATTTCATTGTGATAAACGACGGTGCCCATAAGTAGGTCGATCTCGGCATTTATTTGCGTAGGCGTATTGCGTTTTAAACGCAAATATTCGATTTTTTCAATCTTTCCAGAAATACTAACATCGACTGACACGAACAATTGTTACATAACTGATCGTCCAACATGGTTGGAATGCTCAAAAGTATCCTTCAATTGCGCAATTATATTACCAAAATATCTTTCTCGAGTAATGCTATCTTCATATTGAGACTCGAAACTTTTCAGATTACCCTCGTACATTGAAACTCAAAGACTTATTTTTTTGCTTTTCAAGGGACCATCTCACTGCTCTATCGATCAGATCCGACCACTCGCACTTCCGGTCAATTGGTCGATTTTCGGTGTACCCGTGTACACCGTTCTTCTTCGTATATGAACGGTTCCGGACAGCTTGTGCCTCAAAAGGTGATATCCGCACGAGCTAAAACGGACCAGGGAATGGCTGTAAACCGCATGTCGCGGATAAAAAGGGACGCAGCCAGAAATACGTTGCCATTAATGTCCGGCCGTCGGAAATTTGCCGGATACATCTTCTACTTACCAAAGCATCGGAGCACAGCCTGGATAAGCGGAAAGACTTCGGTTTAGTTTTTGAAATTTGCGATGGTACTTGGTAGGGGTGGTTCAAATTTGACGGTGGAATATACATGGTGAGTGAGAAATAAGTAACAGCATGATGCTAAAGGGTCAAGAATTAAATAATTAGGAGGAGGACATCATTCTAATCATTTTTTGGTAATATTTCATATCGCTTGGTTCGAATGAGCGTAAAATATTAAATAAGATGTATTTTTTAAATTTCTAGGTACACTGATTCTGATGAAGGCTGAAAGGAAACGATTTATTTCTTCGAAAGAAAAAAATATTCCTAAAAATAAATAGTTTACGTTTTACACGTAACCTCCCTTTGTCATTGTTGTGGGCGTCTTTCGATATCTTATCACATCCCGAGGTGCAGGTATTGGCGGATATCTTATCTTAAACTGTTCCTTTTCTTGGTCCATTATTTGATTTTTCAAAAGCGTTAGAGCTGATCAAATCTTATCTAATTAATAGAAAGCAGAGAGTCATCGAATAAGCAGTAAATAGAGTAGGATAGCACATTTTTTGATTGGGAAATTGCACAATGCGAAGTCCCACGGGCCTCCATATCGGGCCCACTACCTTTTTTGATATACGAGGTGTGTTTTTTAAGTAAGCACCATGCTGCTATAAATATTGATCCATGCAACAACGCTGATTGCCAACTATAGCCCTGTAA
Organism: Marronus borbonicus; assembly: GCA_902655005.2. Taxonomy (NCBI): domain Eukaryota; kingdom Metazoa; phylum Arthropoda; class Insecta; order Coleoptera; family Scarabaeidae; genus Marronus; species Marronus borbonicus. The sequence continues at coordinate 6,034,828 of LR737387.1, forward strand.
TTAATATAAAGTAATCCTCTAGAAGTGATGTAGACATTCGCAAATTTTGAGTGGTAGTTTCTGAGTAAGGACTAAGTTAAATGTAGACAAAATGAAAATTTTACAATCGAATTATTTTAAAGCAAGAATATTTGTCAATAAATTACCAATCAAAGGTACTTACCAGTATAAACACGGTACAATTGTTGGGACTCTCACTTGATTCATCAATTTTACTCTCAATTTAGTTCTCGACTTAATTCTCAACTCAATTCTCGATTTAATTCTCAACATAATTGGAAGAATCATGTGAACAGTCTGTTGGGTAAAGTGTCTGCTTGCCTTCTATAACCGAAAGGACTTTTTTTAATAAAAGAGTGCTTGAGTGACGGATTTGGAAACCTCTCCCTTTCTTGTTATTATTCCTTGTGTGCTTTTGTGAATATTAATTGTTACCGACATTTAGTGGTAGAAACTATTTTACGTGCGAAAGGAAGTTGGAACGTGCAAAGGGACATGGCAACATGGCGAAGCTTAGAAAGTATCAACTGTATTACATATGCTTCTTTAACTCTAGACTTTTTTAGTTGAATCTGTATTTTTAAAGCTTTTCTTTGAAGTTTAAAATTTAATTTTAAAACATATCAAAGCATAAATATGCGCTATTTAAAATTCGTGAGAAATATGTTAATAAAGATCGAGTATTATTATTTATATTAAATTATCATAATCTGATTCCTTTTAAAACGTATTTCTAACAACGCTCAGAAGACTTGAAACCGTAAGCGAGAACCGCGCTCTTAAACAGAATAGACAGAACATATCGCATTTGTGGACATAAATTTATTAAATGGGGTTGCTCAACGTCGTTCATTAACAGCTACGAAATTAGTTAATTTGTCAACCGACTTACTCTCGATCTATCCACCCCTCTTCTACCACTCGAAATCGTGCGACACATGATTCGAAAGGGCGTTTGCATTAATCCGCCCTTGAAGCCGGATTTTATCCGAAATTCACCCCATGTAATAGTAACTAAAGTTTAGAGAAAGAGATATAACATTCAAGTGGAGCCCTTGTAAAGCTTTATTTGACTCAAATCAGTTTTAGACGGAGGAGATTTAAACAGCGAAATTTGGTGGTATGCACGAGCATAAACCTCAAGCCAAACAAAGCCTGCGGTGCTTCCATTTAGGAATTACAGCGCAAGATATGCGAAACGGCGTATCCAGTTACTTGCAACATCCCAGTTTACAAACTAAAAATATCTGCACTTCTGAAGACCACCACATAGCGGTAAATTCCCTTTTGAGCGAAACACGAAGGCATCAAATGAAACCACTCAATATCCGTCTACAACGTCGTTGAAAATGTGTATGTCCGAAGTGGAGAGATTCAAAAATCTGCGTAAAACGCCCGTGGGAAAAGGATCAGAGCGTGCTAGCGCTGAAAGGACGGAAGGATCATGTTTTACTCGCAAGAGTTAGATTACAATGTGCGACAGATGCTTTCCTACTACCTATGCTGCAGAAACCAATGAACATCATGATTCTGGATAAGCATTCGATTTAACAATTAGCTGTTGATAACTTATGTGAACACAAAAAACAACTACTAAATGTTCGGTTTCAATACAAATCCTTACTCGTCGTTTCATGTTGTTAAATGTCTTGACAAGGTGATGAGGAGTTCGGCAAGTTCTTGTATTGTGCGTGGTGCATTTTTAAAAGCTCCACTTTTTAGGCGTAGAAAAATAAAATAATATAAAATAGTTAAATCAGGAGAGCGCTGAGAAAAATATGCTACACGGTTACCAAAATAATTGCTTGTATTATAGTGTTTTATAAGTTGTTACATTGTCTTGCCAGAAGTGTCCATACATCACACAACTTTTTTTAGAAAAGGATGCAATAAGTTGTTACGATATCTTTTTGTGTTTACCGTTTAACGAAAAAAGAATGAACCAATAATAATTCTTTTTCGTGAAAGTATTATTTCAATACAAAGCCTTTGCAATCTGTATCATGACAGAAAGGCTTCTATGGACCACAAATCCATGGTTTGTCTCTTAATGAAACCATTAAGGTGAAACCAAGTTTAAGATACCATCACTCAGGTGCTTTTCAAACCTTCCATCTCGGATTTAACCGCCAAATGTCCGCGTTTAGTAACGACAAGCATTTGTAATGCTATTAGTCAATGTACTTTAAATGATAGTGCGAACAACATAAACGTATGTCATTAGTTCGTAGTAAAGAATGCGTTTCACTAACCTCCATGTATTCAATAACATAATAGAAGAATCTGGGAATACAAGTGAGATTTTTTGCCACGCCACATGCAGTCCTTCTGGATGTGCTGGAAGATCAAGAATACGTTGTATACTATGTATTCGTAAAGTAAGCTTCTCGATTATTGTATAATACGATTAGGGGAGACAAGTTAGAGTGAGGTTGTTCAATGAAAAACTGCGAGAAAACCAAATTATATTGAGTAACAATAACTTGAATCGTACACTTCATTCGATAGGTTTGAAGTTTAAGAAAGACCGTAACTGCAGAGCGCTAAAGGAAACCTGTAATTTTCCTAGATGAGACTTAAATATTTTCAAAAGGAAATGCAAGAACGTCGGGGCAAGATAATGATATACAGAGTGTTTGAAAACCGGAGTGATTTGAAGGTAAAGGGTTCATAGTTTTTGATGCTAGCTCTAAATCAGGATATACCAAATGCTTCGTTATTGTTTGCCTCTAAGTCTCAAAAAAGGGGACATGGATGGTGATAATTTTCTTACTTGGACTGTAGAAAAATTGTTTAGAAAATAACTCTCATTAATTATTATTATATCACACGATGTTAATTGAGAGTATCCCTTCATCCTCTTGGAAGAAAGCTGATATTACTGTACTTCTAACCAGGCATAACATTCCATTCCATCAATCACTGTTCAAAGGTGAGGCTAACATTAGCTAAATAACACCAACCACCTAAAAGAAATATCAAGTAGATGAAATCTCAAAAGAAGAGGGCCATGCAGTACTACGATTTCCAACTTATCACTGTTAGTTTAATGCAATTGAAATGATATGGGCACACGCAGAGATAAGCAAGTTCGTGCAATATGGAAACAAGCGCTAGACCAGTATACTTGAGAAATTTGGAAAAATTGTATAATCCATACTGAAAAATTCATCAAAGAATGGTGTGAAAGAGAAAAGATGTTGATCGTAGTAGTGGATAAATTTATTACATCACTTAGCGATGGTGATTTCAGTTCAAGTGATATTGATTCTGATATATAAATGTTGAATTACTGATTTCTCTCTTTCATGTTTCCGATAACAGCATGCAACAACCACCAAAAAAATAATTAAAAAAAAAACATGGCCTTCTCCATTGCGTTCTTTTGCGATCATATTGTATTATTACACGTTCTCTTACCTTGCTCTTTTCAAATGTTGGGGTTCTATAATATTGTATGAGATTAATATGTATTTCGTAATTTCTTTTTGTATTTAAATTAATCCATACAGCGATAGTAGCCAAATTTATCCAAGAACGGAAACTGTACAGCACAGATTCAAATATCAAACACTTGCATAATTAGGATCACAACAACAACCAATAATTTAATTTCGTTTCGCCAGCTCATTATTTTGAATCCAATACGGCTTAACCAAAAGTAGATTTATTAACTCTTTCGGGTCTAATTCATACTGGCGGTACCTATTACTCTATTACGGGAATGCTATACATATTAATATTGTATAGCTCAAATCCCTAATGGTAACCAACGATAAATCACTATTACCGGCCTCAGCATTACCGTTGAAAACGTTGGGCACAAATTACATACCTATTGCTGAGCCTTCACTGGCTTCAATTGATATTTATTTTGACGTACGAAAGTATAACATCGATAATTCGTTTACCTAGCAGAGTATAGAATTTATGGCACTAATAGAAATGTATGTAATATTGTAATAAATTCGGTGACCGTAATCTAATGAGGAAAATTGGAAATATGACGTGGTAAAATCGATTGTTTGTATTAAGTCAAATACAGTTTTTGGAGAGGCCATCTTTAAATATTTTCATGATATTTCGGATATTATTTTAATATGCAATGGGCTATGTATAAAGTGGGTAATCTTAGAAGAATTAATTAATAGCGTATAAGATATATAGGAAAAAAGCCAACCATTTGTCTTAAATTCAACAAATGATTAACTATTTCAAAATGAATCCATTGCTGATGAAGCGATGACATCTGTATTTCTCTTAATGTTGGAGTCAATACTGAAAGCCGTCGAATGCAATCAACAGAAAATTCACAATCATTCAGAACAAGAAAGTCTGGTGCTGCTTTTTAACTAATTTTATCAATAGGTGCATATTTTTTCCAGGAAAAAAGAAGAAGAATGGGGAAGTCATAACTATAATTGCTATTGATGAACGGTACCTACAAATGTTAAGAATGTACGAGTGGAGCATTCCCCCACATTTACGGGCCGGTTAAAGTCTTATTCACTGCTGTTTTTCATCAGCAAACATTTTGAAAATTCTCTGAGGCTAGTAAAATTTTGGCTTTCGGATTTACTTAAAAAAATTTGTATCTAGAATACCACCAAAAACGCCTGGAAGAATTAAATTCGAATTCAACCCGAAATACTGTATAATGCGCTGCATAACTTGGAGGAAAGGTTGGTAAGTATAGGTTCTCCGACAAAGAGTGAGTAGATTTCCCAGCAGAAGCTAAATATGTACTGCCGTACAGGCTCTTCAAAATGATTTTGATAATGAAAAATGTATTAAAAAAAAGTTCGTGATTTGACTGACAGTTCGGAAGCGAAAACAAACATTTCGTCTTCCCAATATCTACTTTAAAACATTCTTTAATAAACGTTGGGCAAACACAATATAATATTTCATCCGCTAAACTTGCTAAACGTTAAATTATCGTAAAAGAACACTCCCACGCCCTTCCCTATTCTTCCCCGTAGAAAAAATCAACTTTAAAATCCTGCGGCTTCATAAAACGTCTTATCTTCGACATAATACTTAATGATTCTACTGCGAAACGAGGTTTACGCGTTCAGTCGCCGTGGGACCTCACACGCACCTCCTTTTCTTATTTTTTATTACGTCATTGATCCGTTTTAGCGCCATCGGTTTTCCCCGGCTGGTGGCGTAATAGACGACTTCACCTTTTCTATCAGCGACATCATCCCGACTAAACAAGACTTAACGTTTTTTTAGAGAACACGGGTGACGCGAGATAGAAAAACGATATTGAATTTTCAACATAATACGACCCTGCTGGTGTGGTAGATGCTAGATAAGTACACGCCGCTTCCTAGTGATAGCGAGCTTTATTATATATCGTACAGTGTGCGTCAAAACATAGGAACACTCTTGCAGCAATTGCCTTTGTTGCTGTATGATATACAGCGGTAACTTCTTGATTAAACTTATATTCCTTCCTAAGTGGACTTGAACTTAACCGTAGAAAATAGCGTGGTTATAGTTTGTAGTATTTCGGTATCTCAAAGTCGTCGTGCTAAACTATTGGCAAAACTAGTTCATCATAAAGCAACAAGAAAAACGTCTGATTTATACAACATAAATTTAATAATTCCTTAAAGAACAAGTAGTATTCGGCATGCGATAGGGATGAATCATAACGAACCATTTCATTCACGTTCGTTGACAGGAGGGTCAACCAATTCCTAGCAGAAAAGTAGTAAATACATTGTTAGTGACCAATTAAAGTAAAAGAAAAGTATTGAATTAAAAATTCGTGTTGTCATTAAATGTAAACCAGGATGATGTATGTTTGAAATTATCTGATGTGTGATCTCTCCTTGGGATTAGTACATCCTTGGTTATAGCAAAAGTTAATGTAAAGTTTATTAAGCCACAACAAGAGCAAAAGAAAAATTAACTGCCTCAGCTGGTAAGCGTAAATCTCATAGACTGACGGACTCTCAGATTTTTTTATAGCTCTATTCGAATTCATTAGTCCGGAGTTGGACCAGGACACATGAGGGTAGCAACCTGAGTTTTACAAACGACCACTATGTGCCGCTATTGAGATTTGGCACTAAGTTTGTGTACAGTGAACGAAAAAAGCAATTTTGTAAAAAAATGGAATCACACGTTCGCGGATTGTTTTCAGTAAAGGTTTATCACAACAACAATGCCTCAAATCGTTTCGTTTAATCTTAGTTAATGAAGCACAAAACATGGTTTGGAACTGGTTTGCAGAGTTTAGCTGTGGTCATGCTTTCGTTAGCGATAAATTTCGTGGAAGTCGACCAAATTCTGTTACTGTTTCTAAACACATCGATGCTTGAGCACAGCATGTCTGAAGAGAATCGGCGGGTAATTTAACATAAAATAGAGGCATCCATAGATGACTGCGGTACAATTGATTTTGCTTGAACATTTTGGTGTGAAAAAGATCGGTTCCTGATAGATTCTGGACAGTTTGACCTAAGTACAAAAAAAGGTTTTACTAATTGATGTGAGGAAATGCTCCAAAACGAAGAAGGAAACCGTGTTCAACATCCTAACAGGTAATGAGACTTGGATTTTTTCGTGCGAATCGGAAACTAAGCAACAATTAACTGTTTGGGTGTTTTCAGTGAATTCCAGTGAGAAGAAAATGATTGCGGTGACCAATGGTCTACAATTAGCGGTGAATGGCATACAACAATTTGTTTTCCAGGAGTCATCGGTGAAATCAAAAAAGTCATAATTCTTCATCAAGAAGATACGAGCTTCTACGTTACACAATTGGTTATTTGAATTTATAGCCTAACTACACCTTTTTGTTCCCGAATGTCAAACAAAAAAATGCGTTAACAGCGATTTTTATTACCTTAAGAAGCACTTGATGCTTTCCAAAATTATCTTTCGGAAATTCAGCTTCAGAGTGAAGAAAATGTTTCGAGAATTGGTTTAAACTACACTAAAATACCCCGATGCGTTATCAATCATGAACTATAGTGCACTTCTCCTTGCCGATAGTACGTACATCCACTAACAAATTAGGTATTGTGTGTTCCAAAAAATTTGAATATACCTCACTGTTGGCTCTTTCCACACACAGTTCCAACAAAAACGTTCAAATACACATGTTTCTTGAAATCAAGTATACAATTATGCATCTTCATTAATTTTGCCATACGTTTACCAAACACGCTAAATAAATCCATCAAGTTAGTTTTGAGCAATTTGTGTTCTATGCACAGAAGTGAGGATCTGATGAATTTAGGCGATATTCTGGCAATGCAGAGAAAGTTGCATTACGTATGACTTTGATATATCCTTGTGCCACCGATAAATCGAATTTTACTAACAGATCTTTTTATGTTACAAGCAAGTACAAGTGGTATTCCAATTCCAAAAGTTAACCATTAATGAGGACGAAAGTTAAAGACTTAGCAAATCGTTGTTTAACGATACATATTCTAAACTTTCTAACGGCACCATATACGTGCTTATAGCTTACAAGTAATAACCAAAGCACCGTGACGGAAATCTTGGTATCTTCGTGGATATCAAAAGGGGAGAACTCATCGTATTGTGCGGAATAGGCTTCGACATCGGTGATATTGGCTGCAGATAATATGCTATTCGCATCAGCTATCCCCGTAGCAACTTATTCTCGCTATACATGTGAATGTAGCTGCACTCCCTTGCACGTCTGCATCTGGGGAGATGAATGAGATCTAATAGTTTGTAATATCGAAGTTCTGCTTTTTCCTTTTTGTTGTATTATAAAAGGATGGGTAATATGTAATATATTAGATTATATACACGAATAAATATTGACCAACGTAGACAAAAAATTTGGGCCCCACTGCGAAACTTTTAAGGGGGCCTTCTAAAATAATTAATACCTATTTGGAAGTGGTACCGGATTTTAAGTCACTTACCAGGTATTGAAAGATATTTGCATGTATATTTTTTTAAATATTACAATACGTATTGGTTATATAAATTTGTAACAATATTTTTTTTTCAGCAGGGGAAATAGATTTTACAATGATGTTTACAAGATTTTCTCACCACCTATTTACAAAAAAACTGAAATAATATAGAGTTAGGTTCCAACATTACCGACAACATTTATTTGGAGAAAGTTGTAGTTTACAGAAAGCAGTTTGCAGAAAGTTAACGGTGAAAAGTCTTTTATGGTTGATTTTGGAAGATCACTGTAAAAACTGTATAAAGTTAAAGCAATGCACATAACCTATATCAAGCTATTCATTATAGAATGGCTATAGCGTTACTTTTTGATTGGGGCAATAGCATAACCAACGCTGGCCACTAATGACTAGATGCGATCTCTGTACGTATAATTGTATCAGATGGTACGGAACTATGAAAAACGGAATTCAAGGGCTAATTAGGGAGCCAACGATCTTGTGAAGGCACTGTTGGTCAAAGAAAGTCGTTTAAGTGTTACAGAGGCCAGTAGACAATTAGACATTCTGCAATCTACATCGCGAGATCATTTAAAAAATACAATGAGAAACTCTGCGAAATCTCGTGTTATACCTAAAAAGGTAAGTAGAATGTAAGTTTCTACAATAAAAGAAGAGTATCAGCTCCAAGATCATTGCATTAAAATAACCCAAAGATGCTGTGGTGTTACAATCACTGAATTTAAAAAACTTGCCTATCAGTTTGTCGAAAAATTTGAAGATCGTCCCACAAGACACAACCACTAGATTTCTCAGTATTCTCTGGGTTTTTAACAATGGCGTTCAACAATCTGTGTGCTTTTTGGAAGGTGAGTAACCCTGGAAAAGGATTACGGTATACAAAATTGGTGGAATTCTTTGGTCAAGCGTATCAGAAAATTACAGCGATGGATACGACTATCAACGGATTTAGATCTGTAGATATCTATTCATTTCAACCGTCCGTATTTTCAGAAGTAGTTTTTGTAGCATCAGACTTCCTCCGTCGTCAGCGAAAGGAAGTAGTTGCAACGAATGCAGATAAATGTTTCGATGTGGAATTTGCTGAAATAAAGAATTACTCAACACTTCCGATGGAGATTCCCCATCCAAAGAACAACCCAATGTTATAAGTGCTATTTCTTCTACTATGGAGAGACTATCTTCCTACCCTTCTGCAGCAGTAATATAGCCGGAAAGGAAAAAAATGTTAGAGAGAAACATTCAACAACTGTAACTTCTACTTCTATGCGGGATGAACTGTAATATAAACAACTATAGATGATAAACAAACAAGGAAGAGCGAATAACATTAAAAGAAGAAATTAAAGACGACAGGACAGATTTTAGGAAAAAAGAAACAAAAGAGACGAAAAAATTATAAATATGAATTCCAGAACCGACTTCATCTTCAAAAGAAAAATGTGAAGATGTAGGTGTTCGTTTGAGTTTCAGCACTTGATAGAAGAATTTATATTTATTATATTACATATATTATGTATTTTCTATAATAAAGAGCAGCGCCCAAAATAAATAAAAAATCATCCTTAGATACCATCCAATGATTTCCACGTGAAATTGATAATTTTGGAATTTTTAATAAATTCCAAGAAAAAATTTTAATTTATCGTGTTATACTCTAAATCCCCTTGAGGACTTTCCAGCGCAATATAAAGGCTACAATTACATGTTTTTTAGTGAAATCGGACTAGGAGAATCGACTCCCGCCACCCTCATTTACCTATCTCATTTATTTTTCAAATTACGCCCCAAAGAAGGCTAAAGATAGGGATCAAACTTTCCCAACATTCTAAAACTTATAGCTCGCTTACCGTAAGAGATAGAAAATCGAGGTAATCGAGGTTCAGCGTATCGAAATCTCTAAATGGAGTTGTTAGTTGGGAAGGTACAGGAAAAATAAGTAAATGATGCAAAATTTTCTAGACCCCTTTGGAAATTCAATCAATTTGTCAAGAAACGGAAAATAAACATTTGGACAACATAATATGTACACATATCCTTTTAAATTATTAATAAATTGTGATCTGTTAAAATTACCAACAAAAAAAATTAAAAAATAAATTTAAATTAGACATATTTTTCTCAGTGTTTGTAGATGTAATGTTAAAATATTCATTGACAAAAGACATTATTAATAATACAAACAACACTAAACTAAATTTGTTTGTGTATATAAAGACAGGAACAACATTATGGAAATGGCGCAGTCATGAGGATATAGTACATGTGGCACGATATCAATTATGTTGAGATTACAGCAGCTCACTGATCTTCAAAATTGCGTGTTGCAAACAAAGGACTTACCTCAAGTTTTTCTAAAAATGGTTCACACCGTTTATCTTATAACTTCATCCTCTTCTTCTGCGACCACATTTTCGCTCCATCGTAGGTATAAAAAAAAAGTTTAAAGGAGCGAGCGGCATCTCGGCTGCGACTTTTTTTGCTTCAGAAATTTTTCTAATCGAAACGTCTGTTATTTCAAGAACGTAATTTCCTGGCATGGAGCTGCGTGAAAAAATATAATATTGAAAATTCCAATATCGAACAAAAATGCCGCCCTATTCAAATTTCCTATACTGGAGGAAAGGCACCCCCTTGCCGCTTGTTTCCCGCACACCTTCCTATCACTGTTGCCGTCGCTGACTCGCTCTCGGACAATTTTTATATTGATAAAATGATTTTGCTAAGTTTTTTTGTAGCCCGGCGACACGATGAAACTTTGTAAAGAATTTTATTAGACCAGCCGACGAACGAATGAGTTATGGAAGAATAGGACAAGTTCCTTCGATTTTCCCCCAATCTGAATACTTTTGAGTTACGAGGCGACACAATGCCCGTCAAGAGTTATGTGTCGGGAGTAAAGGAAAGGTATGGATCTTAGAGGGTGGTATGTTTGATGCTTCCTGTGCGTATAGAACTGCGTGAACAGGAATTCTAAAAATTTGATATTGCTGCTGCAGTTTCGCCTAAACGTGTCATTATGATATGTTATGCGTTCAACTAACCATGTGTTGCGAAATTTGTAGGTTTCATTTAGAGCAGGGGTTTCCAACCTTTTTTTGCATCGACCCCATGTAGTTGCACTTAATTAACAGAAAGATAACAATTAGACTAAATATTAGAACAAATAGTTAGAAGAAAGTGGATCGTTAGGTTTATGATTTATTTTTATACAGTCTGACCCATTTGAAATGGAAACACTCCCGTAAAACACATTTTGTGTTAAAATGAAACCAATTTTTTTTTTAATACATAGATTTCAGAACATCATCTAAATTTTCAAGGCACACTATAATTATTTTTCGAAGTCAAAAATTGCCAAATTTTATTCGAGATTTTTTTGTTAAAAATCTGACTGCATCATTAATTTCAAGAGGTCCTAAAATGATTTTAACCAAAATTTCATTAACCCTCAAGTACTATCGTGTTTTCAGGTAACACAACTGCTATCGTGGGGTGTTTTACACCCCACTCTTTAAATTTAGCTTTTTTTTGTTAGTTATCTTTTTTTTTTCACTTTTAAACCCACAGTGTAATAACTAGACCTTTATCTTGCGATTGTTGTAAGGAAAAACAAAACTTTATTTAAAGCAAAACAGAAAATTAGGAGGAAATGTTACATTCATAAAAATTATGTAAAAAGTATTTCTTCGTACAATTTTTTCTTTTTACAAAATTGTGTTCTGTATTGTTAAGATGTCTTGGTTTTTTCTGTTACTGGAAACTATGGTCTTACTCCCTGTAAAAGAAAATGCCACTAGCATTTCACATAAAAATTCTGACAATGACGTTGTGAGGCGTACATTTTATTTGACAAAAAACAGGTTGACGACGCTCTGGTTTGTGAGGAACTGAGTAAGAAATTTGTTTGAGTCGAATATTTATACGCCGTACAGAAATCAGGGGAAATGCCACTATTTGATTTGTAAAAAATCACCGAAGTCGAACATAAATGAGTGAATCCTCTGTACATGTAGGTACTATAATAAAAATCGCCGAATTGGAACGTATATAAGTGAATCCCCTATACTTACATGCACAACAACATCTGTGATTTCCCCAAAAGAGGACGAGGGCTATTATCACTATAAAATTCTAAATCATTGGTTAGAATACACTACGCTATTTTTGAAAAAAACAAACGTAATTGCTATCGTGGGGTGTTGAGACACCCCAAAAGCTATTTTTTGCTAAAACTGTAGAATATGGTAAATAATAAATTACACTATATTACATATCTCATTTGCATAGGCGAATACCTGGAACCTTAGAAATGTGACAAAAATAGTTTTAGAAAAAATTTAAAAAAAATGACCTCTGGGGTTCCGAAACACCCCACGATAGCACTTGAGGGTTAAAAATCATTTTTCAAACTTTGCTGTGCGTTATTTCATAAATTCGCTTCTTGCAACATCTAGTGACCGAGGCAGATCGAAATTTATAAATAAATTCTATTAAAGACTAATTAAACTTATTATTAAATGGTACCAAAATGCAAATAATCATTTCAAAAAGATGAAACTGTATTTAAAAGCGTGAATGTAATAATAATAATAATGTTTTAATTGTTATTGGTAATTGTTTACTTAATTTTTAGTTGTTTTTTTTTTTATAAATGTTGATCTACTTTGACCAGTAGATGATGTAGGAACTGGATTTAAAATGCTCTGTGAATTAACAATTGGCTAGTATTGCACTGTAACGTTTGAAAAATGATTCTCTCGTCCATAAGTATATTTGAATGAAACCTTTTTAAGACCTCCTAAATTCAGTGGTGTAATCGGATTTCCAATAAAAATATCGGTAGTAAACGAACACGAAAAATAATCACAGTGTGCCTTGAAAATTTGGATGAACCCCTGAAAGTTAGACCTTTGATCCAGTACTTACTGAAAAAAATTGTTTCATTTTAGTGCGAAACATAGGTTTAACAAGTGTGTTTCCATTACAAAGGGGGCACACTGTACTTACTATTATTATTTTTAATTTTAGAAATATCTATAAATATAAATAAGTTTTGGAAAACAAGATCATAAATTATAAATTGCCCAAAGGTTGATGTGTTGATAATTTTTTTTAATAATTGGCCTAAAATTGCTTAAATCGCCTGGTTCAAAAACCTTTTTCCTGTTTCTGGTGGTAAGTTATTGAGTTGATTAAAGCCTGCTTCCTGCTGTCTGCTGGTCACGTGCTGATCATGTATAGTGTGATGTTCAATGCCGATCAATCACTGGTGCATGTTCGGTTATCGGCCCCTAATCATTGACCCTCTTTACAATTTCATTGTTTCCCACGGAATTGATAGCGACCCCGTTAAGAACCATTGATTTAGAGAATTATATAGAGTCTGTCCAAAAATGAAACAATAATGCTACATATTGTTATTTGAACAATATCTCGATGATCTCACAACTTTCCCTAAAAATCAATTGATCTCCTCCACCATTTTTTCCAAAACTTATTAATTACTCTTTCCAGATTTTTCGAGTGACTTGTTTTGTTTATTTGGTCACATTCTACCCATCTCGCTTAAAAGCATATCGTATCCTTCCAAAATTCGTTCGCGGAATGAATACGTCCAAAGCACTCCACGATCTGTTAACGGGATAAAGACTTCGAGCTATGAGATAAAATAGCAGAAAGCTAAATAAACTTTTCCCACATGGAAATTATTCCATTATTAGTATTAATAAAGTAATGAAATAACGTGTTTGTTATTTGTTTTGCTTTACCATACGTAAAACAAAAACATCAAAACGTTCCCAACGCTTGCCCTTTTGTGTTTTTATTGCCGAGTTATTAAATACTGAACATGTAAACAAATAGGAGACTACGCAATAATCACTTGCGTAACTGAAAAACACAAACGCTTATTTCAATATTTATAAGCACTCAAAACGTAGTCGAGTGCATAAATAATGTAAGCATTTTATTACGGTCTCGCGCAGGTTTACAAGCACATTACAGGTGCTACCCCTTTCCCCGCCACAGCCTACGCGTGGGTTTACCATTTGACGAATGAAGCGTTCAACGCAAGTAACCGAAGGAAAATAACGCATCTAAATAAATTTAAATTGTAAATAATCATATTATTCGAAATTTCGCAGTGTGATGGTGCTCCGGAATAAGTAATCCAGATTTATGGACGCGTACGATGGACTACTATATACGGACAATGGCATTTAAAGCATTTAGTGCGCGGCCATATAGCCGGGTTAATGTAAATATCTTCCACGTGTTGCTTGAATATGTCGTGCTACTGGATGCAGGAGTCATATTGACAGCGTTTAGCGTGTAATTTATTGCTCTCTGTAAAATCTAATATACATTTCTGTTGTAAGAGCTTCCTCTTACGTTACCTCTAACGTTAAGCAAATCTCAAAAGGTTATGTTATATATTTAGAAGTATTTTTAAAAAATTATAAAATTTACTTTAATTTTAAGAGCTTTATTACAACAATAATAAATTTAGGGCAACCCTATTAAATTTAAGTTAATAACTACATAAAGAATATGGTTTCAATTGGATCTTTGGATTTCCCGCACTTTTTTCTTCTCAAAATGAATAATTACACTGGGCAACAGTGATTTTATTGTTTTCGTTATTAGAGCAGTTTCAGGGTAACTTAGTGCGAAATACCGTCTGCATGATTCTCTATTGTGTTGGACTTGAAAACAATCACGTTCCAAGTTCCAACAACAGCCTGCCATTAGGTGTGTATCCCACCTTCCTTCCTACCTTTGCTCTATTGACTTTATGTCTTGATGGAATCGCTCGCCTTGTTCTTCACTAAATTCACCAAAGTTTTCCGGAAATCCAAATGGTTATGCGAAAAATCATTTTAGCATCCACTCTCTTAACCAGCATATTTCGTACGAGTTCTTCGTAATGTTCTGCCTTATTGTTACCCAAGAAGTTCTTAGCCACAGTAACAAAAGGGCACCAAGTAGAAGCTTCAACATCAGTCATGGCTTTTGGTTAATGAACTTGCGAATTTGAGGACCATTAAAAATTCCAGCCTTAATTTTTCTAAACTTACTTTTGGGAACGATCTACAAATATATTTAAAGGTTCCCCTTCTTTATTTAAGCTTTGACAAATTGTTTCATGAACCACAGCTTTATGCAACGTGGGCAACGGGATTTTATCCCTGACAAGCAAAAACTTGTTTATGACGTTCGTTTCCTCCACAGTTAATTCTTTTCTCGGCCACGACAACTCACACCTACTCTCAGCCAATGAGAGCGCGTAATATGAAATCGTATAAATATCTTGGGCAATCAAATTGGCCTGTGTTATTAGGAACGTTTGATTCTTAAATCGGCGTGTTTTGAATTAATAAAAGTTATTCAACATCTAAGCAATAGTAGCAGAATAAACATAACTGAAGAGTCACAGCGAAGCACAGCATTCGTCTGAACAGGATGGCGGAACTCGATGGACCAATCTGAACGCGACGGTTCTCCTGTGGATTCGATATTACTCGAAGGGAAATCTTCGTAGAGTAGTGTAGGAAATTGCATCTCTGAATTTAATCAGGAATAACCGGTTATAAAATAGGTAATATTTTCTTATACAACCAAACTTGAATAGATACTCAGCGTTCAATTAATGTTAAGTACTTTTAGTTGAGACGCTTGGGTAAATTTTTAAAATTCGTAGGACAACTAACACAGCGTTGAAATTGATATGACGTATCTTATGTAATGTTCTGACAAACAGATTTTCAGGTTCCGCCTGTATTAACATATCAATTTTTTGCTGTCGTAACCAACCTCTCTTGCGTTTATCGCGTTAAAAAATCCCATGTTGATACGCAGAGGACAAATTTAATTCTTTTTCATCACATAAAAGTTTCTCCTTCCTTCTTTCAAACTTCATTCTTCTTCTTCCTTCTTAAGAAGTTCCTTCTTCCCTCTTCCTTCTTTCTTCTTGGACTTTCTGCCTTTTTACATTGGTAATTTTTATTTTACTGTTAAAACCACATAACACAATTCATTTTAGTCATTGACAACGTTTACTAATTTAAAAAAGATTTACTAAAGTTATTTGTTATCCTTTTTATTTAATAAAATCAGAGATTCTAGCATATTAAGACTCATTAAATCTTGTAGAACATGCTGTACACCACAGATGCGCTAAAAATTATCCAAAAAGCTAAAGTGGAAAAATATTAGATGATTACCTACGAGACATCTAGTATATGTAACAATATTGCCGCATACGAGACTACATATAACGTACTAAATAGAACAAAATCTAAAATATGTAAAACGACGTACGACAACGACCAGTTAGCTTGATCAAAACCTATCACGTTATAAATCTTCGCCTTGACACGTAGCAATTAGCCGCTTAAAAATTATAGGTTGATACTATAAACATGTCAATATTGATAGTACGGTCGAAGTAGTTTCAAACATGTACAAACTAGCATCGTAATGAAAAACGAGCGTAATTATAATCTATTCGCCGACGCTAAGTCCTATCCGATATGTAAATAGTTACATATAGAAGGTAAGTGCTCTAATTTCACCTTTCTCCGCGTATACTGGGAAAGAAGCGGTAGCCTTTTTTCCGCTACGTAACACTGAAGCGGGTAAAAAATGCAGCTGTTAGTTTTTGTTTCTATAATGCGGTAAGCAAGGAAAACACTTCCAGTAGATGTTAATCTTTTAACGTATTAATTATAGAGTAGCAAGATAGTAAATTACAGTCTGAGAAGTTTAGAAAATGTCTTCTTTGTCTGATATAACAGTAAAATGGTCTGTATTGGGACAAAAAACTCTAATAGTAGCTAATATATCTTTGTTAAAGTGAAGGTTAGAGACGTTGTCTCTTGGATGGTGTCTGTACAAAAAGTAATATTTCTTATCAAATTCCCCCCCTGGATATGTTTCTACGTTCACCTCTGAAGAGATCATTGAACATGATTTAATTCCCTAACCTTCACAAGAAGTCTTTCTGAAGATGCAAATGCAATCCAAGAGACAGGTATGTACCAAGGTTAAATCTAATCTGCTTCACTTCATATTATACATAATATAACCATGACATTTAATTACAGCCAAAGGCAAGGATTTAATTTTCTCAAATTCAGTTTTATTTTTACTCGTACACCAAGCCTTACCATAATATTAATCATTGCAGGTATGTACGTGTACACGTGTTTAGTTGCGCATGCATATTACATCTAAAAATATATGGACAGGATAGCTGTCTGTACGACGGATTATACACAGGAATAAATACCATCCCGAGGCAGACACGTTAAATCGTTACGTAGATTATTCCTGAGAGTGATACGGTAATCTACGTTCTAACTTCGTTTCCATTTTGATATTCACATTATATTAACACCATAGACAGCATTCTTATCTACAAGTGTTTGTTTAAACTAACGCATAAAATCCAGTTATTATTCCTACAAACTGTATCCTATAGTTGAGTGTAGGCTTTCACGACTGTAATCCATAGTAGAAATGTCTTTCGGGTGATGTCGTGTAGTTAATATTTTACTTGACGTTTCGCTGACCGTGCTGCCAGCTTCTTCAGAAGATTTCTAAAGACTGCTGTTGTTGTCTTTTGCTCCTCGTTATATATCCTATTTTTGTTCCGCTTTGCTGGTCCATAACCGTTCCGTTCCGCTGAATCGCGTCGTTCGTTGTATGACGACTTCGTAGTGCTAACTTCCACGTGTTGTTGATCTTGTATTCATCTTCGCGATTGAAGTTGTTGGTGTTCTTCATTATTTCTATGGATTCGCGTATTATCCTCGGGTAGTAGTGGCTGGTCCTGGCTAATACCTTGACGTCGCTGTAGCTTATGCGGTGGTCTCCTTGTTGGTGCAGGTGTTCTGCTACTGCAGATTTTTCAATATGCCTAAGGCGCGCGTCTATCTCGTGCTCTTGCACTCTGCACTGAATACTCCGTCCTGTTTGACTGATGTAGCTTTTTCCACATTGGCATTTCAGTTCGTATATGCCTTTTGCTCGTAGTTTTGGTAAGAAGGCTATTACCATCAGAAAGCCGACCACCAAGACTGTACGGACTACCAAAGATACACAAACCTGGCAACCCTCTCAGACCGATCATCAGTACATGTGGCTCACCTACCTACGAATTAGCCAAATATGTCGCAAAACAACTAGCACAATACTCCGGGAACACCCAAAAGCTTTGTGAAGACTTCCGAACATTTCATCGAGATACTACAACAACACGAAATAACAAAAGAAGATTTATTGGTATCTTTCGACGTCGAATCACTCTTCACCAATGTACCAGTGGAAGAAACACTACAGATCATCAGGCAACAACTAATACCAAAAGGACTACAACCGGATCTGATTAATTTGGCGAGACTCTGCCTTACTTCGACCTACTTCCTGTGGAACGGAGGATTCTACGAACAAGCGAGTGGCGCTGCAATGGGATCTCCTTTGTCACCTGTAATCGCCAACATCTTTATGGAAGCGTTCGAACAAGAAGCCATCGAATCCAGCAGGATGAAACCTAAATGCTGGTACAGATATGTAGATGACACTTTTGTCATATGGCCACACGGACCAAAAACTCTAGAGGAATTCCTGCAACACATCAACAGACAACACGCAAACATTAACTTCACCATGGAAATCGAAGAAGACGGCACCTTACCATTCCTAGATGTCCTAGTGGAGCGCAATGACAGCAGCAAACTAGGCCACAGTGTATACCGCAAGAAGACCCACACAGACCGGTACCTGCATGCAACATCTCACCACCATCCTCAACAGAAAAGATCCCTCATCAACACTTTATTAAGAAGAGCGGAAAAAATCAGCGACAAACATCACAGGAATAACGAAATACAACACGTCAAAAACGCCCTGCAGAAAAACGGCTACAGTACAAAAGATATAAGGAAGCCACGAGAGCAGAGAAAAGACGAAGACCAACAACAACCAGCAGGATACGCGTACCTTCCATACATAGCCGGAGTCACCGACAGGCTAAAAAAGACCCTAGGGGAGAAAAACATCACCACACGTTTCAACACGGTGACCAAAATCGACCAGCTACTCCCTCCAAATAAGGACGTGTTACCAAAACTACGAACAAACGGCATATACGAACTGAATTGCCAATGTGGAAAAAGCTACATTGGTCAAACAGGACGGAGTATTCAGTGCAGAGTGAAAGAGCACGAGAGAGACGCACGCCTTAGGCATATTGAAAAATCTGCAATAGCAGAACACCTGCACCAACAAGGAGACCACCGCATAAGCTACAGCGACGTTAAAGTATTAGCCAGGACCAGCCACTACTACCCGAGGATAATACGCGAATCCATAGAAATAATGAAGAACACCAACAACTTCAATCGCGAAGATGAATACAAGATCAGCAACACGTGGAGGTTAGCATTACGGAGTCGTCATACAACGAACGACGCGATTCAGCGGAACGGAACGGTTATGGATCAGCAAAGCGGAACAAAAATAGGATATATAACGAGTAGCAAAAGACAACAACAGCAGTCTTTAGAAATCTTCTGAAGAAGCTGACAGGATAGGCAGCGAAACGTCAAGTAAAATATTAACTACACGACATCACCCGAAGGACATTTCTACTACCAAACTGTATCCTACATCTCACGAATTTATTCTAATAACCCTTGCTGTACGTAAGCTACTTACTTCGTCACCGTTCACCTCTGTGATTGAAGCAGAGATAATGGCGTTTTATTAAAACTACGCTATCATAAAGCACATCCAAGTCTTGTATTTCGCTTTAACGACGTGCAGGTTTGGATAGACGCGCACCTGAGGATCTCTGTTTACGTGAGATGGGGGCAAATGAACGCCATTATCTTGCAACGGACCTTGGTCTATATAAATGCGTAACGAGCAGTCATCCTAGCGACCCGTGGATTAAAGAAAAACGATATCGCTGAAGTTTTCTTTAAATTTACGAGTTCTCTTCTAACAATTACGTACATTAAATTGGCCTATAGAGCTGTGGACCTGAGAAGTTATAAGGGTATTGTTGTTTGTGTTTTGCTTGTGGAATACAGTCAGTATGTGTCAATAATCAACGCCATGCAACGTGTACAAGCTGAATTGGCTGAATATGTTGTTAATGCACCCGAAAGTCCCGAAATTTTAAGCAAGCTGTCAAGGTATCTAGAAGAAAATGTAGCATTCTTTGAACTGAAGCTACAAAATCAATTGACATCTCTTCATACGTTTATTTCAAAAGATTACGTGTTATGTATGCTCAAAAAGTCTCTAATCTAATCTCTAAAGTATCTAATCTCGATGTACGCACGAACTCTGAGTTTCATCCTTCAAAAGCGTTTAGCAAATGTTGAGGGGTTATGTTAAATTTCTGTAATACAAAGTTCTTCAATTGTGTGCTATGGCGTTCTAAAAATCGTGTTCTTCATGTTCGAAAAAATGAAGTAATCCAGAATTTGTGAAATCGGGAGTATTTGTAGGAAAATTCAGTTGATCATCAAAAAGCATTTTCAAATGAGCAAGTGTTTGTCCACCGCTTTGCACTGAGGCATTGTCATGTTGGCAAAATCCTTCTGCAATTTTATCATATCATCAGGATCTAATGTTTCGCTTAAAAAATATGGGTTCGCCTCTTGGACACTACCAGCCAAATACCAGTTTTTTGGGTATGTAATGGTCTCGCCACAAATTCATAAGGATTTTCTGTCGGCCACTTCTCGTATTTTGTTTGTTTAAATATCACGAAAGATGAAATTAGGCTTCGTCCGAAAAGAAACATTTATCAAGAACGTCATTGTTCAAGTTATTGGCCTTCCATCATAATCGACGGAGTTCTAACTCTCTTTTAAAGACTAGCGCGGCATGTTCCAATTGATAACTGAATTTTTTGTAACAGTGTCGCAATGGATTCTTTAGGTGAGCTTTGTGCGGTTCCTTTTTTATGTGCTTTATTTTATAATTAATTAGATACACTCTCGATTTTATTTTTTATACATATGACTAGATATGACAATTTCGCGTGTTCATTCGGTAACATAGAGATAATTTGTCGAGATCGGTTCATGATCTACAAAAACCATCTTAAAAACTTTTCTGTATCTAGCATCGGAACGGCACAATATATCTCTGCATACTGACTCCCTTTGCATGCAAGAGTCCATTCGCTAGCTACGCCGATGGTGTGTACCCTAATTTGCCCACTCTAACAACATATGATCCGCCTACTTCTGTTGTTCTCTATGTCATATTATGCTTATTATGATGATACGCTTACGAAATACTCGAAATTTATACCTTTGGAAGGTGATGTATAGCTCTCATAGAAAATAATTTGCATTTTATTGGAGAATTAGCAATGTAATGCTGAAGCAAGCTCGATTTACAATATAACCAAGTAGTGAATGTTTGCATAGGATACAATTGACGGTTCTTTAGGATTGGGTGGCTCGAGCGGTTACTGTGTCACCGTTTTGTTTTGTGATTTATAGCTGGTGGACGCGTGATACGCCACCATTAACGTCTGCAGCGCCCGTAAACACCTCGTACAGGTAAATGGGTAATGGGGAGTTTTCGTCGTCGTGCGGGAAAACTAACAACGACCACAAGGGCAGGATACGGAGCTGTCGCTTTGGTTATAATTCGGAAGGTGGGAATTAAATTAAAGCGTCCATTTATATTAATACAAACAAGGTGGGGTGCTTATTACTTCCTGACTTTTTTCTGCGGAAATGTACGAGGGATGAAATGTAAGAAGACCGAAGGGAGTAGCGTTTGGTAAATCAAAATGGATTAGTCTGTGGGGATTCTAAATTATTTTTTCACTTGAAGCGGCAGCGACAGGACTCGCAGGTGCCTCATCAAAGAAGATGCCAAGGATAAATTTGAATGAAATTATTAAATAGTGCTACAAATTGTGAAAGCGCTCAAGAAGCTCAAAGTGCCAGAAAAAATCATAAGGTTGGTGGAAATTACATTAAGAAGGACTACATGTAAAGTGAAGTTTGACGGAAAGACATTCAAAACTTTCGCAGTGAATAGAGACGAAAGGCATCCACAGTATTATTTAACATTATGCTGACGAGGCAGCGCAGAAAGCAGGACAAACCAATAAACAGAAAACGAAATTTATGGAATTGAAGAACAAACAGAGAGAAATTGAAAAAGTAAAAGTAAATTCAGAAGTGATGATTATTTCAAGATATTCGAGAGATGGCAATTAAGGACTGGAGAAAATGGCAAAAAGCAGGAAGCAATGAAGTACAGCAATGCAGCAATCGGCCAGGCACACTGAAACTGTATCATTTTTTCATTGTAGTTTATGTTGGAGAAGGTGGGACATATTACCTTCTGATGTAACAAGGTGTTCTTTTCTTTGCGCTTTTGGAGGGCTTCCCTTTTATAAATTCAAAAATGCATTTATGAAAATGTTGCGTGTCACTATAAATTATCTTAATTTAGAACATTTTTCTCTCGTCATTTTATAAAAACGTGCTTTTAATGGCACAACATTCCTAAATGAGATTCAGCATTGTCATACCGCTTCTTTTTGATAAGGAAAATCATTTGTACTCAATTAAACCACTAAATTTAAAGGATGACCTTCCCATATTTATCTTATTTCAACCATTAAAACGATGGAAATAACCTTTGCTAATACGAGGATCATTTTGAGGAACCGTACATTTTTACCATCATATTCCTTTCTTCCCCCTCTTCGTACCGCAGATAGTATACGGACAAAAAAACGCAAATTGACACACCGGCTAACGCACTGACACCATTCCGACTTTATGTGGAATTTTCAACTCCGGTAACCCCGCCATTTTCCGGGGTGTTAGCGTACAGCCGTCGAGCGCAGGTGCCGTTAGTTTCACCTCAGAATGTTAATTTCAGCCGAAACGAAAGGCAGATGAGGCAATTTCGTCACAAATTTGACGACGGTATACAGTACATATATGGACTGAGTTTATTTGCATGGTTATACAGTCGAGTGTAGGATAATCGTGAGTGTTGTAGTCGAGAATTGAGGTAGGATGGTCGCTTCTTTGTTTTCAGGGCCGTAGGAAATACTCATTAAATTTAGCGTTCTATTTGGAAGACAAGTCTTAACTGCTGGACAAATTCGTATCAAGATTAGAAGTAAATTATACGTTTTGGTAATAGATCTATATCTTGCAGTTCAAATGCATGCAAGAATGTATGGATATAATGAAGAACGCAATGCTTCTCGTCATGGCATGTTTAGATGCTGGTAAATATTCTTGTTCAGTAGTAAGGCAAATAGGAAAATATATAATAAAACCTGTTTCTTCTCACGTTACGAAAACATATAAAAGTCGTTTTATGTTAGTGATGTTAAATTAATTCTGTTCTAAGATAAAATCTGCATACCTGATAAATACATTTCTAACACCGTCTTCCTCTGATTTTACATTTCTATTTTTTTATTTATTTTATTTATTAGTTTTTGATCAATTTCTTTACATGATGGAGCAGATTATGATATCAGAGCCAAAGTACTTGTACACGAGAATCTTACATAACCGCCATCTTGGTGGTGATCTGGTGATCCGGTGAAAGATATATTTTCCAATGTTTACCTAAGTCAAAGCTATTAAGTCTAATACTTTTTTTTATGATTCATTTCAACTAAAAAGATAATTTAACACGTAGCTGTTAGGAATGATACAGCAATATCCACTTACTAAATGTATTAGAGGAGGTAAAATATTGAAACTGATATGAATACCTCCGCTTGCCAACATACCAGGCAATTAAACGACAGACCGACTAACAAAGAGCGGCAGTGCACTTCCACCAACCGGCCCCGAGCTCCCTTTTGGGATACATTGGGAGATGACTAAGGCGGAGATTACTTCAGTGCCATGGAAAACATTGAAGATAAGAACCAGGAAACGTGCATTTAAATGATATCCCGATAGGAGCCTCAAAAGAAGAGTCGGAGGAATTTCTGGCCATAGATTGCGGACCCAAACCGGAACGGCTCACTGTCAACTAAACAAGCACCTACACAAAATGGAACTCATACTGAAGCAGTATGTATAGGACGCGGTCAAGACGAGGAAATTCTCCTACATCTTACAAGCCACTATGAAGCACGACACGAAAGATAGACTCGGGAAAACTCTTAAACAAAGATCCGAAGAAAATTTTCGACTTTTTAAAGGTCACAGACCTACGGGATTAAGAAATAATTCAGCAGACACAGTAGGTTACTCGCCCACTGCAGGAAGGCGCTAGGTGTCACCTCGTTGTAATAATAATAATCAGAATCAAATCTCAACTGGCTCTCTTTAATCATCATATTTTGTGTTTCTCTATGATTCTTAGGTACTCATTGTTCTTGCGCACGACTGTAAACGACGCGGGCTCACGAGAATACACGGATCTGAATTGTGTATATATTTTGTTCGCAATAAATTTGCAAGTAGATTAGAGTTAATACGGACGACCATACTGGCAAATTAACTAATAAAATATACAGAGCAGTAGCTGTCAGCGCGACGATAACCGACCCTGGGAGTACCACGGTTATAGAACGTTGTCTCATCGCCGTATGCACATACGTATAACATACAGGAACCAGCGTCGGAACAATACAGTCTGGCGGGTGCACGGTTCGCGTGGTTTCGTCCCGTTCGAACGTATAATAACATAAATATCTGCTTTTAACGGGTTATTACTCGGCGTTGAACTTACAGGCGACTTTATCTGGGTGGAGACGTGGACCCTGTTATACTCCTATGGTCTTCGGCATGTGTATTCGTGCATATTTCGCGAGTTTGTTTCATCGTTCTTTTATTATTTTTCGTCGTCGTCGGCGTAATAGGTTTAGTAGCAGCAATGCTGATACCGTACCGCTTTTGTGGCTTGGTAGCTATTATTTATAACTTTATTCTTCGTCTATTTTACTTAGATGCCGTGGAAGAAATTGCTTAACGTGACGATAGCGTTCATTGTTGCACGTGAAATTGATTGGATGATATTAATCGTCAAGGATTTACTACCGTACGAGATTCTAAAATTAATTAATAGTAGCAATTAGGATTTATCGACGAAACTTCGAAACCAAAGATGCATAGATAATGGAAAAGTAGAACCTTTGCATACGATTTTGTTTTTCTTACACCCTGATACGCCTGGTAAACAAAAGGATAGAACTTACCCTCTGTTTCCTCATAAGTCTCTCTCGTATGGCATCCCCAGCTAATTCATGGAGAAGGGTGTATGTTAACAGAATTCGGAAGAAGTAACTAATTCTAAGTTTAATTTAAGAGAGACGGAAAGCTACAACTGTAAAGCCTGCCGGAAATTATGTAAAATCTGACAAAGTTGTGTAACGTCTGGTAAATTTAATGTCTGCTAAAATAAGTGAAATCTACCAAAATATGTGAATCAGTTGAGTCATTTGATACTTGGCTATTTTAGACTGTAGCTAAAAAATATTGCAATCGCTCTAAGACTAATTTCTGTCCATCATTTGCTTTGCATTCCTTTGCTTCGTCATATTTAACTCGTGTGTTACTTAGTAGCTGAATATGCGAAACGCAAGATGTGAGAAGCTAGTTAACAAGTAAATAAAATAAATTAGACAATAAATATTGAAAGGTAAATACCAAAATTATAACTAAACTTAAGAATGTGAAAAGCTCAAGAATTTTATGTCAAACAAAACTTAAATTATAAGCATTTTCGACAACGTAAAGATATACATGGAATTTGGTCCAAACACGCTGCTAGGTCCAAATATGGGAATGATTCTGTGTTATTAATAAAGAACTCAAACGAATCAGTAAACCAGACGTTGATTTGCAGAATTTGAACGATGCGAACGTTTATCGAAATTAAGTCCACTTGAGATTTAAGCTGCTTTAGATTATGATTCAAATATTTCAATAATTCTAAAGCTACTGTCAGTCCAGCAGTCCTTTCTCCATCCCCATCGTATCGAATGCATTCTTAGTAGTGAGTACATAAGGCGAGGCAAGATGTGAGAAGCTATCTTATAATACTAAAATAAATTGCAGAATGCTGTGCATGGTATCGAAAAGCAAAAATCAAAAAGTTCAGATTTAAACCAAACTTCTACAACCCGAAATCCTCAACCAATCGCATAAACTAGATACCAAGTACATAACAAGCATTTACCCGATTACAAATAAATTCTACATACAAATATTGCAAAATGGTAACGGACTTAATTTCTTCGTTTAATTCAGAGGGTGGCGCAGAATTAAATATTTTCGATCCTAGACTTGGCAGTTTAGTTGATTTAAGACTATTATGTACCCTTCGCCTCGTCTATAAAAGGAGCCACTAAATTTTAATAGTTCAAATCCAGGGTAGTTTATAAACAGAGGGGTTCCCCCTTGTGCAGCATCCGCATGGTACTCCCTTTTTTATATTCCTAGCAATCAAGATTTGAATTTCGAATTTAATTTAGACCTTATTATGGATTTAGGGTTGTAGGGAAGGGCCAACAGGAGAAAAGGAAAGGGTAGTTCCGGCGTAGGATGCCCGCGGTGGTAATAAAATAAATTTTTGTTTATACTAAGAGAATGAGATTAAATCAGGTAATCTAGCGCACCCAGAGGAAGGGCGTGGATTGTTCGTTTTACAATAGTTATTATATTTACTTTATCTTTTATGTAAATAAACCCGGAGATGGGAGTGTGTTACATAAATTTACATTAGCGATAATCTCGCTTATACGCCATGTAATAATGGATGTTGATTAATTTATACGGGACTGGTCACGTTTTAGCTCGAAAGCGTATTGTCATTTGGTAATGCATAGGAGGCAGTTAGTTTTTAGAGAAGAATAAATTATACGTTGGGGATCATACAACAGAACGAGGTCTTGATATTTGCTTAAATTAATTGCAAAATTGTATGAAACAAAAGCCTAAAGATATTATTCTTCCAGCTAAATATTTGCGTTTCGGTAGAAAGGAAAAGAGTCTGTCTACCTACAGGGAAAGGTCCCACTGACAGAAAAGCGATTAAAGTACGTAAGAATCTACAGTATTTAAAACACTGGCTTCTCCAAAGTATCCAAATGATTACGACAGCATAGGATAAATCTTTAAAAAATCCATTCATTTGAAATACCTTCAATATTAAACTTCGTGTGCGCTCTGGATCGTTTTGTTTCAAATAAGTAATTTCTCTTTCTTGGTTCTTGTGGTGGTTTCTTTATTTGGAGGACTTTTCTAGCGGCTTTAAAGTAACTCCTTTAAAGCTTTTTATCAAGAAAACTGCATCTGCTTTAACGTTTCGACAACTATTTTTTTGCTGTCTACTTCAGAAATTTCTCTTCCTACATAAAAAAAAAACAAAAATAAAAAGAAATTAAATTAAAAAAATCTGAAGAGGATAACAGAAACCGTTGTCGAAACGTTAAAGGTATGCAGTTTCCTTTATAAAAGCCTTAAAGGGATTACTTTAAAGCCGCTAGAAAAATCCCCCAAAAAGAACAAAAGAACGACCAAGAAAGAGAAATTACTTATTTGAAACAAAACGAATGTTACTATGTTTAATTTCCAATTTAAAGCGTCATGAGGGTTGTGCACAAACTTTTTACTATAAAAACACGTTCACACTGAACTGTGGAAATTAGCGAGAAACCTTGTAGTTTACATTTTCTGTAAGTAGCGCCTTACATTCGACTTCGAAAATAGTCCGTAGAAATAACCTTCTTTCCAGCTCGAGAAGCTATATCGAATACCCTACTTCCTAAATATCGCGTCAGTCAAACAGTCCGCGATTACGACATGAAACGGTTCGCGACACTGATCGAGGTAGAATAGAAGCTAAGAAAAAACCGTCGAGCCTTTTTTCCACCCACATATTTCCATCCTTGGCCGCTTATATGTATTTATAAAGTGACACAACGTTGATTGATTAAGTTTGAATTGAGTTATTCCGAGGGGTCATATCACGGCATCTCACACGCAATAACTAAATAAGATCGTACCTTATTGAGGTATATACGTGTGTATGCTTTACGAAGGACTACTAAGAAAGAAGCACGCTAAAGATTCTTTTATGCGGTGTAGTATTACTATACGACTACATGGCGTAATTTCTTGACGTTTGGTAGTAAGTTAGTTGGCTTATTAGATGGATTCACTATATCGCAAAGGAATGGGAAGTAGTACAATTATTCGCCCAATGAAAAATCGTTATATTTCTGACATTCATATAATGCTCTACTACCGAAATAACAAATAAACTTCTCTATTAACAGACTTTTTTTAAACATCAGCTATGCTCGATCTTTTTCTTAACGCACTGGTATTTTGATATATCGCAGAGAATATATGACAATAAAGAAAAAATAATAAAAATCACTAAAATAAATAGAGGGTGGCCCAATATCAATTCGTAAAGTTTACTATAAAAATACCTGATATACAGTGGTAGACACATAATTAGGGACAGTTTAAAAAAATAAAAAAGCTTTTATATCAGTTTACATTCACTATTTGCATTTATTTCACGAACCTACTGTGTATTGCAACGGTAAATTATAAAAGTACGCAAAAACTTGACGCGTATTTCAGTGACTAGGCATTTTCACTTCTATTGCTACGTTTGCGTTAGTGAAATCAGTTGCAATTTGAACGTGCTCGTGGTTGGTCATATAATTAGAGACAAAGAACTATTTTATTAAATTGTGAGTAATTAAATACGAAAATACGAGGTAAATGGTGTACATTGTTTCTAGTTCACTTCAAAATAAATACAAATTTTTGGAGTTGCACTCCGGAATTGCGCAAAATTATAATATTCAAGTACGTCAGAGAAAAAAAGTCAATTCGAGCCATTGCAACGGAGCTTCTGTGTTCAAAAACGATGGTCCACAATGCTATAGTTCATTACGGCAGCAATGGAAGCACTGAGAACAAAGAAAAAAAATGTAGGCAAAAGAAAACTACCCCGGCAGAAGATCGCGTAATTTGCAGAATGAGCAAGGCAAATCCTTTTCTTAGTTCAAAGCAAATTCTCAGCGAAATATCGGCACAGTTGACCAACAGAATATCAACGCGACTCATAAGACGTCGACTACCTGAAGCTGGTCTCCGCGGATGCATTGCAAGAAGAAAGCCACATGTTTCGACAAAGAATTTAAAACGTCGAATTCAGTTTGCAAAGGAGCACGCCGAAAAGCCCTTGGAGTTTTGGAAACAAATAATTTGGAGCGGTGAATCTAAATTTAACTTGTTTGGATTAGACGGCAAAAAATATGTACGACGTCCCGTAAACAAAGAACGCGACCCTCGCTATACTTTAAATACCGTAAAACATGGGACAGGGAATATTATGGTCTGGGCTGCATTTTCATGGTTTGGTGTCGGTCCTATTCGCTGGATAACTGGCAGAATGGTCCAAGACTTGTACAAAGATATTTTAGCGAATACAATGAAGCCATTTGCGGAAGAACACATGCCTCTTCCGTTCGTTTTCATGCATGATAACGATCGGAAGCATACTGCTCGGAGCGTTAAAGCATGGTTTTCGACTGGAAACATTACCGTTTTGAATTTGCCTGCCCAGAGTCCCGATTTAAACCCTATCGAGAACCTCTGGGCAGATGTTGAGAAGGCTCTGGAGAAAAAAACCAATAAAAATGCAGATGAACTATTCCGAAATATACAGGAAATATGGCATAATATTTCGGTGCAACGGTGTCAGACTTTGGTTGGTAGTATGCCAAGGAGGTGCAATGCTGTACTGAAATCGAAGGGCTACCCGATTAAATATTAGATTAGACTAAAAGTTGTGCGAATTTTACGTGTAAGATGTTTATTTTTAAAACATTTCTAACAAATTCGAAGTGTCCTTAATTAGTTGTCCAGACCAAAAAGGTTAATATTTATTTATTTTATTTACCAAGTTGCTATAAAATCTATTCTTTCGTTTCTGTTCCAATAACTATACAAATTACAAGACGTGATTACCTTAATTAAAATAAGTAATGTAACATTTTATTTCGAAAATGTAAATGTTTCAAAACGAAAACTGATGTCCTTAATTATGTGTCCACCACTGTAGTTCTAAACAATATATCTTAATCAACCTACGTCCCGAAATAAGTTATTTTTGAGATATAAATGAAAACAGCACGCAGCCTACAGTGACGCGCAGAATAAAGAACGAAATAAAGACTTCCAACTCGTTATAAAACGAATTACATGGAACTGTACCTGTTACGGTGGTGGGGCACTGCGTTTTTTTATTAATAGTAATAATTATGCTCCGTGTTGTCTAGTTTGCAAATTGCTGAGGGAGCAAGTATTATACTGGGTCTTACAAATCATTGCGTCTGGGCAATTCCATATTAATAGGCGTTTTAAGGAATAACGTTCCGTTTGCCTCTACAATGCTGTTAGCCTTATGTACAACATAATTAAGGTTTTAAGTATATGAGCAAGGAATTGGGAATTAGTAGAAATAAGGAATGAAGGATTTCATATACAACATAATAATCTCCACAAATGAGATTAAATTCAAAAGCGGTGGTTACGATAAGCTTTCGCGATTGCTACTAATGGAATGAGCAGAATTCCTATCGTGAAGGAATATCATCATCGCAAATGGAATGATGGACAATACATTTTGTCGGCTCCATTTTTTTGTCACGTCGAGTTAATGCTGGTGACTATTTATCACTAAATGAGCAATCGTGATCTGTGAGGGCCGCAAGTATTAATGAAAGTAGCAATGAAGTTAGACTATCGCTTAATCACTATGTACAGACGTCCCATTAGTGCACATTTGTGGAAAGTGATAGTCAACTATATTTACACGACAATTAGTCGATTGACCTTCCACAAATGTACACTGATGAGCCGTAATACGGCGAAACGCACGTTTGTACATGATGGTTGGGTGATAGTCTAACTTCATTATTACTGTTATTACTATTATTATTGCTTCATGAAATACACATTTTCTATGAACATAAGAGTACTGCTGCTTATAGCGCGTGTGCAGAAAGAGATTGGTTTGACAAAAACTTTCGCAAACCATGGATTGGTTGCAATTGGCCTATGTATTGGCTATGACAATCACTAGACTTGATGTCTATGAATTTTTATTCATGGAGATTCATGAAATGTATGATATTGTGCGAATTTATGAAGCTGGAGGATGTCTTAGTGAATATGTCCGATGCTGTTACACAATTACTTCAATTGTGCCTTTTGCAAGATGGTGAATTTTATTTGCTTACATCGTATGCTAATTCAGTAGAAATAATTGTTTGTTAATTTATAAAAAGCATTGGATATAATTTTCAGTTTTATTTATAACTTAAAAATACCTCATTTGCGGACATTGGTTGTTCAGAATTATGTCACGTGTGCTTACAGCGAATGTAGCCAATTGGAATCGGGATCTGTACGTTCAAGTTCAGGAAAATGCTGAGCATTCATCGTTCAGCTTATTCTTCATCTGTGATTAATTTTCTAACTTACAAGCATTCTTGTTCCATTTCCTAGATCACACCAGTATCGTACAATTTTTAATTAAAAAAATAAATATAAATAAAATATAGGTGGATGGAATTAAATTTAACTTTGTTTGGGTCTGGACTACTGAAACGATTCAAATTCGCAAGATTATCTCCAAATGCTGCAAGTTGTTTAAGTAATCAACCTTGTTACCTCTTCCAGATACAAAGAAAATTCTGTTAACGTCCTATTAAAAAACTATTTTCATACTTAACTCGCACAGAGTCGCTATCGATTATTTTAAACTATTTTCAATTCTCAGACGTACTTTTCACAAAAAAAGACTTGAAAAAAAGAAGAGAAAGAAAACTTTCGATATTACCGTAAAAGCTTCCGTACTTACCATTTCAACTTATCGATAATCTCGAGCACCAGATTAATATGAGCCGAATGACTTCTGCAAACCTCTAAAGGAAAGGAGAAAAGCGCCTCGGGATTTACGCAAAAAAGGAACGAAAAAAAGTTACCACGAGAAGAACGACGGTCCTTTTAAAAATTTCCTCTTCTACGAAAAGAGAAGGCACAAGAATTCCAAATGGAATTACCGAAAGGTCAAAGTATGCCGTGGACAACCTTATTCCTTTCCTTATATTCCCGACGACTAATGTCGATAAGATGTCCTCTCGAATACTCGTTAAGTGAAAAGTTTCCGATGCTTTGGTGGCCGCTCCTTCGAAATATGCATCGCTTTTTTTTCTTTCCTTGCGATCCTTTCCCTTTGGCGTGCTTTTCCACTTTCGTTTTATCTCGGAGCCGACGCGTTTGTTCTTGTCACAAAGCTGGGAATCGAAAAGAAGAAGGAATTAAGGTTCCCCTCTCGATAGCGCATGTTTTTACAGATTCTTCCTCGTTTACCGGTGAAAGAGGGCTCGCCCTCTCTTAATCTAACATCAAATTACCTTGATTATATTAATTAGGCGTGTAACTTGATAAAGCACCTTTGAGGTGTATCTTGTCAGCCGAAAGGAGCCGTAAAAAATCTCGTATTCTGTTAAAAAAAGAAACATTAAACCGGGGTAAACTGAAAACGCGTCAAATATTACATTCACAGATGTATTCAGATCGATATCGGCGAAGGAATCTAACGGTCCTGAAGTGAATTAATTGTAGGAGAAGGGAATCTCGAGGTGATCGGAGATGTTAGTTCTTATTTCTTTTTTTTTTTTAGTTTTGAAAATTCCAAATTAGTTTACGGCCCACTAAACTTGTTCAATTGAATTTCATTCAATTTAGGTGCATTAGTCATTAAGAATTAGCTGTCGTCTGATTTGAATATATTAAACTTATAGCTTTAATGGTTGGAACCCTCAACAGATCGAAGAAATAATCGTGTACTATACTTTTATTCTTGCACGTTGTTAGATGGACCGAAAATTCATTTCTATTTAAAATATTTTTTAATGAACACTTCAATATTCAATAAGCCTAAAATTGAGTAGTTATGGAATAAATTCATTCACTTTGAGACAATTTGTTTTTTGGGGAATTGCTCAAATTAAAACATTTCTGCATCAATTCCAAGTTTCCCTCGCTTTCAGTTTCTAAATAATGACATCGTCGACAACCTGTTACTTAAAGTTGTTATTATTTGATAGAAATAGATGCCATTTAAATAATGCAAAACACAAATTTTATTAATAATAAAAAGCAGACGAATGCTTTTTTTTGGGAGGTGGATCGGTAGGAGAGGACCAAGGGCGGGCTCCCAGGTTCTCGGATCTTCTGCCTCTTTTGATTTAAAGGAAACTCTTTTCATTTCTTGAATAACGGCATTTATCTTTGCTTCAGTTAATATAACTTGTTTTCCATTCTTTAAATTACTTTTATTCGAAAATGTTGTTATGTAAAGTATTAATATTTTGACTATTTAGACAAATACATTTATTTTGTTGTTGTGCCAATTAAACTAAAAATAAATGAAAATTATGTCCGTGTTTCTTTCCAAGGGAACTAATATTCACATGTAATATTGTTTAACGCATGAAAAAATAATTTTAAAATCTGCAAAATGAAACCAAACCAAATCACATCAAAATTCAGCCTTTTACCGAGAACCAACTTTCCTGAATCTTCTCAAAACACAAAGCATCCGTCATGACATGGCACAGACAAGAAATAAGGAAGTTTTGTCCCGAAAAAACAATAACGTATTAAATTTCAATCGTACACGATCATCGTATGTATTGCTGAACGAGATTTGGAGTAATAAAATTCCTTTTTCTCGCCGCAATCCGCAGCGCAACATCGTCGTAGATGTGCGAAGTATAGGACGCAAAGGACAAGTACAAAGGCACGAACGTCGTATTCTACTCGTTCGGGACGCTCAAAGCATCGATCTAAGGTTTCGTTGAGTACATTTCGCTGTTCGAGGAGAGGAAACGCAACCTTCTAAATCTAGTCGAGTGGCGAATTTCCAATTTAACGACGTTGAGAGAAGGCTTCAAGCGTATCCGCTACACGTATTGAAGATCGGCTATACATGATTATTTGTGTGTGGTTTATGCTACGGAATTATTCTGCTTTTGTGTTAGAAAGAACTGTGTTGTGAATCTTATGTTCTTGCAAATATAATAAATTAGTAAATGTGGAAGAAGTGAAGGAGTCAATAGAGTTAGTTTATAATGCTGAATATCAAGTGTGTGAATCACCAACGAATCACGTATATCCGTACGTAACGTATTAACAAAGATAGCGCATGTCACACCGGTGAATCACGGATTCGTCCACTTTCTCGTAACGATTGACCACGTGTCTGCTTCAACGCTGCATCTAATCACAATCGGTCGATTGAAATATGGATATTGTATCCCATCAAATACAATTTTGGCTGTACTTGTAGGTATGGGTGTGCAGATCTGAATCACCTAATTTTGGGATGCTCAAACTACGAGGCGCAGCAACGCAAGATAGTTGAGGGTCTGGCAGAATTGGAAGTATTATTCCCAGCAGGATCGTCCATATACTAAGGTGAAATGATTCTAAAATGTATTCGGCATTAAAATTCTGGAGTTCATCCCAGAGCGTAGGATGTCAATTTAATTATTTATTTTTATTCACTTCTTCGTAGTGTATTTGATGGGCGGTCTATTGGCTAGGTCCATCGCATCCGAATAAATACCGAAACCTCTTTAGTTTAGTTTAAATTTACTAAAATTGACTGTTAACAATGTAAGCTTGGCGAAACATGTTGTTGTATTAACACTTCAATTCTCTGTGTGTAGGGGTGAAATAACATGTTCAGACTTTTCTTGAACTGTAAGACGTTTATTTTATTACGTTAGCGAACAAAAATGAAAGACTGACAATCTCACTCTACACAGTATCAACTTCGAAATAAGCAAAATGTGAAAAGACAAACAAAAAAAAATAGGAAAGAAAACAGACGATTACCGGCGTATTTCCGTACCCGATTGTTCGAAATCGTTTAATTGCAAACACGCGAATCGCTGCCGCTTCTAAGACGACGAAAGTATCCGAAATACGCGGTCGAGATAGCGTAATTACCGGCGAGAAAATTATGAAGGCGTAGCCGTAATGAACTGGTCGCGTATTTGCATAGTTTCGCACATACATACATTTGTCCGGCCTGTGAAACCTTGAGTATGCATGTGTGTTGCTTAACTCACAAATAGTAGGCGGTTACCGCTGTCTTACCAGACAAATTATCGCCGCTAAATTGAGAACAATGGCGAGGAAAGTGAGCATTTCGGAGTGTTTAAGTCTGATTGCGGTTAGCGCAGTGGATTGGATTTAGTTAAAGTTGGGAAATTCTTTGTGATTATCTTATTACATCGTTTCCTGGAAGAGAACGAAATGTGCGTGGATATTTGTAAATTAAAAACATACATTTTAGTTTACTTTCATCAAAATGTCGTTTCATTGTTTTAATGTTCTATTGATTTATACAGTACGTTTGTATTAACACTATTGTAAACAAAAGAATATAAGGGAAGGTTCTGGCAGATTAAGTAGACTTGATTTTTCATTTCTTCTTGTACCAGTTAAAATCATTTGAAAATAATATGTTTTGATTTCTTGTAGATTAACTATTGGATTAACATGTTAATTTTGCTTTGCGATTGTTTCCAATGAATGATTCATTGAAGTCTATAGCACTATTCGAGTTTATACTTAACTCCTTACGACTTCAAATTTTGCGTTTAAGTTCCTTAGATCCCACATATCATAGATACTACACCAGATTCTTATTTCTTTGCATATAAACCCACGTCAAAATTGGAAGAAACCCAAGGAATCATTTAGATAATTCTACTGTTAAATATGACACCAGGGAATATGGGATGAAGACACATGCATAGCGTACTATTAAAAACCATCAAAACGACTGTGAAGCCCCTGATGAGGAATTGAGGATGTTGGGGTGTGGTTTTTCTGTACCTCCATGTAAGTTATTTTGGCAACAGCGGCAATTATGCAAACGAGCCGTGACATTTAAACAAAATGTTGCCTTATTAGAAAACTAGGATTACGCTTGCAAATATCGACAGTAACTTCGCAAAATTCAATCGAAATCGTCAGTTTTTGCACAAGACGAGGTTTGTATGGATATTTCTCTTTTGTATAATTCTTCCCCCTGAGCGTCGCGTCAGTGTCGCGTGGTAGATATTTTCGGTGCATCTAACATTTTGCGGTCTATTGTCATCCGTTGCCACTTTGAGACGCCCTGTTTTGGATAAATTACGGGTTGCTCTGCTGAACTGATATATTTTTAACGTTTTGCAAATTTAAGAGCGTGTTATTGGTTGTCGATTTTGATATAGATGATTAAATAAGTTACTCACTTCGTGAGAAGTTGGCCGTTTATTCTCATGGCAAATCTTCATTAAAACTTTGATTCGTTCTCTTTCACCCACTTGGACCATTTTAAACACAAATGAATACACAATCTCGTAATTATTTGATAGCAACAACTTTTAATAAGTTTAATCCTTGTATTTCTTGTGTGTCCCCGGCAGCTGAGATTCCGATTCTTGTGCAAATTTAACAAATATTCTACCTCCTGCGTACAAACTGCCTTATGATCAAAAGCTAGTTTTAATGGGAATATTTGGATAATACCCATAATCCAATAATTTTTTTGTACAATGGATTCATGAATTAAAAAGAGGTTAATTGCTTTAAACTTAAATATAAATCCTTTTTGCATTCTTGTATCCAAATGCAATTGCTAATATGTACAGTTTCATATCTGGCATTCATTTATTACGAGCTTTCAACAAAACCTTTGATGGCTCTGCTTGACTTCAGATACGAGATCATCCAGATATATTTCATATAATTCTCATTGCTCCTGTTTCAGCTTCTGCTGCCGTGTAAACGTCGAACCGAATTTTATTCGCAACGGTGTTTCGCATGCGATAACCCAGTCGCATGTTCAAAGCACATAATTCGAGAACCCTACCTACCAAGCTACGATTCAGCGCGGTTGATTTAGCATCTACGGGACTGGTCTCCGGACCCGCCTTATATTTAAAACAAGCTTAACTTTTTCTGGCGATCTATTACCGCTGGCTTGTATGTACGTAGGTATGTACTTGCAGTATGGTCGATATACCGGGTGAACTTATTATCCATCCGTACGACGTATGATTTATTAAGTTAACTTAATCACATACAAACTACTTCCTTTACTTTATCTATACACCTTTGCATGCTGATTTTCTACTATGTGTAGCAGTGCTGATGTCATTCAGTATCTTCTACGTTTTTGGTTGAATCTCTCCCACGTACTGAAAATGTATTCGGCTCAAGACACTTTTTACTTTTTGAGAGAGAAGGAAGTCACATGGGGCCCGATCTGGTGAATATGGGAAATGTTCAGGAACTGGATTGCGTTCATCGACCAAAAAGTTCTTGACAGAAATGACATTGTGAACTGCGAATTTCATCGCTGCCACCAATGTAATGCCCTCCATTTCAGAGTTAAAGGTCTTTCTATGAATATACGACAAACGACTCCGATACTCGAAATACCGCGCATAAACATACAAAAACAGAAATATAACAAAAAAAAATAATAAATTTAATTGAATACGCTAACCTGTGATTGTCGTTTTCGGGGTGGATTTGCAAGAAGGGAAAACAGATAATTAATAATATCGAGGGTTTGGTTTATTTTTTCTCTAAGACGAGCATTACGATCTCTTAAAACCTTCGGTTTACCGGTCGATGATTTTCTTAAAACCATTAACTGGTATTTATTACTTAGCGTGTGCGGATGCAACCATGATCAACGTATACGCGACGTGCACCGGAAACGCAAGGTAGCGTCTACTGGCCAATAACTCATATATTGCTTAGTAATGTCTATACAGGATATGGAAAATTATCGAACAAATTAAATAGCAAAAATTGCTGAATCAGAACATAAAAAGAAACGTAGAACAATATGGAATAAATGAACCAATTTAAATATCGTTAGCTGTTACATGTGATGCATATCAATGTAATTATGTTACGCACCACAATTACGATACAGGTAAGATGCATCTGGCTCCTCTCATTTTGCCAACCATCTCAAGGATACTGAGCACTCCCTTTTTTGCGTCAGTACTTGTTAGATAAACAACTTTCTTTTGTTTAATACATATGTAGTTATCTTCTTCGGATATTTTTGGTGTTTTTTTGGAAGATAAATGTCACTAAACTTCCTTAAACCTTTTAAGGGAGTCACTACCGTTTTCCGGCCGAAGAATGTTTTTTTAACGTTAATATCTGCAGTTCTAATCGATGGATTTTCTTTCTCTTAGTCTCATTTTATTTATAAATATTTGCAATGTGTTTTTTTGGAAAACTTTTTAGTGAAATAGTTATTTTAGTGCCATGTTTAAGTACCATTTTTTTCTGAAACTAATCGGCAGATTTCACTGACTTAAACTAGTTCCGTATTTGCAGCCTGTGATTTTATAACATATGTACTCGTTAACCTTTTAACAAACTCCAATCCTTTTCTGCCTTTTTCTGAATCTGGTTTTACAGGATTATAGGCTGCAAATACAAAAACTATATAGATATAGCCACATTATAGAAAAAATAACTATGGTTTCATTCTTGTCTGAAGATAAGCTAAATGTTGCTCGAAGCTGGTAGCGATTTATCATTAAAGAGTTTTTATGAGATTGATACCATTATTATGCTTTTCCCTTCGCAGGAATTTAAGATAAAATTCGAATTGAAAATCTGGCAAGATATTCACAATTAGCAGCTTGTTGAGAAGAAGAACAAAAACATTTCCTCAAGCAAGGTATGGGAAACTTAATGTGCCGTTTAGAGAATTGTGGGAACTGTCCAATTGCTTGTCTTTAAATTAATCCACCGGTTTCAATATTTCGTTCAAAAATCATATTTATTCCGGTGTTTAGAAACTTTTTGAACACACGGTATATAGAATATTCAGTACAAGTTTTATTTACTTCCTTAAAAACAGCTTTTTCCCGATATTTTTTTAAAAAAACCTTCGCCCTACATGGTATGTAAATATTATACGGTATATTTTCTCGTTAATGGTCGCGCATGCACATTTTACATTTAGCGTGCTATTCCTGTAATATTCGCGAATGTCGCGGTCGTTGTCGTCACCGGCCACGCTTCAGAGAAACGGTGCGAATGTGTCACAACATTGCCAACGTGACCCGAGCGATCAACGTTCCGAGATGTCGCCTCTACGCGGAATGTGGACTGTAATGAAACCCGCATAAATTTGATTTAATCTAGATGATTTATTCTTATGAAAAAATCCTTACAACAAGTGAATTTTTATCGTGAATGAAACGGAATATTTCTTTATTAAAAGCATCGATTCAAACCGACGCAATTTAGCGGAATTGCTGGTTATCGCATGCTTATTTGTTCTTTGATGCGATTGTTTATGGAAATCAAATGGCTTCTGGTACAGTTCACACATCATAATAAATGGTTGCTTAGTATTTGTCTTTAAATGCTTTGCTTTTATAGCATGATGAATGAGTCCTAATCACTAGCAAATTCTTTTTGTTGAACAAAAAATATGTCTCCTTCAATTCATTTAAATACCTTTAGAAGTTATACATTGAACTAACTTACTTCCCTTCGTATACTTCGCATTGGTATTATTTAAGTTCGTTTATTTTTGTTAAACCGGAAGTACAATTTTGCGCACTACTTTTTAAATTTAGGACCCAGGAATGTAAGAATTTCTAATTAATAATAATTCTTTGCTCACTAACATGGAACTCTTACCTGCCCAACTTATCGAAAAAAGCCATCATGGCGTCAGTGGTGCGCCGTTGGCTACTCGGTAAGAACTGGGGTCTTAAGCCTCAAATGATCTTCTGGCCACATAGATCAGTAATAAGACCCATGACCACTTACCCCTCTTCGGTTTGGTGGCCAAAAACAGCTTAGAAGACTGTGTAACGGTAGATTCAACAAATTCAGAGATTTGCATGTTTCATCAGATCAATGTCGCTTCACATCCACATCCAGAAGCAGGCTATATCGATGGCTCAGGAATAAAACGTGTTGGAACAGGTATAGACCTTAGTGGATCTAACTACCACTCAAACCTGCCTGCAGGACTCTACACCAACATAATTCAATCGGATATTTATACTTTGAACCTGTGTACCAGAAAGAATCTTCAGATAGGGATACGAACTATAAGTATATTCGGCCAGAGTCAGGCAATTCTAAAGGATATTAAAACCTACACATACGAATCAAGTTTTTTTACACGAATTAAGGTAATTAGGATACAGTAACCACGTTACTTTGGGTTGGGTTCCAAGTTACCAAGGGATCAAAGGAAATTAAAAGGCAGATAAACTGGCCAAAGAAGCAGTGAGCCTCCTTTTCCGGTCCCCAAGGGAACCACGTAAAACAAGCTATGGAGACATGGGGAGACAATCAAAGCGACTGTTACTGGAAAAGTGTTCCAGGATAAAAACAGGTGAAAGCACTCATATAAGACTCATGAAAGACAGCAAAAAAATCGTTTAACAAAAGGGACATTAGGTTATTAGCAGGATTTCTGATGAGCCATGTATTCCGCAAAATAGTGCTTATTCAAACTAGGAAAAGCTGAATATGAAATCTGTCGTTTATGCCAAGAAGATCTGGTGACTGCATTCTATGCAAATGTGTTGCCATCAGTCGCACAAGACACCAACATTTCTCTAAGCCATATCCTCCATCTACTGAACTGAAGGTAGATGCTAGAGTAGTACTAAGGTTCGTTAAAATCCTCTTGTTATTCTAACACATATTAACAAAGTTATCAAACAATTTGCATAGGTTATTTACACAGAATAAAGTTTTTTGAGGTTGTGATATACTCCGTTGGGTTGTTATTATACGTAAAACAAATTTATAGCTACAACATAACGTTATATCCAGTGCTTGTTTATAGATTTTCTTCATTTTATTCCTTTGCACAAATTCCGAATTGAAAGGCAAACATTTCGATCGCCCCCCAAAAACACTGAATGCATTCGCTAGGATCAAAGTGGTCACTGCGCTAATTAAAAACAAAAGTTAAGCGGAATTTCACAGAGTGGATAATACTGCACTCTACAATCCATCCAGAATTTATTTATTTATTTAGTTCCGTAATAAACACCTTGGAAATTACAAGCAGTCCTCTTCAATAGCTTCGCCCGCGTAATATCCGGGTTCTAGCTCTTTATATTTGCTGCTACGCTGTTTTTTGCTCCTGGTTTTTCATAAGTTTCAATTTACTTTAAAGCCTTTCAAGCGAAACAACTTCAAAGGATTACTTATTTATTACATATTTTCGCCCACCACGTTCCTGTAAGTGTCTTCACTGTTTAAAGATTTCCGGTCTTTTCTCATACGCAAATACGATCTCTCTAAAGCCGGAGGTTTAAACTTGATTAGAATGTATCCGTCCTCGTAAGATCAAGGCAATAAACTTCGAGGATACGCTGTCAGATGTCGGTCGCTCGGGTAGATTTTTTTTGTTCAATTGTTACTGTAGGAAGAAGGATTACGAATTATACGTTGAATTTGAAAGATTAGCAGAATAAAATGGAATGTTTTTTCAGGAGAACGCGAAAGTATTTCTCTGAAATTCGGATTAGCCTCGCAGATTTAAAAAGGAAAAAAGCAAATGCTTTCTTTAAATATGTCATACTGTGCTACGTCCTTTTCTTTGAAAAATGAACAAGATTTATAACTGAAAATAATGAGCAAAATACTGAGTAGGCTAATCTGCAAAGACGCTTTGTTTTGCTTCTTGGAAAAAGATTTGAAAAAGCAAGTGGGAGTTGATATAATTCGCCTTTGGTTTTGCTAGTATTCGTTCCTCTTTGCTATTATATATATTACAAGACTGGATACAAGGTGTTCCAATTCTTGTTGTAATCAAACTAACACAATTTTTAAGAAAATTGCTTATAAAATTCTTACAGGTATCCAAGAGTTAATGAATTATTTGTGCTTAAGTCCTATATACCTTGGATCGACAAAGTACTTCAAAGTCTGTGAGAAATTTTTGGGATTAATTCCTTATCGTCCAACATTAATACCTCTCTTGCTGGTCAGGTTATGTTCGAGTAAATTGGGATGAAGAGCTGAACGATATCGTTTTTTCA
Source organism: Marronus borbonicus (assembly GCA_902655005.2). Lineage (NCBI taxonomy): Eukaryota > Metazoa > Arthropoda > Insecta > Coleoptera > Scarabaeidae > Marronus > Marronus borbonicus. The sequence goes on from LR737387.1 coordinate 6,076,951, forward strand.
GACGAATAACGCTTTTGTTTGTGGGCCCATTATGGTCGTAGAAGAATCCGGCCTCACAGAAAGGAAAAGCAGTTTCTGAAATTTTCCCTACAGAAATCGGCCCAGTAGTTTGTGTACAGTGAGCGTTTAAACAATGCAATTCTGTAAAAAATTGAAATTTGAAGGTTTTTGTTGACAGTTTTTCGGATGTTTTTTACTACAATTCCTCGAATTACTCCGTACAACTTTTGCCAGTGAAGCACCGTAAGAAAAGATTATTTACAACTAGTTTGTAGAATTTCGTCATGGTCGTGCTTCCTTAGGCATTGTTGTGCCAAGCTGTTCGCTGAACAGCTGAATGAGGAGGGTCGGCTTGTGATTTACCGTGAGATAGAGGCATATGCATGAACATTTAGATATGAAAAAAATCTGTTCCCAATGGATAACTTGATCCAGGTACAAAAAGCACTTGTGCTAACTGGTGTAAGAAAATGCTTAAAAATTTTGACAAAAGTTTGAAATCCGTATACAACATCGTAAAAGGTGACGAAACTTGGATATTACGTTGCTAACTGTGCGGATGTTCCCAAATGAACCGAATCTAACGAAAGCTGTTGATTTTTGTTTGCTTTTTTGATGTATCATTTATCAGAAGTCATAGATGAAATCAGGGAAAACAATTGACAACGTTATATTACCCTTCATCATGACTATCAGCTTTCACACGGTACGTTAAATAATTGATTATTTGAAGGAGAAAAATCGAATTCATGTTCATTTTCCGTATGAACTTGACTGTTCCCCAATGGCAAACAAAAAACACGCGTACAGCGACTTTTATTACCTCAAGAGGCTGCTGAAGCCTTCAAAACCCATGTTTTGGAGATACGACCTTCAGAGTGCAAAAATGCTTCGAGAATTGGTTCGAACGCATGTAACAGCTTATAAATCTTAATTGCAGATATTTTGAAGAACAATGTTAAGGACTTTTGCCAAGCAACGTTTTGCTTGGTTTTATCTTATAAATTCAACGTTTTTGGTGTTTTATTTGCAAAACTACCATTTTGCTTGTATCTATTTCCTTATAAATTGAATGTTTCATTTGTTTGCTTTGCATAAATTCATATATTTCGTATTTATCACCATTTAAATTTTAGTGTGTAGGCATTTAATGTAAAAATACGTTTAATTTCTTATAAATAATATTAAAAATTTGTCAATGCACAAATTAAAAATATTCGTAGTACTCATTTATTATCTCTGTTTGAGCTTAAAGCTATTGCTATCGCATATATCGGATCGAACGCTAGACAAGTCTGCCAGTTATCGCCGAGGGAGAAACCATAATACTACGATCGTCATCTGTTGCTCCTCCGCTTACGCATAACAGAGCGCTTATTCATTGCACAATTTTTGGTTTTTATATTCCTCACTTTAATGTATGGGGACAGCAGCTCGAAGCCAGACACTAGAGCTCGTGCACAAATAAATACATGAAATAACGAGAGCATCTGAGTAACCGTGAGTTGTGTAGCATAGTGATGGACTGTTTGGTGCTGTCACCTGACAAGACGCTCATGCTCCGGTAGGGTTTGGTGGAGGCCTTAGCATTAGACGTTGAACGTTCCAATATATTTAAATGCGTACACAGAAAAGGCATCGAATTATGCAATCCATATAATATACCATTCATGTATTTGGATTTAAGAGCAAACATATAAGAATTTCGCCTCATAAGAAAGATACACCGAAGCAAGCGACTAGCGGCATTGTTCTTCAAACTAGAAGAACGTAACAAATAATATAACAAAAGAAAATATGTTTTTTCGTTGTTTTTGCAAAAAAAAGTATCCCTAATATTCAAAAGAACATAACTCTCCTTTATTTTCAAACAACATAGCCGCTAATTAATTTCGACGTATTCATTTCGAAACGACAGCATTTCTTTAACACGAAAAGGTATTTCCTTTCACGATCGGTGAATACAAGCGATACATTTAAAATTCCAAAGTCGCCTAGTTCATTATACCTCGCGCGCTCGCTGAACAAAACGAACAAATTCGAAATAGATACGATTTTAGTTAGCCGGAACCGCTAGAATCGTACCAATCTAACGGTACAAGATGCCCGACGTATAGGACGATTCGATACGGTCTAGCGCTAATCCTGTTAATGTCATAAAAATTACGACACAACGACAACAGAGCTCCCAACATAATTTATTTATCTTTTATTGTAATTAAGTGAAGATAACGCCTCGTTGAATAAATAAACATATCTACCAACACGCCTACGCTTTCGCCACGTCTTCGTACTGCTAACGCACGAAATCTCATGCGAATGCGTTCGTCACTGCACGCAGAAAAGGTTGGATCGAGCGTGTTTCTGGACAGCACCGGCTTGAGGTGCTAAGAACTTTGATTGACGTATGGCGATAACTGGGGTAAACAGCAATTGTCCATTGTCGCTTCAGAGGCGTCACCGCTAAGATTAAGTAAAAAGACAAATAACATGAAAAACTAAGGGCTTCTGTTTTTTATAGTCTTGATTAAGAAGTATCCCCAAAACGTACCTACTATCACGATTTATTGCAATATTCGTGTCCCGTTTCACCACTACTGTCGTTGGCCGGGCTTATAATTGATTCCTTACTCTCACACTCCAGAGATAATTGGCCAGAGAAAGAATTTCCACATTCAAAACTGAGCTCCCCATCACAAGAGGGAAGTTAGCATTGAGCGAACGGACATACTGGCGTCACAGGACCTTATGTATACGTGGGGCTAGTTGCAGCTAACCCGGATGTTAGAAATAATAACATTATGAATGTATTAATCGGTAAAACTATCATAAATCCGGCAACACTACCGTGTGCAGTACTTCTCCCACTCTCGATCCCAATTTGCCTGGTTTTACTAAGCCGCTCGGTGTTAGTTGGGCGGCCATTCGCGATGAAGGTTCCGATTGCCGCTACCGCCAAGTGTATCGCGACTCCGAAGATGGCTGAGCAAAGGTGTGTGTTGCTCCATGATAACGCTCGACCCCGAGTCTGTCGTCAAACCTAGGACTTGCTTAATACAGTTTGGATGAACTGTAATGTCCTACCTGCCGTACAGTCCGGACCTGGCATCTAGCGATTACCACTTGTTCCCAAATCTTGGGTGGACACCAGTGACGAAGTGAAAGAAGAGGACAATTTCTGAAGCGGCGTCTACAAAAATACTTGGATGGAAATGGAAAAATTGAGCGATGTTTTAGCTTCCAAATGATGTATCTGGTTTTGAAAATATAGATTGCTGTCTATATTTAAAAAATAACAAAACCTTATTTTACGATACGCCCTCGTATAATAATTAAAACGTTGCTTATCCCTTTACTGGACCGGTTGGAAAAGTCGACAACCATTAGCAACCAAACATAGCGAAGCAAATGAAGAACAAAAAAAAAGGAATTGTTCTCTTTAGTAAGACGTGAAATCCCAACGTAAAAAAAAATGAAAATAAATCTGAAGGGCAAGAATCGATATTGGGCTGTTTTAATATCGGAAATCTGCTCATGTTTATTTTTAATCTATGACATACACGGCTCTGAATCCGCCCCTGCCTTTTTCCATAGCGCACACCCCGACACGACGACCACATAACTCTTTTAATTATTCAAAGAACAAAATGAAATACAAAAAACGCGACTCTCCGGCCTTTAAGCGTATTCATGCGTTTTCAACACGTAATGAAATAAATCAGATAACGTTTCGGCAGCAACAACAAAACACAAAACGTAAAACCGAGAAGTTAATAAAAAGAAAAAGGGGAAAAAAGGGAGAGGAAGGGAAGGGCACCAGAATGAATTAAAGCTAGCGGGCCATGCGACGATCTAGCGTATTTAAATTTCCATTCCTTCGACGGGGACGGCTGTGTGTCGGTCACGCCATAGCCGGTAACTTCGCAAAAACCGACGAGCGTGGTCGTTGAATACTATTTTTTTTTTTTTGCTTTTGTGGAGGGCGTCGAATTATGCCGAGTGATTGCCCACGTTAGCGCAAATTCCGATTGCGGTTGAGGCGTTTTTGCTGATAAAGATGGGTCTTAATCGCGTTAATTACAATTAGAGCTGTGAATTTTTATCAGATTAGTGGCCACATACTCAAGATATACCCTACAACAAAGTGCTACAAGCTTATACAACTTGCACTTAAATGTGCTAAAAGCGACAACGTTATTCATTTATTCGTATAAATTTTGCGCTGCTAATTTTTCTACGATAAGACAGCGGTTGAAGTGCAAATTCGCGAAGAGAAGTGTTATAGTCATTGTTTCTTTGTGGGTGACTTCTATATTGATATTTTTCTAACCTTTTTTGGACTATCTCAATATGCTATTGATATAAATAACGGAGGTACCGTATAATTAAAGCATACTTAAGTTGAGACCGTATGAAAGGAAAATGCAAAGTTTTAACGTTAAAATATTTGAAAATGGTAAATTGGTCAAAACAGTTGCTGTTGGACGGAATTCCAGAATAAATCTTCAGACTGTGCCCACATGCAAAACTCTACAATTTAGTGATGTAGATATTAAATAGTAAATGACCAAGATTGGATGCCTGAGGTACACTCGAGGAGGCAGCAAAGACTTTCAAACGGAAGCCGTTGCAACAGACACAGCACGAACGATTACTCAGATAAAAAAGGATTATGTTAGTGACAGTGGTGCTAACCACAAGTATGACAATTTAGAAATTAGTATGCAGCGATCAACCGTTTTGAACCGTTTTAGCAAGTCAAAATACAAGTCTACCAAGTGACTTCAGCTAAGCTACAGTTAATCTGCTCGTATAAAAGCCATACTGCTGGGTTGAAATGAAATGTTTAAAAGGACGATAACTTGAAACATTGAAGCGATCTCCCTTCCTCCATATACGTATAATCCGGGTCATTTTGCAGATATTAAGAAAATTTTAGGTTCTAATACATAAATTATATAACAAAGCCAAAGGTTTGTAGAAAACAATCGCACAATCTCCGATTGAAAAACTTGGTAAATCGTCGTGGCCAAATATAGAGTCAGGCTTAAACTTTTTAATAGCATTTAGTACCTCCTCAGCTGTGAATAAAGCCAACTTAGAGTTATAGTTTGAGGAAAAACAATTTACGGGTACATTTACCAAGTTAGGTTAAAAATTAGAAGAAAACACTTCAACAAACAAGCGATTCAAGTCTAGGGTCAGTAGAAATTGAGTTCCAATATTGGTGTGATAAGTACTGTAAGAATTATTAATTTCTCATCTTCGAATTCAATAATAATAATAAGTTTAATTAGAGGTATCAGTTTGGTATTGAACCATGGAGAAAACTTTCGCGTTGGTACAGGAGTTTTCAGTTGAACAAACGCGAAACAAATGATGAATAATCGTTTGTGCTTATATGAAAAGCTCTGGAGAAGTGTTAGGGCCTTGTATTAGAGTAGGACAACACAAGCTTAATTGTAATACAGTGACTCTCGTTTAGTGCAATCGTTTTTTATTACCAAGATATGTAAATATTTTCGTTTATTATTATCACAGGTTCCGTTATTCTTTCCATATGGTTTTCACTTTAAGATTAACTCGTAACTACCGTAGTGCGCTACGCACAGTTACCGGCGACGTAGCAGGATTTGCTTATGCTTTGCGGAACTACGGCACTTGCGGATTAATTTATTTAACCAATTATACTGCTAATAGTTAGGATAATAATCAACATTTTATAGCTATTTAGCCCTTTCACCATATTTGTGTTGGCAAGCTGTAAGTTTTTTTTTTCTTGACCTTGGCACCTAGGCCATTAGCCATGGAAATGTAATTAATTATTTATAATATATACTTAAAAACCTAACGACACCAGAAAAAAAGGTTGCAGATATACGAATAGGATACACTGGGACACACACTTTACGTCACGGGGTCCGTCGTGACGACATAGTAGACATACAATACTAGACCACGGATAACGGGGATACTTGGACGGGGATAGTTGGACATTACACATAAATTTAGTTATATTGTTGGCATAGGTTGCACACGGAAAGAATATCGGCTGTCGACTCATTATCACGTTTACATGTGGAATTTCTTAAAATGCCTAGTCTGTACAGGTGTTTCGGGCTGCAAACATGTCCAGTTTTAAGTCTAATGGATGAAAAAAACGCGACACATTATATTCTTGAATGTAACTGATTTTGTTTGGTAAAGCTGTAAGTGAAGCTTCAATTCTGTAATAAAAGCTTCTCAGTTTTAAGTGAGATGTAAGATGTTTGAAACACTGTCAAAGTCATGAATCAAGTCAAAGAAATTCAAGCTCTTATTAGCAAATTTCATAGTTGATACATAACGCAGCTACGTCTTGGCATTACCACTCTTACGCATTTTAAAGATTTTATTATTTAGTTTTATTTATCTTGAAAGATCAGTTATTTATTTAATTAGTTGCCAAAGTGCTTACAATAAGCTGGATCCACTTTAGAATTTAACTCACATTGGATCATTCCGCCTAACATATAAGAAAAAGAATAACTTATTGGAAAATATGTTCTGTTTATACCCCTGTGGATACCCCTTATTAACCGTATCAGTCCTTTTGGCATCATATTTTGAAAAATAAAGCAAAAATCAAAACTATGCAATAATTTCTGAATTTTATAATCATTTCATGGCAAACACTGAATCATACAGAATATTTCGTTAATTTCAACCATATGTTTGCATGGTTAAATTTCCAAGAGATATATTCAAATTTACTAAACATTTTGTGTGGTGTAGAGTGTGCCGATACCCTTAATACACGCCATGCTATCCTACAATCCGTTGGATTATTTCCCAATAATGATAGAGGCAGGATGACAAACACTAAAGGCGTTGGCATACTTCGCACCACGCGAAGTTCGTAGTAAATTCGGAATATATGTTTCAACTGTGTGGTAGCGCAGCAAATTTCGAATTTACTCACAACGCACAAGAAAGCAAACGAGAAATATGGTTGACAGACGCGCCACTAATGCTCAAACAAACAACATAAACAGCTTAAATCATCGTTATACACTTTCTATCCTTGACGAAGTCTAGGGAGTCCCTATGAGTCTATATACGAAAAGGAAATCATATGAACATGAAGAAAATCTTTCGTACAATGCCTTACTATACAATCGTACAAGTTCAATCCCTCTTATCTCATCTCCAATACGGTTGACAAATTTAAACGTAATCCTAAATGAAAATAACCGATTTCTCGTTGCATTGTGGCAGATACGCGAACCGCAAACACCTCTGAGAACCCATAAGCAGAGGTCCATTGTGTATCCTATTGGTCGAATTAAAATTGTCGCAAAGCTTATCGTTTTTATGCGTAAGGTGTTTATCTAGGTAACGAAAATAATAGAAGCAGAGAATGGGGGGAAGGTAAAGGGTTTTTTTCAAACGATAGAGGGCGCTCGCAGAGGAACAGATGTTCTTTGCCTGAGCACCCCACGTTATTTGTTCGCATGTGAATGTACGATATGCGTCAATATTTTTCCAGTAGCAAATAGACGGACTGAAATAATATTGTCGTTGAAGCTGCGAGTGTCTCCCGATGGTAAATAAACTCGATTGAGTCGTTAGTTTTGTGTGTACCGTTCGGTATGTTTATTTAGAATATTTCATACACGAGTATAAAACACCGTACGACCTAATGGTATAATAAAACCTCGAAACTAAAACAAATAACACTGATACGTTTAAAACATACAGAAGCAGCGAAACGTGTTGTTACGTTTTTCTTTTCGAGCGTTTCCCGAAATAGTAAACATTTGGGTATGAATTTTTATTGGTCGGCCACCTGTTAGGTCAATCTAAAACTGATGAAAATATTGATTTGAAATTCTTACCGGTGGTTTTATGGAGTGGGACTTGTTGCTTCAAAGTGTAGTATAGCGCAATATTACATATTATTTTTTTTAATTAATCAATATAGATGAACCTTGGTTTTTCCTGGAAGTTGCGTCAAAATATCGAAGTTCACAATACAAATATGGCATTATTTTTCTTTATATTTAGATAAATTTGATCTTGCCATTTGTTTTTGTTTGGAAAATACGACAAAATATCCTTCCTCGCTGCAAAATTTGACATTCCTTTGAGAAAAAGAAAGCTACTTGGCATATCTGCAACCCACCACAGCCTGATAACTGGGATGTACATATAGCTTTGGGGGCACGATCAAAGGTTTCGCTACCTGGACGATGAATATCCTGGGCCACCTGATTTGAATCCGATGGATATCTGGCGCCACGGGGCTAATCGGTTCTTCGGAGTATTTTTTCTCCATTAGTGATAGGGGTGACAAAAAATCGTCTCTGCGCTACTTTGAAAGATCTATAGAAGAAGCATTTAGGGATATAAAAATTCATGTTTACTAGACTAACCTAAAAATGAATAAATCCCTTCCTTTTAAAGAATGTACTGCCTAGAAAACTATTTTTTTTTCAGTGCCTAAGGTAATGTATTAAACGTACACAAATTGCGAAATAATCTTCGCTTTGCAGCACACACAGAAACCCTAATAAGCCAAAAAATGTACGAAATGTAGGAATGTCAGGGACTACTGGGCTGAAGTAACTGGAACTAACATTGCGAAAGAAACAGTGTCTCTAAATCAATTCGAGAAACTAGATCCTATTTCACATTTCAATAACAATGGAAACCGGCGACAAACTACATAAAATCCAACGACTAAGAGGCCATGTAAACGAGAAAAGTGTATCTATTCCAATGGAAAAAAGCTTGTCAGTCGACGAGCAAATCTGTGCGACAAAAGTCCACCATCCAAAACAGTATATGTCGAAGAAACCCCATACATGGGGATATAAATTATTTTCTCTTTGTCTATCGGGATATGCGTATAAGTATGAAGTTTACACTGTAAGAAAAAATTCAACGGAAAGACCAAAAATGAGCCTGTGGTCTACTTCGATCAACACGACATTTTGCCACTGAGGCCCATTAGAAGAAAGAAAATTCCAAACTGCAAACTTCCAACAGAAATTCAATTTAAAAAGGAACCTCGAGGGACTTCTGTTGAATTTATCACCGATATTGAACCTGTTCAAGTTTCAACATATGCTTGGAAAGATAACAAAGTTATCCACTTGATGTCGCTCTTCTGTGGACAACAAGCAAAACATATTGTTCGCAGGTTTAATAGAAAAGCAAAATAATAGAAAGAAGTGAAATCCAGAAATTATAAAACCTTGTAACAAACGTATGGGCGGCATGGATTCTTTGGATAGGCCACAGAATAAGGATGAAGTCAAAGAAGTGGTGTTTTTGAAAGAAAGCACTGAATCAAAAGAAATTTAGAATAGAAATTATTTAATCTTTATGGAGGATTGGCAAAGCTGGCACTAAAAGACGCAAGCCTAGCCCTGGATTACAAGATATTCTTGATTTCAGGAAAAAGGGAAAAGTCCGCAGCAATTGTACCACAAGTGGACGTACGAAAACATAAAGTAAATCACTGACCCGAGTGAATCTCCAAATGCGGAAGGTGCAAGTGTTCATCTTGCAAGAGTCTAATATTTGTTGAACAACGATGAGGCTTTGAGATTCCTGGAAATTTTGGCACAGTCTTCTAGATAGATTGCTTGCCAACCAATAGCTCGGAAATTAAAGCTCTTTTTGGTTTAGTGTATGTTGCAGGCGTTCAGCGTTCACCTCATTTGAATGTTACAGAGCTTTGAACAAAAAATGGAACGGGTGTAGAAATATTTTGTGCCCTAATGTTTATAAATAGATTTCAGTTTCTCCTAAGGTGCTTGGTGCTTTAATAAGATACATACACGTGAAGATAAGAAAGCTATAGGCCGACTTGCTCTAATCCGTTACATTTTTGAAGAGTTTGTTAAAAATAACCAAGAAACTTGCAATCTCAGTGTTAATGTAACAGTGGATGGGTTACTAGAAGCCTTTCAAGGATGTTGTACCTTTCGGTAATATATAAAAGGTGAGCGTGCAAGATACGGCATTAAGAATGTTGTCTTAGCCGACGCCGAAAATTATTATACATATAATATGGGAATATATGTAGACTAATAACCAGATGTCCCTTCAAGCTGAACAATACACCACTGTAAGTTGATAAGCGTCTAGCAAATATGGAAATATAACCATTGACAATTGGTTAATATATAATAATTTGATCATAACTGGAACTATAAGGAAAAGCAAAAAAGAATTACCGTCTGAGTTTCTTGATACGAGAAAAAGAAGTGTGCTAACATCGACATGCGGCTTTCAAGAAAATTTTACTTTATAGTTTCACCTGCCAAAAAAAGTAAGATTTGTATTGATGCTATCGACAAAACACAATGACTCTAACGTAAATGAAATAAGTGAGAAACCTGAAACGATATTTCTATATAAGACAAGAGGTGGGGTTGATACGGTGGATCAATTGTGTTCAATAGATTCAGTTTCACGTTGCTGTATTGAATATAACTGCCATCAATGCTCAAATAATTTATAAACATAAAACAATAGATAATCAATGATTACGAAGAACATTTTTAAAGTTACTTGGAATAGAACTTGTTTAAGATCATCTGAAATATAGGTCCACTTTCCCGATCCACTTCTCTTTGACTTAACTTAAATAACACTGATGAACCTAGCTGCAGCAAACCATAGGGACAAATAGATCGTTGCCAAATTTATCATTGGAATAAAGACAAAAGATCCAAGGCTCGATGCAGCCAACGTTAGCGATTTGTATGCAAAGAATATATAGTTGCAGTGTGTTCCATGTATGATGTTTCTTAGACCTGCAATGAAGAAATGGAAGAAGAATGATTTTTTTAATTACTTTCTTCGGTGTATTCGCACTTGAATATTTTATAAAAAAAAGAAAAAACTTTATAATAAACCCAACAATATGTTGATAAACTTTTGTGAAATATACTCCTCTTAATACGGATTCTAATCAAAATGTTATCCAAAGAATAGGTCTCCTAGCGATTCTCATCTTCCATAACGCGGATTATTCACGGCGACAAAAGGTTCCTGTAATTGATTTTCGAAATAGCCGACGCAAACAATGGACGGGCATCGGCTTTGTGATCCGAAATAATATATTAGTGCCAGAACGCCACTACATTTCAATGTGAATGTCTTAAGTCGGCCTTGGACATGTCGGTCGCGTTGCTTTCCTTTTATTATTGTTTTTGTATCTTTTTCCTCGTCGTTTTCTTCCTCTTTCAATACCGGGCATATTCTCAAAGGCATCTTTTGGTTATCTCATCTTGCGTCCTTCTCTCATTCCATATAGTGATGATTGATCGTTCTAAAGTTTCACTTTGAAATAATCGTAGTGGCCAGTGAAAGAAAATGATATATAACATAATTACTTTATATGTGTTTATCTAAATCTGTTTCATGTCTCGGATCTTTGAGGTGGATGGCCATTTGGCTGCGGTTTATTGTTGTCCGGTGTACCGGACCCTCATCGTTCATTATCGAAGGTTAAGTGAAGCTTTATGAATCGCTACTCGCCCTATTATTCTTATTCGGAGTGTTTAGAATACCGATATCGACGCCATCTGACGAGATTCGTTGTTGACAGCTGTATGTATGCTGTCGTTGATCTTGAAAAATATGCACTTGGATATGTTGAAACGTTAAACGTTCTCGTTTATTTTTGAGGCTGAGAGTTCAGTTCATTTTGACGTTCGTTTCGGCCAGTAAATGAAGTATTTTTATTATACAGCTCTCTAATGAACTCTTATTTTGTAATATATTTTCTTTAAAATTACAAATATTCTTTTGATCATTTTCTGTTTCTTTTTTATTGTTATTATGCTGACAGTCATAACTCCTTGACTTCCCCTTTTCTTTTTTGTTTCACATTTTCATTTTTTTGTTTAATTTTAGCCAAAAGAAGGGATTCAAAGGTAATCATTGACTACCAAAAGCGACTAATGTAGTTCATGTAATCGGAAGTTATGGCAGTTGCAACATTTATGAAGCAACCTTATATATACCATAGGATCGAACAGTTTGTAATTTTTCATTGTATTGTTCTCAAAATTCTACATGAATACCTTGGAATGGCAAAAGTTATATGCAGGATCGGTTCCGCCAATGCTATCGCCACTTGACATGTGTGAACAATTTTTGGCGCTTTGTGGAGATGAACCAGATATAATTATGAATCGATTTGTCACCTTTGAAACCTGGGTCGATCATTTTGACCCTAAGCGAATACAAGAACATGCCCAAGAAGTTTAGTCATCCCTTTTGCAGGAAAAATAATGGCAATTATTTTTTGGGATTGTCAAGTAATTTTAATGATCGATTATCTAAATAAGGGTAGATCGGTAACAGGAGAGTATTATGTAAGCTTAATACATCGCCTCAGAGATTCTGTTGAAGTGAAGAACGTGGAAAATTGACGCAAGGTACCTTGTTACTCGACAATACGACTGTTCTCAAGTCAAGACATTCGAAAGCTGCCCCTGCTGAATGTGGCTTCATATAAGTTGATCTTATAGTTGAAATCTATTTGTTTTCAAATCTCTAACGGGAGCAGAATCTAGGAAGGAATCTCTTTATAATGGATTGTTATTAAAACGAAGGGATACTTATATCTAAATGCAAGGGACTTATATTGAAAAATAATGTTTTTCATATCCGGAAATATAAAAGCAACCTATGGTATGCCGACGCCATCATTATCGGTATTTACGATAGTTTTCAATGTTTGTGGTGGAATTTCTAATGCTTTAAAAGGCAATCTGGTCGTATGTGTCTGTATAAATGACTTCCTTATTAAAGGGTACGGTCCCACCTTTACCAAAACCATTTTGAATTTATCCCTAATCAATAATGCAAGTTATTTTTGATATTTAGGCCTATGTGAGATCGTTGCTATGTGATAAATTTAGATTTTGGGGGTTTAAATACAGTAAGATCTAATGCTTACAAAGGCCGTTTTGCTCTTTATTTTCTATTTGCCTTTTATGTAATTGCAAAATATTGTGACAACGGCTACAACCAGTCACTGCTCTTTATAGTTTCTATCTTCAAAGAAAATAATGTCGTGATCAATAGCGATGTCCACTGTTATCGCACAAGGCAATGAGGCAATTACAAAATTTCATCTATGAGACTAAATCTTTTTAATGAATTAAACTGTTTTAGAATTTAACTTTTTTGGTTCATCCTCTACATCGAGGAAGTTTTATTCCATATATACTAATAATCTTCAGCCAATTATAATTCCACGGAAATGATATAACACTTTTTTGTTTTTTGCTTTGCAAATTTAAAGGTCACTTCATCCATCCTACACGCGTTAGATAATACTATTTGATGTAAAGTAATGTTTTCCCAAACGAAGTAGAGTTACTTAACAGCTCCTCAAGTTCGCTAAGGAATGTACGCATTTCAAGATTGTAAAACGCAGCGATGACACTCCGCGGTAATCCTAGCCGGCAAATCCCAGTATAATATTATAATCTAGAAAGAAATGTAAAATAATTTAAATCGTCTGTATAAATTAAACTGTTTAAGAACAATAAATACTTTTAGAATCGAACTGAGAAATGCTATAGATAATAGGTGAATGAAAGGACGCTAAGACGTTTGAGGAGTCAATCGTTCTTTCTTGATTTGGTGAGGTAGCTATGGAAATTTCCATATTGCAGAAATGTTTCATTGTTCTGGAGGAGGTGAATGGTAAAGTAACTTTTAGAGCTGCCTCTACATTCCAGGTTGTACAAGAATGATAGACTTCCTTTGCAATTTAAAAATCCCCTGTGCTTCCGAAGACGTCCGCCATTAGAGTAAGTCGTAGCATATTGTGAAGTAAAAATTTGCGAAATATATTATACGTTATAAGATTATCAACTTCCACTTGGTTTATTAGCCGCATAGCATCTCCACTAATGATAGCCGAAATATTATTGGGGTTAATGACGAAGAGCGTAGGGCAAAGAATGGAACCCTGGGAAACGCCACATGTTATAGTCATTGGCTGGGACCGCAAGCTATTCCCTTTCGCTAATTGCAATCTACATGTCGGGTAAGATCTCAATCAAGAGGTACGCCTCCTTCTCCGTAATGTTTGTAGTTATTCATTAGAATTTTGTGATTCATTGGTTCAAATGCCTTTGTTAGGCCTAGCATGGTCAATTCAGTATATCCTGACTTGGACTCGAACATTGCAATTGCTTGAAAATCTTCGACGTCGCCGACAAAATACTAATAGGACGATAATTCTCGTATATATGTATTTATATTTCTCTTCTTGAGCACCGAAACAACTGTATCTACTTTAAGCTACCTTGAAAACACAGAAAATTAGTTTGCACGTACTTTTAACCTCTAGAACTTCAAATTCGTTCCATCAATAACCGAGCAGCAATAAGTCACAATTGTTTCTTTGTACGATTTCTTTTCTATTGCGTTACCCATTATTGTCTACATACTTTGAAGTACTCAATATTATTACCAGCGACGTTTAACTGGATGCTGCGTTGTACCCAATAGCAACGACTGTATTTCAATTTGGTGTACGGTTACGATGGACAAGCATTAATAACAATCAATATGATAAATAGAAAGACAGGCACCGAGGTGCCTGCTATTATTTTGACAACTAACACGTACACACAACGTCCAATAGCCGGTCCGATAATTCGATATATCTAATAGTGTTTACGGTAAGCTTCGCTGGCTGATGATGTGATTAATTTTCAATGTCCGCGGGTCACACCTTCGTGCTGTTTCATTGTATTCCACGAAAAATCAATCAAAATCCATTCGAGTGACGAAATAACCATATGCTAGATATGTATGTGTGTGTGTGTGATCATAATGGACGAACATGTAGAATCGCCCTCATGGTAAAAATACACGTGAAGAGTGTGAATTAAAGAAGATTAAGAAAGATGATGAGCGGTAGTTCGCATGTGTGTTCTGTACTATAGAAAGTTAGTAAATAAGTATTTATTTGTCTTGATGACAAAAAATACCAAACATGAACAAAAGAACATTAGATCCTATTTTCTTTGATTTAGACATTATGGTTGAAGCGGTGGATGAGCCGCTTGTACCATTAGATTCTCACCATCCAGCACCTCAAATACGTTTGTTGCTAACGCAACATATTAGGGAGACTGCCATGCTTAAAATCATCAAAACTTGCTGATTGTTTTACATCATTGAATATATCCCGACTGTTAAACTAACAATATCCAGATTATCTTCATTACATAAGTTTTTTCATGCTTGTTTCCTAAACTTAACTTAATCACTTAGTACAAGTGTATTTAATCTTAATTTAAGGCATTTCATCTCGGCGAATTTTCTCATGACACTACGACGTGATCTCAGCTAAATAGCCTAAGATCCTTTAAATGTACCACCACCTGATACGTGACTGAAAACTTTTAACGATATGATCTATTTTAGGGCGACATACTTAGTAATTTCCGACGCAATTTCACTTAAAACTGTTAGAAGGAGAACGGCTTAGATGCGGCGGCGACATAGCACTAAAATTTTAAGCTCGCCATTTCAAAGTTTTCTTGGAAGCGCAGTAAAAGGCGATGCAAGCGTCCTGATACGTTTTATGTCACTTGCGCGCAAGTGCGCTTACGTGGAATAAAAATATTAGCTCTTGAAATAGCAGAATGTAGCGGCGATGGTGTGTTTGGATAGAATGAGGTGTAACAGCAACAAACTTCTTACTCTGTACGTCGCGCGAAGTCGTTGAAATATAAATGTGTTAGATAAGTGCGCTCTGTGTACATTATGGATGTCATACGGTAGATATACGAAGGAAATATTAAAGAGATTATGCTTGTAATATAAGTAATTTGTTTTCTGGGACATGCACTCGAATATGTTAAGAAACATCAAAGGTATAGTATTAATTATCTCCAATAGTTATTGAAAATGCGGCCAAATAAAGTCGTCAAAATCTCCTAGGATGAAAATGGTTTTGAAAGGCATTCTTTAGAATATCTCGGTCATCCTTCAAAAAACATTTTTTTTTTCAATAAAATCGATGGTGCAGAATACAAAAGGTTAACTTCACCTTGCATGAATCAAAATTGTTTTTAAGTAGAGGCCAAGTACTATGAGCAACTTGAGGGTACGGCAATGGGCAACCACTGTCCTCGGTCGGGAATTTATAAAATTGAATGTGACAAAACCTATATTGGTCAAACGAAAAGAGCGATAGGCACCAGATTCATAACTTGAATAAGTTAATTCAGGCTAAGAAAGATGGAATTCTCTACCACTTACAGGTTCAAATTTAGAGCAGTTAGTTTAGCAGTTCAATGGAAATTGATTCTTCGGGTCTGTTTCAATTTGGAAAATCACTAGACGTTCTGCAGCTTACAACAAAGCTAACCAAGAACTTTAAAGTCTAGGGTGAGATTGGTTTTTTTAAGAAAGCAGCTATATATCACGTCTTTTACCTAGACGCATTAGACATTACGTTTCCCTATACCACAATTTACAAAACTCTTTCTCCTACGCAGGTACCGTTATCTATAGCAGAATAACCTAAACTCATATGTCCGCATCCAAACGTGTGCACCAATGTAAGGGCCAGGGCAGATGTGTGACTGCTTATCCCAACCCGGGTCACCGATACGGAATGCTATCAGCCAGAAAGATCGCCGGATAGGCACACAAGTCCGTCCAGTCGTTTGTCATTGCGCTTGCGCGATGCGATCGTGCGATAAGATAACGGCGAACAGCGCACAGAAGGTCCCAGCGCTTTATCCCAAGGCAGCTTGCGATCTTTTGTCGAGGTATCTACCACGTGAGGCATAACCGAATGAGAGACACGACTAGCTTTACTACCTTCTTCAGCTCGCTTTGGAAAGATAGAGAAGGAAAAACAAAGAAGCTCCTATTGTCTACCTATATCTGAAACGACCGATGTGATATGGTAGAATCAGTGGTGTAGATGCTGCTGGAATGGAAGATCGTTGAAATTTGGGGGCAGTCGAAGTTTATTTTCATAAAATATTCTAATATTGATTCAATAATATCATCTTTCAGATTTACGTCGTTAATAAATAAAATATTAATAAATAAAAATTAAATTTAAAGCTTTAAATTTAAATTTAATTTTTTTTAAAGCAAACATATAATTACACGATGTAGTATTTCATAGTGCTTAATTTATTACATCAATTTGTAGAATTATTAATGTAACTATTTATAAAATGAAAATATGAAAAAAAAAATATTTTAGTTTCTGAAGAAGACAATAAATTTGCTGTCGAAACGTCAAATTTTGTTTTATTTTGTTTACTACAAAAAAATACGCCATTGGCATCAAAAAAATTAATCAAAATATTTACTAAGTTTTATACGACGCCACTGCTCCTTTTGCGATTATACATCCGCATTCTTGCTTAGAAATCAAACTTGTTACTATACAATTCATTATTAAGAAATTTGATTCGATTAACATTTTCTGAGTAATATAACCAGAAACAAAACCTTGCCCCCATCTCGCCATCTTAAACTACGCCACTGGGATTTGTATGATTATGCCTATATGTTATATGCTATTTTGTGTTTCAAAATGTAGTTTCACCACTTTTGTCCATTCTTAACCGTCTCCTTACAGCATCTTTTTTGCATGTGAGTGATTTTTAAAACCATTTCCATATCTTTTAGAAACTTTATTAAATACCTAATCATCTACGCCACTGTTTCATTATTTTTATTATTTATCTTACAAGCTTTTTCTTATCACCGTCATTTGGTCGTGAGTTAAATACGATTGTTTTTTTACTAATTTTCCTTCAAATATGTTACGCTTGACATGCTTGACCCCTTTATTGTAAGGACCACCCCCCAGCTAGGCCAGTGGCCTCTTAATTATTGGATTACGATCTTCCTTATATAGGTCCACTTACATTTCTTGAGAATTGAATCAAATACTATTTACCTACGTCACTGGTTCTTAATTTTCGATTGCATTTATATCTAATACTTTTTTATTATCATCTTCATTTGGAGATGGTTTAATTGCCTTTGTTTCTTATTAATTTGTATTTAGAGATTTAATTTGACACGAAATACCTTTAAACTGCGCTACTGACCTCCCTCTTTTTGTGTATACATAACATTTCCTTTCTTTACCTACGCCGCTGACTTTCTTTTCCTATATGCAAAAGCCGTCCTTCTCATCAATTACTAATGGGTTCCACATATTCTTGCTTTGTCTGTTGTCGTTGTGACATCGGTCACCACCAAAGACTCCCTATATCAAGTAAAGCTGCTGCGGAAGACCACGAGATTACCATCTCTTTCGCCATAGGTATTATGGGCGAAATGTTCAAGATCGATTGAGCTATTCGAATTGATTCGTCGTGTATTACAAATTTATAAGCTCCTACATCAGTATACGCCTAACCTTGTCGGTAAGTTCTGCGTAGCCGATTGTGCACCTATGCGAGATCAATAGAACTTACCTGAGCAGAGTCTGCAGATAAGGTAGTTTAGATGGGAGAAGATGATTTTCTACGTTAGATTCGCATGATAAGGACGCTTAAAGAGGCTCTCCATCTTACAAACATTCGTATTATTATATGTAAAGACCATCTCTTGAATAAGGAATGCAGTACCTTTCCACAATGGATAATACCACTAAACGCAGGTGTCTATGCGTAGCGTACAGTCGTGGGCAGATATTTTCAAACAAATTTGCAAATTGGTAGCAAATTATTTAAGCAAGTACAGTAGTAATATAATTTATATATTGATATATATTTCGAAACACATAATATCGTGACAAATAATTAAATATTTGTAATATAGTACATATGTAAGTAAGTTTCTTTTGTAAATTGAATTTTACGGTGAGGAATACGTTAATATAAAGCTACGAATTAGGAAAAAGTCTCTATCAATCGATCCTTTCTTCAATGTTTGTCTTCATTCAAACCTACTCGAAGTCTGGTGTAATCCAGTTTGATGTCAGCTCCGGAATTTGTCGTGTTGAGTATGCGTATGTAGTTGTAAAATGTTGATAGAATCTAGGCTGCAGTTGGTCTGAAACAAAAATAAATATGTGTTAATCTTCATGTCAGCTTCTGTAGATATTAATTAGTTACAAAATCGTGTATGAACAAAAAGGTTCCTAAAGAAAACATTGATAGAAAGGAAGAACTGAGGGATTAGGAGATTCTTTGGTAATCCAGGGAAATCAACGTTTATATATGTGGAAAACGTAATCCAGGTAAGGATTATTATGATTTGTTTTTGAGGTGTGAATGACTTTGGAAGTATTTGAAAACTTTAGATGGTTTCTGCGCAATTTTGTTATGTTGAGAGAATCAATATCTAGTTTTGGCTGGCTTTAGATAAGCAATCGCTAAGTCTACAGAACAATATTTACGGCACTATTTCATTTCCTTGACGTATAATCCCTTAAGCTTTGATTTAAATATAACATAGAAACAAGTATTGTTTATCAAAATTCGGTTTTATTTCTCCTTTTAAGTCTATACACCTTTCCAGCGGTGCCTCTATCTCTTCAATTGGCCCAAATAGTAGTTGTCATCTTGGGGTGTTTACGAATATAATGGGCTCCTCATGCGACGAAAACTTCTGTTCACCGAGCAAAAATTTGAGCTTATGAAACAAAAAAATTAAAATAAACTATTATTAAAACAATATTACGTACTCAGGAATAAAGGGAAGATACCTTTAGAATATATTCAGAAGGTCAAAAAGGCACATTCTCAAGAAAAACATTGCTGGGTTGATCATCATTCTACAGCTCGACGTGTTACTTAAAAAGTTTATAAACACATTCGGAGATACGGCAGCGCTGAATAGTGTTGTTTTTGAAAATATTATTTACATTATTTTTTGCTGCTTATTGCCACCATTATGCTTTAGTGCAAGTGAAACCGAAAGAAAAAAATGAAATCTTTGAAAAAGGTAGTAAAGAAAAATTTAGTTGAAAAGTGTCTCTGCAGCATTAATGGTTTCTTTGGAAGAAAAATTTAATTGTAAATCCACATAATCACTATATTGGTTTTCTTTTGATGTGCATCAGTATTGTGAAATAAATTTAACTATTGGTAATCTTGAAATTGTTACTAATGAGGTATTGTGATAAGAGAGAATTCAGAAAGCAGCATTTAAAAATAGAAGCTTCCATAATCCAGTGATAAACACGCTTGCGCCTGACTAAGATTATGGCAAGCTTTAAACTGATATACCCCGTTGGGCTGTCACCACACGTACAAAAAACAGCAATAACAAGCATTATTATTATGGAATGTTGTAAATAGATTACCTATCTGAGCAGAATTTAAGTCATTATTTCTACTGCAATCGTATTTTAAGAGCGATAGTGTCCAAGTCTCCCGAATTAATTCTTTGCACCTTAATCTTTGAAACCCGACAAATTTTAAGAAAAACGGAACATGTATTAGGCTCCCATACACACGCACATCTAACATAAACTAGTTATTGTTGGCGCTAATAAGAACAATTTTCCGCTTCGATTTCATGCAAGCCAAGACCGTAAAATCGCTGAGTGTCAACGAAATTAGATTAGTGATTTATCGTAGAACGCCTTGCTCTTTGTCATTACGTATGGAGATCCCCGGACCCTGATTGAAAAACCAAAGAACCAACTAATCTGTTTAGACAATATTTTAATGTAAACTCATTAGTTTATCGGATTACGTCACCCTAAGCGAAAGAAACGCCTTCGATAATCTCTGTCCACGCTCGGAGAAGAAGAGAAACGCTTTTCGATCCTATTTTTTATACCGACTCGCCCCCTATCTGATCGGAGCCATCATCTTCTTCACCGTTTGCGTTTAGTGAAGGATCTTCGACGTCCAACGCTGACCGCACTCACAACCATCACATTTTCCGGTAGAATATTTCTAGAGGATTACGTAGCGGACCAACGGGCCTATTCAATATGCTAATACGGTTTTTGTTAGGGGTTCCAAGACAATAAAATAACACTTTCGGTCGTATGTTTTCATGTTCGAGAGGTGTAAGAGGATTTTGGGATAAAACGGACGTTTTTTTTTTGTTTTGAAAGGCGAAGAATTTTTCGATTAATTACGTCGATGTTTTTTGGAAAACGAATATTCGAAAATAAGTCATTTGTGAAAAATAGAAATAAATGTAGGTCCTAACAGAGATCCTTAAGGAACACCTTTGCTTAATAAATTGATGGTTCATATTGGAAAATCAGCGTTTTATTAATGATTTTATAAATAAATAAAATTTAAAATGGACTCCACCGGCACGTTAGCAAATTTTATTTTAAACCACTTCTATCTTCAAGTTTGAACTCGTCCATCTTTAATGTCTACTCAAACTCGAACAAATCAATTGAAACTAGTTCTATTTTGTGTGAAAGAAAGCCTCGACGACGCCATATGTTAAACTAATTACCCGTTTGTTTCTTTGTATCCACTCAATATTGGGCATTCGATTAACCTACATGATACGCAAGATTTTTTGTTTTGAACAACATAGTCGTACGTTATCTTCTCGCATTAAACACAATATCTTTCTAGAGAACAAGTATGCAGTAGGAGAGGAAATATGAGATGCTTGGTACATTCATTCTTGTTACGTTTGAAAAGCCAAAAGACAAAAAAAAAACGAAGAAGGTGAATATCAACAATAACTAACCGACGCGTACATATGGTGGCATTCCGCCTGGTAGCCAAATCATTCTTTAATTCCAAGTCGGTGTCCTCGTATTTTTCATATTTAAGCCGCTTTGCGGGTCCATTTTTTAAGGTGATGGGGATACGATTGAGAGGGATATTGTGGAAAATTTATTAACGCAAAGCTGAATTTATTGCGGCAGGCAGGTACCCTCTATATATATATATATATATATATACGTAATCATGAATATTTGAGTTATAAATTTGTCGTTGTGAATCTTTTTAATTGGCAAGACAAAATATGCAAAGATATACAGTGGTGCGAGTACAGAGTTTGGACGATTGAGCAGTGATGTTGAGCAATTGAATATTAATATTTCTTTATAATTTTATAATTTATACTGGTTGTGGATGCTCCATAAAACCTTTGTGTTAGATTTATATATTTTGAGCCTTGTTTCCAAGACCATCGGGTGTTATGATGATAGTAGTCAGAGAATTAAGATAAAAATGAAAGCATTAGGCCAGTGCTGGGTAGCATCGCTCGCTGATCGGACTGGTTCCATTTTACCTAAAACCACATTCATGTCCAGTTGCATTCAAATCGGACGATTAGTTTCGTAGTTCGTTGATGAGACAAATCCGGCATTGTAACCCAAAACATACACTACATTCAATGTACCGTGCAGGCTCTCCCATTTTTTACAAAACCCGCCATTTCCGGGACACAGGTTCACTTCCTGAAGCGATTTCATCATTTTCTCAAAGCTTCTGGACCCGTTGAATACATTTCATCTAGCAGAATTTTTAATTTTGCCCGAATAAACCTTCAAATTTTGGAAAAGCTCAAAATCCCGAAAGTCATGCCCTTCATCCCAGCTTTTTGAGCACAACTCCCTTGGAATTTTCAAAAATCAACAAATTTTGGAATCTACATGAAATTCTGCTTCTTTTGAACCGTGTCAATTTTTGCTATCGATTCCCTTCCTTATCAAAATTTACAAAATGATTTTCCGCCGAACACCGTCCAGTACGGCTGAGCTGACAAATTGGCGACCAGATAAATATATAAAAAATCCGTCATTTTTCGATCAAAAAAGAGAGTCTCCAGGTACTACCGCAAGCAAAAAGCTGATTGTTACAAGTAGACTGAGTAATCAGCTTAAGGTGATCCAGATCTGGGTACAACAGGAGAAATACGTATGAGGAACCTATTTCAAATTAACATGATTTGAGTGTCTGCAATGCTCAGGAAATTTGGATCATCCATAACAAATTCGAAAAAAGCAACTTTCGTTTTTAAGGGGAAGAAAACGAGAAAGTGGTGGCAACCGTTAGTTGGGATCCTCATTCACGATAATCATTGAATTTATGCAAAAAGGTACTACAATTATATAAAATATAATTGATTCAAGAACTGTCTGACCATCCATTTTATTTATTACAATATCCTTTTGTTCGTCAACAAGTAATTCAGAAACAACACAAGAACAGTTTATTCAATTGTAAAGCACAAATATCGAAATTATTTTGAAGAGCGGTGTATATAGGGATAAGCGTACGGCGTTTGTCTGGAAATAATCCCTTTCCAAGGCCAAAAATTGTCGTTTATTAAAAGATTTAAGTCGTATTTGTTAGAGGATGGTCCTAAATAAGTGCCATGTTTATGAGTGATAAATTTGGTGTCCGGCAAAAAAGTCTTAAGAAGGCTAAGTATAGCTTTACATCGGATAACAAGTACTACTAACCTTTAATGATCTAAAATCTTTGAAGGTATTTAAGCTTTAAATTTAGTAGAACTGCGGGTAGTTACCAAGGGATACGCCTGTAGATTAACAACAGAAAAGTAAGTTGTTTTTCGCTCAATTTATTAACGTAAATCATCGTTGCCAGTTATAGCGTGGCAAATTAAAAATTTAGGCAATCCGGAGGACTCCCAAGACGGCCTACGGATCGTTATTATCCAATACGCTAGCTTTTCGATCATAAATCAGTCAGCTGTCACGCCAATCAATATCGTTTGTATAATGGACGACGATGGCCGTTCGCTGCATGCACGGGGATGAATCCGTATAATACCCAATAAATGTGACGTCATTAGCCTGGCTAACACTATTTCCACCTAGCGCGCTATGATTCGAGTGCCCGACGGTGTGATGGCGAGGCGATTGATGTTAATAATTCGGATGTTTGTTCAGCGCTAGACAAGCGCTGTTCGAAATCGTATTGTTGCACGCTTTGTCAAGTGGAAATTGAAACGTTTCTCAGAAGTTAAACAGAAGAAAAAATCGAAGAAGGAGGTTATAGTGAAATATTTTAATTGAATTTTAGTAAGACCATGCTTAGTGTTACAAGCAGGTGATGAAATTCCGAAAGAAATAGTTGCACAACGAGCTAATAAACGTCCAAATATCAATGAAGAATGAAGACAAGGTAATTTTTGGTCGAAGAGGTTCCCGAAAAGCTCGTGTAGCAGTAACGAAATGAATAAGTTTACTAACACACGGAGAACAAGAGGTTTCTGTATTCAAGTAAGTATGTGTATTAGCTTCTTTGTGGAATCTAATTTAACCGAGAAGTTATTTCGCTGAACCAATAATGAATATTTGAACAAAGAAACTCGTTTTAAGTTATTATCGTTCGTGAAGATTTACTCAGGTCAAATGGAATTCGCTTATTTTAATATTGTTGGGGTGTCTTTTTCTTACGCACCAAAGAAATATTTGAACCGAGGAACTAAAGCTTACTTATGAACACTGCGAAGGCGAGACAAGGGTTAAATTCTTCGGAATGAACATGGTTGCAACATTACAAGCATTTGTAAATTACGTAGTTTATATTTGTAGTTTTTAAGTGCCGCAGTTTGTACGTTCTAAAATAAATACAGAAATATGCTTTTTTATTCTTTTTAAGGAATTCATACTCACGCGAAAAAATATTTACCTATGAGTATCTACTATTGTCGCCTGTACACTCTAAAATTAAGATATGCGAAAAATGTGGAAAAACAGAGGAAAGGAGTACCATTGTAGCTCAAAACATAAAACATGCGCCCGCCTTACCATAATAGATCAAAAAGAGCTAAATAGGACAGCGGTTCGTTCTCTGGTGTTGTGCTACATGATTCTATCCTGCCGTATCTGTGGTATTTAATATGCTCATTGAATCTGGTGCCTGTCGCTCTTCTCGTCTAATCGATATAAGCTTTATCACAGTTATTACATGCCCGGTTTATCTTTCAGATTGCCAAGAAGACTCCTAACAACTTTACTAATAGCTTTCCATATACCGCGGAAGGGAAGTTTCATTAATTTCTTGTCGCGGGTTTCTGGTGAGATCGTAGCACTCTTTATTTTTGTTTGCATTTGCATAAGCGGAGGTAATATCCTTGTTTCAGAAATTAAAAAGACTTATGTACCATATGTAATAGGATTTAGAGCCTTCAAAATTGTTGTATCCTTCTTGCTATTCGAAACACTTCTGTTTAAGTAATGAATTACTGACAGAATGACTTGAGACCATGACTTATTAACCCATAGGAATGAAATTCCATTGGATTAGATTAGATTACTACCAGAGGTGGTTCTCCACCTGTCCCGCTGCGACCTTGCTTGCGACAAATCTATTGAGGTTCCTCTCTCATTAGACCAATTACATTAGTTTTGCTATCTTCACTAGATTTAGCAGCCTTGTGAGTTATCCCTCTACATAGGTTTCGGCTTTTGAGTATTCTGAACCCATTTCTAGTACCCGTATTCTTGCCACTGCTATACAATCACACAGTACATGGGCGGAATCTCTTCTTCTCCCTGATAGAATCTACATGCTGTTTCCACTGTCATACCCCGATTGCTCATGTGCTTCTTGAGCATGCAGTGTCTTGTTAGCAGGCCCACTATTGTTCTAACAGACCTCCTGTCTCTGCTTAGTGAGTCCGTTGTACCAGTCTTGAGATTTTTTATCTTTCCATTGTTTAGTGGTTGCTTTTATATACCGTATATGCCATTTCTACAGAGTGCATTGTTCCCTCGATGGCTCATGTCCTGGTACCCAGGCTAGGGTCACCTTAGTTCGGCTTCCCAGCCTATTGAGCGCATTCGTGCAGTCCCATACCAATGTGGAGTCTAGCGCTTTTATTACAGCTTGACTGTCTGAATAGCAATAGATCGATAGTTATCTGCCTACCGGTCTAATTCTTCAATACACCCTAGCGCTGCTACTATTTCGGCTTGAAAGACTATGGCGCTTTGAATTAGGCTTAGCGATTTACAAATTTTAGGTTTATTCCGCCAAATCCCGACTCCGACTCTATTCTTTGTCTTTGGGCCATCTGTGTATCAGATGGATTCGGCCTTTGTAGGCGGGCCTTCCTTCCATTCTTCTCTATCTGGTATTATCATTTTATATGAAACTTTTTTACTACAAATAGAGATTACATTGAACTAGCTCTAATGGTTTCATTTCAACTAGCCGATAATTCCTTCTAACTTTATTGATTATTGTCATCAAATAGAATGAAGCACTATTTGGATCAAAACCAAATTTAACCTTTCTGACTTTGCAATATTCAACCTAGTAAATATGTTCTTTGAACAACATACTTTTACTTGAAAAAAATCCCATTTTTCGATGCATTCTAATATATTGGTAAGTTTTATACAGGCTCCAAAATTCAAAGTAACAACATTAAGTTAGATTATAGTAGAAACAAATTATTCTGGAAACTTGCAATCGTTTTCTACCGATTTAAGACATTAAAATTTTATTGCCGAATCATATAAACCGTAGAAGATAATCCTTCAATACCATCTTATCCATTAGCTATTCCCACAAACATTACACTTTGATATACAGCTACATTAAAAAGTTTACTATCCTCTTCACTGTATCTGACGTTATTGCGTATTGCATTTATCCCAAAGGTACATACGTTGTAAATGCAATAAATTTTCATAATCCTAATAGTGAGCTCGCCGGAATAACTCGAATAACGCTGGTAGATAACCCGTCGAGGTCCATCATCGTTGGCAATATAACGCCTACGCGCATTATATCGACGATATCTCAAGACCGTGTCGGTTTCTTCTTTAGCGACGTCCGCTTTCTTCATCCCATATAGGCCGTACACGGCGGTCACACCTTGTCGTAGGCTGCTGATATACGATCCTCTTTCGTTACAGTCGGCTACCTTTTCGCTGACCGGTAGTCCGAGTAATAAAATTTAACATTAAAATAACTCATTTCGTAACGAACCTCTCGCATATAACGTACAGGGAGGAGGCAGCCTTTTTTGTGATCTAAGACGCTGTATTATCTGGTCTGATGCCTCTGTTTTGAATAGAAAAAGTTTCGGTATACAGAGTGTTCGTAAAAAGTTCTAAATGTTTACGATTCCTAACAGGTTTAGTATTTGGTTATATCTTTCTATGACAATGATAATAATTATTCAGCAATGAAAACAAAGAATACAATTTGTATTGGGACAGGACACTATACGCAAACAGAGCAGTAACACATAACCGACCAGATCAATAAGAGAGAGAAGAGAAGATATTTAATAAACACCGTAATACCAAACGACATAGATAGAAAAAAACAGCAAAAGATTAGTGAATACATGCCGCTAACAATACAGGTGAAGGAAAGAGTAAGAGTATCACCAATAGTGATATATTTTCCAGGTATTACCAAAAAGCATTTCTTCAATCATTTAAAGAAATTGGAGACCCACATAAATGCTCATAAAAATAATCAAAACGCAGTGATACTGAACACTACGAATTCCTACAATAATAGATAAGGCCCGTTGTAGACCCATAAATCTACAAATAATGAGAAGAATTAATAATAATAACAATAATAAAGGTCATCAGTTTTGTATAAAAATTTCGGATTTCTTCACTATGTGATACATTTTTCATTACATAACAATAATATATTTATTATCTCCAACAATAACAAGTGATTTGAATAAATATTTTATTTGGGTCTGGTGTAGCACCCTAGTCAGCAAGTGCTGTAGTTGTAGATTTTGGAGATGGAGATGCGTATGGTTCAGAGAGAAGACTTCTTTAATTGTACAATCTTAAAAAGCTCTGTTCTCCCTTAAAAAGTAAAATATAATATGTTTTTCTCCTGCTTTATTCATTATTATTTTATGTAAAGCTTAACGCGAACTTACTGAATAACGTGAAAATAATTAAGACGGAAGATATCTCAATTAATGCAGCTTAACATTCCTATCTTGATCTTTTCATGCTTGTGGTAGGGATACATCGAAGATTACTCAAAGCAACTTTCCTGAAAATGTTGTGAGCATGTAAGGAAATTTTTGCAAAGTTTCTCCCTAGTGAGCTTTGCCATTTTAACTGAACTATTGGATTACGTTGAATTATCTTATCCACATCTTTAGCCATTGCATTGATTCTTCAACTTTTTTCGTCCTTTGGAAATCTTCATTAATAAAACCCACTTTTAAGTCATCTGCAGTCGCAAAAATCAAATATCTCAGACCTTGAAATATGTATTTCCAGCACTCTCAAAGGTTTTTCGAACGCTCTCTGGAGAAACAACTCCGCCAGTTTGTCAGCGATATGAATATCCTTCATTTACACCAGTTTGGTTTTATTCGGTGCACAGCTACACTACGGCATTGTCTTACATCGTTCACGACCACCGAGAGAAGTAATGTTACTGTATTAGCCCTTCTAGGTTTCAGTAGGACTTTTGATTGGCTCCATTATGAAATTCTACCAACAACTATTAGGTCCTCTGTCTTTAGTTCATCCTATCTACATCTAATGCGATCATGTAGCTTTGAAATATTGCGTATCGGAAAAAATGAATATATCTTGGGATTTTCCACTCTTAGTCCTACTTTGTTCTGTCTGTAACCTTCGCAATGCGATAGAACTATAAATATCATTTATATGCAGACGATGCACAGTTATATTTATCGTTTAAACCTGCAGCTTTATAATATATTGTGATCACCATAAATCATTTCTCAGTCCAGCTAAAAGTCTTATAACTTTTGATGCAAGAAGTGCTCGACAGAATGTTCTAACTGGGCTTGGGAACTAATGGGAATATACCGGTGGAATGGATAAAGAATTTTTGGCTGCACATGGATCCTTTGCTTTGCTGTTGTAGCTCGTAAACCTATCTTTCTCTACAGGGACCTTTTTTAACCGCACAATTAAGTCTTTGCTTTGCAATAAACACATGTTGTAGAACTAACTAAGCAGACGTTGTCTATTCCCATTGTGAAAGTTATTAGAGCACGGTATGTTAAATATGTACCAAACTCGAATATTTAACTTGTTCAACTTATTTGTTTAATTAGATTAAATTTTGACGTAAGCGCCACACCAGAAATATTCGCCACAATTTTGCCCTCCTACCATTATAGAATTTAAACGGAAAACAACAAACCGCCATGTTGATGTAAAAGAAGCAATTGATCTACCACGATGTGGTAACTTCAATCTTGAGATATCTTATTCCATTGCCCCTGTATGCTATCTCCAGTTTACCCCAGTCGTGGTTAATTATAATATGCAGTATAGCTTCCCTCCCATAACATATTGCTAGATGACGCTCACGCTATGGTAATTCAAACATTTTTATATGGACCACGTATCTACTCAGCCCAAAATGTAATAACGGCAAACATCAGGACGCGATTACTTGCAACAGTATCGGGCGACGGGTTCATTAAATCAAAATTACAAAACAGTAGGACCCACAGCTTAGCGCTTGCTCGAAATAATGCTTATTTACGACGTCGAATCGACGGCGTAGTGAATCTGAAAAAGAACAAAAAAAAAAAACTAGCAGAGATGCCGGTGTCTCGTTGTTAAACAAACAGGTTCCTACATTGTATTAGAGACGTGATTTACTACCCGCCTAATTAGTCTATTGTTAGAAGCGGATATAATATACAGTGTATATTAGAAATTTAGATTTTGGTCGCTGCTGCTAGTGAATGGCTTTTACATGTGTTTATTTCAATTTTATTTTATGAGTTGGAATGGAATTATTGGGCAATATTATGATGTTTATGGGTGTCCGTAACCTGGTGGTCGATCTTATTTATGCGCAGTCGGAGAGGCTATTATTGATGGGTTGTAGGCGCGGATGCGTATGTAGTAGGTTCGATTCAGTTCAAACTTTTAATATGTTGTTCTCATCATGAAACGGAATTCAAAAAGGTTTAGTAATATTTTGAGGTTCCTAGACAATGGACAATGGATGAATTGTGGCAACTTCTGTCGAAACCCACAAACTTACGGACAAACGCGAAAACTTAGAATAAAGCTCTTTAAGATGTTCATAGCTAACGTTCTTCTTGTTATTGTGCCATGTAGAACTTTGTATAAAATCAGGCATCTTGAAAAGACTTCATCCACGACAGTTTCCATTGCTTGAATTTTACTTATTCTTTCATTGGTTCATATCAATCATCAATTTATGTCTTTCAATTTTCAAACTTGTAGCTAGAAGTATTGTCTACTCAAAATGTATTCGTTGCCGCAACAGTTTGTTTGGGACTTGCTATTATCTATTAATTATTTTAGTAAGCTGACCCAGAGTTAATTAGTCGAAATCACTCTAGAGCTACCTTCTTACTCTTATTCTTAACTTAGTAAACCCATGCTATTTATGAAGAGAATTTATGAAGAGTATATGTACAAGAGTCACCACTCATAAATTGAGCAAATTTGCGAAACTTGGGGAACGTTAAAAAACATTTCATTGGTGGACACACTGAATATTTTTTACAGAACATTATTATGCTAGTTTTCAAAGTAATACGAAAAAAGCAGTACTCTTGTATTTTGAACAAACGGAAAGCACTTCATTTACTGATGTTAGTGCATTTAGGTACTTCGCTCAGAATTGTCTAAGGAATCTCTGCAATTAACTTGCACAATTGGCACTAGGACAGTCTGTATAGTCCGCAAGAAAATCCCGAGAAGATATAAATCAAGGACAAGCTACAGACCAAATTCGGAAAATAATTTGTGCAGTAGAACTCTAAAGAATTTGCATTTGTAATTCACAGAAATGATTATGAAAGTTTGCCAACTTGCCAAAACTTGTCATTCTATTACTTCGATTTTATGAGCAATTTCATAAAAGTCTTGCTAATGCTGATGATCCTATTAATTTGTGTGAATTTCAGTGTATTATTTCGTGGTTACTTCGATTTCATTAATTAATCGTAATTTAAATTTGAATTCGAGAAATTTTTAATTAGTCTATAAATTTTAAATATAAATAAAACCTCTGCAGCAGCCTAGTTTAGTTCTATATTCGCGAACATCGACAAAAGGTGCTCTGACTGCGAAAGAATGACATGATGTTTCCGGTTACCCAAGGACGGATGCTGTTATTTCACAGCGAACTTCGGACTTTATGACAGATGGAAACGTAAATCTAAGATAGCCTTTTACAAATGAACTTGAGTAAATTGTGAAAAAGTATCCTCTTCGGGTAAATTTGAAAGACTACGACTTGGTGTAGATAAGAGTAGCAATTAGACCTTATCAGAATCGGTAGTGTCAAAACGGAATTAATAAACTTCTACTTTAGGACTTGAATGAAGGGATATAACATAACCGTTCTAGATTTGATTATAACAATAGGCTTAGTTTAAAAAGTGAGCGCAGTAAGGCAAAGGCATATGTGAATCAGAATTCACATTGACATTTCGACATAATTTCATCGATTTGAACAGTATAGAGAGCAAATATTTAGACAGTTAGTCCGTTGCACATATTCATTCCATCTATCTCGTCTACTTTAACAAGTCACTGGAACCTTCATGCCTTTAGCCATTTGGATGATGTTTCACATACCTTGCTTGGCCATTCCATTTGCCCTTAATTTCGAATAGAACAGCTATCGAGTTATGCAGGGTATTAAGATATTTGGCATGAATTCACTTGATTTTATAGATTTGTACGTCGGAGATTGTACTGTGCGTTCAGGGATGGAAGTAACTATTTGTAAACATTGTATTTTCCATGTTAGCAGAAATAAAATCCCCCTTAATAAAATAAAATGTTGCTTCCCTTTCTTTTATTGTAACCAAAATATTGACTGAATATACAGGATGTTAAAGTAGCAGTTATTTACGAGTATCTTGAATGTTGTATAAATAGAAGTTACTCCAAATGATGTGTTCTTAATTATTGATAATTTACCCCGTTAGTTGGTATTCTACATTTGAAAAATTAAATTGTCTTAACTTTACCTCGTTACCTTGCGGTAGGTTGTAAGCCACCAAGAGGTTGAAAGGGATGAAAAAGCAAATAGGCAGGTCAAAGAAGCAGCATTGTCTTAACTTTACCTCCTTATTTTGCGGTGGGTTGCAAGCCACCAAGGGGTTGAAGGAAATGAAAAAGCAAGTGGGCTGGTAAAAGGAGCAGGGGGCATGTCTCCACTGGTCCTAACCCCTTTTTGTGGTCTCCAAAAGAGCCACATAGAACAAGCAATAGATACATGGGAAGACAATCGAAAGGCCTCGTATTGCTGTTCCAGGTCAAAAACAGATTAAAGCAGTCATATCGGTCTCGCCAAAGACAGCAAATGTAACGCTATCGTTCAGCAAAGGAATTAAATTTAAATTACTGGCAGGATATTTGACAAGACATGCTGAGCTAAAATATGGTGAAGATCAAATCTGCCGTTTATACCAAAAAGATCTGGAGACGGTAGAACACATTCTATGCAAATATATTGCTATCAGTCACATAAGACAGCAAGATCGTTTCTTGCATCTATTGAACAAAAGGCAAAGATCCTAGTACTAAGGCCTATTAAAAGCCTCTAACTATTCTAACCCACAGAAGGGCTTTTCGTTACAATAGATTTATTAAGGTCGCAATGACAAAAGGCAGCTGTGCCATTGCTCGACTAAAACAATAATAATAATACTAAGTGCGAATAGGTAACCGGTACCGGTAACCTTCCCTTTTGTGCTATATCCGCTAACGATAGAACTCCTACACAACGTAGACGAAAAATTCACCCCCAACGACATACTGGCAATACCGGGACAACGTTGTCATCAGTCTGTCAAATCAACCGCCTATTCACGTACTCCTCGACGCTCGATACAGTAATCAAAGTTTCCACGTATTTTGGGAAGGGAGAACTGTTATGTTTCCGGCAGCGAGTCCAGCAGAATCGCGCTATTCACTGCAAGCATAACAAAAGAGACGTTTTGTCCCGTTCCGGGCGAAACAGATGATTTTCCTCCAAACTTCGCAGCTCGTTTAACTTAAGGATTGCTCCCGTCCTTCTTCTGGAAGAAGTTTTCAGAAAAGTACACTACGAGAGCGAGGAATGAAATTGGAAAACAGCGTGGAAGGCGTTGTAGTCGTCGTCAGTTGCTCAACTTCGTCCTAGCGGCAATACAAGCGCTGGATATCGCGGAAAAAGCGGAAACTGAAGGAAACTTAATTGATTCAATGAATAAGTTGCAAATAGTCTAGGCAATAAAAGTGAGACTGCGTCTCGAGCTGGTTGTATAAAGTACAAAGCGGGATAGCCTTCGTTTTAATTCAACTAGTACAAGAAGAGAAGATTGGGAAGGTGATACGAGGATGGGTTGAAAAACTGCTGAAATTATATTTATATTTTCGAGTAATACCCTATCTCCTTAATGTATTTGGAATAGCGATGATCAAAAGCCTCTCAGATATGCCTTCAGGATCTAGTCCAGCTGAACTACAACGATCTTCGTCCACTTTTTGCTTTAATTTATCCAAAAGATGTGATCAATACATTGTGACGAGGTAACCAATCCTTCGCAAGGAAATCAATCAGAGAACTAGCTCTCCCATGCCAAAGAAATTAAAGCGTTTACGTTTCCTGCAGCTGCAACTGGCATCATCATTGCTTGAGTTAACTAGGACTTTACTAATTACACCGTGGCTTCATTTCTGGGGTACAACAATAGACCCAAATCGTAAATCGATCAAGTAGATCGCCTGTAATTTTTTTCATGACCCGTATAGAAAAGTTGCATAGTTGCATTCTGGTGGACCGGTACTGAATTTCGTTTGTGCGACATGCTTCTTGTTCAAATACGTTCATGTTTGATCCGTCGATTAGTTAATTTAAACTTGAACGTCCTTCAGTACAATCAACCTGTCAAATTAACAGTTCGCTTTCTCTTCACCAACTTACAAACTCTTTAGCAAATCCTCGTATAAAGAAGGAAAACCTTCCTCTCCCTTCAACGGGGGCTAAAGGAGAGAAAATTAAGACGATAGTTTCTTATAAATGGAAAAGAAAGAATGGGAAGCGATACGGAAGCGAATCGGTATTGCAAATGAAGCGAAAAGTACGCCGAGCCGAAGAAGAATGCAAATTGAGATGATTAGACCGCGCTAAAAGGACCTACTATATCGTCCTTAAAGTGGCCATAGCGCTCTGACGTCGCGAATCGGTTAGTTTCATTAAAGAAAATTTCCGAAGGAAATTGCTTAGCACCATGCTCCTTTTTACGCGATTTCGAGGCTTTTATGAAATAATATAAAACCTAACAGTCTTCGAGAATTGGATATTGCGATAGCTTAAAGAACTAAGAACCTCCGTTTCGTCGATTAATTATTATTTGGAGTCGCGTCGCATTGTTATGGTTATTATGGTAATCAGAAAAATTGAAAATAATGATCAATAAGGGAGCGGAAAAACGCTTTTAAACTTTCTTCCTAATTATTGTAATAACGAAGACGATGATGGTTTTTAATAGAGTTAGAAACCTTCAATGCCAAGAGAAGGGCGGAAATTTTGGGAGAAGCTGTAAAAAGCAATAGGGTAATCGATATAACGTAATGTAATGGAATATAAACTTATTTAAGCTGATCATTTTTTTACGTGATGACTTAGAAATGTACCACGGTGGCAGTCAGCAAATTTGCATTCCATAATTGGTACTGAATGTACAATTTGAACAATAAATTGCAGTAACAAAAATAAATATAATATTGAACGTAAATGAGTGATAGCGTTTCTTCTTTTTTTATAGCTAATCTCTTCAGGGACGAATTTGAATTAATACCTTGAGATATTTTCTACGGCATTGGACAACACACTTTGACGACATATTTTACATCTTTGACGCTAGCACAAACCACGAAGAAGTTTGATGTGTTTTTCCTCGATGTGTTAGTAATAAAATAGAAATAGATTAAAGTACAAAAAGTATCTGACTTGGCTTAAACGTAGGAGATTCGTAAAATATAGCCTTGCCTTACATATGCTTGAAAAAAGTCTCAGTCTGTAGACGCATATGCCGAACGATAGACTGTGATCAACCGCTGAGATAAAGGGTCATTTTGCTTGTCGGCAAGTGTACAAGCTGCAAGGCTAAACATTTATACAATGGTAATTTAGTAAGTAATAAAGTAACAACCTGCCTTGGTTTTTACGAAATTGTATAGCATACCCCACTGCAGGGTAGTTTTTACGCCTTTCTCTTTTAGCATCAGTGAAAGTGTCGAATCCAACTGGAGGCCAAGCATTCCATCCATCTAAATAGCTACATAACTATAGGCAATAACACTTCATTTAATTGTGAGCATATCTCAAAGGATGCAGAATTTTGCTTCTGGATATATTTTTTCATCACTGCTATGAAGCTTTTGTAACAATTAACATGATAACCTTCGCTATCACTAATTTCTTCTGGCATATGTTTTAGGTTCCTTTTTTATTTTTGAAATATTGTGGCTTTTTGGCAAAGTTTTCAATGTATATTTTATAGTTTTTTCACACTCCCACTCAAATAAACAAAGGAAAAACACAACAAAAAGAAATGTTGAGAAAGATATTTTCACAAAAGCACTAGCTCTCCAACTATAATCAATCTAGACTACTTTTTCTTAAGCCAAGTAGTCTTTGATTAGAAATTTAGGCACAGTTTTAGTAAAATGTGGTAACAGTTATAGTGAACCGTGTGTTGCACATTGTTTGAGTACGCAATTTACATCATCGCATCTTCTACCTATAAATGCAATAAGACATGCGCAGCTTTCTTGAGGCATGGCTTGCCAGAGGAACAACACTTCAAAAGGAAATTACTTGATCACCTTTTTGTAAAAATCCGCTTTATATGATTTCATATTTTGGTGCCAACTCCTTACCAAAAGAAAACATTCCCCAACCGCGCCTGTACTTCAAAATAATTTGGGGATCAAATTTCTTTTCTCTTTCGCTCTTTCTATTAAACAATCTATTTAACTAATACACATGTTGCGGTTCTCCAAAAGAAACGAAGAACATACTCATTTTCGTCCCTCCTCCGATCCACAGAACAGACAAAATTTAGCAGCTAGTTGATCGGCAGAAACGGAAAGCATATTCTGGCCCGAAAGAATTTCCTCGCATATTTCCATCTACGTTGCAATCTTCATCTCCCAGCAAGCCGTAAGCGCTTACATTTTCCCCTTTATACGTAAAAATATCAACAACGCTGCTGTGTTTATATTTCATGCTGATACTTCTTCCACGTTCGGAATTCATATGTTGGAGAAGAAACTAGGACGGCTATACGTACAGGGAGGTGTATTCGCACGGCCGGTGATGCCACGGTGTCGGTACGAGCCCTTCGGGTGCAATATCCAGCGTAAAGAATGTTATCTAGCACTCGCGAGCTACCTACATACCTACGAGCTGACGATAACCGGCGAAACAAAAGTCCGGAGCGAAGTAATTGGCGTTCGCACAGAATGCTGGAATTGTTATTGTATATAAGCCGCGATGCCAGCACATTATCGCATTATAATGAAGCTTACGTTGGGAGTAATTTAATTTTTACCCTTAATTACGTTCGCTTCTAACGTAATTAAAAATAATCTCCGCTGTTGTCGGGTCTTTCAGTATTCCCAATTACGATTGGATTGCATTAAACCTTCGTGAAATCACCCTGTTCCTAAGTATTATGCATGCTATGCATTTGACGTGAATATACAGTGGAAATCACGAATCTTTATAGTTACGTCATAAATGTAATTATAATTACAATACGGAAGTAACAGTTGTCAAATTTTTTGGCATTACGACTGTTCCTATAAACTTCTTTCGAGCTTCACCATTTGTTAAAACTTTTGCTCGACATTTCGACTTGAGAATAACTGAAGAGTTTAGTTATCCTGAAGAAGCTGTCAGCATAAATGGCGAAACGTCAAGTGAAATTTTTGACACACGGCGAAACCCGGAAGAAGTTAGTAGAAATAACAGTTATACCGGCCGTGAAAGTCCACGCAGTGGAATTACGATTATTTCAAATATATTTTCGTTTAATACTTTCCATTATAATTCAAATTCTTGGTTACCATTGTAGTTACTGTTGAGTATAAAGAACAAATCCGAAGGGATTGCAACCACCAACAGGTACGGAATGGAAGTGAATAAGCTGAGCTTTCACTAAATATACGTTTTTTTTAAATTATATAATGTATAACTCCAATAATATTCTTCTTCTATCGGATAACATCTGCTTTTAAATTAAAATAAATAGGAAATATTGAAGTTGGAAACATTAAGTTGTTTCGGCATTTTTATTTTGTTTGTCCAGCAAAGTAAGCAGGAAAATATATAGATATCGTTCTTCTCCATAAAAGCGCTGCGGTTACCATATTTTTTAAAAGATGTAGTAAACGTTGTAATGAAGAAATGGTAGTATGTAAAATATTTCTATGTTCTAGCACTTCTTGTAATGGTTTTAGTGTTACATGCTTTTCTATAAAAATATATTAAAGTAGAACTTCTTTCTACATCTCATAAATTACTTTACGAACATCCATTTTGGCCATCTATCTGTGGCCTACCACTTGTTTTAGGTGTTACACTTGTACAAGGGTGTTGAAGTACTAGATAAAGAAACAGCAGGTGTACTTCTTTTCTTGTGCTTTACATTATATACAGTACCCAGAGAAATACCCAAAGCATTCGCAATTCCCTTCAATTTCTACGTAAGCTTTGACTTAATGTTAAACAATTTGCTATTTACTCCATGGACCGCATCAACAGATACTAAAGAACTAAGTCGTCTATTGGGCATCTTGGATTGTAAGAAAAAAAATGTTTTAGGCATTTGTATACTTCTTTAACATCTCAAAACTTATTGCATTACTTCACTATGGTTCCGAATACAACTTTTAGAAAAAGAAATGCGGTAATTAAGTAAGAATAAGCGGTGAAAACTAAAGCAAGCGCCAGTAAACAGTGCAAAACAGATAAATATCAAGGGAGCCGTATTATCTATGTTACAACTTTTAAGGTTGCATGCACTCCAGTAAACATTACGAAAGCTCTTATCTACGCATTACTCAACCATATTCTATCTCACTTCACCTAGATCATAGCGATTTAATATAATATGGACGTATATCTTAAGAAACTATAACGTATGTTATATGCTTCTACCTCATTTGTGTATATGTTTGCTTCCGATTTTTAAAGCAAAAGTTGATGACGTGACTACAAAGATTTATCATTTTCACTGTACTTACATAACTCTGGATAGTTTGAAGACTATATTGCCATATTGTCCACGTTCTTGCCAGGTAACAGGGAAATTTCGGTTTTTCTCGAAGAATTCGGGACGTTCTTCTAATTTATAGATGACAATGTTATTAAAAATTGTTTCTCGATATATAAGTGATAATGCTAGGCCGCCCTAATTTCCTGGAGTTGTAATATTGCGTCTATTGGATAAATACGTTGTGTATACAGAGTGATCAATAAGTAGACAATTATGCATCTACATTGTCTTTTTTTTTAATGATATCTGCTTATGCCCCTTCTAAGAATAAAATAATCTATGTTTCGTATGTATGTTTCTAGCAGATGTTGAAATACTTATAATTTTGTTCTCGATCGTTCAAATGCTTTGTTTCACTCAAAAAATCCGGACTCAAATACATTTTAAATCCCTTACGTTGATTTGCAAAAGAATTTGCCGTATCCTAGTATAAACGTACCCTTAAAATTCTAATACCTGGTTTACTTTTATGTTCTAAAAACCCAGATCATAATATACGAAGATATCTTTTTTACCTTCCTACGCGCGTGTAGATAAGAAACACATTACTCTGCCGTTTGTTTTTTGTCTGGTCTAACTGTCTATGGCTATCTTTCCTATCCATCTATGGGATTATGTCGATTAAAGTCGCTAATTGAAATATTTACCCAGACTACTAGGATAACTTTTAGCACGTATTCATCGGCGCAGAGGTGCTAATTCGTCTGTTTAGACGTCTTATCGTATAGGTGGACGGGAATTCTTCTACCGAGAGGCGCTAATGCACCGGACCGATTGTCTATCATTCCGAGACTTAATTCAATTTATCCGGTTAATCAACAGCCGAATCGGTAGGTTCATAGGCCAGATCCGAACACGAGAGCTACGAGACAGGTTGTATTAAATGCGATCCAGCCGGCTTTGTAATGTTGCTTGTGTACAATGTGTATCGAATATAATGTTCTAGGCTTAGAGCATTGATTGTATTTACAGATGAAACTTACATATTTCTCGGTCCCATCCAATTGTTGAGTTTGTATAATTCGTAGATAAGCTAAGTTTTAGATCGTTGTAATAGTTTTTACCTTACCTTTGGTTTAAGGCAAGGCAGTGGCGGTACACATTACATATTGTTTCTCTTTTCAGCTAAGCTCGTTATATTTATAAAAAGATATTTTATAGTGGTAGGTTGATTTAAAAAAATGTAATTTTCTTCAAACTTTGGGAACATTTAGAACACGTATAAGTACATATTAGGTAATTTTTCTGTTAAAGTTCACTCTGAATGGGTGAATTTAATTTTTGAAATATGGACATTTTTCACTCTCTCTGCGCATATAACTCGCTAATGGCAAGAGGGCAAAAGTTTTGAGACAAAAATGGTTTCCTGTAGTGAGTTTTATAAAGCAGAAAATGTAGTCGGCCAAGAAAAGAAGGTTACAAACATACACTGTAACATAATTTTGAAATGAAGTCGAAAGTAGAAATAACGAATTTTCTTGTTCAGTGCAAATATACCTGTTTTATGGTATAGTATTAGTGCCAAGAGAGATCTGCCGTGTAGAGAGTAGCGACAAAGAACCGGGTCACGTACATACGCAGCTGTTTGAGAGCTTTTTGATCTATAGTGGTGTATCTAAGCACTGTTTTGGAGCTCCTCCGAGCCAACCGAGGACTTGCTGGAATTTGTGCTTTCTTCCAATGTTCTCCTGTTCTTGGAGCTTCAACGTAGGTTTTGCAGATAATCTTCTAAGCTAGGTCCCGGCCTAACCAGGAACCATCATAAGGCTAAATCCAATATCCTCCACAGGGATTGGAAATGGAGGAAAGGAGGCTGATAGGGCAGTAGTTTTATGGAAATAAACAATTATTGTTCTATTTCGAAGTGGTCGCCACGGTCGTATGTTTTACTCTGGAAAAGGTTACTTATAATATAGAACCACTGGAAGGGTGTTTAAGGCAAACGCCGCCATGCATAATTATGAAGCAAATGTATTCGTTTTTACAACGTTACTTGGATTGCAAGAATATTCTTAGAGTTACCTGGTAGCAAAGTGATCTACAGTTACTTTTATTTATATTTTATTCTTATTGTTATATATGCTTACATACGACATTGTATACAGTGGTTACTGTACATAAACATGTGCATATGGAATATCGTATCAATAAAGAAGGTTTCTTAGATGTGGCCGGGACCGTTATCCAGCAGAACAACGACGTCTTCTCCCCCGGTATCAATCAAACCGTTCACAATGTAAACTTTATTGCCATTGACGTCTATTATAAATGATGTCCGACGTATCTCGTTACGTTGTAGCTTTTTCGTTTTTCAAAAATTATCTGCGATCTACACATCGACAATGTCCCGCGGACTCTTGTACATACACTTATAATAAAATACAAACATACATTATACATATGAGAGCTATAATCCTTATACGTTGTTAAACTATACACTCCGATGTACCTGTTGCACGTATCTTCTTTTAATTTCCCTTTGCTTTTATTTTTTTTCTTTTGGCTCTTCAATCGTAAGTATTCGTTTTTTTTTCTTTACGCAGTTACATGGGGTCCCAGACATTGACGTTCCACCATGACTACCGTGTAAATTTGACCACCACCTGCGATCACATTCGGCCGCGTTAATTACGGAAGTCATTACGGGTTTATTAAATTTTGCTGCTTTCATTTCTTTTCGTCTCCTGCTTCTTGCTTTTCATTCTTTGTTTGCGTTATTCGGGACAACGTAGCAAGTTGCAGACCACCTTTTCGAAGAGTAGATTCAGCTGAAAAACGAACGAAGAGAACAGGAACAAAGAACTTCGTAAGGATCATTTATCAAAATTTAAACGACTCATTTGAGTTCTTA
The DNA here is from genome assembly GCA_902655005.2 of Marronus borbonicus. Classification (NCBI taxonomy): domain Eukaryota; kingdom Metazoa; phylum Arthropoda; class Insecta; order Coleoptera; family Scarabaeidae; genus Marronus; species Marronus borbonicus. The sequence continues at coordinate 6,118,040 of LR737387.1, forward strand.
TTGCAGGAATTAATTTATTTTGGAGTGAACAGAAGATAGTAAAATTTGATATTTTATAAGGATACTGTGCTTGTTTATGTTCCACATTCTTTTGGCTTGGAATAATAATGGTGGATTATTATTAATTATTTGTTACATACTTATAGGCAAAACATTACTTTTTACTTAGGTCGTTTTGCATATACCGAAAAGAGAAGGAATTAACTTTGGTATTAGAAGATTGCTAACGATGAGAAAATTTAAGTTAACGAAGATATAGAATTCTTTAAAATGTGAAGCCGAAACGATCTCTGTTTACTTATTTCACTGTAATGGTCTTAATTTCTCTTTTGTTGCGTGCAGAAAACCTAGCATCTCCATTGCCTAATAGAGCTTAGGTGTGCAGTTGGCCTTGTGACATGGGCTCTGGTCCTATGAAGTATTTCCTAGAATTCTCCTTGGCTAGTTCGTCGGCTAATCTATTGCCTTTAATATCCCCATGTACCGGCATCCAGATCAAACATACCCTATTGCCTTGTGCCAATCTATTGATGGACTGTTTACAGTTCTTTACTAGTTTTTACTTCGTAATTGAATTCATAACTGCCTTGAAGGCGGATTGATTATCAGTCATTATGTTTATTTTCCTTCTCATGCAGCCGCCCTTTCCGGGCTGCTTGCACTTGCATATATTTCTGTCTGCAAAATCGTTGCTTGCTTTCTCAAACTTAACGATTTCCTCTGTCTAGGGTTCTTTCCACAAGTGCCGGCTCCTGTGCCCTGTCTGGACCATTGAAATTAGGCCGTCCCTGATCTCTATTCGGTATTGAAATCGATTTATCAGTAGAAATAATTTCTGGTGCCATACTGTCTGCGGGCATTTGTAACAAAAACTCGTCCAGTTCCATCCACGTAATATCAATGGGGTCTCCACCACTAATGTTGAGTTAGCTTTCAGTCAAAGGATAGCACCCATAGCCTTCACTTCTCACTTGCGAGTACACTTCCGTCCATCTCCACCAGACTACTGCTCCGTAGCTAATCGTTAGCCTCACTACCATAGTGCACAGCCAATAGATCATCTTAGGTTTTACTTAACTGCGTAGCCCTGTTCGTTATTTTAGATAAGATTATTCCAATTTAGTTTTGCATCAAGGATGATACCCAGATCCCATAATGTTTCCAATACTCTTGCAATTAAATGGTTCAAACGAATCCATTGCCCATCGAACAACATGTGGCATTTGATAATCTCCGGTTAGCCCTAGTCACCTTCCTCGAGAGACTGTCTAGTCAAAATTAATAGGATTCTGCCTCTCCGAGCCGGGAAAGTGTACACTGACAGGACACTTAAGAGTCTCCTTTGTAGTGGTTGGGGCACTGCCTCTTATAAATGCGGTTTTGTCGTGCACTAAGAACCTCATTAATTTATATTTATTCTTTTTGGAATTACAATGTAAATAATATATGTGAGCTAAAGAATAGAATTGGTGCCATGTTCAGAAGTTACAAAAGCTCTAATTGTCTTCTCTGCCAGCTAAGTAGAATCTCAGCTACGCAACCGACGCAAGATCTTTTGCTCAGCTAATATAATAGAATGTGCTAGGTAAACGTGGACTTTGCGGGAAAAATGTATTTTAACCGCACCTACACCAATATTAAATCGTAAATTTTCCAGCGAAAGTTCCCTAAACTATTCACGTGTTAATTTTTCCTTACCCAAAAGCGCAGAGTCAGCTCGCATAATAAATCATAACCCAGGTCGCGTATTAACCTTTCACGAATAATGTACATACATACACTCTTTATACACACGGCTAATACTTTTTTTAAATGATTTAAAACTAAGAAGTCATTAATTACGTGATCATTAATCATCGCCGCGGTCGGCGGAGAGGTCCTTCTCTTTTGGGAGCAATTAACGCCGCGCAGAGGACCAGTTGAATAAAATAACCGTTGCACGTTTTGAAAACGTATCATTGCCTCCGCGCGTAACGTACACATGGGCACTCCGCGTTCCCGAATTACCATATAAAGAGGTCCCGAAAGGCTACACCTACGCGATTATAATGGTGGATCTAATGCGGCGTGTTGGAGGCACCTACGATGCGGTGTGGAGTACCTGGTATCTCGTAGACGTAATTAAAAGTTAGAGCGCGATAAATCTTACGATTTCTAGGTTTCCTTAAACTTTTACAGTTTGTATGTGGAGCGGAGCGACGGTTGTGAATGGTATTGGGAAAGAAATAAATAAAAAAGAATATTAAATGGGAGGTGGAAAATGTGCAGCTAGTGCCTAAGCGGGACGTAATTCTTTTTCTGAGGATTGTCTGTTTTTTCCCGGTGAACGTGCAACAAAGAAGGCGAAGATGATCCCATCAGGCAGAGGAGCTATGACAACGACAATTGCAATTGACAACGTAACTAATCCTGTTAGGGGACGAATTTGTGCTCCATCTACCATATTCGCCGGATTGCCTCCCTGTGGCTACTTTCTTTTTCCAAACTTGAAAAAATGACTTGGCGGAAGACGGTTCACGATTATTGCCGAAACAGGGGTCTTCTTTTTGCAAAGTTCGACAAATCCTATTATTTGGATGGTTTAAAAATTTAGAACATCACTAGACTAATTGTACGTATAGAGGTACAAGGAGATTATGTCGAGGAATAAATTTATTAAATGTAAAATAATTGCGTTATCTTCCTTAACACAAGTATTTATTATACCATCTTCGTATTAGCAAGAATAAAAAAAAATTCATACTGCTTTAAACCACTTACACAGGAACAAGAAATTCTCTTCAAGAAACATTTAATATGAAGTAAAGTATAATAGCACTCACTGTACGTAAATCTTACAAATTCTACCCAAAATACATCTATATTAACACCTCTGACCTTCTTCAACGCTAGTTTCTAAGCAAACATGAAAAAGGACCCCCCTATTGTTCGAAATATCACTATTTCTCCACGAACAACGTCTAAGCAATAATAGTTTCGATAAACATCGCTTGCATTTTCATTCACCTAGCCTCGCAGAAAGCAATATTCCTCCCGGTAGGGAAGAAGGTCACCTAAAAGGAATGTTATGACATTCTCACGAGGGCTAACACCGATATTTTTAAGTTCATAGCAGATGTGTTGTCAACCTTCGATAATATATGGCTAGGCGTACCGTTTGGCTTGTCGTAAACGGTAAATATGGTACGTTTCTGGTTTGAAACGTTGATAAGAATCTGCTACAAATGTTCGGCTGTATCGAAGATGTGTAAGTATGCACTCAGTTTATCAGAAAAATGGGACAGATGTCCTACTGTAGATGCGGTTGATTTTGTATATGCGGAAGGATTTTTAAGGCTATTTTATCGGTTGATCTCGTTTTGCCACTTATAGTGCATATCTTGTATATTACATTCTGAAAAACGATTCTCTCCCTCTTTCATTCCTATAATTCACAGTTTAACGGCAAAAGCTATGACAACGATGCAGTTTCAGCACAGAGACGAAGAAAATAGTAATCAATATTCTTTTTTCAAAATTATGGAATATAGTGCGCTTCTCAAGTTGTTGGGAGGACAGAGTTATGTTTTTAATGTTTTGCCAATTTTACAATTTTCAACGCTCTATTACTTTAACTTTCTTTATGGGTTCGCATATGATGCAGACCTGATGTGCAACACTGTTATTGTTTGTGACACGTTATATTGTTGGTACATTTTACTATTCGAACTAGATAGGAGATGTCAAGATATTAGACCATAGAATGACGTCATATGGGACGTTAGTCGCTGCCAAAAAATTATCAAGTACAACTCTGGAAGTTACTTGCGGACTCTTTTCTTTGTTTCAAAGATATCTGCGATGTATAATTCTTTTGGAATTAAAAGCAAATAAATTTGTAGCTGTCGGAGTTGGTCTCTGAATAATTCCTATTCAAAGGCCTTTTCTCTAAATTATTTAGAGAAGGAATTATATATTTCCCATCTAAGGACGTATATTCGAGTCCAAATGATAACGTTCTCTATAAAACCTCATTATCTCCCCAATATTAAACACTCAAAATAATATGCAGTAAATTCCAAAGTTGTTTTCAGTGCGTAGAGCCTTTCGATCGCTTTGCTATAAAAGCGAATTATACAAAACCCCGCTTTGACGGTTAATTACATACGTATATAAGGCTATACCTATATTTGATATATACACGGAACTAGAATTAAACGATCAGCGGCCAACTAATTCGCAGTATGAATAAGTGATTAAAATTCATTGCGTTCCATTAATTACATCCAAATGTCCCTGATAATATAAATCACGATTATATGTATCTCCATGGAAATAAGCGGCTTGATCGATGGCACGATGAAATTGCAGTAAACGCGAAATTTAATAAATATTTATGGAGGTAAAATGATGTGTGCCTACAAATCAACACGGTTGATTAAAATTATACGTATACATGTATTTAGGTACGCTTATATATATTTGAAAATATAACTGATTGCATCCGTACTAATAATATAGTAATGCTTATTACTGAATAACATTTACAAACGTTACTAGCATCGATAATTCTGCTGTAATGATGTATGCTTACAATGCACGTTCAAAACAAGTTGAGCGTTTAGAATAGAAACTGTACATGAAATGTTAAGAAACTTATTATAGCTCAATTTATTTCGCATTAGATGGTTTTAGAAAACATGTAAACCCCAATTGATTACGAGTATAATTAATGTACCTTTTCTAACATTCTAAATAAAACAACTCCAATATAGAGTTCCACCCCTATAAAAATTATTAAACCTATTTTGTTAATTCTAAACTACCTTTGCGTAACTGAACAAAAATTTGTTGTAATATTAACTAATTTTCTTTTATTAATTTTACATCAACGTTACACAAATTTAATGATTCTTTATAAAACTAACAAGTATGTGTGAATATCTCGAAATGCTTATTATTCTTAGAAAAAGGAAATTATATTAATCTGAATTTTTTTTTGGTAATACTTACACAAAAATGTTTCCTATAAACCAAAATTGGTTGCGATTTAAATTAGAAAAAAATAGTTAATAGTAACACACTGTTTCAATGGTTTTACTTTTGATGGGTACAAGGTGGGCCAAATTCGATACCTTTAATAGGGAACTTTTCCAAAGGAATTAGACAAAAACTGACCCAAGCTTCTGGAGCTCGATTTTAAAGAGAAATCGATTGGTGCAGTCCCTATTTTTATATCTTCTTTAATATAAGAGATACAGAGCGTTCTCTTAAAATGTGCAATTTTTAATAAATCTTGTAACTTCTTTATTTGTGAGAATGCTTGATTTATATAAAAACTATATTTGGGCGCTCTTTGACGCAGAATCCTATGCTCTAATTTTTGCTTTTTTAAAACTCCTATTTTTTGAGATATTATCAAGACGTGTTTTTTTATATGGAACAGCCTATATATTTTTACACTATTGAAAAGTATATAAAATTACCTTTAGAATGATATAACACACTTGATATTTTATTTAAACGATTTTTAAAGTATTTGGTTTTCGTCATTTCACATTATTTTAAGATGGCTGTGGATGGTGGTAAATAAGCAAATAAAAGATTTCAACAAGGCAGAAACAAATTGATTTAATATTAAATGTTACAAATAACAATTCAAACAAACTAAACTAAGGAAACCATTAATAGCATTACTGATATTACAACTATAAGGAATTAAGAGGATTTATTAAAGGATCCAAAATTTATTAAATTTTTCTTTAACCTTGAGAAAGTGTCTCTGAACGGTTGTTGTCTTTCAGGATATCGCTCATAGTAAATGTTACACGCAGCTTCCTCATTTTCACCTGCTTCTATAAAACACTTTAACATGTATTTTTCATAGTTTTCATACATTTTTGAATTCTTAGATAATGAAAACACCAGCAATATTAATGAAAACTGACATTTCAGAACATTTAGACAATATAAAATAAATACGTGTATTGCTTAGTTACCACCATCCATAGCCATCTTAAAATAATGTGAAATGAAAAACAAATAATTTAAAAATTGTTTAAATAAAATATCACGTGCGTTATATCATTCTAAAGGTAATTTTATATGCTTTTCAATAGTGTAAAAATATATAGGGTGTTCCATACAAAAAAAAACACAAGTCTTGATAATATCTCAAAAAATAGGAGTTTAAAAAAAGAAAAAATTAGAACATAGGATTCTGCGTCAAAAGGCGCCCTAATATGATTTCATATACATCAAGCATTTTCACAAATAAAAAAGTTACAAGGGTTTTTAAAAATTGCACATTTTAAGAGAACGCTCTATATCTCTTATATTAAGGAAGATATAAAAATAGGACCTTCACCAATCGATTTCTCTTTAAAATTGAGCTCCAGAAGCTTGGGTCAGTTTTTGTCTAATTCCATTAGAAATATAAGTTCCCTATTAAAAGTATGGAATATGGCCCACCTTGTATATGCATACAAAACACAAGTGCTGAAAATTATAAACCTTTTACTGAAGAAACTTAAGAAAAGCAGGAAACACTCAAAATCTAGTAAATAATGCTAATTTAAATAATACTCTGGTATTTGGATAAAATAAACATGCTACTCTTGTGAAATGGTTGATGTATGTATCTAAGTGTTGTAACTTCTTCAACAACTTCAAAACCCACTCCGGTACTAACCCACTGCAGACGTTCTTTATATTTTAACCGTACCAAGAATTCCTCCTTCAAAATATTGGTTAAAAGAAAAATTAAGACTTTTCAATTTCATTTTGTTTTATAAAGTTATTTTCAAATATCAGCGATGTAGCCCAATAACCTTGCAGAAATAAAAGAATAGCAAAGCAGCTCCGATTTTCGTAATTTCTGGGAATGTGGTGTAGACACTGTTTGTTAAAAACAGATGTTTTTTTTTATTGAAAATAACTTAGGTACTACAGCTTAGTAATTTTTAACGGTTATTCGTCGACATTTTTATGTGGTTTCCACGGAAAAAGACTGTATCATCGTGCTTCCGGAATCATTCTACACCACATTTCTAAAAATTACGAAAATCGGAACTGTTTTGTTATTCTTTAAATTACCCATTACAAGCAGTAGCGTATATTATTAGGTATTCCAGCCCACCAACACGTAGTCAAATTCATGACAAAGCCAAAATGTATAAAAGCTACACTCTAGAGGTTGCTTTACTCGTGTTACACGATCGTGTTTATATGAAATAATCTAATCCTACAAGTTATAAAGGGCACCAATTAGTATCCTTTCAGTGATTCCTAAAATCCTTGAAAGAATCATATCTCAATTCACAGTCACTAGATCTAAATAAAGTATTATCTGACTTTCAAAATAGTTTTCGAATAGAATGTTGCTGAAATACTGCGTTACTCGGCGCCTCTGATGATATATTTGCAACAGCAGATAGCGGCAACGGATTGATTTTATCCTTAAGAAGTTTATAGTTTGCTTGTATCCATATTGCATTGTTATTATTTAGGTGATAGAGCGCAGTAATGTGTTTTTGAGTGGATCTTCTTCCGAGTGCAGGTTTGTCCTCCGTGGCGTCCTGCAGGGCTCAATATTGGGTCCTTTTGTTTTTAGTAGATATTCGTCCATATTCTACAACCGTTGGATACATGTGTATGCGGATGATTTATCATTTGTATCCTGCTACTATCTCTTGAGATGATTGGTGTAATGTTAACCAGAACTTGAGTGCAATTATTCATATCTCCGCGCAATATGCACTGATATCGCACCCTTGCAAATTTACGATTCTGGATAAACAATTTGGGTTTGGAGCATAACCGTAATAATAATGTGAGCCATAACTAGCAACCAATTGAATTTCTCAAACCAAGCATATTTTAGAGAAATCATCGTATAAGATCGTTCATCTTAATGGTGTTCCCTTTATGACGTAAGAAATAGACTGTTTAAATGGAACACGTGTTTTGTGCTATGTTGCAACGAAATACATGCGTATTTAGAAATTCCCAAAACGAAGATCGCATAACATAATAATAGTCTCTTGATGCCCAAACATACATGTTCGGTTTTCATTGCAATCGATAAAAGTTTGGTTTTTTAAATTGAACGCTATTATTATTACACTCTTGAATGCCCATCTTCAATTCATGTCAATTTTCTTCAATATTCCCATGTATTTTAGCTTTTGAGATAAATGAGATAATTGAGATCATTTGAGAATTCTATGAAAATCCAGTGTTTCTGTAATATCCGATATCTTCAACGATCTACACGCCAAAGTAGTGTTTTTTTAATTTTATTCGATCAAGGATTTCTTGGGGTTTTCCGCAATACACTGAAAAACTCTTTGTTCCACAAGATGCCAACCAAGATCGTTTTTCAAATGCAACGCCCTACATATTTTTTCAGTTTTTAACAGAGAAACTGTTGGAAATAAAATGTTTTTTATAAACATTACTCCATACTTAAGATGCATTCTTCTTTTTATTCTTTTGTTTAAAAACCTGTGCTGCAACGAAATACTATAGGCTTTTGTTTCGCTAAAGATACGTACATTGACTAACACATAATAAAAATACCTAGTGGAAGTCAATTAATATAACAACAAACATTATTTGGTAGTGGTTTAGATACATATGATGGTTGGTTTTAAAATAGCAAATCTAATTTTGAACTAATTTATCTAACGTAGAATCTGGCATTAAGAAGAAATGTTACGAAAATCTTTTCCAAGAACCAATAAAGAGGAATTAACGTTTCGAAGATGAAACGAGCTACACGAGGCGTCGGGAAACAATTTCTCATGCTAACACTGCAAAAGGATTAACTAATGTACTTTAAAGGTGTACGATTTGTTAGTTGTCACTTTAAAACGTATTCCATTATACCGTATATTCTTCTCTAGGATATATCTATCATGTAGCAACGTATACCAGACGCACACAAGCACGCAACGCCAACCGGCGAAGGCCCCAAAGTCCAACTTGCGCGGACATAGGTGCAACGCTACGGAATTTTTGTGGGAAGAAATCAACAACCATAACTAAAACGCTGAAAACATAATCAACATTCATTAAACGACTGTCTCATTGTATCCACACCGGATAATTCATTGGCGGCCGCTAGAGACCGTAAAATCTACCGCCAATCAAGAAACGAGTTCTTAAAAGCACAATTAACACAGTACCAGCCGTGCATGCCCGGTAACTTGACCGAATCCGTTGAGGAGTTGGCCAAGTTAATACCGCGGAGGTGGGGTACCCACTATTGACTTGTTGCGTATAGCTATTAGTTCTTTTGTTGTTTGAAGTATGTAATAAATTTAAATATGATATATTAGATTCATACTCATCAAGATAATCTTGAGTTTTGGAAGGTTTTTCTAATGAAGTAAGAATAATTCCGGTATTCAATGTTGTATTTAAGTTCTAAAGGATTTAACCTTAGAATTGTGATATTATTTACAATTTTGTTTAGATTCTGCGTTTAAAAATGTACAGGGTAACTCAAAATAACTGGTCGCTGTTCATATTTCCGTTATTATTGGCCGTATGAACACGCTGTAGAAAGTCTAATAACGATACCGATAAAGAATGATAAGCACGACCTTTCATTTCCTTCCGCAAAAGTAAATACCCTAATCTCCATTACATTCTCAAATATTTAATTTAAACAAGAGCGGTTGCGTTAAATAGCAAGTATACTTATTTTGTGAGAATCCAATCTACTTGTTTTTATTTTTTTTTTAATAACTTGCTCCCGACGTATATACTTGTTCTCTATGAATGTTCTCAATTTTATTCATACCATTCCATATACACTGCCGTTCAGTGAAGTTCGGTCATGCAATAAAAATCTATTATATCACACTGTATACAATTATTAATACATAAAATTAGAAAAATATTAAGCATACACTCTTTTCTAAGGGATTCGAGCCATAAATTATTATGTAAAATGAAATATTGCGACAACCACAATAAAGTCTCTTTTATTATAATTCCAAGAATTTCTCGGAAGTACCGATCTTTCGAAACGGGTCGTTTGGGGATTATTAACGAACAATACATTTAGGAAATATACCGCAGTATCGCTCTTGTTTATTTATCACAGGCGTAAAGATATAAATTTGCTTCATTTTACTGTTAAACGTGTGTAGGTGTGCATCAAAATTGACTTCAAAATGGCACGTGGCAAGCCTACCAGTGTAGAAAAACCTTCACGCATTATTACGCTCTTTGAAAAAGGATATTCGGGGCAACAAATTGCTGAAAAAATAAATATGAGAAGTTCAACAGTAAATGACATCATAAAGCGATATCGGACAACTGGAACTATAGAAATTCGTGTTCGTCCCGGAGCATCTAGGAAAACAACAAAAGCAGAAAATTTGAGAATTTTGTTATTAAGCAAACGCACTAGAAAATTAACAGCGCCACAAATAGCAGCCGAAGTCAATCGCCGCCGTGAAGAATAAGTTTCGGCGAGTACGGTAAAACGTCGACTTCAACAAACGGACCTTCATGGACGCATTGCCATTCGAAAACCCTTATTACGTCGGTGCAACAGAGCAAAACGGCTACAGTGGGCCCGTTCTCATCTAGATTGGTCGTTAGATGATTGGAAACACGTGCTTTGGAGTGACGAGTCAAAGTTTGAGGTTTTTGGGCAAAGTCGGCAAGTCTATGTCCGAAGACCTAAAACCGAAGAAATTATCCCGGACTGCATTGTGCCAAAAGTGAAGCAAAGGCGTAGTTCTGTGTTAGTATGGGGATGTTTCTCTTTTGCTGGGACGGGAGATTTATCCAGAGTGCAGGGTGTAATGAGGAAGGAAAATTATTTTGCAATACTCCAGAATCACGCAGTGCCATCAGGATTGCGTATAATAAGCCGTAACTTTACATTCATGCATGACAACGGCCCAAAACACACTGCGTTAGTGTGTAAGAACTATCTAAATGAGAAAGAAGTACAGCACACCCTGAAAGTAATGACACGGCCCCCACAAAGCCCAGATTTGAACCCTATAGAGTTATTGTGAGATGAACTGGACAGGACACTCCGAAAAATATGCCCGACTTCACAATTAATATTCCACAATCCGTTTTAACAAAACTTATCGAAAGAATGCTTAGAATAGTTTGAGCGGTGATTAACAGCAAAGCAGGTTTTTTCAATGAAAAAAAAATATAATGTTCAGTGTGTTATATTAGGCCAAAATAACTTTTTATTTATTTATTTTCGTCTTTTTTACCTGTACATACAATAAAATGCATTTTGTTTTTAGTTTCGTTTGTTTCAGTAACCTTTTCATGTTTTTTACTAACGGACCAACTTCTCTGAACGGCAGTATACGTATGTGCAAACTTGCTACGGTTCATTTTCTTTTTATAATCACCACCACTAATATTGAACAAATTAATAATAAAAAATAGCACACATTTTAATCGTGTGATTCACCGGTGACTCACCGAGTTTCCAACGATGTTAATAGGCCTCTTCCTCAATTTCTACCGCCTCTAACACTAGGAATCCATTAAAATGACTATATTTATAGTAATTCCCTGTCGATCTCTTTACTTTTGTGCTTTAGTAGCTATTAGACGTTATTTTATTACTCTCGATTATATTGTTTTTACTAGGAACGTACACCAGTCGAACTATATTCAAATTTACGTCTCTCCAAAATAGATTTTAACGACTTCACCGTCTTGGTGCGGCGCTTCACGCTGTAGGTCGCGTCTACATTTTCCACTCCATTATCGAAGTTGGAAAACAAGTCGCAAAGTGAAATTTATTTATTCATATAAAAAACGTACGCCGCGATGGCACTTCTAGCTACCGGCTATAGTTCCCGTGGGGTACATTTCTGGTCGAAAACATCCCGAAGAACGTTTCGCTCCATTACGCGCGTGAGAGCCGAGCGATTCCATCGAGAGAACGCCCACTCTACTCCTCTATCTGGCTAATGTTCTGCGAAATCATTGTCGTGTCTCTGCAGCTCTTATTCCATTGCCAAAAACTATAAATTCCACTGTAGATACAGAAATAGATCAGAAAACGTACGCCTAATACCGCTGCATGGAATAGAAGAATCCGGACCGATCTAGCCCGCTTGTACCTTGTTATTGTTGTTGTGTCGTTCAAGTTCGAACTGGGAAAATACACCCGTTGCGTTGGTTAACCGAGACACGTAGATAGATGGATAGATACTGGTTTCTATTCACTCCCGTACCTGCATCGCTTTACAACAATAGAAAGATGTCGTGGTTTTCGTATGATACCGGCGAATATAATGCGACCATGTTCTTCTATGTATTGGGTGGAGGTAGCCTATTTCTATAGAAGCTTTTGTGCTTTTATTAATTTCTTTTGAAAGATATCCATTTAGAATCGAACCGCAAAAAGGAGAAACTTATGCTATTATTGGATGAAATAGTACGAAAACATTAGGCAATTGGAATAGGTTTACTACTAAAGAAGGTACGTTGCAAATTAGATGAATTAAACTAGTTGTTTAGGTGGAATCAATTTGAACCTCGAAACACGAAATACACAAAAAAAAATGCGAATTTGATGAATATATTAGTTTAAAGTGAAAGGTGTCTTGATAGAAGTGGAAAATTTTAATTTGCTGATGTGTTTTGATAGGAAAACCCTTACGACAGTTCGGTAGATAGACTGATAAATACTTAGATTATTATTGGTCCACACTGACACAAAGGTGGCAATCAATACAATGTGAAAACATTATTATAGATGTATGAAAGGATTTAAAAAAATATTTTACAAATTTAGAAAGTTAGAAATGGTAAACTACTGTTCGAATATACCAACTTCATCCAGAAAGTAGACGCAGATTAACATTGAGTGGACACAAGCTTTGAAAATGTTTATGTTTCCAATTTGTGAAGTATCAGTAAATTGAAGAATTTTAATCCGACTGCTATGAGTGGTACTTTATTTATATTTAATTTGCTAAAAGTTATATCATATTTATTTTTAGATCTCGCGTCATATGGATAAAAATCGCCGTTTTTAACAAAACTCCATCTATTTTGGAAAACATGGAGTAAAGTTCAAAAATGTAGATACTAGCCTATGACAATATATTAAATTTCTGAAAATAAGATACACATGGGACTGCAGACTTGATGTTTGCTATACACCGGATAATACGTTTTTGTACTAAAAATATCTCATTCGCAGCAACTGAAAATCAACTACTAACGTCTTAAATATCTTATTCGATAACAAGTAGAATTAATTTTTTTCACCAGCTTCAAACAATTACCTTTCTATTCTAAATTTAGATCAATCTTTGATCCTAAAATTTTCACTGAGGTTTCTCGTTCTGGGAGACCATCAGTACACTGAATAGTTGTATCGGCACTATCGCCAACTTGTAAACGATGAAGAATCATATAGTTGGTTTTAGAAAAATTCATGTAATTTACTGCTATCAAGCTATTGTCGCAACTCCCCGAGTACATATTTCGAATTCAGTCGAATCTGATGAGACATTCTTATTATTAAGTATTCATTTATAAACATTGTGAATGTTTGACTGATGCGGTACAAAAATTGTTTCCAATTTCTGGTAAACAAACTGTGAAAAGAATAATCAAAAAATTCGAGGCGACGGGGTCGATTACTGATGTCAGACCATGGGCCTCCGACACGTATTCACCTAGGTCGTTCAGCAGAAAACATTACGGCTGCCAGAATACGGCCGAAAGTCCGGAAACACTCAATCGGCATTGTGTTCAAAATTTCAATAAATACCACGCAGCGTATTCTCACGAATATGCGCCTTCACGCCTAGAAAAAACTGATTGAACAATTCAAACTTACAGACCATGCACAACGAAGGAAGTCCGGGAATTTGGTCATTGCACATCTTCGACGATTTGAAGGCCTCGTAAATAAGCAATACTGCCGCATGCGGAATGGCAAAAACCCACGGGCTGGAGGTATCGTTAGACCATTTCTCTTCGAAAATACTGCTGTGAATTCACAAACAACCAATGGCGAACGATATCGAGGTATGATAAACCAGTTTCTTGTGCCTCAAATAGGACAGTTCCACATGCCATATAAGGCGTGAAATTGTGGCATTATTCCACGAGGCATTTCCTAGTCGAGTAATCTCCCCAAAATTGACCGCTTAGATCGTGAGATTAACGTCATTGAACTTCTTTCTCTGGAGTTTTTTGAAATCAAAGGTTAATGTCCGCAAGCCTACGATTACCCAAATCCTGAAGGAGGATGTTAGACCCCATACCATTGAGATCCTGCCACAGTTATGCCACTTTTCGGTATTTTCTCAAAGAAACTGTGTTTCATTTAAAATTTTAATATTCCGCTCTTGTTAGGACAGCTTTATATACATAGTTCGAATTTACGTATGAAATATGTTGCTGGCTAAATTCCGTTCCCCAATTCGACAACATGTTACAACTGTATTACCACGCATGCTGCTGCATTCCGGCAACCCAGCATGTCTGGTGTTCTGATGTTCGAAGTGATCTCTCTGGGAGGTAACACGATCAGAAAATTTGGTTTAGAATAAAATCATGTGCCGTATCACATGTGCCTCCGTCCTGTTGAAACTATATGTCCTTCAGGTTCAAATTGTTGACCTTATTAAAAAGAAAGTTATTCAGAATCTCCCGATATCGTACACAATCGACAGTAAAAGCATTGCCACCTTCATTCTCAAAAAGTCAATAATTCCTCCAACCCCTGGTGCACACCAAATTTTATATATGCATTGGTTTTTCTACAGTAGCATGGATTCTTCTCTAGCGCAAATGCGAAAATTCAAAAGCCATATAAGTAGAAACGTGCTTCATCATATTTTTTTTGTAAAAAACATCCAATTTTCTAAAATAAATCGTTTCTGGTGGTTCAGTTCTTTAAGTACTTCGATCATTTAAATTTCTTACCCAGCTAAATGCAGATCTTTTGTTAACATTCAAATGCGTACGAAAGACAGTGGTGTAAATCGGGCCCGCGAAATCCTGCAATGTCAGAGAAAGTCAGCCGTTATTATTAATTGTAGTTCATTTAAAGCATTCCTTGAATTTCTATTTTAAAAATATTTCGGTCATTTTAACAACCCAAATCGTTGATCCCATGCTGTTCGAAGCATAACCATTGAAGGACTGTGTATTTACACCCCGATGACTAAGAGATATCAATCGTATTCAATTACCCCGTACTCTTCAAAACTGAATTATCCCGACAATTATCACCTTTCATCGAGAGACCCTCAAAACAATAAATTCCCCACATTATCGACGCCGTTCACTTTCCCCCACATTGATTAATTGACACGCATCACTCAAGCGATTTTGTTTGCCGGTAACTTGAGACTCATACTTCACGCACAGATCGCTGCATCTATACGTAAACGTCGTTCCGTTTGAAATAATATCGTCTCTCCCTTTCTAGCTCCTAACTGTATTAATAAACGTTACTATGTATTGCAGTGAAAGACGACACCGCCACCAGACAATCGTTTGGAGCCGTATAAGAAGCCCATCATCATCGCTGACTGTCATATCTTCAACGCCCTCTTATGAGCGTTGCTAGTCGAATTAAGAAGAACCATCGTCCTCATCTAAGTCGGGGTCCGTCGTAAAAACGTATGACAGCTGCGAGGAGACGTGCTTTTAACGAAAATTGACTGCAATTTTTGCGTATATGGGGGATGTCGTGCAACGTCTATATAGATGGATGTTATTCGTTCAAGAATGGTCAATTACGTCAATTCCTTAAGTAATTGAATAACCCTATACATTAATAGCCAATAGATAAATATCTGGAGGCATCTGGCTATTAGAATAACATTCGTTCCATTTAATGTTAAGCACTTAATAAAGGATAATATTCGAGGAATAATAATTGTCACAAATAATTAAGCATGCAGGGGGCGCTGCATACTTAATTATTCCTTGAACGAACAAAATATACGGCAACTTATTTCATCAGCTGACATTTTCCAAAGAAAACCAAATTAATTCACCGCTTATTTAACTTTCCCTTGATACGCCCACACGTTGACATAACAAACACACCCACGCCTATTTTTTGTCTTAACCTTAAAGTGAATCAATCACAGCTTTTCGTTGAAGCTAGCATGTCTATTTCCATCCCGCCGGCGACCCCATCGGTTCTACTTGTTCGGAAGCACCTGAGCGAGTTAAAACGCGTTCGCTAAAAGGTTGAA
The DNA here is from genome assembly GCA_902655005.2 of Marronus borbonicus. Taxonomy (NCBI): domain Eukaryota; kingdom Metazoa; phylum Arthropoda; class Insecta; order Coleoptera; family Scarabaeidae; genus Marronus; species Marronus borbonicus. The sequence continues at coordinate 6,134,254 of LR737387.1, forward strand.
AGCCGCGCACTTTTCGATACTCCGTAAAGCTGAGGCAAGGGGGAGCGGCAAAGCGACGTTGAATCGGGTTCGTGGCCTTTTCCGGATACCATAACTCACACAAAGCTCAATTCCACGACCCGTCGGGATGTATAGAGGTTATACTGGAGCAGGAAAACGATCTCTTAGCTAACGCGGACTTTGGTTAGCGCGACGTTGTGAGGAACCAAGCAGGCAAGGTTTGCGAAGGAAATTTAGATACAAAATGCCCTAATGCGGATGTCGTTGCTTAGTGCAGAATAGAGGAACGACGTGGTTTCACTGGAGAGTGAACGTATTGTGTTCGTGTTATTATCAGCACATTGAGATGCAGATCTGCTTAATTGGATGTCTTCAAAGTAGATAGCTTAGGTAATAGGATAGGTTTTATGGAAAGAAGTTTTACATTAGCAGAAATATAATTTAATACTTCTGAATATATAATACCAGGCGATAGAGGACCATAAAATAATAAAAAAAAGTGTTATGGACTAAAAGATATAAGACTTGTTTCGAGAGCAATCTTTAATCAGGCGTGATTTGATTGATGGAAAGAGATCCACAACTAAAATTCAGCTGATGTCGTTCTACTATTTGATTGGCTCTGATCGCTCTGATTAGTTTGAAATTTACTCTGCCAATAAAGGCGTATAACTAATCACATCATAGGAACTTATGATGTTCCATAAATGCAACGTGTAGTTTCAAGTTAAATTAAATTTTGCAAAAATCTTTATTCAAGTTATACAATGGATGTATTCAAACGATGTAATAACGTCTCAACATTATTTGTTTTCATTACTTTTACAGCTTACGGCTACAGCATTAGTTTATTTTGATACGACCACAAAAATAAGGGTGTAAATTCTTTTACGATATTTTCTCTACAAACAAGAATTCTTCCGCTGACATGACACTTAATAAATTATCGCCACGATCCACCCCGTGAACCCTTTTGAGTCCTATTATAGGCTCGTATAATATAGCCCAAAATGTGTTACTGCTATTACATTAAATGTAAACAATTAGGTGAGTGTATACGCACGACCTTCTTCTTCGACGTTAACGGGGCAACAACGAAAGTGAGTATGTTTTGATACCTTGTCATCGTTACGGTAAACACTTTTTAGTGTGTTTTGGAAGGAACATCACACCATCTACGATTTTTCGGCTAGTACAAGGCTTCCGTCGTCAGTTCTTATCGCAACACATGTTAGCTGTCATAGGCTGCGACATATCTACTACGAGTAGATGAGGCGAGGGACTTAAAATAACCTGCAACTCCCCCGTATTCTTGCCTTCCATTCTTGAGTCGTTTCAGTTTGGGTTTTATTTATACGCGTCGGTATGTTTTGGCTCCTTTCGACGTAATTATTATTAAGTGGTTTCGACAAGGCAGACTAATGACACCCAGATAAACATAACAAGCGAAGATCTCTTGCGGTTGCGCTGAGTTGTTATACAGACGCTGCTGCGCTGCTGGTATTAATCGTACTTTGTTTTGGGCATACGCTTGCGATTTATTGTGTCATAAATAGTTAACTGGCGTCGTATCCACCGCCACGGGGTAGCGCTAAGGTGGTAAAAATATTATTAGTGTTATTAATAGTCTTATTTACTGTTGCTGTGCATTTATTGGCGCTCTGCCGTGTTTATGAGCGGATTTGTTGTTTGTACAGTGCGCTTTAGATTGGTTGCTATTTATCGTTATCCTTTACAGCTTAATAAGTTCGTCTCTAAGCTATTTACGTTATTTCCATAAAGGAGACTGTTTTCTAGACTTTATTGTCGAAACAGCACAAGTTATGTTACACGACCGTGACTCGAGGTTTTTTAAATAACACAAACGAGACTTGGTGAACAATGTTTATTCTACTTCAAGACAAGTATATCTAACTAACGTCTAAGTGGAACTCTCTTGCCTTTAGCCCTACTGGCGTTTTTATACACAAGACAAGATTGTTTACAAAAAGTACTTAAGATACGAAAGGTCTGGTCTAAAGGTACAGTTTTCGCTAAATATAGTGTAGTTAACTATAACATGTCTCACAGCACTACTGTGCCCCAGTAGATACTTCGGGATAAATTTATGAATAAATTTTTCAACCCACACAGATAAAAATACGAAGTCGCATCTAATGCCGTTTTAGCATCATCTGGTTGCTCCCTCGCGTTAATTTGCACAAGTGGTTAGAATCGACGGAGTTCAAATTTGGCAGTTGCTTCAACTCCGGCGCTTGGTAAGCGGAGTTGCATAGGAGCAAAAACTGTTGATGCTACATATGTTTCGTTTTGTTTTCTCCGTTTCGGAGTTAGCCATGGTGAAGAATATCGGCGTTCCGGAACTTCTGAAAAAGTTCACTCCGATTAGGACATTTACCCTAACGCTGAAGAATTTCTCCGTTTCAGTGTTAAGTTCACTGAGGAAAATCTCCGAACTGGTGTTAGAATGTTTCCCATGCCGTCAACTAATTCGCAATCTTATTTGAAAACTTGAATCTCAGGATCGGATATTGATTCAAAGTTGCCGCTGTTCGATCCAATGAAACCATCGTTAGAGCACATGAATATGACGCAAAACATCCCAGTTTTCCGTTGGTTCCAACACTTTAAGATTAGAAAAAGTTCTCGGTATCGAATTCTAACCTTACACGAGTTTAGAATTCAATTAACCCAAGAGTTAGTCATGTAAAATCTTCCATTTTCCGTGCGCTTCACGAAATTAGCAGAGACTAGATAGACTCGTGTTTTGTCAGCTCTTGTGGAAATCAGTAGGCAACACGAACCCATTCTCATGAGACGAATAGACACGAGTCTATCTAGTCGCTGCAAAAAAGTAATAATTTCACCTGGCTTGGTCATCTCTAGTCATCAGACTACGGGCATCGGTAGGCGTTAGTTAATTTTATCGTAGAAAAAGTTAGAAATAATGCAGAATTTTAAAATCTTTTCCGATGCAGCTCACTTCCACATCGGACGTTATGTTAACAAACAAAATTATAGGACTTGGGAAGGTGAAAATCCTTTACATCCCCTCGGAGTCACCATGTGGTGTGCATTATAGGCTGAAGGGATTGTGGGGTAATTTTTTCATGAAAATTGCGATAGTGAAATGGTAAATATTAGTGATGAACGCTGCCGCAATATCTGAAGGTACTTTTTACGGGCAAAATTGAATAACATTCACCTTAACAATGTTTTTTTCATCAAGCTAGCGACATCTGTCGTACGTCGTGCAAAACTTCGGATTTGTTACGGACAACGGTTGTTTTCCCGCTCGCGTCATTTCTCGAAACGATAAAATTTTATGACCTTCAAGATCATGCTGTCTTATCCCTTTGACGCTTTCTTACGGCGCTTTCCGAAGGACAATGTCCATTAACAATTCAGAGGATCATCTCTAAAAACAACCGAGGGAGCGTTTGAAGAATATAAAGAAGCATGTTATTTTTTCGAAATTGGTTTTATTTTAAAAGAAAATCCCGCGGTACCTATTAGGACACCTTTAGCTTTTTCTAAAGTTAATGCAGATTATTTTTTCGCGTCACATCAAGCAATGTCTCCTACTTAATATAATGGTGTTGATAAAAATCCGAATGTTACAGATTTTCAAAGGAAACACTTCCAAATGAAAACACCAAAACTATTATGCAAAAGGTGATTAGATATGAATGTTGCCCAAACAGTCGAAGAGACGACCAAAGCACTAGTCTATGCGGAAGGATACAGTATTTATTTAAGAAGGAAAGAGATAACGACAGTCATTCTTCTGCACAAATAAAGAGAGAAAATGAAGGTGCTATCTGCAAAAGCCCTTGTTTGCAATTAAGTGATGAGCAGGCAAGAAATAGATGCTAGAGTAAAGTTTATAAATTCTATTTACGAAACACATGTTCGCTATGATATTGTGAGAGGTTCTGCAAATAATTGACAAGATTATAATGAAAGCTGTAATATTTTTATTGTCACTGCTTTTTCTTCCAATTAACTTTAATAGACATATGCAGCAACATATTTACTTCAATCTTTGAGAAAAATCAATTCCATTTCTATGGACTTAACAAATTAATTTGAGCAAGCAATGCTGGGAGGTTACTTGTATACCTCTCAGATTATCAAATTCCCGTAAAAATTACGCAATTATATTTTTATCTAAGACTATAATAAACTGCTGTGTAGACTAAACGCAACATCCATTTAATTATCTTCCTTAATCGTTGCAATTTACGACAACCTGAATTTTAACTCGCTAATATTTATGCAGCTAGTGTCCAAAGTGGCCTGTTACCACCGCGCCATCGCTAAGCTTGTAAGCACGGACGGCAGCTTCAAGCACTAGCGTACTTATATTCGGCTAGCGAACGCTCAAAAAAGAACTAGCTTGGACGCGAGCTGCATATTATACGCCATTATTTTTCGACGATAGAGCTTTATTTAGCATAAAATATAAAACAACAAGAGCTCTTACGCCAGTTTAAAATTGTGTTTTTAATTTTAGGCGAGCAAGTATTTCCAACTAGGTCACCTACATTTCCCTGCAAGCTTAGCAAAGTGTTGTGCATACAATTGAAGCGTTTTTGTAAGTACTTACGTATGTAAATATGTACGCAAACGTAAGTATTTAGTTAAGAGTAAAAGCTCGTCATAGAGATGGAATGCTGGCCATCTTGCAAACGAGCTTGGTGATATTTTTTGAGGCATGTATGATGTTAAAAATGAAGTCATGTTAGATATTTTGTTTGCTAAAAGCATAAGAGGTCACGCAAATATGTTTGTCAAATTTAAAAAATACAGAGGAGCTATGTCGAATATCAAGATTGTTCTGCACACTGTTGAAGCTAGACAAAAAGATTACATGATCAAATTCAGTCGTATTGTATTATTGTCAATACTAATTGTATAAATAGAAGAAATATAACTCAAATTCGAGTGTCAATAGAATTTAATTTTTCGCAAAATAGGCTTTCAAATATGTGATGAGATTCCCATTAGATAAAATTGGTAAACGTTTACCCAGCTTCACTACTCAATCTCTAGTTGGTCACAAAGTAACGGGCGAGGCGGGGACAAATATACGTTGGGTAGGAGGCAGCGTTTCGGATTCTTTGGATACATCCTAATGCCAGGAGCTCCTTAACTGGACCTTCATACCTGCGACTAGCCATCGTGGTTCGACTCAATCACAGATTTCTAGGTAAAGAACATCCCGGTAGGTACGATTTAGGCAGGGTTTTAGTCCCGGCCATCCCCCTTGTATAAGCTTAAGTCACGGGCGGGCGCTGGTTGATAGTTGCCAGTGCCTAGCGGCCTAAGCTCCGAGGGGCCGACAATTGTGGCGGGGAAGATGCGAGGCAGATTGCGAAAGATCGGTACCGACCGTTACCCATCAAAGGTTGATAAGAGAACTCCTCTAACACTGGGAGCACCGCTCTTCTTCCAGTGAGTGACGGACTCGAGCGCACAGTTCCTAGTTGGTCAGTAGAAACCGACTGCATGCGAAAGTGGGCCAGCAACCTTCCCCTAAGAGGAGCATGAGCTTAGGCAACATGTACTATTTATTAGAAGTAAGACCAGATGGATTTTCTTTGAATTTGGATGATATCACTGTTAAACCCCAAAAATATGCGTCGTTTTAGTGCGATAACACCTTTCCTTACAACAAATAAGTATATTTTTTGGATGAAACTAAACGTGTTCCGGGTTTAAACCGTGCCATGTCGTTGGTTAAAATAAATCTCGACGTATGTGGCTTCTTCAGGAGAGTGATGGCAACAGTTAGCACGGTAACAACGTGTGAACCACGCCAGAGGCGAAAACCAACTGCTCTCTCATTTCTGGCATGGTTCACATGCTGAATTACCGTGATCAACTGCTTCCCGTTCAGTTAGTTTCGCCTCTGGCGTGGGTAACACGTTGACTTACCGTGCTAACTGTTGCCACCACTCTCCTGAAGAAGCCCCATACTATTGTGGGCGAAACGTCGAGTTTTATTTTAACCAACGACATGACACGGTTCAAACCCGGAACACGTTTAGTTTTTAACTGCCTCTGTCCGTGGAAGCCTACGTTTTTATATTTTTTTGAATTTGTATTTTCAGCTTTTAAGTTGCAATACATACATACATCGAGATTCTAGTTCTCTTCAAGATTTTTAATAAATTTTCGATCCACCAAGACACAGTGGCCTGCATGGCCGTGAAAGCCGTTTTAATCTTCTTGGGAGTAAGTTCATCCCTCAGCGATCGGTAAGATCCATGCTCTATCAATATTATAAACACAGTTATTGTCATAATAATGCTTTTATCTATCTTCACGCAAGTTAGGAGTTGTTAGTCCAAATTGGTCCACTTATAATTTTACGTATTTCTAGTTTGTTTAGTTGGATTCTCCAATCATGATTGGAGCTATGGAACCGATAAAATTTATTAATATTAATAGTATTGTCAAATAAATGCCAGCAAGTCATATTTTTCCTTTCATATACATCAAGGTTTTGAATATAAAACTTTATATTGAGGGAATAATGCAACTGCACTAAATCTATTCAGCACCCCTTGTATATCTGTAAGGGAAAGAAAAGAAATCCGACCAAAAAGAATAATAGTGGGGCGACCATAATCCCTTAGATTCACTCAGAACCTCAACCGTGTGGAAAATTTCATTGTAAGCACCCCAAGAAATTCGCGTTCCCATCTTGATACGAGATGACGAGTATAATTCTTTTAAGAATCATTTTTCAAGTTAAAAAAGAAGGCAACTCGTTGTCTTCGCTTCTTTTTTTCTACGTAGCTTTCCTTCTTTGCGCACATCATCGTTAACCTCGTCATATACTCTCTTATGCACACGTATTATCTCGCACGGGATGCGGTTAACCGAAAATACGAGTTCTTTATGTTTGCTCAAAGACCCAATTCGCGTTCTTTTCTGTCGGAATTACTAGCGATAATGACAAGAGTACGAATTGCGTACCGGGAAGGGGTAACGTGAACCCTTCTTTATTCGCTTTTACTATCACGGTTTTGACGTGCTCATTAAATTATGCAAAACAGTTTTGCTCTTTTATATATGTGATGCGTAGGTCAGGTGGTGTGTGAAATCGTTTCTGATGGGACGATGTACTCAACCAAAAATGAAATAGAAGATTGAGGCGGGTACACTGGGTGGAAGAAATGGAAATTAAAATATTTCGACAACTGATTCCGCTGTCGTGAAGATGACGTGATGGCAAGATGATGACGTTATTATTTTGCATGGGATGTGGGTGAAATGAAATTCATGGTGTTGGAGTTCGCAGTTTATAGAAAATAACAAAACAGATGTATTGCTGTTCAATAGAAGCACATCTTTCACAGGACCAGTAGTGTAGTACGTGAGCAATCTTTACTAATATCTACCATTGCACACCTGTTGGAGATTTTTAGATGAATCCTACGAAGGCGATTTTGCGAGCTGCTTCGGAGAGAACAACCAACCAAAAACATGAAGAATTGTGATAGTGTACCAAATGCTAAAGAAAAAGAATTAAAGGAACACCGGAAAAACCAGCTTTAACGAAAGATTTATAAATTAAAATTATTTTATCACGTGTACTCAATCCAAAAAATTACAGATTGTTAAATTATAAAGTTAAATTTCCTCAAAATTAGACCCACTTCAACAAAAACATGAGGGTTATATAAGTATCTAACATGATTTATACGACCTTTTCCATATTTAACGGCACATAAAAGAACCACTAAGTTATTATACGTACTTATATAGCACAACCTAAGAGCAACTCATATATATCCGAGCGTAGAACCTTAATAGAATGGCTGAGTCACGGTTCCGAGGAGAATCAGATCCCACCCCGAGTGGCGTCTAATGCCTAACACAAAGACCCGAACGCTGTGACTTGCAGATATTTTCCGATGGAAATATTAAAATTGAAAATTACATTTGGGAAAGAGAGTCAGGAGATGGTTCGAATAGTCAAGACCATCTAATAGTAACGAACGTTTTTAAGTGAGTGGTTTCGACCCGCTGCGATGATGACACGTACAAAAAAAGAGGATAAATTATTGGACTAAATTATTTTTACATCCTGTGTGTCTTGTATAGCATTAGAGCATAAGAGGTTTGATGCGCGCTTACGAGCAACAGGCTAACCGGTTAATCTATATGTTAATTGTTTGTGTGCTGATCCCATTCTTGTAATTAGCTATGATATTATTTAATGGCGGATGACGCTTGCGATGCTTTTTTTCCTTGATTTTTTGTTCGTGGAGTTTTTAATTGGAAATTATATTGCGGACTTCTGTTTTTGGTAGTTGAATTACACGCCTTTGCTATACGTTTCCCGTTTTTTTTGTTAACGTCAATTTTTGAAAGTCCTAGGAACGCTCCAGAAAGTTTTAATAATAATAATAACAATAATGGGTGACGTAGAAACATGGATTAGAGTATCTGATTAAAGATAATAAGATACCCTAGTCACATAATTTGTTGAAATATTTGCAGATAAGCTCTACAACTGCGACCAAGGATTGCTGGCATCACGATCTGTGAGGGCTGTAAGGATCGACTAACAGCTTAATTAGCCAGAAAATTAATGAAAGAACCGAGCCCTCCTGGATCATGAAGGTATCAATTCCTGGATGCAATTGTATGTTTCTACTTCATCCGTATTAATAGGATAATTAGTTGATTGACCACCACCTTCCACAATTGTCCACTGATGAGCCGTAATACGGTAAAACGTGCGTTTCTACGTGGTAATCTAACTTCATTACTACTTTCAATAATAATAATAGTAAAAGTTAAGCAAACTAAAATATTTTAAATATTGAAATCTGCTTATGGGAATTTTTCTTATTTCTTTAGTTATAGCAACTGTGTTTGAAGGATCAGTTTTGCGAAGAAATTGAATAATTTTTGGTTCATTTTAATTTCATCTATCATACTAAAGATTATATCAGTTTTAACGACCTTTGAATTAGTGATAGATGGTAGGACATAAAAGTTCTTAGAGGCCTGAAAGGATTACTTTTTGCCTATCTGCCGTACAGTCTAGATGAGTCTTGTGTGTTTTTAAAGCTCTTTGATGTTGTTACTTATGAATTTTGCATATTTCCTTTCTAATATTTACACGTACTTGCTCGTTTGTAGAATTACTATATACCCGACAATGTCCTTTGTAATGGTCGTTACAACATAATATTAACAACCCGGTATTTCACGAAAAGTTCCAAATACGAAGAATTTCAGCGTAAAGGGAAATTAAAACCGTATAGCAGTAGCGCATCGCGTAAACTTTACCAGAAACGAAACTAATTATTTGGAGGCAAGCTTAATTAGAGATGGAAAAAATAAAACAGCCGTTCCGCTTTGTACAGTCGCAAAAGAATTGTTTGTTGTTTGTTATGCGATCTGTCACACCTTAATCCAGATATCATTTACAGGAACGCAAACGAATTCCGTGATATTGGATCTTATTGCCTCTTCGTAATTCTCTTTCAAACCACTCCCTTTTGTTTATTTCCTGCTTAAAGTTTGTTTTTCTTTTGTGTCCTATTACACCATATGGGTGACACTTAAACAGGAAATCTTGAGGAAAATGAGATTTGGGTCGCCTTTTTTCCAATTATCTCAATATGATTTACAAAGGGTCAACATGTTCTTGTCTTTAGTGTCACGGTGTACGACCTTTTGTAATTTTTGTTACCTTTCCTAACTTCTTGGATTCATGATTAAGTAGCTTTACACCTTTTACACGCTGGAAAGCTTAAAATTACTTTCCTGTATTGCTTCCAACTATAACTTTCATAATAACAAGTATATCGCAAGTGATATTAATTGGATAGGTTGGAAAATGTCCCAAGTTGACATATTTACCATTTTAGTTGAGAAGCGGAGCAGTGTTGGTGATGTTTTTCTTCCAATTTCTTAAAAGTTGAGCAAGATAGGTTTTCGTTAAGAAAAAGTGTCCATTAAACAAATTACAAAATAAAAACAAACACTGATGCACTTTAAAATTATATCTCTTGAACATTTATCAATCATTTCAAATTCCGACAAGAATACTGTTCTCGTATGTAGTGATCAAAATTAGTATCATCGCTATGGTAACCATGGAATCGCGAGGCAATTCAAATGGTTGCTATTGCATCACGTGTCTCACTTGACTTATTTGATTTAGCAATCTATGGATGGAATTTAGAAAAATAATCGAGAAAAATAAATTCTTTTTTACAGCAACATCTTCTTGAAACTTCCTCGAGAAACAATACATAAGTATCGGCACCCTCCGCACCACACAAATTTAATTTATTATATAGTAATATAATAAATAGTCCGGGACGGCTGTTTCGAGGACACGAATGGTCCTCATCATCAACCTAATTATTATATTACTATATAATAAATTAAACTTGTGTGGTGCGGAGGTTGTTTACCATACTACGCCACAGTCCTTGCGATCATTATTCCTCGAGAAAACATTAAATATCTTAATTGATTCTTCTTCGTAATTAGTTCAGTAATAACATTTGGACCTTGGATCTTATTCGAAGAGTTGGACATTGATACGAAAAATTAAATAATTTTGCCAAAATTAATTTTCTACTAAAAATCAATTTCTACATTTAATATATTCGATTCAAAAATTAACTATCGGTTAACAGTTTCTGCTTCTGATAAAGTACTTTCGCGTCTTCGCGTTCTTTTTAACTCTCTAATGATTTTATCAAATGTTAAGAAACGGTTATTCAGTGATTTGTCATTTTCCACTTTGTTTTAAGAGGCTTTGGAGGCTTCCTTATCCTTAACTTGCTCTAAATTTAGTTAAATTAATAAATAAATAAGTCAAATAAATAAAAATAAATAAAATAGCAATTTTGTTGCTTGCCTCGTTATCGTAGTTACAAACGAACCAAGTACCACTTAGGAAACTTCCGTATCCGATTAATGATATGCATTAATAAATTTCAAAATCCAGACATAAACAAACATGTTTCTAACAGGGTTACTATTATATATTATTGCCAACCTTCTCTTACAAAAATATTACCAATACATAGAGGTAAATGTTAATTAGCGCATTGTTCCTAATACCCCGGGTAATATTCCCTTCTGATATGTTTGTACATTAATTAAATTATAATTTTACAAGAAAAACAGCAAACAGAAGTAATTAATTTTGATATTCTGGGGAGAATACCACAAATTCAGGAATTACCACAAAGGAAGTTGCAAATAATGCAAGCCTTTACATGTTTGCAAACCTACCCCGCGGATCTCTAATCACGTAAACACAAATACAAATATAAACCAACTTTAACATAAAATGTAATTAGTCATATATTCTGACCGCTTCTCTACTGTCTGCATGTGAACGTTTTATAATCGTACGTAGCACATAAGCGTGCTGAAAGCGGGCGAACTCGCGTTTCGTACGAACTTCACCATCTATTTTAGTAAAGCGTGAAGTAGACAGTTATTTATTATAAATGAACGGCGTAATTATTACGGTTAATACCTCGGCGAAATTGCATGCAACCCGGTGATTTATTTTCCATCTATTACGCCAGTGAATTAAAGTAAATAGTGCAGCGGGCGAGCGCGGAGAAATGTACGAACTGAATTTTCCACGTAATGAAATGTCACACAAAATCCTAAGATTGCTTTTCATAAAATAATAATACTAGCGGAAGTAATGGTAAAGTTGTTTAAAGTTGTAGCGATCGACTTATACATCTTAGATAACAGAATCGTAGCTACGTAGGAAATGTACGTACAATATTCCATTCTATGGAATGTTTCGAAATGTATTCGTGCTTGAGAAATAAGTATGTTTTAAATTACAGCTCTAAAGGATGCAATTATATAATATCCAATTACTTTAATTATTTAATTTTATCTCGTAAGATTCTATCCTCCGTTGGAAATTTTGCGAGAACATTGATTACCTCTTGTTAATGTTAATGATAGTCTTAAACTGGTTGCCAACATCATTGGATTTGCTTGAACTCACTTCTTGTGTTATATGTATTTGTTGTACTACACAGCCATCGCGTCGTCTTACAGACCAAAATATAACAGCAAATTGTTTCTACCTGTCTATATGAATAATGAGAGCTTAATTATTATTGGCGACTTTGATATTCCCGAATTTCATACTGGCAAGCAATCCGGGCGAACCTCTGCCTTGAACAACTTCAGCGAGTTAGGTAGTATCTTAGATTTGGTCTTTACCAATCTTGATTGCGAAGTTATACACGAGTCGTTTCCTGCTGTTCATGAGAACGCGTTATATCATCCAGTCTCTCTGGCAGTGATTTTTGATTTTCATAGGGTTACTCATGCAAATTGTATCCAGGAAAGGTATAATTTTAGAAAAGCCAATTTTCTGAATTTGTATCAAACAATCGCGTTATCTGATACCTTGGAATCTCGCGAAGACGTAGACACTATGTGCAAATAATTTTATACTATGTTTCATAAACTCTTTGATGAGTTTGAGCCTGTTTATCATGGTAATAAAAATAGCGTTAATATGGTACATACCCAAACTTACGAAATTATGCCAAATATTAAAAGAAAAAATAAATTCATAAATATGAAAGGATTAATAGTTGAGTGTAGGCTTTCACGATCGTAATCCATAGTAGAAATGTCTTTCGGGTGATGTCGTGTAGTTAATAGTCTTTAGAAATCTTCTGAAGAAGCTGACCGCATGGTCAGCGAAACGTCAAGGAAAATATTAACTACACGACATCACCCGAAAGACATTTCTACTATGAAAGGATTAAATCACATAAAGACCTGCTAACCTTTAAGACACAGCGCTAGTTGGTAAAGTTTCAGGGTAAGGACATATATAGCAAGCATTGAGCACTCTCTTATCTCTGAATGTAAAGTTTTGGTCGCTTGTGAACAACCGTCGAGAAACCACACGAATTCCAAGTGTTATGTATAAAAATGACCTGTAAGCCATTTTGTTTGCCCGTTTGTTGACCATTCTCCCGATCATTTTTACCACTTAACCGTTATGACAGCGCCTTCTTTAACCTTCTCCAAATCTTTTTCAGAAAAAGATGTACAAGTTTCTTGTTAAAGGATTGTGCTACAGCACTCCTGAAGCCATTGCAAGTTATTTTCGATAGAATTCTTTCCACTCAGATTTTCCCGCCGGTGCGGGAAACAACTAGGATCTGCCCCATCTTTAAGAATGAGAACAGGTCGTACATTGAGAATTATCGCCCTATTTCGATGTTGTTTAAGTAACTAAGGTATTCGACTCCGCTCTTTATAACTACATTTATTTGGAACTTTCTAGTATAATCACTCCGGCCCAATACGGGTTCGTGACAAAAAGATCTGTGTAGGTTCGTCCAATTTACTTAGCAGATTTTAGTGTGCAGGGATGTCATCACTAAAGCCTTCAACCGTGTGAGTTGTGAAATTCTTGCGGTCTGTTGGATTTAGCATGTTATTGGTTCAACTTTTTCAATCATATCTACGATAGCGCACCAATTTGTCTCTCACAATGGATTCTCGTCTTCAGAGCGTGCCATGCGATTCGGGGTTCTACAAAGTTTTAACCTGGATCCCTTGTTATTCCTCCTATTTGTGAATGATTTGCCGGAGCATGTGAACTGCGAAATTTTGATGTTTGCAGACGATGTGAAGTTATTCCTGCCTACCGCTAGCATGAATGATAATTTAGTGCTTCAAGAGAATTTAATAAAGATGTGAGAATTAACGATTAAACACTACTATGAGATTGATAGTGAGGCATTGGACTGCGTTACAAACATTAGGGATTTCGGTGTCTTATTTGATACCAAGTTGACTTTCATCAGTCATATTGATTCATTCGTGTCTGCTGCTACAAAAGGTTTAGGTTTTTTTTGCGTAATTGAAAACAATTTAGTAATATGCATGCATTACGTCTACTGTATTACCCATTGGTTCGCTCAAAATTGGAGTATGCCTCAATAATACGGAATCATGAAATCCATTTTGAAATCATTGAGAATCTACAGAGGCGGTTTCTAAAATATTTGTGGCTTAAAACCCACAACTATTACCCGGAGACAGGGTTTTCTGTATCTTTTTTGCAGTCAAGAGGGGCATGCTTAACCTACCTTCAAAAATGAGTCCATAATAGTACTGATTCCACGTTCTTGTTGAGCAAATCAAATTTTTTAATCTCGCGTCCTTCCCATCGCAATATTAACACATATTATGTTATTCAAGCGCCGACTAATCTCTTGGCTAAGCCTCCAATACATATTATGTATTCTTCATATAGCCAGGTATCACATTTGCGACATATTTGTGTGTTCGCGTAATGAACTGCTGAACAGCTTGAAATTGGTGTGATTTAGTTATGTCTCAGCTTCTATATGGATTCGCTTATATTAGCATCCGCTCTTTGAATACTACACCCTTTATATATATTATTTGTATGAGAAATCTACAAGGATCTAAGACCCGAATCTCCTGCATCAACGTATTCAAAATTTATACGGAAGCCCAACATTATTGAAAATATTTCAGTTCAACACACGTCGCCTTTCGTGAACTGCCAAGCTTTTAGAATTTTCCAGAATATATTCTTTCCTATACCGACCAATGCAATTCTTCGTGAGACATCCTGCGTTCTTACCCAAGGCTGTATACTAATCAATCTCATCTCGATGGCGTACAAGAGCCACGCTAACCACCAATACCGAATAAGTACAATCTAATTTCGAGCGTTATCTGAAATCTTCGTGGAAACCTTACATGGCGGTCAGCGTTTTGATTGAAATATGACGTATCCAGGTAGTATCGTGTATAGGATGCGGTAACTGGCACTAAACGTTAACGTGCAGCGTACATACGACGGTGGTCCGTTGATATCTCCACATGGAACCAAACCCGTTTAAATATTTTTAGCGTTACGTCGAGACCAATGACGTGAATTTTCTACTTTGACTTCTTCTTTCGGATCTTACGTTTACGAAGTGTAATTATCTGAACAACGGGTACATAGATAGAGAGGTAGAAGACGCCGCGGGCTGGACGTTTTCTGGTTGTGTAGACTTGTACTGTACGGGAATATGTGAACAGGATGATGGCACATCATAGCACGAGATAGATAAAGTTAGATACACGTTAGCATGTTTTGTTTTTCGATTAGCCGTTTCCTAGTAAACCAATTAGATCAAGGTCTCATATCTCGACGTGTATCCGATCTATGATTAACAAATTGATATGATAAGGGAGTGAATTATAACGAGCTATCATCAGTAGAAGGATGTTACAGGAAAGAAGTCAGAAAGTATATGAAGAGAGTAGAAGATACAATAGGATAAGTTTTAAATGTCATCTTAAAACTTAAAAAAGCACTGGAGGTTCAATGTAACATTTTTGCTTGCTGCTCTGTCTTCATTGAGAATTTGATAATTCTTGAAGTAACCGCTATTTATTCCTGTCCTTTAATTATCAATCGTCGATTAAATCGGTGCTGATTCTAAACTCAATTATTTTTAAATAATAATCAGATTCTTTTAAATAATTTAGCTCTTCTGGTTCTCAGGTCGTGTGGTTCTTAAGTAATTAGTAACCATGCACCAAGAAATAAACGAATTGCTTTTAAAAATTACGTTTTATTATATACAAAAAAATTATGCTCGATATAAGATTTATTACTGAAAGTGGGGCCCTCGAAACTAGGATAAAATTAATATTAATTTCATTGTACTATTAAAATTTACAACAAAAAGGCTATATTTAATTTAAACGATTCAGAGTAACGTTTCCTTGCCCTTCTGGCAGTAGTGGTGGCTCTGGTCCTTGGCTCTCCTGACGATGATGACCAGCTTCGCTTTATGCATTTGTAGAGCTCACATAAATATTAGGGTACCTTTGCACGTTACAACGATGATGCATTACCACATAATTTTCTCTTTAGGGTTCTATACTGTCACCCGCCGATCCTTAGACGCTGGTCACACGTCTTACCTCCTTGGCCGCTGGGTGAAGACTTCTTTTTATCATACAACGCTTAGAGTGGAACCATCTTATTGTTTCTTGTACTTTATTTCTAAATAGGATGCACTATTCCTCCCCCACCAATCAACATATCATATGAAGAAATCAATGCTTTTCTCTGAGTCGCGCATTTGTTTAATTTTTACATCTACAATAAAACCAAATCCATTATATGAAAATAAATATTTATCAAAATAATGCTTTAAATCGGGAATCCCCTTCAAATTATAAGAAACCATAAGAGGCATTCAAAAGACGCATGAACAATGAATAAGAGTCGTTTTCTAGCATGGCAAAAGCATTTGTTTGGGGAATCACCTACCTTTAGTGAGACATTTTTAGATAATAATGAAATTGATTTCAATAGTCCGGTTAATCGTGTTACCTAAGAGAAAAGTAAGAATTTGGAAAGATTGTGTCCGTAAAGGTAAGTGTGTAGCCCCAGCTCTTATCTTCAATTTAAATTTTATTCAAAATCTTGATTTACAAAAGGATCCCAGTTAATGTAATCATCGTTTCATCCTTATTTGAGTTTATTAAAGATAATCTGTAATTTTGAGAAAAATGTAATTGCGAAACACCCTAGTTAGAAGCAGGCCCCTATCATTAAACCACAGAACTATTAAATTGTATTTTTTTAATTATCACTTCGAACTAACTTTTCGCTTTTAATAAGAAATTCTTAAAAATTACTTTAAAATTAAAAGATAAAACTACGACTGCAAAGAATTCCCCGCGTT
The DNA here is from genome assembly GCA_902655005.2 of Marronus borbonicus. Classification (NCBI taxonomy): domain Eukaryota; kingdom Metazoa; phylum Arthropoda; class Insecta; order Coleoptera; family Scarabaeidae; genus Marronus; species Marronus borbonicus. The sequence continues at coordinate 6,151,032 of LR737387.1, forward strand.
TTACGAGCGAGGCAGATCAAATCAAATTGATATCTTCAAACTTTTCATCCTCTTACTTTTGGAAAAATCACCGTGCTATAACGTAATTAACCTATTTTACTCCGTAAACTATACGGCAACAACTTCCGGACGAAATGAGACTTTCTAAACAAAGAAAAACACGAGTACGGAGAAGGGAAAGAAGTCGAATAATTCCACTGCTACGAGTCTAATGGTAGCTGGAAATATCTCGACGATCGATGTGAATAAATTTAAATGAGTTCCGATCGAAATTAGTGGAATACAAGTCCGTTTCCCTTTACCGCCTTACTACTTGTCTCCTCCTATTGTCGGAGGTAATTGTAATCTGGCGCTATTAGATTTATGCGCGTTAACCGTCCGAGAAGCAGGGAATTATAAGCGGAAAAGAAAGAATAGGACAGATATAGATAGAGTTCCACGTCTAACGGTATTATTAATAGATTTCCGTATTGCTGGAAGAACTTTTTAACATTCTGCTATCCGTAATGTAAGTAGTATTGTTGTTTCTATGTTTACTACCTACTATTACGACTTTAGAAGGATAGATTGTCGGACGGCAGCCTCTGAATGGTGTAGACTTGCTCGATGATTGATCGGAGATCCGATGTACAGTTATAAAAGGATCGTTTCGGATTCTAAGCGGGCCGGAACACAATATCGTAGCGTTGCGATCATAACGACATGCTTCGATTAATTTCGCTGTTACGGGGGACACAGCAAAAAGAAAAGGATTTCAATCGGTCCACTATATACCGTGTTCATAAGAGAAGTATTACAATTGGAATATTAATGTATTGTACAATATTTCTTTACGTTATTATTAATTTAATGTTAGAAGTATCTCTATTTGTATAGATCCTGACGTCTCATGCTCCAATGGTCAATTGATTCCAATTGATGTTGCTATTCATCATTTTTCCACATTTTTCTATTCACGTAGCGTGTTCTGAGAAATTTAAAGGCAAAAATGTGGGTCTCTCACTATAAGTTCAGTATTCATAATTAGGCTAACCTTAAGGTTTTCTCTGCTATGCAGCATTTGGCATCAGAAACGCAAGTGAAAATTTAGCCTTTCATAATTTTAACATAAACCTTACCATTATTGTGTAATTCCATTAATCACCTGATAAAGAAAGCAAACATTCTCGATATACACTGCCGTTCAGAGAAGTTCGGTCGGTTAGTAAAAAACATGAAAAGGTTACAGAAACAAACGAAATTAACAACAAAATGCAATTTTATTGTATGTACAGGTAAAAAAGACAAAAATAAATAAATAAAAAGTTATTCTGGCCTAATATAACATATTGAACATTATATTTTTCTTTCATCGAAAAAACCTCCTTTGCTGTTAATCACCGCTCGAACTATTCTACGCATTCTTTCGATAAGTTTTGTTAAAACGGATTGTGGAATATTAATCCATTCACGTTGCAGAATATTCCATAAATGTTCTTGTGAAGTCGGGCATATTTTTCGGATTCTCCTGTCCAGTTCATCCCACAACAACTCTATAGGGTGCAAATCTGGGCTTTGTGGGGGCCATGTCATTACTTGCAGGGTGTGCTGTTCTTCTTGCTCCTTTAGATAGTTCCTACATACTAACGCAGTGTGTTTTGGGTCGTTGTCATGCATGAATGTAAAGTTACGGCCTATTATACGCAAGCCTGATGGCACTGCATGATTTTGGAGTATTGCAAAATAATTTACCTTCCTCATTACACCCTGCACTCTGCATAAATCTCCCGTCCCAGCAAAGGAGAAACATCCCCACACTAACACAGAACTAGGCCCTTGCTTCACTGTTGACACAATGCAGTCCGGGATCATTTTTTCGGTTTTAGATCTTCGGACATAAACTCGTCGATTTTGCCCAAAAACCCCAAACTTTGACTCGACACTCCAAAGCACGTGTTTCCAATCATCTAGCGACCGATTTAGATGAGAACGTAATAAGGGTTTTCGAATGGCAATGCGTCCATGAAAGTTCGCTTGTTGAAGTCGACGTTTTACCGTACTCGCCGAAACTTGTTCTTCACGGCCGGGATTGACTTCGGCTGCTATTTGTGGCGCTGTTGATTTTCTATTGCGTTTGCTTAATAATACAATTCTCAAATCTTCAGCTTTTGTTGTTTTCCTAGATGCTTCAGGACGAACACGATTTTCTATAGTTCCAGTTGTCCGATATCGCTTTATGATGTCATTTACTGTTGAACTTCTAATATTTATTTTTTCAGCAATTTGTCGCCCCGAATATCCTTCTTCAAACAACGTAATAATGCATGAACGTGTTTCTACACTGGTAGGCTTGCCACGTGCCATTTTGAAGTAAATTTTCTTAAAACTTTCGTGCAAAAACGACAGATGCACCCCAACACACGCTTAACAGTAAAATGAAGCAAATTTATATCTTTACGCCTGCGATAAATAAACAAGAGTAATACTGCGGTATATTTCCTAAATGTATTGTTCGTTAATAATCCCCAAACGACCCGTTTCAAAAGATCGGTACTTCCGAGAAATTCTTGGAATGACAATAAAAGGGACTTTATTGTGTCGCAATATTTCTACTGTCGCAATATTTCTACTTTACATAATAATTTATGGCTTTAATCCATTAGAAAAGAGTGTATGCTTAATATTTTTCTAATTTTGTGTATTAATGATTGTATCCAGTGTGATATAATAGATTTTTATTGTATGGCCGAACTTCACTGAACGGCAGTGTACGTAATATTAATAAATTAATTTGATTTCAATTGTTCATCCTAATCAAGATTGTATTTGCTTTTGTATAAAAAGAACAAACTTATTCCCTTCAGCCAGATCATGTATTTTACGTTCATATGCAAGCACTAGAAGTAGAACATTATAGTTCCATAGCTTCGACCACGGTACATATCCTGCGCGCGGCTGACTGGCGAGACGATGAAGAGTAGCAAACGCGCCCGTATAATCGATATTTAAATGCGAGCCGTTCGATGTTTTTGATAAATTGAACGTCAATTCTAAGTGCCTTCTAAACTGCCATCGCGTAACTGACTGCAGCGATTCACGATAGATATATTACATATATTTAGTGCTGATATTGTGGAGGCAAATTCTTTCATGAGGTGTTCTAGTCTGCTACACGTTCTACATCGATAACTAAGCATAAAGTTAGAAAATTTTTGATGAATCAAGCTGAAATTTACTAAGAGATGTAAGAGAATTGAAGTAGGATGTAAATTAGATATAAAGCTTTTTCTTTTTGCCGTTAAGTATTAAATCTGGTGATTGTGGCAGCCATTCTACAACTTCCCATCTTCCTATCCAACAACCTGGGAAATTTGTTTATTTTGCATTTATTTTTTTGCGGTGTTAATATAATATTGCCAGTACCATTACCAGAAAATTATGTTTTCTCGAAGAAGGCAATCCTGATAATTGAATTTACGTCGTTGTTAATTTTCTCCATCATCAATTGGCAAAATTTTGAAGAATACGAATTTTTGGTGACTTCTAATAACACGTCTAACTGTTCGTCCTCAATCTTTCGTACCTTGGTCTTACTCCAAGAAGCTCCGAAGTTTCGCTCACAACAGGCTGAGTAGTCGGCTCCCTATTTGGGTATTCTTACAATTACGGAACCACTATTCCGTACAGTTTGAACACGCTGTGTACAAAAGCCTGGAAGTCAAAATTAATTTAGACCAACCGAAATCCTTCCTCCAAAATTTAAGCGATTACAAGGTCGAATTAGGAGCGGGAAATCAAACGGCTGGCGCTTAATAATTTACAAATTGGTATTTACGCAACGTCTGAAAACGCCTAGCCAGGAAGCGAAGTTTAGCACGAAACAAAAACCGCAAATTATTGTCGGCGTGTTCGCTATACTCTTCTGGTGGATTCGCCGAGGCCCGGCTTGGATGTTTTTGTTCGGTAAGCGACAGCGGCGGTGGCCGCGTGTGGTGATTAATTTCGGTTGTACGAATTTATCGTCCCGGCGACATGAATTACAATGGGAATTTGAAGGGATTTTCATGCTGCTAGAGCATACAGCTGCACTGGCGCTTTATATTACGTACTTGCGACGTGTATAACATATCTGTGTCAGCGGCGGTGAGCAATCGTATTGTGAAATGAATGGAATGAATCACTGCTTTTTTTGTTTGTTTGTTTTGCCATTAGTATGTATGTTTTGGATTGTGTACTTTATGACTGTTAACTAACATTTGGAATATTACGCTGTAGCTAGATGTAGTTCGGGGATGATACCAAAAATCGTTGCTTTTTCATTTCACTTCAAATTGTGGGAAGATGCTGGGTGAGTACAAGGTTAGAGTTGCTAGTTCATGAAGATGCTAACGTATCAGATACATGAATAAATGTATTTTTTCTGGGTGAAAATCTGGTAGCATACAGTGGTGGCTGGATTTTCTCTTGCTTACACTCCCTATCAGTTATTATTATATCATAACGAGATGAGTCTCGAAAAGCTCTCGAGCCAACTCGAAAGCCAAGGGTATAGGAACAGTTATAGAGTTATGTACACAAAGGGATACCAGTTGCAGTTCGCCCAATGCAGCATATTTTCCTTTAAATTGTCGAATCTGATTCGTCTAATCAATTTATTTCTTCTATTGGCAATTTTGCACTTAAGTAGTTTGTTAATATCTATTACATATTTGAGAATAACGTTTGATTAATATTTAACATATGCTAAATTCGCATTGTCAAGTTTATTTTGGTGCACACATCTATCCCTTTCGCTCCCGTGGATGACCGCCTTGCTAAGAGAGGACGTTACTAGCCGACGTGTAGTTGTCAATCAGCTATCATTAATAAATTAGCTGAGATTCGATCAGCTATTATTAGATATAACACTGTTTATTTCACATACCTTCATGTGTTTTGTTTTCATAGGCGTCTGTTAAGTTTTGATAAAATTTGTAATAAATTAATCTTTGCAGCTGTGATATTCTCGCATTTCTTAAGATTGAACTAAGAATTCAAAAATGTAAAAAAAGAGTCCATTTGAGAATTTCAATTTTGGGCAGGTGGTAACTGTCTTTAATATCATTTTCTTTAAATTAAAATACTATCTAATGCATTCCGTCGAAATCTGTAAACGAAGGTCGTATCTCTATAAAATTTTCGAAGGAACTCGATCCAACCCCAATCCAAATACATCACCTAGCTTAACAATGTCAGCGCTGCATTACTAAAGATATCGGAAGTACTTACTTAAACCTACAGCAATGTTAATTAATCCACATTAATAGTACGTCGACAATATTAGAAGTGACTCGAGTCTGCATATCTGTCGCACACGACGCACTAACCATAACAAATAGGTCTAAAAGAAGAAGAAATAAGAAATGCTTGAAACGCTGCATAAAAGAGAAAAGGGGCTGCATTTGTCGACCAATTAATTCTTCCTCGCCGCGCGCACTAAGCGTACATACATTAAGAAAAAAGGAAGGCGGAATTCGAACCGCGTAAAAAATTACGGTGAACACCTGCAGCAGCCTAGCGGCACGACAACGAGTACGGACCTTGTCGGGAAGATTGAGATAATTGCGTTTGTTTGAAAGGTACTAATGTCGATGGAAATTTCTATTAACATTTCGTTGAATTAACGATGCATGATGGAGAGGAAATAGAGTAAAAGGATGACAGAAGATTGTAAACACTCCTAAGAGTGAAACGGAGGATTAATTTAAGTGATAGATTTAGAATGTACATGTATATGTGTACAATCATGTCTAATAAGGATATAGCTCTCTGGATCATTGATTGGCTAAAAGAATTGAGGCTGTTATCATTATAAGTCTACTGAATGTACTTGTGGTCTTCAAAAAAGTGTTAGAAAGCTTTCCAATTGTTGTTTAATAAACGATTTCTTTCCATTTATTATTAGATTCTTGTAAAAACTTATTCGAGTGTGGACCCTGCGTGAAGAAAATATGGAAAGGAAGTTGTTCCGGCTTTCTTGTAATTATGAAGTCAGACTCGGAGGCGATGTAAGGATCTTTTATAATAATAATAATCCGCTTCTCAACCATTTAACTTCACCCTATTACTTTATGGCTAAGCAAATTTAACTGTTACGTGAAAGAAAACTTTTATATTAAATCTCCTTTGAAATGCTGTTCTGAAATACCCTGTATAAACTGATATCTATTACTTGAACTCGTTTATTTGTTAAGTAAGGTATTTTATCAAACAAATGTGACTTAAAAACTAATTGATAGACTTTTTAGTGCAAGTTATCAACATCCACGATGAGCAGACGCGCATTTTGCTGTAATACGGCACATCAGTGCAACTTTGTGGAAAGTGGTAACTGTAATTAGAATTGTCGTATACAAACGAAGATAGAGGCAACATCTACAGATGAGAGTATGTAACTAAATATACCCTAATTGCTGAAAATATCTCTCTACAGAATTGAGCGAGTTAGTAATGTTCCCATGTTCTGCGAGGGTAGCAAGTTTCGACTATTGGCATCACTTCACGGGTAATTAATAATATTTACTATTAATTACATAGATGAGATTAAATTAGATATTCTCATCCGTACATGTTAGCTCTATCTTCGTGTATAATTTTAATTACAGCTACTACCTCCCACAAAAGTGCACTGATGAACCGTATTACGGCGAAACGCGCGTCTGCACACGGTGAATGTTAGTAGCTTGTGTCGTAATTATTAACCACCCTTGTGGTCTGACGCCACTAGACGAAGCCTGCTACACTCGCAGAATATGGGGCATTACTAACCTGCTTACTTCTGTAATAATTTCGACATTTTCAGCGATTAGAGTATCTTTAATTATATATCTATATACGCGTCTAATATAAAATAACGCCAAGTTTCTTTATTTCGAGGTTTGTCTGTATGTTATGCAGAAGCAGGGTCACTGCACATATATTACCAGAAGACACATAAGATTCTTATCGAGAAAATCAAAGAAAGTTATTTTGTAAACACAATTTTAAAGTCCAATAACAAACACAAAGAATTATTGAAAGCTAAACGTTGTTGGCATCAAGATCCTCGTGGTAGCACGCCCGTTTGCCAAACGGGAGATGTCAGGTTTGATACCAGGTTTCTTCAAAATGTTAATTACGTCGGAATTTCCAACGGAAGCTAAAATATATGAAGATACAGTAATATTGAAAAAAAGAGATTTCAAAAAAACATTCAAAATAGAATCCCGGAAGACTGCCAGATTTATCTAATAAACGTTTGAGTAAATTGAACGAATACATCTAAAATCGACATTAAAATCAATCGAACTTCCAAACCATTCCCTTGTGGATGATATTCCCAAAAGTAGGAGTAAGAGATCTAAAGATTTTCATCTCCGGTTACACAATATTCGTAATACCAACTGATAAACATAAAATGTAATGGATATTCATGAATCTCCGTGTTCCAAATCCATCGGATTCACGTTCTAGGCCCCCATAGCATTGAACATTCAATCGGAGGAATTGGGCCTTCTTCCGAAAAGAAGGGATTGAATTAGGCTTGATCCGCGCGTTATACCCTTCCGAATAAGAAGGAAACGGGCACGCGAAGAGCAGAAAATATTACTCCATCTGTTTTTATTTTACTTTCGCTATCGCCTCTTGGATACGAGATGGAAAGGAAGAACCAGAAGACCTCCTTTTAAAACGGGCGCTTATTTCCCACTTCCAGTGCCCTCTATAAGTTACTTTTCGAGACTGTTTAATGACGTGAACGTGTGCGCGGAGTGAAATCGAGAAGCCCACCGCCTAATAGCGTGACATTAAAAAGGAAAAGAGATGGAACTAAAAGAAAAAAACCATACCCTTCCTAAAATACATCCACCATCTTTATTGGGAGGGATTTTTTCGGAATGATGCAGCGGCGTACGTGCGGTATGGCAATTTCTTGCGGATTAGAAGGTGTACTAAAATGCAGTGATGGCTACGACTGCCTAAACGTTAAAAAAGTGAATACCATCCGCTCCTTTCCTTTTCTTCTTTACGTTGAGAAACAAATTTGATTACATTTAGCCTCTGTAACGTGCTTGAATGCTTATTTTGCCCTCTTCTTCTTTTCTATTCGTCTGCTGTTGTGCACGGAAAGATAACGTTCATTTAATGGTCGCTCTTCTCCCTTGTATTTGCTTTTATTGGAATTAATAAAAGCAAAAATTGCCGAAAAAGAAAACAGGTATTAAATCGTTGATTTACCCTTGGATGCATAAACCGACAAAAAAGAAAGGAAATTGAATTTTCTCGACGATTATGGTGGTGGAAGAGGATCTGTTTTATTTCGGTGCCTTTAGAGAATCGAGCGATTTTGGCTGGTACAGAACGTCTTTACTCTTAACTCATATTTTTTTTGTTTTATTCGTTGTTAAACTAATTGAATATACTTTACAATAATATGTCAATATTCTTTCGCATAAATTTCCTTAACTTCGTCTTTTTTTTTCTTTCCTTTTCTTCGTTATATGCGATTTTCTAAAAAATATACATAGTTAAACATCAATGTAAACCAGTTTCCATTAAACTTTGCTCCTCTCATTCAAGAGACACAAACTTCTGCAGCGAGCTACAAATTAGCACCTTCAATATTAATAAATCTATCTCATCTACTACCACCGTCTTCCTCACAAAAGAAAATATCCAATTTTAATCGCTCACCCACTACCCTAGAGTTTCCACCTGCTTCCCAGGACTCTGCGCACTTTAATATTTAAACAACTTGCAAGAACTTCTACCAGCGAGTTTATAAATGTACAAAGTAGTACACCTCCACCTTTGTACTTAGCTAGAAGCAGGGAACAAAGTGAATCGTGTATCTAAACAGCATGTTGGTCGCGATTCTTTCATTAAAGTTTTCCGTTTATAGCATTTGTTGCGAGGGGAGACTCTTTACAGTTTTCTTTTTATATTCTTATGCTTTGGTATTTAAAACCGGTGAGAAATTAGAACGCTTTGCAAGGTTACTAAGGAGCTAGGAAATTTGCCGTACGGTAAATGTTTGCTAGCTGCTTTAAAGTCTTCTCAATTAGCTTGAAACACAATGTAAGGAACAAGGAATAACAGAAAATGCTTGTTTTTCTAAGAGTTGTGCTTTTCGCGTTTGTATTACTTGTATTGCTTTATGTGCCAACTTCATTAAAATTACTAATAATTATTTAAGTACAAGAAGGTGCTCGAAATTTTTCAAAATTGGAGAATTTTGTAAATCACTTTCATTAAATGAGAAGATCGCACGTAAACCACAATACGGAAAAGAAATTTCTCATATTTAATAAAAAATTTTTGTAATGATGTAGCATGCTTCTTCTTCCAAGAGATTGGTTTAGGTGCCAACCCCACTAAGATCGGTAATAATCCCTCAAGTGCAGAAACGTCTTCTAACCAACCACTGATTGAATGTAAATGCTTTTAAATGAGATCCCAAAGTCAAAATAACAATTTCCCAGAAGTGAAGCATTTTTTATAACCTCCACTCAAGAAAACCACATTATTTCCGTTAAGTGGAAAGGTTACATTCAAATCAGAAGAGAAAATATTTCGCATACATAATATACCATTACTTACATTAATATTAAAAAATATTAAAGAATCTTCGACTGAAGACGTTTCACGAAAATCGTTGCTGTGTACGTACACTCTTCTCTAGCCTATATAAGGTAATTTTCTTCAGTCAATCATCATAAATTTCTTTTAATTAACTTTATAAACGTCTACAGGTATATAAAAAACCTTAATGAACACATTTGCTTGACTAGCAACCTCTCAAAAGGGACGCCAAAAAAACTAAACAACATATGTCGTTTGCACTTCATCTCACGTGTTTCCTTCAAAATCGCCTAACATTACGAATTCAACGACTTCATAATTCATTAAGGACGACGCGTCTTGTTACTTGTTACTTCTTCATCAATGGCGCTCCGCGCTTGCGAAAAACAACGCTTCGTTCCAATAAACTGAATACTCTTATTTTCGTGTTGCTTTTATCTGAAAGGAGCATCTTCAAGGAGCGCCATAGTTCGTAGTCTAAACTCATATCGTGCTGGTATAAGAAGTCTTCACCGTCTAAATAAAGATCGGCGGTACGCTGGCGCTGGATTGAAGAAGGGGATTTTTTAAAATGCAGGCGGCTCTTCTTTATTCCATATTCGGTAATAAATAAAGAACAAAAACGCTAGAAGTGTTAGAAAAAGAGCTCGTCTAAGTAAATACTGGACAAGGCTAACCACGGTGCAAGCTTCTGATTTCTAGAAAGCGAAACGATTACTTTTTCTGCGCAACGCGGTCGCCTGTTGCCACATAAAAACTAAGCGGGCATCTACTACAGCAGCAAAAGGCAATGACTAGTCCTCTACTGTTTTCTGTCGGTATTCTTCTTCGTAAATTAAGACATGAATGATCCATCGACGATTACGCAGACAATTCGATTCGTTTTTGTCTAGATTTAATTTCGAATTTCTCGGAAAGGGGACGCAAACGGTGTCGACAGGCATTGGATCCGATAGATCGATCTTCAAAATCAATTGTCTACAAGAGTCTACGTGAGAATAATGCTTGAAAAGATGAGTTTTTGTTTGAGGCCATTCTTCGAACAATGTCTTGTTTTTTCTCTTTCAAAATAGTCAATGTTTAATCGGGTATTACATCGAGCTATAAATAATTGAAACAACAAAGAAGTTATTTCAATTACACCTAGTGAAGGAAGAATTAGAGAATTTCGAACGCTGAAACGTTTTACACTTTTAATGTTATAGTGAAGGCGATCCTGAAATGTTTCAGTGTTAAAAACATTTGCTTTTTTAATAAAGGTTTTACTTTGATTAAAACTGTAGATAGATATCTAAGGCTAAGTTATCATCTTCAGTAGTAGCATTTCATTTCAAAGAACTCATTGTCGTGCGCAAACTAGACAGACTCGTGTTTTATCGACTCTCGGGGAAACTAGTAGGCAACACGAACCCATTCTCACGAGACGAATAAGCACAAGTCTGTCTAGTCTCTGCTAATTTCGTCGTTTCTGCAGGCTTATATGGTAGTGTTTCATTGCTAAGGTTCAAGAAATAATTTGTCAGATTCGCATAGCTATTATCATTGCAATAAATAGGGTAAAGTTGAAGGTCGCACATTGAGTGCGACAATTCAGTAATATATACTTACCAGAAGAGCAAACCATTTCAAAGATCTTCAGGAACTGGTGCCGTTGTTACACTACAGGTCTTTGGAATGCCCATTTTACCAAATAATTTTCCTGATGATTGATTCCATTATTGGACGGTGGAAATTATTTAGAATTAGAATCTGGAAAATGAAACAAGCACCAGCTAAATGTATGAAGTGAAGTAGAGATCACATAATATTAATCAACAAGATCGAAATGTACTATAAAAGTGCTACTAATGTTATTAATAAAAAGTTGCTTCATTCTTACATAACCTCAAATGAAAATAGAGATTGTATAATAATAATAATAATAATAATGTTATTGTCCAACGGCAAAACCTATTACAGGACAAATTAAAGTAGGTACATACATATAGATAAGTACAAAAAAAGAAAATACGAAAACTAAATACATCGCAAAAGAAAAACAAGGAACTAAACAACGTTATCAATGACATCAAAAAATGTATCATTATACAATAATTGCACGCATTGCGGCACGTGGTGGCTAATGGTGACTTTTATAATAAATTGGTTCGAGGGAAAGGTAACGAAAAGTAGAAGAGGAGCGACCGGATAAACAAGGTGTAGGGAAAATCGATAGAGGAAAACAAGTTAAGTGAACAATTTTCCAAATGTAAATTTTGCACAAGAAACATCTCAACTGTATACAAGCGACTGCACATCATATCTTCTCAACAGCAACCCATAATCTACACATCTAGCAGGATATAGGTAACGGACAAATACTTCAAAAAGCGGCGTTGGACCTTTTCAATGCTCATTAGGAGGTAGATGTAATGTGGTGACCACACCATAGATGTATATTCTAATTTACTTGCAACAAAGCTAAAATATAGTGTTTTCAGGCGGGACATATCATTAAAGAATTTGCAGGATCTCTAACAATATTAACCTTCTGAAGATATGTATCACGTATTAAGTAGACTGAATTGATATAATTAATTTTCCTCGTGTAGATAACAAACAACTATTTACTGACATGTAGTGATAATCTGCATAAAGAAGAGCAGCTAGATATATGATCTCAATTATATTGCAAGTGAGCCACATTGTTTAAAGATCTAATGCTAAAGTATATTTTTATGTTCTGTTCTATTTTTGTAAGCGAGTACAGGGCAGAATAAAGACATCAGTAAATCGTTTACAACCAGACAAATAAAAGGTGTCCCAACTGCGACTCTTATGGTACTCCAGAGAACAGAGAAGGGGATGTACTCCAAGGACCTGTAACCGTTGTAAAAAAACGTAGTGAACTCTTCTAGTTAAATAAGAATGCAATAGTCGCAACAAAAAGGGAACTTCCAAACGTCCAACATCCAAACATCCAAACGTTGACAGCTTTTCAAGCAAAACTCCATGGTCAATGACATCAAAGGTTCGGCTAAGATTAGTGTACACAATATCAACGTAACCTTGCAGATCTAGTTATTCACTGAAATGTACATATAATAACGTATAATTTTTAAGGTTACGTTTGACTTAGAAGCGAATACCCTGAGGTGTCACGGATCCGATTTAAACTTGGCAAATTTGTAGATATGAAGGCTACCCCTGAAATTTCGCCGATTTTCGGATTTTTGCAATTTACGAATAAAATATATTTATATAGGTTTGTCTAATTCGTCCGAACGAGATCTTTATACATACTTTCTGGCCCCTCATCCCTAACTACCCGGAAAAACATTAAAGGTGACTTGTATAGCATACAATAAATCCAAACAATTTTAATAAGCTTGTATACTATGGATTTCATTTTAATACTGTGGCAATTTGAAGCGAAGGTAGATTAGATTAGACTACTACCCGAGGTGGTTTTTGACCTATCCCACTGCGACCTTTCCAGATCTATTGCGGTTCTTCTCTCATTAGATCAATTACATTAGCTTTGGTTTCTTTGCTAGATTTAGCAGTCTTGTGGGTAATCCTTCCACTTAGGTTTCGGCTTTTGGGTATTCTGGGCCCATTTCTGAGAGCCGTATCAGTGCTATACATGCAAACAGTACATGGACGGCAGTCTTTTCTTCCAACTGGCAGAATCTATATGCTGTTTCCTCTGTCAGGTCCAGATTACTCATGTGCTTCTTGAGCATACAATGTGTGTCCGGTCTCTGCTTAATAGGTCCGCTGTAAATGTGGACGTGTGTCCATTCAGAAATTGCTTGGCGTGTCTCTGACCTGGAATGACCTTCCATCAGTCTTGAGATTTCTTATCTTTCCATTGTTTGGTGGTTGCTTTTACTACCGTATATGCCATGCCCACAGAGTGCATTGGGCGATTTTCAGCAGCTTTGGATTAGACTTCTGTCTTTGAGCCGTCTGTGTACCAGGCGGATTTGGCCTTTATAGGCGGCCCTTTCTTCCACTGTTCTCTATCTGGTATTACCGTTTTGCAGCACTTATGGAAGCTGTATTTGGGACTAATGGCGTCACTGGGAATGCTAGTTATTGGGCCCGCCTTATATTCCTTTAACCGTTTCTGATAGTTTACACCATGCGATTTCATTATGGGAGGTTGTCCATTCATTAGCCTGTAGTTTGTTAGCCTAGCCTCCCCTGGGATGTATATATGTAGAGTTTCCAGGTTTAGGATGACTTCCAGAGCAGCTGCTGATGAGGTTTTCATTGCCTCCGTGGCACACAGACGTGCTAGTCTTTGTATGCCACTTAGCTTCCACCTGCAATGTTTTCGTCCACCATACCACCAATCCATATATTATTATTGGTCTAGTTGCCCCCATGTATAACCACAGCATTTTCGGGCTTAACCTCCACGTTTTTCCACACAACCTTCTACATCTACCCAAGGCAATAGCAGATTTGTTGATGGTTTTAGTGATGTGAGAGTTCCATGTATGTCTTTGATCGAACTATACTTCAATGCATTTCGTAAAGCGAAGGTATATATTTATGAAAATTAGTCGTTTATAAAATTTAGCGGCTACGTATCTCAAATCCATTTTATAAGAAATCGCTTAGTTGTATGGTGTGCCATATATGTACATATAGTTTCATGCTATACACAAATTGCATGACTCTACTTTTAATTTTGCCTTATACTCATGCAGAGGACATCCAAATGTGGATTTACTCATATAGAAAAAAAAATACTAGAAAAAAATATGCTGGTAGTACGAATAACGACCTAAAGGGTTGCATTAAAAATTTATAAAAAAATAAAACTTATTCGAAAGTGCAACTAAAAGTAAATCTAGAATTTAATCAGTTTTTTAACATTTGAAATAAAAATTATTATACAAGTTTAATCGATTCGTTATTGCATGTAATATGCAATATTTTGTGCAAATTGATCAGATTCTTCAAATTATAAAACTTTGCACAAGTGTAAAACTAGCTTTCGATAATTTATTTATGGATATCGTTGACGATTAATGAAATCCATTTCCACATACCATACCGTTCATATTTTATTCTGTTTAAACATCGTGTATATTTCAATCGGAGCCGTATACACATCATCAATTCAAATATACATACATAACTGTTTACATTTACCACTAATTTATTACACAACGCAGCAGTACCAACCTCTACGCGAGAAAAAAAAAACTATTTTAAATACAATGAGTTTATGATAATAATAATATGCATAAGTACACAACATCCATATAACGATGATGCGGCCGGTGTGTGCAGACGTACGTGTGTCTATCCAGCGAGACGAGGAGACATCCGTTACAGTCCAGGATTGACGCGAAGAACTACGTGTTAATTGACAAATAAATTAATCATTTTAGACGCGATTGTAATGGCATTAACCGGACAGTTAGATACGGCCCGGGCGTTAATTGTACCTGCATTAATACGTATTTGAATAAATAATTAATGCGATCGTAATCTCGTGTCTTTTCCCTGCGATTTTTACGGAGTTAGCCCGTCGATGAGTTAGAAAAGGACGGCGTTAGCGATCGAAACACCGCTAGTGCACGTTCGACAAGATACTTCTTTCCATTGTCAATCAATCATTTGACATTATATATTAACTCCACTTATGCCCCGATACTCGCTCCCTTTACTCCGCTTCCTCCACCAGCCATTCCTTTTGGTATCCAAATAAATCTGAATCAAGCGCACATATCTTACGTAGCTGTTGTTATTATTACATCGTTCGGAATTCAATGATGTGGGCCTCGAAGTGATGAAGGATCGTTCTTGATCGATCGGATGACAATTATTTTCAGGACGATGTTAATAGTCTTTCTTTAGATTGGTATTTTCATCTAGAATGGGTTTGTGCTTGCCTAATGGATGGTAACTGTTAACTGATGGCAATAGCGGCACCAGATGCATTATCACGTTGGAATTGGACTTGTCTGCGTGTGTAGGTGCTCGTGCAAGTTTGCTGAATGGAATCTCGATTAGATTAAGGTCCCTATTGCGTCTACGGAACCAAGTTACTATTAACAATAGAAAGTGATAGGAAATGTTCGAGACCCTGGCTTGGATAAAAGCTTTAATGCAAAGATGAAGAAGAGATTAGAAATATTAGATGACGTTTGCAGTATTCTTTGGAGAAATACATGGTTATCATAAAATATATTTTAACTTATATACAACATCAACAAATTAAGTCAACAGGATAAATCAATAGAAACTGAATTTCTTTCTTCTTATGTCCAACACTGTTTAACGGAACCTCCCACAAATATGCACTGATGAACCGTATAACAGTGAAACCCGCGTGTATAAATGGAGGTTAGCTGGTAGTCTAACTTCATTATTAGTTCTACTAATTCTCCGGCTAATTAAGCTCCAAAGATCGACTAACAGCCTAATGAAGGTATTTCCTCATTCATTCTCTGGCTAATTAAGCTGTTAATCGATTCTTCCAGCCCTCACAAATTGTGATGCCAACAATTCCTGGTCGTAATTGCAGAGGTTGCTTGCAAATATTTCCACCAATTATGTAATTAGGGTACCTTTAATTAGATACTTTTACCCATAAATATTTCTACGTCATTATTATTAATACTATCTTTTAATTTTTCCAACGTGCTTGGTCACATTCCAAACAAAAACTTTTTAAATAACCTCAAAACCAAAAATCCACTGGGTTCAGATTAGGCGATTTTGATGGCCATGAATCAACATATTTATTTGTAACTCGATCTTGAGATACAGCAGTTAACAAATCTTTAACTGGTAGGTCAATGTTCAGGGGCGTACCATCGCGCACAAAAGCTATGTTTGCAATTGCATCCTCGTTCTACAACATTTATAGATAGTAGAAATGTCTTTCGGGTGATGTCGTCTAAAGACAGTCTTTAGAAATCTTCTGAAGAAGCTGACAGGATGGTCAGCGAAACGTCAAGTAAAATATTAACTACACGACATCACCCGAAAGACATTTCTACTATGGATTACGGTCGTGAAAGCCTACACTCAACATTTATAGGTATCCCCCAGCAGCAACAGTTACAGGTACAACCTCGTTATTCTGTATTTCTTCCAAGAAATAAGCACCAATGATAAAATTAGCTCAGAAACAGTGACTATCTTGTAATAAAGACCTTCCTAAATGATTCTCTGTGAACTTTCCGTATTTTGTAGCTCGAGCCTGTACAGAACCAATCAGAAAAATCTGTCACTTGCACTATGGTAAGAAGATTTTAATAATAATAATCCAACTGCATCTGTAAATGATAAAATCAAATAAGAAATAATTTCTAGCTTCAGGTCACCGCAGTCACCATCTGAACATTTGTGCCATTCAATAAATTCTTGGAGAAATCTCTACCCTCAAATAAGAAACAATGTCAATGAAACTTCATATTATGCTTCCCAGATTATACAATAAATGCTTATATTGATGGGACAGAGATGATCTCACTTTGAATTTCTTATATCTTCCGAATCGTCCGGCAAAGTGCTATAAAATCGAGAAATTTTGTCGTTAAGGTTTTTATTGTTAATAAAGATGGTTAAACGTACAGAAATGCTAGCTTAAAGTTTCCCAAGTCTTAATAGCTAAAAAAATCATTAAGCTACATGGAAATAGTATTTTTAAAGTCTTAAATAAGTTGTTAAATCTTAAGAAAATTGTTATTCTCCATACTTTATGGCTTAGAAAGACAACCTGGAAGTAATACCTCCAGGTTGTCACTATTATTAGTGACGCGGAAACTATTTTTCACATAAACAAATGCCTAGATATAGCTGGTAGGAATAATGCACAAAACCAGATATTTATAATTTTTATGTTTTGTTCAGCACGATATTAATTAATATGCACGCTGAACTAAAATGTACAAAATAATAATGAATTTTACATTCGAGCTGTTTGCATTTAATCTACGTTATAACTAATTTTACCTTTTTGACCATATGTACGTAAATATACTATACCACCATCGTAAAATATTTAGTGTCACACAGTGCTTTATACATCAAAGATATTCACCACACGGGGAAAGCGCTTAAATATTTAATTTTTAAATTTTGCGGTTACCAGATTTATATAAAATTAACGGTCATAAGGTAAATATAACTAACCGTATTCTCTCATATTCGCCTACGGGATATTTTAAGATTAGAATTATATTTCATCTCTTTATTTTTACAAAAATGTAAGGTTCTTATTGGTACATATTATAAATCTGGTAGGTTATTTATAACTCTAGCATCTCTCCATTATATGAAAACTTCGTTTGTGTAAGTATAGTCTGCGTGTATTCTGGTAATTAATTCCGATGTACAAGTGCACACCGCATTTAGGTTCTTCGTATATACAACAGCGCCTTGAGGCTGTGGAAGTTTGATCTAAACATGGAGTATAATTACGGGCACCATTATTATTCCTTAAAATTAAGCAGTAGTAAGTAAGGGGATAAGGAAAGAAGAAAGAAAAGAAACTAACGAAAAAATTCAGGAAGAAGTTTTATGAACTTATAAGTTTTAAGTCACCCCCTAACTAGAAAATACCTCCGGGATATATGTATCTAGAAAATTATTGTACGGCAAACGACGGGCGTGGAAGCCTATGCTTAATTAGCAAAAATACAATTACCTTATCGCTATAGTACAAGTTATAGTACAATTATGTAATTAGTTAATTTTTAGTTTAATTTAATTTTAAGACTTTCTCTCAATTCAACAATAATGCCTCGAGTCACTTCGTTCAACTTCTGATAATGAAGCACCTTTAGAAAAGACTATTTACAACTGGTTTGAAGATATATATTATCCGCTTTCCCAAAGCATATACGAACAAATTCAACTGCATGATTCAAAAAAATCTTGCCTTGACTTTAAAATAGGTTACCGTGACTCTTCCAGAAATTCGTAGACCTCTTGGAAAAAACAACGAACTCGTCATACCGAGAGAGAGTTAAAAACGACGTATGTGAAAATAATTAACGAGACAAGCGTAACAGGAGGCTGAGAAAAAAACGATATTAATTCTGGGATACTTACTTCCCCCGTCCGACATCGGTAACAATGGCTCCGACGGACGCCATGGCCATAACGTAGAAGATCATATCTCGCTTGGAGTCTAAATAAACGCAGCAAGGTAATCGATGGATGAGTAGTTAAATCTATACAAGCAATTAACATTTTTGTTCACTTAAACCGGCGTCATGCTGATAGGTCAGTCTCCGGAGAACATATGGTCGAATTAGGAGCTTGTATTGGTGGTGAAGATTACAATTCTGGATGGAAATATTGAGCACATTGCTTGCTTTCCACACAGTGTTTCCAAACTCGAAAGGTGGTTCAAATATCGAATCGTTTGTCAATTTCTTTGAAATTTTATAACTGTGGGTTAATTACGAATTAGCCAAAAACGCAATGGTTGGTACGATATGGTGAAAAAAGCCCAAAATTTACAATTGTTAGTGATAATAGTGAAATAAAATTCTTGAGCATCTTCGCCAATTGGCACAATTGGTAGTTGCAATGAAGGTAATATTTCCGCGCAACGAATTAAATACCATGGATACAGTTCTACAAATTTACGAGCAGTTGCCAATGAATATTCCCGAAATGTTGCTAAATCGATTACATGGCCAGTGATGGAAAATGTTTGCAAAGTGATGTGAAGCAGCTTAATTAAGTGTGCTTGTACGCTTGCTTCTGAACGAAGTTTTCCGTCGCTCTGTTTTTCTACTTGTTTCTAAAATTCTCCAATTTTTCAGGTACTACAGCTTCGTCAAAGCACACACAAACGCAGAAATAATCCTTAAATGTAACAAAAGACTATTAGAAGTTAATTTGGTGGATTGTAGCCTTTTCACTCTCAAACTTTAAATCCTTTCATAAGAAACGTTCGCACTTTCTTTTAAATGGTCCCTCAGTAACTTAAAAGACTCCTTTCTATTTAAACCACTTCTTTCTGTATGATATATAGATAATTATCCACACCTTTGTTGGAACTACTTTCCATTTAAATAGCGATTGTTTCAGATTACATCAGATATAGACATACGCTGCTGTCCTACATTCAAGTACGCAAGCTTTCCAAAACAATGCAGATAGAGTAATTATATTCCGTACTGCGTGTTTGCGTAATAAATTTTCCTCGAGAATCTCGAAACAAAGCATCAATTTCCCGCGAAAACATTTCAACTATTCGACATTTTTCTCCTCGAAATTCGAAAATAGAACATCAAGAATTTCGGTCGAAAGACATCAGAAGTAAATTCCTCAGTGTCGACAAAAGGCTTCCGCGTCCATCGATTTGATAAATATAGAACTCTTGTGTTCTATTTTACCGGGACGCTCGAAGAATTCCCAAACTCGAGAAAGCGAAAGGGGACGTACGGTTCTGAATTTAAGCTTTTTCAGGTAGGAAGAATGTAATTATTGATGTTTTCAGCAGAAGCAAGATGTTTTCTTATTGTTTAGTTGTTAGTTTAGCAATACTAAGGTTACTAAAGATTATTTCAATTTAAAATATGGTATATTACTGCTTCTCACATAGCAATGGATATTATTTCTTTTGTAAGAAAATTTTTTTTTCCTTCTCCAACTCGAAAGCTTCCAAAATTGTAATGTATTCGCACTGTTTCATCCATCAGCGTGAAGATAAACTTCTGGTGAGATTCAAAAACAACTAATTGGGAAATCATGTCACAATTGAAAACTGATATAAAAAATTAGACACCAGGCTGTGGAAATTATGGATGCCAACTTTCAATATCAGTAAGTTTACCAATGAAGATCACTTTTGTTAAAAGCACTATCCCTGCTGTCTTATACAAACCTGGTATTAATACATTTGTACCTTACCAGGACGAGATCTTTTGATTTTTCTTACCTTTTTTATACTACCTTACTGCTTTAGATGCCCCATTCGTAGACCTCAGTAAGGGTTCGGACATATGAAAGATATATCCGTTACCTCTGTAATCAGATCATCGGCCACTTCATTTCCTCCTAACCCCACGATAGCTTGTTTTAGACACAATGTCTTACGATTGAGAGTGCGTGATCACACTCGTATCCCTTTCTCGAGTTTGGCATGCAAATTTAAAGATCTCTAGTTGAAATATATCAATTTGGACTTTCATACACATTTTTAGGTGGTGGATAGATCCTCTCCAAAGTATTTTCTAAACAAATTACGAGCCTTCGAAATTCTAAAGTATACGCAACATTGGTTGAAAGTCTCCTTATCCTACATTAATACATACCTGACAACGCTTAACTGTGAAAAATCTTATTATTTGAGATCCTTGCAAAACATATTCTTTCAGTACTTGTATGTTAGGAGACAGCCTAACATAGACTAACGACTAGAGATGTTCTGAGAAAAAATAAATTCAAAGAATTCCATAAATTGTATCAGATCATAAACTTTATAAGGCATTTCGTCCAGCAATTGTGGTAATTGCTCCTCCAGACAGCGCAAGTAGCTTCGACCATAAAGAAAAATTGGGCTTATCAGAAGATCTATAATAATATGCTTAACTTCTGAATTCCGACCACTGCTGTGGCAATTGGAAATAGAACCGTTGCACAACAGTTGTGAACATCAGTTATTGTGAAATCAACAATTGTAGTTTGGGGCAGAGATCATGTTCTTTTAGAGGTTACTTGTACTAATACCAACGCCAGCATTAACCGACTTAACTTATAACGTTTTTTATAAACCATTTCGGTAACGGACTTTTCTATAGTTGACATTAGTAAAGCATGCCTTTGTAGTATAGGAAAAGTTGCAGTAGACACCTTGATGAGATGTAAACCCTTTCTCAAGTTAAATAATTAGATGAGTGACGCCTCCTTTACAACACGTTGCCTCTAAGAAAATATAAGTCTTAAAACTTCTCCACCGAATCCTTAGCTTTACATCCACTGCAAAACAATTTAATGTATTCATCCGCATCCATCTTGGTCCTATTACACACGAAATTGTAGTAATTAAATTTTATTCATCGCGTAACCTCTTGACGTACTCATTCAATCCTCTTCATACTTCTTATCCGTCATCATCGTGGCGAAAGCGCAAACGAAATTAATATATTTAAGTATAATGAAATGTTACTTCCATTATGCCCTTTTTTTCCGGCTATTGTACGCGAATCTGTACGGGCCCTTCGATCGCACATTGTCGATGAAGTTTCAACCCGGCGGTCGCTTGATAAAGTAGAAGTCGTTCAGCAAGTCATTACCCGCGTGTGATAATTTAAAAATTGCATACCGCGCAGCGTAAATTAAACGTTACACACGTTGTAAGAGGGATTAATTAACATCGCATGAACGACAGTGTTATTGTTAGGCTATCGACTTATTGAAGGCTGTTGTGCGTTGGTTCAGGATGGGGTGAACGGATTCGAGGAAATTTGTAAGCTATGGAGGACCTATTACACGTATCTCTGAAAGTAATGATATTCTTTCTTAAAATTATGAGGGGCGATATTACGGATAAAGATTAATTTTCTAAAAATGTTTTCTTTTTCATAGCTTCCTTAATTAAATGGTAAATTGTATCAACATTTTTATTTCCAAAGGGAATGCCGTGAATATTACGAATTATACGCGGGGTCGTCTTAAATGCAGATTATATCGTACAACGTAGCACGGGTCTTCGACAAACTCGTTTTCGTCGAAATTTTTAACGGAAGCGAAACATTAAAAAAACAATTTAAATCAGTTTTGTAATTCACATGAATGACATAAATAGCTACTTATAATCATAAATAAATATTAAAATGTTATACAGGAGGTTCCGGAAGTCCAAATACAAGCAATATTGTAGTTCGTATCTCATTAGATCAACTACATTAGTTTTGCTTTCTTTGCTAGATTGAGCAGTCTTGTGAGTGATCCCTCTACATAGGTTTCGGCTTTTGGGTGTTCCGAGCCCATTTCTGAGAGCCGTAATCCTACCAGTGCTGTACCATACATTCGCATAGCACATAGACGACAGTCTCTTCTTCCACCTGACAAAATCTATATGCTGTTTCCTCTGTCAGGCCCAGATTACTCATGTGCTTCTTGAGCATACAATGTCATGTTAGCAGGCCCACTATTATTCTAACAGACTTCCTGTCTCTGCTTAAGAGGTCCGCTGTAAATGTGGGCCTGTGTCCAATCAGAAATTGCTTGGCCTGTCTCTGACCTGGAATGACTTTTCACCGGTCTTGAGATTTCTTATCTCTCCATTGCGTAATGGTTGCTTTTACTACTGTACATGGCATTCCCACCGAGTGCATTGGGCGATTTTCAGCAGTTGGCTAGCCTGCTCGGGCTAATTGATCTGCCTTTACGTTCCCTACAACCAATATTCTCCAGAACATTTTCTTTTTAAATAGTGACCCCTCTTTTTCACAGATTTTACTCCAAACAACAAGGGCGAATTTACCCAATTCCTTAAAAACGTATTTAAACGATTTAAAATTGCTTAAAGCAAGAGCAAACAATAGCAGAGTATTTCTAATTAGTTAGTTAATAATTTGTACTCTTCTGCCTCTTTGTCGTTTGAAAGGTATCCAATTTTGCTGTTTTGCTTAGAAACTTGAACTGCAAAGATGAGATTAATAAGAAGCATGTTAGTAACATTTCTAACTAAAAAAACAAAAGGTTTGGCGAGTCGTTGCTAGTAGATACAAATTTTCATTGAATGATTGAGTAAACAGCAGCGTGGAAGAAGACAGCTGAAGATCTGAAGATAAAGCGCCTTCATTTTTAGAATAATCTCCCTATAATTACTTATTTGTTACAGCATTACGTTAATTTAACGTAATGCTGGCAAAACCACTTTCATCACTCACTATTATTGGGACTTTCAAATTTTTTATATTAAGCTTACTTTATCCATTGGAGAACCGCATCTAGATAGCTTTGCATCATCATCTAGCAGTACTACCAACGAAATGATAATTGCCACAAGTTAAGCTTCCCGAAATAATACAAGCTCACTACTTGGTATGCATATTCCGCACAAAACAGGCCTATACACGCGTATACTAACGGTTAGTTAAAACTATGCTCTTGTATCTAAATACTCTTGCCGATAATATCATATTTTACGCTATCTGAGGCCACAATGGCAGTAATTTCGTCGCTAGACCGATGTAGAGATACCCAAGCATCCCAGACATTCGTCTGGCATCTTTTCCCGCTTTAAAAATCAAACGGATCGCGACGCTTATTTATGGGATTCAATAATTAATTACGATACTAGTGATTCTTCATTATTATCGCAATTATATCGCATTAGTGATCTTCCGCAGCAATCACAATGCGATGCTATCTTGATAATAGCGGCAAGAGCATAGCGTCTGCATAAGGAAGTGGATGAATTTTATGTATTGTATCATACTATACAGAGTGAGCCACTTAACTTAAGTACGCAGAGATGAAACATTATTATTACAGTATGGAAGTTTTAGCTGAAAAAGTGTTCTTATCCAATTTACTGTTATCGAATTACATCAAAAAGAAGGACATTAGAATACTAGGCACTGTCATGATGAAGGATAATATAACATTTTCCATAGTTTTTTCCTGATTTCATCGGTGACTTCTAGAAAAAAAAGTGTTGTGTACTATTCAGCATCAATTATTCTTCGATCTCTTGCTGAATTTGGTTCATCTGGGAACACCCAAACAGTTACTCACCTTTCGGGTCGTACAACTATATTCAAGTTTCTGCGCTTAAGTTACAGAAAGTCCCGTGCCAATCCTGTTCAACCATGCGCACAACATCGATATAATTTGAACCTTCACGAGATTTATCGCTGACACTCTTCATTATCAAAAGGTAAACCAAGCGATTCGAGATATTGTTGCTGCGTTAGGTCTTTATTAAAATCGTAAAGAATTTTTCCACATATGTAGCAGGCGTAGGAAGCCCCTAAATCGCGTATTACTGTAGACAACCTGAAGTTTGAATCATATTTTAACATATAAGTATTTTGGTAACTTCGTCTGCAGAATTTTGTGACAATATCTGCAGTTTTCCGCCAACCTTGCATAGATGCAATCCTTCTCAGTTAATTCACATGAAATTCTTGCCAGCCTACACCATACGAATCCACTGAAACCTTCTTTAAAAGAAGGGTTGATTGAACTACGAACAATCTGGCACAAGTCCTTCTGCTTGAAAATGAGAAAAGTAATTTTTTTATGTTATTATTAATTGTTAATAACAGAAATAAATAGAGACCAAGGAACATCAAGGATGAAATGAAAAAGATAGATGGTCCACTCTGTATATGTGCACGCGGTTTTGCATTCCGAGGAAGCTGTACAGTGGAACAAAGAATGTCGTTATTTAACTTTGCTAAGAATGCCAGTTACACGCATAGATGGAGTTTTACTTGGCCCCGGTCATTATCTTATACCTATATGTACGGAAAAATCTATTGTGTTGTTGGGTATAAAGTATTTGAACGCAGAATTTCTCTTGAAATATTTAAAATTGATAATACAAAGACATACAATAGTTCTTTTGAGAGAATATTATTCGCGAATCTGGAAGATGTACTTTGAAAAATTAATTTCCAACACCTAACCACTCATAATTTACGACAGAATTTACTATATTGTAATGAAATAGTTGTAAAAAAAAAACTAATTTTAACTGTGATTTGGTTGCCTTACTTACGAAAGCCCACCTTGAGTTTGGTAGCCAAGTCACATCTCAGAGAAAGATTATTAAATAAATAAGCGCAGGCATGTCACGGTCTAAACGGTGCGTGTATACTGCGGGAGAGATGTTGATAAAACTCTTTAATAACGAAATCCATCATTTAAATCGTCCTCAGTAAGGGAAGCATGTCATGTCAAGGTTAACAATTTTTTTTTTTCGGAGGAAAACTTATCACGATCCTCGACGTTGTTATTTAATGATACACCGGCAACATTGGACGTGAGATCTCTATATGGCTTATATTACGTAAATTCCATTAATTGCTTTAAATTGTTTAATAATAGTAATGATAATAATAATATCTTTCTGATCATGGTAGTGATAGACGCTGTGCGAATCCGATAAATTAATGGGTCACCAGTCGCATACATTAACTCCCTTTACTGCCTTTACTGGGCGATGACCACGCATTCAGAGTAAAAGCTATTGAGATTATAACAAGCTAATATACCCCATTGGAGTGTTATCATACTTAAAGAAAACAATAGCAAGCATTAAAAATACAGATATTTAGAGTCAATACAGTTTTCTCTTTTTCTACTCTTTACTTCACCGTTTATCAATAGATTTGGATGTTTAGGAAATTGATTGAGCAATGTAAGTAGTAAATGTGACTAAGATGAAATACCTGTCTATTGGGGCCAGAAACTAAATCTAGTCCTAGGCAATGCAATAGATGTAAAAACCTGCAAAGGGTATACGTTAAAATTTGCTTCTAGAAGATTGGCGAGGATGGGCGGACAGAGCAAGAAATGATACAAGGTGCTTTGAGGATTGAACTCCGTAGCGGAGTCAAAATATGTACAAATCCAGCCAGAAGCGTTGTACTCTATGGTTGCGTAGTTGGGAATAACGTCGACAAAAGACTAATAGCTAAAGCAATTATGTTTGTGTGGCCACATACAGAGAATGGAAGACCAGAGAATTTTAAGGCAAACAATGTTACATGGGCAATTCATAGAATCGCGTCAGAAAGAAGGGCACGTATTTATATACTCTTTCCTGACAAATTAAACTAACTTTGCAGCACATAATTCTACATATTTCATGCATGGACAGGTACAACTAAAACAACAACTTTTGCAAAAGTAACTCTATAATAATATAAAGTTCGCTGAAAGTATATGAAATTATCACTGTATCAAGTCATTTTAATCCAACATGTAACCCAATATAGTTGTTTGCTGTTCAGCTGCCACATATTACATCAATATTCAAAACCTTGGGCGCGAGTTGTGTGATTGTAAAGTTTATTCTACTTCAGTAGAACTACATGCCGTACTTTGGGGGCGGTGGCGAGTTTGTGTGGGGACAGTTAAAAAGGTGGGGGTCCTAGATTATCGATTTATACGAAGCGTACGTAATGTAGGTAAGACATTGTCGCGCCGGTTGTAAATACACAGAAACGTTATGGGAAATATGCGAAAAATAAAACACGGAAAACAAAATAACAAAAAACAGAACATCAAAAGCTGCGAAGGTCGCTTAGCAACAAAGTCAATAAACGATACAACCCTATCAAGGGCGGTTTGTTGCTGTTATTGTTTTTGTTACTCTGGGTTTTTTATTTTCCACTTTCGCCATTCGCTTTATTTGTTTGTATTGCCTCGTCATAAAAGAGAAATTATATTTGAAAAACATTTCGTTTTTTCGTCTCCTCGATTTTTCGCGGAAAAAAACATAAACCGTGCTTTTTTGCTGTTCTCAACGGAGGCTTGTGTTTATAGATCGATCGGCAAACCCCAAAGGACCCACGTTACGCCGAAAATACCCGAAAATATTTGTGTAAATACCACGAATAGCTCTGTATACACGGCGTTTGAAGGTTTTTTTTTACTATTGAATTTTTAACCATTTATTTCAGAAAATTTGTTAAAAGCAGGGGAGCAGCATGCTTGATTGTCTGAGAATTGCGATCAGTGTCAGTCGAGGATCGGTCGTTACAGATGGCAGATTTCCACTCTGCGAGGCGGTAACCTGTATCTCTATTGGCATTCTTGGAATGCTTAAGGATTGCTGCATGCTTGCGATTGCAGTAGTGGGAAAAATTAATAATATCTGGCGGCCAGAGTGTAGATGAAGTGCAGCAGTAGCCGAATTCGAGGGAAACGTGTTCTAGGGCAACGTCCACGTTCTATCAAACGAGTCCTGTCTCGCCGATACACACTAAACCACATGAACAAAGGATCCTATAAACACATTCACTCGCTAAGGGAAGAAATTTTGCTTCTGAAACCTTTAAGAGGGTTTAGAGATCGTTTAGATGAGATCTAAAGCTTCTCAGCCAGTTACTTTGGCCTCTAGCATGGTTTACATGTTGAGTTACCGTGCTTACTGTGGCCCACCACCTTTTCTTTTCCTGAAGAAGCCCCGTATGATTATATGCGAAACGTCGAGTTTTCGATTATCTATATTATATATATATTATACACGGTACAACCCCGGAATACATTTACTTTTTACTGACTCTGGCCGTGGAAGCCCACTTTATGTCAATTAGGAGGTCTCACGTGTGTCAAGGATCATTCTTCCGTATAATCGCTTCTCATACTCGATAAAGGAGAGAGTCTCATCTAGTATATAATAACATTTATTCTTTTCAAAAGAAAAGTCTTAAAGCGTTTAGAATTTTTGATTGGATGTAGTTGTATTAAGAAGAATAAATAAGTTGTTATAAGTTCGTGGAAATCGTTACACTATTTAAATATACTGATGATGATATTGAGCAGGAAGAAGTATTTATTGAAGTGAAGGAAGATGGTTTTTTTTGAGGAAGGTATTAATGAGATAAATGATTTCTTAAGAGAAATGGTATCAGCGGAAAAGAGAACTGAAAGAGGAAGATAATGAAAATTATCCACATATATTAGGTAGAATATTAAACCTAAATATAGGTTAAGGATATAGATTTAATACTATTATTATAGAAAGGTTTCTTTTTTATAAAACCCCAATCACTACAGCATACAGAATAATATATTCGTGGCCTTGCGTTTAGACCTTCTACGAGTCCAGTGGGTATTAGAACGTCCCTAACATGCATAACCTGATTAGTTATTGATTTTTTCTACAGAATATACTTAGATATATCGACAGTATGTATACGAAACGGTAAGATATTACCTAATCAACCCGTTTCCATGGAAGTGGTTCTATACCGAAGAGCGAAGAGAGACCTTTGTCCTCTAGCTACTTTATATTTCCCTGGAGTGCATGGCACAGATTGTATAATTTTCGATATCCCGCGCACAATGTAAGACGATAAATTCGATACTTTAGAACCGGTAATACAGTTACCTATATTCTACGCTTTCTCTTTTCGAAACGCTGCGAAAGCTCCTCCCGATTAAACTATCTGTTCACGGTAGGGACTTGGATTGGAAATTATGAGCGAGCAGGGTTAGATAAAATCCCGCAATGAATTGATATTTTGCGGTCTTAGACAGTGCACTATACTGAGAGACCGATATACAAAGGGAGTTCGATAAATACCTAGCCTTGGAAAGAAAAAAACATTTTCATTGGTAAAATTTCCTTTATTTTTCAACATAGTCTTCTTCGAAGTCGATACATTTAGTCCAACGTTGCTTTATCATGAATGGAACTCTGAAGATTTGGAACAAGTAGTTATTAATTTAAAATATTTTAGCCCAAGTTCCGGTTGAACCGGAAGTGATTTATAATTTTCACAATGGTCTAATTTTTACCAGCCTAGTCGATTGTACATATCGCATGTACACTGCCGTTCAGAGAAGTTCGGTCGGTTGGTAAAAAACATGAAAAGGCTACAGAAACAAACGAAACTAAAAACTAAATGCAATTTTATTGTACCATATGTACAGGTAAAAAAGACAAGAATAAATAAATAAAAAGCTATTCTGGCCTAATATAACGTACTGAACATTATATTTTTTTTTCATCGAAAAAACCTCCCTTGCTGTTAATCACCGCTCGAACTATTCTAGGCAGTGTTTCGATAAGTTTTGTTAAAATGGATTGTGGAATATTAATCCATTCATGTTGCAGAATATTCCGTAAATGTTCTTGTGAAGTTGGGCATATTTTTCGGATCCTCCTGGCCAGTTCATCCCACAACAACTCTATAGGGTTCAAATCTGGGCTTTGTGGGGGCCATGTCACTACTTTCAGGGTGTACTGTTATTGTTGCTCCTTTAGATAGTTCTTACACACTAACGCAGTGTGTTTTGGGTCGTTGTCATGCATGAATGTAAAGTTACGGCCTATTAACGCAATCCTGATGGCACTGCATGATTCTGGAGTATTGCAAAATAATTTTGCTTCCTCATTACACCTTGCACTCTGCATAAATCTTCCGTCCCAGCAAAGGAGAAACATCCCCACACCAACACAGAACTACGCCCTTCACTGTAGGCACAATGCAGTTCGGCATCACTTTTCGGTTTTAGATCTTCGGACATAAACTCGTCGATTTTGCCCAAAAACCTCAAACTTTGACTCGTCACTCCAAAGCACGTGTTTCCAATTATCCAATGACCAATCTAGATGAGAACGGCCCAATTTTGGCGGTTTTGCTCTGTTGCCCCGACATAATAAGGGTTTTCGAATGGCAATGCGTCCATGAAGGTCCGTTTGTTGAAGTCGACGTTTAACCGTTCTCACCGAAACTTGTTCTTCAGGGCCGCGATTGACTTCGGCAGCTATTTGTGGCGCTGTTAATTTTCTATTGCGTTTGCTTAATAATACAATTCTTAAATCTTCAGCTTTTGTTGTTTTCCTAGATGCTCCAGGACGAACACGATTTTCTATAGTTCCAGTTGTCCGATATCGTTTTTTGATGTCATGTACTGTTCAACTTCTCATATTTATTTTTTCAGCAATTTGTCGCCCCGAATATCCTTCTTCAAACAGCGTAATAATGCGTGAACGTTTTTCGTCACTGGTAGGCTTGCCACGTGCCATTTTGCAGTAAAATTTTCTTAAAACTTTCGCGCAAAAACGACAGATGCACACCAACACACGTTTAACAGTAAAATGAAGCAAATTTATACCTTTACGCCCGTGATAAATAAACAAGGGTGATGCTGCGGTATATTTCCTAAATGTATTGTTCGTTAATAATCCCCGAACGACCCGTTTCGAAAGATCGGTACTTCCGAGAAATTCTTGGAATGATAATAAAAGGGACTTTATTGTGGTTGTCGCAATATTTCTACTTTACATAATAATTTATGGCTTTAATCCCTTAGAAAACAGTGTATGCTTAATACTTTTCTAATTTTATGTATTAATAATTGTATACAGTGTGATATAATAGATTTTTATTGTATGACCCAACTTCATTGAACGGCAGTGTAAATAATTTAAATTAGGGAACCTTATCTCTAATAAGGATATAATGAAGATTGAGGTATTTACTTTTGTAGGAAAAAATGGAAGGTCATGCGTACCACACCTTATAGTTTTCGTTACTAAATTTTAGCTGGTGGTAGCTAAAGATACCACGGTCCATTTGAAAGGAGTTTTTTAAGTTTGAAAGTATCTATATTTGGAAACAGTTTATGAACGGCTTGTACAAAATTTAATAACGATGACGATAAAGTGAGGTACGTATGACCTTCCACATTCGTTCTATAAAATCAAGTACTTTAGTCCTCATTGCATTCTTAAATAATTAATTGCAACAAGAGTAGCGCAAATGCTAAAATTTTAACATGCGCTTTCTAATTCATCTCATCAAGAAAACACACAGCCTCCCGTAAAATACATGGGGGTACTTTATAAAAATGCAATATATATTTTTTGTGCCAAAAGAAAACTAATTTAAACAATATAAAGGTATTAAATAGAAAAATGCTAAAATCTATTCATTGAGAAAACCTTAAATAGTTCTATTGTTAGACAAAACAACTTGTTTATTCTGTGTCGAGCAAACTCTTTTTTATTTCTCGTTGTGTTCAGCGAAGAATAAAACATAATTAAAATATTAATCTTCGTCTTTTGTTTTTCTTCCTTTAACGGAATAACGGGAAATTTAATCAAGTTCACTAAATAAACAAATATTACAAGCCAGTTTCGCCTTCGTTTATTTTTTTACAACAAATTAAAAACTACATGGTATCAATTTCTACTGCGCGTTTATATTTTTCGTTCTCTTGATTTAATTTTTCTTCAGGGGAAGCTATTCGAGTCTTATGATGACACACAATCCATATGTTATTAGGGCCACATAAACAACGCGGTGGGCAAAGCACCTTTCTAGTGAATCCAGTGAAATTTCTTCAATTATACTGATATTTTAAAAGAATAATAAGGAAGAGAATTTGGAATCATACCTATGCTGTATCTCTGCATCTCCCAATGCTGCCAACGTAATTGCCATGGGTACGCAGACGAATATAATTAGAATTTGGTGCACATTGGTTTCATCGTGTGATTATGTCTCGAAAATTTACAATACTTATATGGTTACAGGTACACGTTCTTTAATCAGAAAATCTATAATAATAAAATTATATTGAGTATTGTTTATTTTCACTTGGGCAATTTAATGTATTAACAGGAACACATAAATGATTGTGATTCCGTAGAGAAATACACGAACAAAATGGTGCGCACTATATTTTCAATTAAACATTAACCAAAAGGATACACAAAATTAAAAGATATTTAATCAGCAGCAACAGTAAGGTTGGTGGCGCTTGCGTTAAAAAATACTTGTTTCTGTCTTAGGCTAGAGATTTTTCGAATTACCTTGGTATAGTACTTTTTATATATTTCACATATGTTTAAATGTGGAAAATATAATAATAACAAAAACAAAGAGAGTAATTTTTATTTACTAGTTCATCCGACAATATATAAGTTTCGTGAGAAAATGTAGCAAAACAAATATGCAGATAGGCGGCAAACGAAACTACGCCCATTCCACGTGTCCAGAGTACAACCCTGAACAACTTCGTGAACAGCTTCCTTAACAGCTCCCTGAACATCTTAAAGTTTTCTGAACAACTTGAACATCTTGAGCAAACCTGAGTAGCTTCCTGGAAAACTTGAACAGCTTCCTGGATAGCTTGTATAGCTCTCTGAACAGGTAAAAAAATGGATAGTCGCTACAAAGACAAGGAAACCCAAAAGAACAATGTTACGTATTAAAAACAAACTCTCTATGTCAACATCTGCCACAATTACACACCCAATGAAAAGAAAAGTAACATCGAAGAGAATATTAGATGATGCAGACAAGTCATTTATTTGGTCTATGTATGTGGTTAGTAAGACTGCACCTACGTTAAGTGTACGTACACGACATGTGAAACTAACTTTAAAGGTTGCAAAGAGACAATGCGCAAGATTCTCATTGATTGATTATTGATTGAAATTAAAGAAATGTGAATCAAATAGGAAATATCCAATGGACCGGCACGATAGAGGAGCTTGAAGACTGCGCTGCTTGTAATATCAACGTAATATTAACCTCGGTGAAAATAAAATGCAAATAGTGCTTCTTAATGAGAGTACGTGCACAAGAATTACACTGTGTAAAATGCTGGCAAAGTTCCTAAGAAAAAGGAGGATCAGAACATCGATGTGGTGAAATGGATTTTATTAATTGAGAAAATGTTATTATTGCTATGGGCAATGCACCACACCACAATAATCAAATTAATAGAGCATCTACCTCTTCATCTAAGTAGGCAAATATTATATTATGGCTTACAATAAACCACACCCTGATTATGAAATTGAGTCGCACAGACTTGTGATCTTTACCCGATTGAATTGATACAGAAGAAAAGTAGCTTGACGAAATGTAGATGGCAATTGCTATATAGAGGCATTAGACAAGCGCTTACTGAAATTACTCTAGATCAGTGGCAGACTGAGTGAATACATAAAAAAGTTGAAAAGAAGTTCATCGATTGGATCAAGAAGCATATTATATCTTTAAATGATTCGTTATCTGAAACAGATTGGTTTTGGACTACTATAACTTTGTGTCATAGTTAACTAACTCTCAGCGTACTTCAACATACGGGGCAGTTATCATCAGAATCTAGCGCACTAAACATTTTTAGCCTCTAGTTAGACGTTCCTAATATGATTTCGTGTTTTTTTCCCTATAGCGATTGCTGCTACAATACCTTTAGAAGAACAAAGGAAATATTTAAGCGCCAACCACATTTTTATTCATGTGTAGCTAGTACAACGTTATAGTCTCAGCTTAGATGTTATTATAAGTCCTATCCTTTAAAGTTACCACTACGTATCACGTAGAAAAAGAAAGAAATTAATCATTTTTCTTTGCGTAATAACTAGCGAGCCTTCCATTGTTAAATTAATTTTCCGTTTGCAGACTTAACTTTACGAGCAAATATCACGAAAGAATTTAACCTCATTTCAACAAGACCTAATATATACTTCATTATTAACTTTTCTTTTTTGCACCAGTTAACCTCTCCTACTTTCATGCGGAAAACTAATATATTACCGCATTGCTATTATACAAAATAGGTAACGATTAATGCTAGAAAGATCGTAATTTCATTTCAACAAACTAATAAAACCCCTGACAAACTTCGACGAATTTTCACCCAATTAAAATGTATTAAGCGGACCGTTTAAGTAATTCACGAATCTCCGATAAGGCCCAGTTCGTTTAGTGAGTGTACCTCGCAGACGGAGGTGACGTGAGACGCCCTGGGGTCACGCACCTATCGCCTAGTCGCACGCACTTTTCCACTGACATCGAAAAACTTTTTACGTCGCAAACGCGATTGTCACACGCTACCTGTCCGAATAGCAGGCCGAATCGAAATTGGTCCTATTTTCAGTGGAAGAAGAAGGTTAATAGTTGTCTGGATAGTTGGTTGTTGTCGCGTTTCGTTGCGAGTACTGTCAGATAACCAAACCGCTCGCAACGTTTGGGAAACGAATAGCATAAGTAGGGGAAAAATAGAAAAAAATACGTGAACAATTCCGGGGGTGCCATGTTGTAGAAAAGTTTGCCTTGACTGGAAAGAAAATTGTATAGCGCTGCTGTTGTATGTAATTTTTATAATTGCTAGTAACAATATTTTTCTTACCCGAAACACATAACAGCGAAAGTTTCGATTGAAAAAGTTTCTTGGTTTCTCCGAGTAAGTATGAGTTTTACGTATTTTCCTAAAACCCTCAGTATACGCTACTTTACCTTTAAAATCCAGTCCCATATTTTAAATACACCCTGTAAGTATCCTTATTTATTCATGCGTATTTAAAAATGATATCAGGCTATTTAAAATACTATATCAAGTATTATACGTTATCGTTTTATATGTCCCTTAAGAGAAGCAGTGTATGAATTCGTAAATATCACGCTGCGCTGTAGTTTCGTTCCCTATGTATAAACGCAAACAAAATAAATTCACCGTTAAAGTGGCGACCATAAATCATTCCTAATTCGCTTAAATATGCTCAAAGCCATTCTACTACCAAGGGCGGTGATTCCGTGCATTTGATTGCGCTATAACACGTTTGTCGCCCTTTGGACGTACAAATCCATATAGAACGTACTCAAGCCGCGCTGAATCTAAGTATTACGAGTGATAAGAAACTAACGCGATAAAGAGTTAAATTACACAGTTATACAGGTAAATAAATGTTGGGGTAAATAATAAAAAAGGAAAGCAAAGCAGGCTGGGACAGTAAACCTCGATGTAAAATCGCGATATCCGTGGTAGAGGCGCGAACAAGGACAGTGTCGAGTCGTGTAAATTACAGCAGCTTTCCACTTATAAATTACTAACGCAGCTCTGAGTACTTTCAAAAGCCATAAATAATTCCCATGCATATAGTAGGGTATGAATTATGTTGGTGTTTGCTTATGTGTGATTCTACACCGATACTCTTTCTTTATTCAATCTTCCTTATTTGCTGAAAAGTTCAAAAACAGATCGTTATTTGTATTGTACTACGATATATACCCAACACCTTGGAATACGCAGGTTTGGGTTACTTTGAATGTGTGGTTTTAGTTTAGCAACAAGCTGAAAAGAAATCTTCAATAGGAACTCGATAGATGAAATTTCTACTGCAGCTATAACTTTCTTTGCACTCAAAGGGGATCGATTCTCCATCATATATTAAATACGTGGATTAATCGGTTGTTGCTCCAAAAATTGAAGATGATCAGAAGAACCGGTGGAGTCTGTATAATTTGATCCAAACACAAAAATCGCTCGTATCAATTAGTATAAGGGAATGCTAAAAAAAATAGATAGAGGAACTTGGATATATTCGTAGGTCCTGGAAAGTTAGCAATAACCAACTATTTGCGTGTTCTCAAATAAGCCAAATCCAACAAAAGCTGTTAGCTCAAAGCGCTTTGCTAGTTTCTTTTGTTCTACTGGACTGGTCGTGAGCATTGTTTTGGGGGATCCAAGAACAGTTGATGCTAATTAGCATACAACAATTTGTTTACCAGAAGTCGTCGATGAAATCAGGAAAAGCAATTGACAAGGTCGCATCATTCTTCACGTCGAACAATTGATTATTTCAACGAGAAAAACATGGAATTAATATCTCTTTGCCCGTGTTCACTTAATTTATTGCCTAATGGTTTCTTTTTGTTTCCAAATATTAGATAAAGAGTGAGCGGACAACGATTTTTATCACCTCAAAAAACTGTTAAAACCAGAAATTATGTTTTGGGGATACCATCTTCAGAGTATAAAACATGTTTCGAGAATTGGGTCAAATTGATGCAAAAGCATATAAATCTTATTGGGGAATATTTTGAAAAGCAATGAAACGATTTCTGGATAGTGTACAAAATGTAGCACCCCATGTATGTGTAGATGGTATGCGCTCAATTCCAATCGACGCATTGGAAGTTGAAGCAAAGGAACCACTACTAGGATTAAGAAGATGCTTTCTTCTACCTAAATACGTTATTAAAATAGAAATAGTGGCCACGAGATTCATTTTACTTAGCGCATTATCTTTGCTATACAATTTCTTTTAACACATACAACCAAATTAGGAAGGAAACTAACACCAAGTTCAAGATAAAAAGGAAAAAATGTTCAAGGACATATGAAACAGCAAAATCACAAGTTGTAAAAGTCAGGAAACTGTGCAGCATGGAGGAAAAGTTTGTGTTCCCTGTACTTTATTGTTTATGAGATCATTCTTAAACTCTCTAGCTTGTTAAGGTAATGGAAAAATTTATGAATTCCTTGATGATTATTGATATGATTATTGATAACTACAAAATTTATACGTAATGCTTCGTAATGAATTTACCAAAAAAACTATCGAAACTAAAAGAGGATAATCAAAAGTATAGCTTCCGCTACGCATCTTACAAATTTGTTTTCTTTCTAATAGAACGTATATCATTACGATGTATCCATCTATCCCAATTTTTGTGTGTGGTGACGGCCCAAAGAGATGTATAAGTTTTTTAAAGCTTGTTATAACCTGAGGCTTTGTGTGTAGATTATGTGTGTAAAGTGTTCCATGGCTTTATTACTAGCACCCCCTCGAGTGAAGCGCAATTAGTTGTTGTCCAATTGCGAATGGTGACTCGGCAGCGTACCGGATCCACTAAAAAAATTTTATCTTGGTGGGACCCGAATACGCAACCCCTAACTCTGTCCAACTAAGAGCAGACCCCCACCGAAAAGTCTCTTATATCAACTAGCATCTACGTGATTTTTTTTAAGAGTTTGGGAGAGAAGCTGTTTTAGAATTCTCTCATAAACATATTCCCGAAATGTGTTCTTTTTTAGCGAATTAAGCTACGTGAAGGCAGAAGCTGCGAGAAATTTTACTTATGCCTACAATTCCAACTTCCATTAGAAATCAGCACAATTTTCGAGGGTAGCAATTTGTACAATATCCACGTTACGCATTATTTTAAGAAACTTACACAGAAGGTATCTTTATGCAGCTAAATTAAGAACTTTTTAACAATTTTCAGTATCTTCTACACATCTTACAGAAAAGAAAGCCTTTCATAGATAATGAAAACAATAAACGTATCTTTTCTCCAGTATATCCTGCCTTAATCTTTTATTTATAAGCGAATATGTGTGTATAAACGTCTCATAAGAGAAGGAACACAAATAAAGAAGGCAATAGCTATTTTTTTTATTGAAACGCGCGGTTATACAAAGACCTCTCGTATCGAATATCTAATGCCCTAAAAATAACATCATATAGTAGAAAAGTAGCCGTAAAAAGAACCAGAAACGGCCTTAATCTGTGTAGTTGCTTTGATGTTAGACGTCCTTAGAAGTATCCTAAAATCTCTATTACGAGAATCTGTTCTCTCGAAACAGCAACAACATATGCTCGGTGTATATCTTTAAAACTCGTAGATCATAGAGTTTATTTATACTTTTCCTTCACGGATGGTCAGAAGAGCTGTCTACATATGTATTGTAATGTTATAATTGGAAAACTTCAGAGAGACGAGATTGATTTTTTCTGTGGTGTAAATTTCGCGTGAATTCGCCAATTTAATCAAGAAATTATGAACGAAAACGAAGTATTATAGACAACTAATTTTCAACAAGTCCAACAATAGAAAAGTAAGTAAGGTCCGTCTAGAGTCTCTATGCTCAAGTATTAAAAATAGTCGCGATAAAGGCCGGAAGCTAGGAAACAAAACTTACTTGTAAAGTAATCTTGACCAGTTTCAAATATTTAAATTAGTAAGCAGCGGTACGACTCCTGTATAGTAATCGTTTGGAAAAAATTTCTAAAACAAGCAGTACTACATTAACGCAAGAACATCTCTGAGATCCCCAGAAATCATATCACAGCTCATCGTATCCCGATATGAAAGCGAATTCAGCACCATCTGTCGCACACAAACTCACTATTACTTTTTCTTATCCTTCTATCGCGTTTTCCTTTCTTCGATCTCTCTTCGTCGTAATTCCTTGCCATTCTAGTTGAGGCCGAATCGAGACCTCCGTTCTATGGTCGGCTTGTAGGCGAAGGTGAATAGCGAAACGTAAGAAAAATACAAGAAAACACAATTTGTGAAGTTAGTCAGACGATGCGCGCCAAGAATAGGCAGCGATCTGCGGGTATTTCTGTTCCTCCAAGTGCGTTTGCCACGTCTTCTCGCACAGTTCCAGCCGGGAGGGTGATCTGATCGTTAAATGAGGACGTGATCCAGGCAGTTTATTCCGGACACGTGTGTGGCGTCTTCGTATACCTTCCTCTGGGTGAAGCTGAAGTTCGCGTTGCTACAACTTCACTTTCTCAGCCGATGCGTACTTGATATACCTACGAGAACCAGCACGATGAGGATGAGAACGATCGACCTAACGAAATAAGGATAATCGCTTTTTGATACTTTACCGGTGAAATCGCATTTATTGGCCGAACTAAATTTGTCGATACGTCGACATTATTCTTCTGCCAAGTCCGAGGGAGATCAAAGTTCGCGAACTTTTCCCTTCAAATTCTTTGCGTCCTTTATTACTATATATATAAGTATATACTTTAAAAGATCCCGAAACCTAGTTGGATGAGGTTTTCGTAATGAAAATCTTTTGGAGAGTTATTATATAGCTTAAGAGATGCTATCAGCATTATGGAATTAGATGAAAATAACTTGTCTGTTCCACGGATAAAGTTACAGAAGTATTACGTTGCCTGGTTATTGAAGAAGATAATGTGGTTGACTGCCCTTCACAAAACTAAATCTGTTTCTTGCTCAATAA
This sequence comes from Marronus borbonicus, assembly GCA_902655005.2. NCBI lineage: Eukaryota > Metazoa > Arthropoda > Insecta > Coleoptera > Scarabaeidae > Marronus > Marronus borbonicus. Next base: position 6,190,062 of record LR737387.1, read on the forward strand.
TATCATCTATTGGGGAACTATTTGCAACATAATATGTGGGAGAACGTTTAGAAAGGTATAAATGATAAAGGGGCCGTATTTAAGCCGCAAATTAAAATTGTGAACATCTGTACAGAACTCTCTTTTGTTGTGCAAGTAAGGAGCTTGCTTCAAGGTCATGCAAAATTCTTATGCAACGCCTGTTAAACTATCCTATCTCCTGATTCCGAACGTTAATCTAAGAAAGGAGTTATGTACGCGATGTATTCTCTACCAGGTCAAAGTATCAACGAAAGAACCATACAAAGTCTCACAGCAGTTAAAATGGGACAGGACGAGATTGTTGAAAAGAAGAGTTCAAGACACTCCCTATAGCCAGATTAGGACCTTGAACCTACGGTGAGCTACTCTTATCATTTTGTTAACATGAACACTAGATCTCAATTTTGTGTCAATTAAAATGCCCAAATTCTTAGTTATTTCGACAAGGACAAGTTGTTTGTACTTAACAGTAATTGTAGCCACATCAGCAAATGAGATGTTCGTTTTTTCCTTGACAAAAAGCTTGAAAGTAGGTTTCTCGCAGTTTATCTTTAAGCAGTGTTTTGGATTTAAAATGTCTAGATTTTCAATATCTTCATACAGATGGAACACTTTACACACATAAAGGGTCTTGAGATTATGACAAGTTTTAAAAAGCTTATACACCCTGTAGGGCAGCCACAAAGAAACATATGGTGAATTTTGTTTTGCGCATTAGATGATGTTTACTGCACAAAAATAGATCTTATCTTCATGTGTAAAACAAGAAAAAAAATGGGGGGAAAATCCATGAAAAAGGTCTTCAGCACCGTTTCTCATCGCAAATTTTCAAGCGTATGCAACGCATTGTTTAGATCTGTTACATTATATAATAGATGGTGCTAGAAGTATTAATGGCTTGCAGGCATTTGTTATCACGTACCCTTCTTGCCTTCAAAACCTTTATTTCGCTTAACCAAACCAACACATACGGCAGATACAGACTCACATTCTATGCCATCTACATATCTAGTCTATAAATTTTACGTCGTTGTCGTACGCATTTGCAACATCGAAATCAGAAATAGTTCTTCGGATTCTTCTGATAGTTTGATAACCGTTTCTATGTGAAATTTTAAAGAATTGTGAACAGTAGGCTACAGTTGATTAAGGTATGTGATCCTTTGTGTGCAATCAGCAAAAACGCAGGCACACTGCTCTGCGAACAGACAACATAACACGGCGAAAAATCGGACAATCTCGCAGGCCATGGAAGCAGATTTATATTGTTTTCGGTCAAGAAATGCTTAGTTAGTCGGGCTGTACGGGGCCAAGCATTATTTTGTTGCTATATTCCGTTCGCAGAGGGGTAATGCTAAGGGCTCTAGGGTAACTGGCAGCTGTTTCGGTGCCACGGATAGCGCCTCAAATTATTATGCCGATAGCTGCTTGTCTCTTCATTGGCCCTTTCTCCAGATCTCCGTTAGTTCCCTCCTACGATCACGGTGCCATAAGGAAAATTGGTTTCAGTTTAGTATTACTGCTGAAGATGATAGCTTAGCTATCGAAACGTGCGTACAGTTTCAGTAAAGTGTTTGTGTTAAGGGGTAACAGTGAAGTGTTTTAGGAAAATTGGGATTCATTACTAAACATTATTGACTTCCATTCATCCCGCCATTGTTGTCATTCCGAGCACATTAAAGGGGTGGTGCATTTTTAGTTACAGCCAGTGTATATTACTGTTAGTAGGATTGACTTAAAGCTGCTTAGCTACAGCTTCTTATTGACTTATTTTGAATATATTTACATGTATTTACATAAAATGTTGGTAAATTTAACAAAAATCCTTTTTCTAATTGGATGTACAGCAACAAGCATTAAAGTTACATAGGCTTTGGAAAATAAATGTGTTTCATAAAAAATGTATAATTACAATTCTAGAAACATATTTGACGAGATCCGTAACATAGAGTTGGTTAATAAACATGTAATATTTCCATTCTGCATGATGATTTCTAGTTACTTGAAGGATAGGTTCGCTTAGAAGGATTGCGAATATCGATTCTAATCCACCGATTCAGATATTAGGTAACAAATAGGTACATTAACAACGTTAATTATAGCAAGCACTCTCGAAGAACGCAGCCCAGCTCGTACACGTGCAATCAAGCCGTATAATTCATAAATAAATACATCGGAAATCCGTCAAACCCTCCGGATTCTGGATCGGTATTTAGTTCTCGAGGAGTTTGAATATGAGTAGGTACCAGCTTCTCTCGTTTATACTCTAAACCAACATGTACGTTCTACATGCGCATACATCCAAACATAAGTTAAATTATTTGATGTACAACGCCATATTCTCCAGCGGGTGTGTAAATAATTTAAACCGAAATCAAACTGTGAAGCTGGGCTTTAGTAATTGCTGTTCAAGTGCCGGATATTAATCGCGTATATTTAATCAATCAATATCGGCCGATGGATAGTTGAAATTGCTTCGGTACCGAAGCGTGTTTAACACTATAAATTGACGTTAATAAATAGTTCTTAACTAATACTCATGCATTGCGCCATCTCCCTTTAACGGTAATATTAAATGATTAAGGTTGACATGATAATTAAATAAATGTATACTTTAAGTTGGTAGCTTTATTAAACTGTTACAGCTGTGTTTTCTAAAATTGTTCTCTTAGTCCTAAAATATCTCATTTGAGGAACAAACTTTAACGCGGTTTACATCTGAATTAGGGGATTTTTAAAGAGAGGATTATCAAGAAAGACATTTCTCTGTTACTCAGGAAAGTAATTATATTCTACACACGCAATAGATGAACACACCGTACATATGTTTATTTCATTCAGTTTCCTCGAAAGCATGTTCCTCAAAAGCACAGAAATCCTCAATAAAGACCGCTACAGGCGTCGCTGGATCCTCAATATGATTAATGACATTCTCCCTAACAAGATTGGAACTAGAAAACACCCTATAACAACGCGTAAAAACCTGAATGCGGTGAAGATAAAAGAAGCAGAGAAAACAGTAACGCGAAAACAAGATTCACCAAGCAACATGTCGAAATCTCCAGCCCTTACCAATAACGACGGCTCCTCCGCCCGCATGTCCCCTAAACCAGCCCCAAAAAGTTTATAGAACTTGTATCACTTTAAAGTGCAACCGAGTATGATAGGATAGTCTCTGCATTTTCCGGCATAATATCGCCCCCTATTTTCGCCTATAAAGCGCCCCCGATCGCAGACGAGGTTTGCGGGGATAGGAGATTTAATATCCGTGCCGGGGGTCGGATGCAAAGCTTTTCGCCGCTTTGCAGATGCTCTCCTACACCGCCGACGACGTCGGATGGTTTTTGTTCGTTTTTCTTTTGCGAATATACACACACACACATACACAGCGCTTTCTAGCGCTTTGATATTAATTAATACTGATAAATAACGCAGAGGTGCTCGTTACGGAAATTTGTAGTGGTACGGGAGTTTCGTCAAAACGTAATTATGTATATTGCCGTACGTACAAGGAGAAAAAGCAGGGACGTATGCGCCTGCATAAGGATGATTCACGATTATGGCGGCGGCGCTGGAACTTTGCTTATACAGTCTCGGGTTGATTTTGGTGATTCGGGTTGCGCGTTCAACTTACCTCGATTTTAAGCAAGAGGTGGATAAGAAAAATCGATATTTCCTTGATTTTATCGATATAATTGAATTTGAGAGTTGTTGGTTCGAATCTTACTTCCGTCTAATGAGATTTTTGTCTCACAATCAGGAAACTGTCGATTTTTCAGTGTTCACCCATGCTAGCCAAATATATTAAGGTAGATAAGATTTTGAGTGTACTTTACATCACCTGCATTTTGCCTGAAAGTATCTTTTCATCTGATTGGAAAGAATTCTCCTCTCTTTCAAAAACTGAGAATCCCAGCAAACTACAACGCTACCCATTTCTGAATCTATTCCAAGTGGTTTTATGGGTTGCTTAAAGCGGTTCTGCTTATCTAACTTGTAAGGCTGCTTCATTTTACCAGTAGCTTCATAATGTCTTCAGATTTCATTTACCGAAAGGTAGCATTATCCTTGCTTCAACCAATTCATCTACTTGTGCTTCCCTTACTTTACTTCCCTAGTCAAGTTACCCTTAGCCTCAAATCAAGTTTGCGGTTCTCACACGCTGGCTAAAGTTGATTAGTCTGATTTGGGCATATAAATCTTACGTACAACTTTATGAAAATTAAGATGAACATCATGGCTTCTGCCCGAAAAATATTTACAAATTATTCTTAAATCGTATCAGAAGCTCACTCTTGGAGCAAGTTTGATTTTTCAGGAAAAACTGATGCATTAACAGCAATGGCAAGTGATGCCATTGCTGCTATTATCTATCAACAGATCGATATTGGATTGAATTCAAGCAGATTGTTTTTACTTCTTAGAAGGATTTGTTCAAATTTTTCAAGTCAAGTTGTGGAGGTATTTGAAGAGTGAAACCAAAATCATACCACACAGCACCAATATCTCCATAAATTCATTTTAGAGCGCCATCTACCTTAAATGCTATAAGATGACTTCGAAATGGATAAGAAAACCAGACACATTCCTCTCGAGATGCTCACCTCTGCGACACACACAGCCGAATTAGTCGAATTCCTCGAACTGTTCCGTTCGAAATGACCTGCCAGAATGGAGATTTACATTTGTAGCATGCGACACCCTTTCCCCTTACGTCTATTTCACCTTGACGCGCTATAGGTAACAGTATTCTCGGTCTTGAGGATTTCACGTTCGAAATTAGCAATTCTCTACCATTCCAGGAGCTCCTCTCCAACTGCAAAATTGAAACAAGGTATTTCGGTATAGATTGGATCTCGCAGTTCTATCATCATTGCACTGCATTTCTGTATGTATCTCTGACAGTATATTGCCTTTTCGGGCGAGATAGATCGCGTGACGTTGATATTTCGTTACGTTTTTACTATTTCAATTTCAGAAATTGACATCTCGACGAGATGACGTCGCTGGCTGTGAAAGAGGGTGAACTTTGGATTATATTAGCTCACAAATTTTGTTTAAATTGACGTTTGATATTCAATTATTGTTGTCAATAGTATATACAGCCCATTTGCTTGTTTGTAAATAGGGTTTTGCGTTGTTATTCGAAGTACTGAGCGGCAGGACTAAGTGGCCAAAAATAAAGTAAACATATCTATTTCAATTTGACCATTTTATCATGTAACATTGACGTTTCTAATTAAATGTCCCCAATTGATCCTAAATTTAAACATACAAAGGTTGAATAGCTTCTGTAAAAACATCCGCAAAGAAAAAATCTCAAAATGTGCGATCTACTAATGACTCCTCTTGTCCCGACGGGCGTGCTAACTACTACACTACAGGTTCGTAGTAAGAACGAATCACTTCTAGCCTGCTGATATATTGTACCATCTGCACATATTGTAATATACCCCAAATTATTAGGAAAAACGGCAAAATACATCAAAAACAATGCAAAAAGGGATTTTTTTTGCTTATTTATAGTCGGTGTAACTTTTATCCCAACATCCTCTTAATTTTTTTAAGGAAACACCTTATATATCTTCCTAATAGGTAGGGGTTAAAGTGAATCGTTTGGGCGTTTCAGATCATTAGAATAGATTAACAGCAACGGTTTAATTCATAATAAATTACATGAATTATATGTAGATATCTTTGAACAACTTATTGCCGAAGATTCTGGCTGAGTTGCATAACTCTTGATTTTGTGTATCCTCGCAAAAAGAAGTCTAGTGAAGTTAAATCTGTTGTCACTTTGAGCCTCTTCTACCTCTCTAATATCTTGTTCGAATGCTAGTAAACCTTCAAACGGATCAACACTTTCCAATAATCGGATTAATTCTGGATCAATCGCTTCCCTCTTACTGTTGAAGATGGTAGCTTAGCTATTGAAACCTGAGCCCAATTTTGTAGCAAGAGTTTTAATGAAGTGTTATACTAGATATAATCGCTATCCAATGAAATTGATATTCAGTTTAAGTACTTCAAACAAAAGACCAAGTTTCTTTAAAACTTCTTAGTGACCTCCAACTCTTTACCTCAAAACATTTAAAGTTAAAAACATCTACGATGAAACACCAATATCAGGGCAAAAACCAATGCGATAAGAAATCCCGCGTTAATTCCACTTTCATCCGGAATAAGCGCGTGTCAGGTGTACAATTTTCGACAATACAGTCGAATCAGTTGAAAGACCAACGAACGAGATTCCTATACTCGAGCAGATAGAGCCAGCTCGTGAGAAGTTATTGCTTAATGTTCTATTAAATCTTACAACCTATTGTTCTCGATTTGAAAAGAGATTGAAAACGATTTTCGGGCGTAGCCGCCGCGGCCACACTGAGATAGATACTCTTTTCAATATTGCTTTTGTGGACCATTTGCATATTTATTCGAACCGTTGTGTAAGCATCGGAAATAACCGTTCGAACAGTTCGCATTGTATGCTATTAATACTCCGCCTTGAGAATGAACTCGGCCGCGTACATTTGAGCTTTGAAACAAATGAATTTCGATTAGATAATTTGGAAAGGAAATTATTTTTAATGTCTGTTTAGGGATTTCTGATTTCCTCGAAAAAAAAAATGTGTTTCTTTGGATGTAAATTGTGAATTTTCAAAGATAACTTGCATATTCCTTTGTTATAGTCTAAAATGACAACTGAATTAGCAAGGTAGCTTATGTTTCTTTTTCGCATCTTTTAGTCATGACTAAATGTTGTAGATTGGAATTTGTACTACTAGATGTGCTTAGTTTGTACAAATAAAATAAATGATTCCGTAATAATTAAAAAGGAAATTCGGCAGATTAAATAAATCTTACTAATTATAAGTTATGAAACAGGTGCTCGCTCGAGAATAGTTTACGAAAAAAGCAACCTAGCACAAAAATAGAGTATCCATGGTACCGACGAAAATAAACAGTTTTAAAATGTAAAGAACTCTACAATACACCAGGTACCATTTAGTGTGCTGCATCTGAGCACTATTGATTCTTATTTTGTTGAGGGCAAAAAGGAACATCCAGTTACTGTCAACCAAGAGCGCTATAGACACGATACCATTACGTCCTTTGTGAGAGATTTAACAATTTTTTGCCACAGGTGGACTGGCAGTGGTTCCCCAAGATCGTGCTATCCTGACAAGCCAGTGATAGTGCGATATTGATATATGTAACAGCGCTACAAACTTTAGACGCCCTTGGTTTCTTGACTATTTGCTTCCTCTTTCTCAAAATTTTGCTATTTCTTCCAAATTGTTTATACCTATCTTCTTTATAACAGCTTTCACTTCCATAAACCAGTTTCCCTTCGATATTTTTTTTTCTAACATTGCTCTTACGTCTCCTAATATCTTCTTCGACATTTTCTTTTCGCAAATTTCCAGTTTTTGTTGGTGTACGTTGTCTGCGTACGCAATATTCTGTACTTTGTGATCGTAAATCGTACCTGTTGTTTGTATCTTAGTTTCCCTTATTTTTACTTCCAGTACCAAGTTAAATAAGTTCGTCGAGATCGGGTCGCCTTGTCTTAATCCTCTTTCAATTGAATTGATCTGAACAACTGCCATCTATTAAAATTTAATTTTTTACATTAGTTGAAGCTATTTTTCACTAGATTTATGATTTTTTTTTTCGGAATTTTAAATTTTGCAAACCCTTCATTTGTTTCTGTTGGTTTTAAAGGTACTTGTTCACACTTTTGTTCCTTTTCTTCTACGCTACTTAGCAACTGCTTAAAGTATCTTACCCATACGTCCAATTTTGCTTTTACTCCTCCATCTTCACCTCTGCAGCATATTATTCTAGCGCGTGAACTTTAAAGATATTGATATTTGGCTAAAAGGTTCCTGGAGTTATAATAAGCTTTAAAAGCGTATACACGCCGTTGGGCCGTCGCCACAAAAAAAGGAGATTTGCATCTGTCAAATTTTGTTGACATGCCATATCATTTAACTTGCATCTGAGACGACTGTACAAAGTATCTGTGCTGTACAAGGTATTCTATCTCAAATAGAGAAGATAATATCCATTTCCAATATAACCAAGAGCACCATGAAATTGAAAATATTTCCAAAAAAAATAGACTTATCCTTAATGTAATCCATCAAAATTTAAAAAAAATACCCTAACTATTTTCAGAAATACGTCTAATAAGCCATCGCCGTGAACGACTTGCTTGGTCTATTCTACCTTTCCTTATCCTACCAAAATGTCCTGTTAGAAAATTAAGTAGTCAACGGAGAGTCACTGTGTGTAATAAAACACAAAGCACGCATCTCTGCCACTTTAAAGTACACCTGTTCGTCGTAAAAACGTTATCGCACTTGCGAAAAATATGTAGCTGTAACGCAAGTAGATGCATGTCAGCTCAACATACATCATGTGTGCTTGTCCAGAAGTTTAGATTTCGCGATTCTCGAAAAAGAGTTCATTAGCTTCTTCCGAGATATCTGTCCGACATTTATGGGTATTATTTGTCAGACAGGCATATATGTACAGGTTATTCTAAATTCACCAAATCTACTGAACTATCTTCTTCGCGTAGATGAATATCTCGTAGATAGCAAAGGAATTCTTTTATTCATTTAACTCCTACATTATTACAGACATAAAGTACCTAAAGCAGTTTCAATGAATGCCTGGTATACCCTAGAAAATAACGATGCCGGATAGACTTTTATTTATATTCCAGCGCTCGTAACTAAACGGCAAGGCGCAGTCAGTCATCAGTTTCGGGATCCCTGTCGTAATATTTCCCTTTGTAGACGAGCCACGTCTTCTAACCGGATGACTCTTATCGTTGGAGCCGATCGGTCTAAATTTTTGATGTGATGTAGATTCCTTTCTTTTTTTTCCACTTTAAAGCAAAAGTTGACCTCTTGGCTGTTTTTTCCTTTCTTCAAGTTTTCATGAACCTCAATACGTAGAGCAGTATAAATTTTTGTGCCTCTGGCCATAAATACTGCTGAATATACCGTACCATAGGTAGAAATTTCCTCGTCTTTATTCCGCTCCTGAAAGGGTTTTCAGTTTTATCGAGCTCGATAAATGAAAATATCCCAGACGGCTGAGTAATTTACTAATTCCGGTGAATTCTCGTATTGAATAGGAAGTTGAAGGACTTTCTCAGACCAAATAAGCCTTTAATAATCTAAGCTCTCCAAAAAAGAGGAAAAACAAACCACTTAGGACTTTATTTCTGATTATGTACATAGAGAGGACTAATTTCCGTTCAACAGAATAATTTCGATAAATAGGTTGCTTTGAATTATAAAAATACGGAAAATTGCTGGAGTTCTTAGAGGGATAAGTGCAGTATGAGTTAATTATTTTTATGTTCCCTCCAAGATCGTCGTTGATTGGACTTAAATTAATCACCTGACACCTCCGCCACCTAAATAGTAGTCAATAAGAGAAGTTAGGGACACTGAGAAAATAAGTTTGGTGTTGTTGAACGGGTAGGCAGTTGGCTGAACACACAGTATGTAGCACTAATGATAGCTACATTCGATATAGTAAATTTTGGACGGATTTGGACGTTGAACAAGTGAATTCAGAAGTTCTCCGAACGCATAATGGGTGGCACTAATAACTGTTTTCGATATTGTAAATTGGAACATAACAGTACATATATTATGTGGATTAACTATGATGATCTAAAAGATCACTGCGCTGACTTAATAAGTTCTCCCGATAAAGTAATTAGGCTGATTAAAAAAATATATATATGAAATTTATAGCTCATTTTAGCATCTATCGAAAGCCCTGAGTCGATGTAAGATTATGTGTCTACAGGGTGAGTAAAAATTCCGCGAAATCCAAACAAAGGTGAAACTAAAACTTGAATATGAAGGGTCATATATCTATGTAATGATGTCATAATGATATTAAAACGATATAATATTTATGTAAAAAGCTTTATAAAAAAAAATGTTTTCTTTAGGCCTATACATAATATAAGCTTACAAAATCATAAACATTTAGCAAATTTATCACGTTATTAATAGTACAAACATTCTTCTGCATATCCGTTAGCCAGCTAAAGTTTCATAATGTATCGTTTCATGAATATATGCGCTGCACCACCACCATGTACTAGCAGCGCCACCCTTACCATCACTCTAGCGCAGTCGGTCTCTTTACTTTATTGGGCAGCGAACACGCTGCTATGTTACCGGTAACAAGAATTATGCATTCTGCATGCAAATTAATTATTCTTGTAACCATATTCTACATGTAAGAATAAATTATGGATCAAAGTGTCATACGCTTCTGACTTGGACATCTGGCGAAGTTTATATGCTTAGTACAAGAGAGAAAGAGAGAGAGATGCACCTAAATGTCCTAAATTGTTAAGGTTGTTCCACTTTGCCTTTGACGAGTTATGTAAACAGTGAAGTAGATAGTGTTTGACAAATTTTGTCATTCTTTTGGTTGTTCTTTATAATCTTTAAACGAAATTCTCATTCTCATTTTTTATTAAATTTAAATCAAGTTAGGCAACTTCTGCACGAACTGGGGATGAAAGCGACACTTTGGTAATAACATTGCATCCACCTGAAATGAGATCACTGAGTTAACGTAGAAAATCCTTTACATTCATCTATACTGGCCGCAACTAAAAGCGCACCACCAAAAAATGTTTTGCAAAAAAAAATTTATTAGTACCAAAAATGCTTATACTACTTATAAATATGTAAATAAAGGACAATTCAACAAAAGAAGAGTAAAGATGGAACCCCATACGCGCTATTCGTCTGTAATTATGTTCTACGACCGATAGCGTTTTACTACTGCTGCGTTAAAAATTATTACCGACTGAAACCGAGCGCCTGAAAAAAAATCTTCTCGGGGTATGGTCAATATTTGCATCACCATTTCTAGTATTTGTTTCTTATTACTAAACTATCTAGCAACGGGATTCGATTCTCCACTTCTTCTCCTTTGAAATCTCCAGTATCACTTCCATCATAGACTCTACTTTATCCTAGAAGAGTCTTATTCACGATATGGTTGTCTAATTGAATAATTGCCAATCGGTAGCCGATCACCAAATAGACACACCTAGTGCTACTATTATAAATTTACAATCGTATAAAACTAAAGCGAGATTATTAATCAAAGTTAACCTAAAAAAAACCGTCGTCAAAAGAGAAAAAGAAATACAAATTACCCGCAATTCATTAATAAACACAGGAGAATAATTTTATTACGGCTTAATTAATTTCGAAACACTGCCTTAATGATGTCTGCATAATCAGGGACGTTATGGTTTTATTGTTGTCTCCTTTGACTATCTTCTCTTAATCGTCGGGCTTTCTCCGTCCTATCTCTTGTATACGGCCGGATAAAAATGCCATGAACGGTAATTTATCAACCTGCTACCGTTGTGTGTGTATGTTGTATAGACAAACCAGAACACCGATGTGCCTTCTACGTCTCGTACGGCGCATTATGTCTATCCACGACGGTTAATACGAGTGGGCCACCGTCTGCTACAACGTTTATGAAATTTATTTAACTGCAGGAGATACAGGTAATAATCATATCGTGATATTAAAATTTAAATGGCTGATTTTAATCGCAAACGAGGCTATTTGTTTAGCCGTAGCCGTGTCTAATATTGTTAGACGGAGATACTATCGCGAACCATTCCATATTTAGCCTCTCTGCTCTCGCGGTAGGTTTCAACTCTTGAAAGGTATGTGTATTAGGTATGCACTGTATATGCTAAGATGGAGCATACCTCATCTAATGCATAACGTTTAGGACGTTTAGAAGAATCGACGTCATTTGTCCTGCGTAAGGAGCGACATGCTTTTATTTAGATAAACGTGTCATTACGATTATGGGAGCTTATACGTTCTATTAGCCGTGAGTATATTGCTGTGAGGTCTACGACTCGAGAATATGTAAGTATAGAGTTTACCTATGATGGTTTCAATAGGAAATTACACGTTAAGAGGACGCCAGTTGCAACCTAAAGCGGAGGCAAAGGGCGCTAACCAATCTTCTTTTGAAATATGTATTTGCCAATTATTGATGAATCGCCGTATTAATTTCTTTTTCGGATGAAAATCTCGTACCTCGCATGCCACAAATTACTAAATCAAAAGGATACGGTGGATTGTATAATATTCGTGATGGAGCATAGTACCCTTCTCAGAGACTTTATAACTTTATTCCTAGTTCGTTGCTTCTTTGTCTCTATTACAGCAAACATCGCTCCGTTGTCCTCATCAATTATTCTCTTAGCAACCCCATTCTTTCGACAAAGACGTCCTGTTCCGTTCAAATCCTTTATACCATCAGCAAATTGTAGAAGATGCTTTTTCACTACAAGTTGAACCTAAGAAAAGAATCAACAACCAGGTCTAGCTATGTAACTGCTCGTATATAACTGTCTTATAGATATTCATTTTTGAAGATCACAACGTATATTTTGTTTTCAATACGTTCATAAACTTTCCAGCACTTCCATTACCTTTGTTCCTTTTCTATCTACGACAGACAGAGTCCGGTATCCTTTCTATACCTCATGTACAGCTAATGCACTATTAAAATATTATAACAACTATTACAGGAAATTCATCACTCTATTCAATAAATTCTCTTTCTCTTTGCAAAAGATTACCTTCGCACATAAAAAGAATCTAAAATGTAGAGCATTGTTAAACGAACGGATCTTAAATATAACCTCCTTTTTGAAAGCTGAAAAGGTTCCCAAAAGATACTTTAATAATTTATTTCTCGTAATTAATTTCCTATCGATCGGAAGCAAGAAAAACTCGCTCATCAGAGAAAGAGAAAAACGCCTAATTAAAAGGTCTTTATTCTCGCGCCGAAATTGAAATATTAATTATGTTTTAGCCGGTACAAAAGCGAACGTACGAAATTGCCTTCTTTCATACAATACAATTTTTTTATCATGAACCAACACAAGCAATTAATTTCACCTTTATCGAATGTCCTTAGTCTTCTACTTACAAGCCTTTTCATCGAGATCCGGAGTGACTTCCTTTGCTGTCGCTTTTATTAGAGTTAATTTAGAAATAATGAGTAACTAAGTAGTATATAACGATATGGGTGTATTGTAATGTTATAATTTGAAATCCAAAGGATGAAATAGACTTTCTGTTAATAAATGATTGATAAAATAAATGAAACTAACTTTGTAATTTGACGTTACCACCCAAACGTACCACGTTGCGCGGAAAAATTATGAAATAAATAAATAAATGCTCACACAAGTTAATTTAAAAAAAAAACATTTTTGCATCAGTTCAAGTTTCCTCACTTCTGGTTTCTAAGAAATGATGTCATTGACATTGTTTTTTCAATTACAACTTCCGAAACTGTTACGTTGGCTTCTGTTTTGTTCGTCAACAACACTCTACAAGAGTAGATTCTACAAGCTATGACAACGACACGGTTCTAAGAAGCTTCTGTCGACATTTCGGCCACAGTCTTAAGGGACATATTCAGGGCTGCTACTGCACACTGACTAGCAGGTTTAATCTGTGAATCTATAGAAACCTTCATCCTAGCAATTTAAATCGCAACAGTGGCCACATCATACCTGGAAATCCCAAATGATTAAACGTTGCCAACCGCGGAATTCCAATCCGGACAACAGCCGATTTTTCTTATTTTAATAGTCAATTATCTGTCTAAATAGTACCATCATCATTTTAATACCTCACATAATAACATTTTCATTAAAGCTCGTTTAAAGAGACGAAAACATAAATATTATTAATAACAAAGAGCAAACGTTTGTTTTCTTTGATCCTTTAAATCAAAATGAGTTCATCGATCGAAGTGGCATCCACCGGCCTCTTGCTATAAACACACCCATTTTGCACATTGCAAATAACGTCAAGATTAATTCGACTAATTTCCATTTTCAAATCTAGATTTTGCGATCTATTAACTTTTGATTTTAAAAATCCTCATAAGAAAATGAAATCAATTGGCGTAAGATCTAGGGATCTCGAAGCAACCCTGTTTGTCCTCAATTATCACCCCCGAAAAGCAGTTGCTTAAAAGCTCGCGAACAGGGTGTACAATGCTTGGAAATGCATCTTATTGAAACCAAATATCACCATTTGGTAAGTCAAGGTCATCTTTATTTGGAAAAATTTCTGCAAGTGCATGCCTCAAAAACTCCAGATATCGCTGTCCTGTGAGAGCATCATCGAAGAAGAAAGGACTAATGACCATCGCATAAGTCCTACATTAGATCACAGAATAGCATTTGGTGATCACATTGAGTTCTTATGCGAGGAAGGTATTTTACCGTTTTTAATACACGTAATGTTGAGAAACCCTATTGTCTGCTGCAATTGACTGACATAGATTACGAGAGCTCACGCCCACACTTAACAAATATTAAGTTTCCCATATTGTGACCTACCCGACCATTTTTTCGAAAATCAAATTGCTTCAAATTTAATGAATTTATTCCATAATTTTGCAATGCATAATATAAATTCCGCGTCCTTTCAAGTGACCAGTGATGAAGGATGGAATTTTGAAATAATTTTTGCTAATAGTTCACACTTAAAACTACTCACTTCTAAACACGTCTATTTGTCACAGCAACTAGCGCTAAAGTCCTCGATTGTCCTCCTACGCTAATGATTGCTTGAAAACAAATTTATTGAATAAGACTCGTGGAGAGAGAGAAGAGATCAAAAGGAGAGGACTACGTGAACCACTGCAACGTTATGCTAGGCAACAGTAGAACATTGCCATTATCTGAACGTGCCTCAAAATATATATCTGAATAGCGCACTAATCGTGTAATTCTCGCAGAAAAGAAAGCAGTTCGATATGAAATGAAGATGTTTGTGGCTATTATAAATTTCCTACGATCTCAACCTTCAGCAGCAAACCTGTCTCTATTGAGTAATCCTTGTAATTTTCATATCCTATCTTAGAGCTAACCCCACCCATTATATTCCAATCCCCAATTCATTACATTCCTGAAAAGTAGTTTCTATAGCGCTATAATATTACTTCCTATTCTAATTGTAAATAGACATAAGGCAGGTGCGGATTACAAGCTCTGCGGGGGCAGCCCTTACATGCATATACTAGAAAATTATAGATTTTGAGGTAATAACAAAAACACAATCTACACCTTAAAAATAATCATCTGACACGTGAGACAAGCGCGGGTCTTGTCTCGATATGTTTCGGGGCGGTCATATTTATTAGAAACCACTAGCGATATTCAAGCACAAAGTGTTGTTGCATAATTTAACTAGCATAATTCCGCCTGTCCGCAATAATATAGGCAGGCAATAGGAAGTTGTATTCATTATCCATATTACGCGAGCATATGTAATATTTGCTTGCGCTTTGGTGTAGCCTTCCTGGAACATAAAGAAGGAGGCTGCAACGATATAATAGGAATTTATATGAGTCTAAAACACGTGCGCTTATATTTGCGTGTGATGCCGGCTTCCGGTTCAGATTTCTTTTATCTGTAGAACCTGTAGATTTAGGAGTTGTAGATATGTAAAACAAGTCAACACTGTTAAAGGTATTAAATATGTTCCGTAGAAACCTTCTAAAACGTTTTCCATTTTGATCTTTAATGAAACGTTGATTTCTTTAAATATCTTAAGACGCCCCGATAAAATAAATTATGCTTTCAACATCCAGCAAATAAAACTACAACAAAGAAAAAGGAACAATGAAACAAAGTTTTCATATCACAACGATTCCGAGGGTGGCTCCGTTTATAAACAGTTTATCATTATTATCATCTATATGTTAAAATTAACTAAATACCACAACGTTAATATATGCCGACGAAATCAGAAGGAAAAAAAGTTACGACCCACAACGTCGGGATAGGAACCTATACAGCTTTGGCTAAATGCTTTTCTATATCACGATGTAACAGATTATGTGGATACGTTTTCTATTTTTCTGCCAATTAGCACTCACACCTTGGTATTTTGTGATGAAGCAATGGACTAATTTTGAAAGCTCAGAATCCGAACAAATAAAATCGTCATATTTTAGTCTCCGATGAGACGAACAAGTAATGATTCGGTTACCGGTTGATGATGAGGACCATTCGTGTCCTCGAAACGGCTATCTCGGATTAATTATTATATTACTATATAATAAATTAAACTTGTGTAGTGCGGAGATTGCCGATACTTATGTATTCCTTACCATACTACGCCACAGTCCTTGTTATCATTAAGATTAAAATGGGAGATCCGCTATATGCAATTGCCTTTCTATAAGCGACTTAAGATGGCGTGCATAAATATCCACGAATTAAAACGATAAACTCGTCAATCCTAGATCTCTTCATCTTCCTTCTTTCCGCCCCCCTCCGTAAACAGCACTCGTCGAAGACTATCGACTTTTTCAATTACTAGCATCTGTATTTCGGTATCTCCTGCGTAGAAACCTTGCGAGAGTCGTTAAACGCTAAACTACTTGGTCAATTCGGTAATACGTTGGTCTGGATATGTTAATTAAGTTCAAATTGCAGCAATCTTTCATTAAATCAACGTCGATAATGCTGAGTTATTGTCTACACATACATATATAACGCATATAATCTTATACGTATAAGAAGTTTGAACGGAGCCAATTTAATAGGTGAATAAGTTTAAATTTTTAATAGAGGATGCGTAATTTGAGATGCAATTCGTTTGCTGTAAACATTTTAAATGAAAAAAATACAAGACATTCTGTTTTCCGCATCTCTCTTGAACCTTCAGCAGTAATTCCATATATTGGGGTGCTGGTATGGACGTTGAGTGAATATTTGTACTGCAGAAGCGAGCAGTCCGGACTATGTATGATCTTGACTTTCGCGAAACATGCAGGCAAACTTTTAAAACACACAAAATGTTAACCTATTATGATAGCTACATACATATATGAGATACTGTGCTTTGTATTTCACTATCGATAACATTTTTCAGTTTTGACACAGCATAGTTATGATATGAGGGATTGCATTATTTATTGCCTCCTCCCCATAAAACGACTCTATTTCAAAAAAATCTAATTTTTTTAGGGTCCAAATTGTTTAATAAACTACCTAATGATATCAAGTCTATAAAATCTCTTAAGTGTTAGAAATTATTTATTACGTATTAGTTGTTATTCACTAAATGAATATTTAGTGTTTAAGTAATTATATAATCCTTCTCTTTGCGATCTCTTCCTTTATCCTATTTTGTACACATGTTGTAGTCAAAATAACGGTTATTATTATTAATATTATTAATTCTATTCCAAAAATGTTTTATTAAGTGAGGATATCAAGAGACTTGTTACACTTCTTGCTTTTTTTCTTTCAAATGGTAACAAAGACTAATGTAGATCAAACTACACTTGACAGGAACTTAAATAACGACATTTTTGGAAACCGACGCTTTTTCGAACGACCCGCCCGTATCAAAACTCGGGTTTGGCCCGAGATGCCAGTGACCCCGATCGCATGCGGTTCCCGGTGATGTCAGATGATATATGCCGCAATTGTTCGCGACTCAATGGCAACGGAATTAGTTAAATTGTTTTTATTATCGACCGTAGAATCGCATCATTAACCGACTACCCACAGCAAGTCGACATATTAATCAAAATTAACGTCATTGTTCCGGCCCGTTGGTCCCACCCGATGCTCGTACGATTCTCGAAAAGAGAATAGGAGAAAAGGTGTACGAACAGTGATGTGTTTCTACTAGTCGATAATCCAAAGCTTATTTGACGCACTTGATTGATTAGCATTTATGAGCAACAAGTCATTTTTCTTTGGGTTGGTAGCTTGGATGGTTATACGTAGACGCGATTCGACAACACAAAAGGATTGTAAATCTATTACAATATGATGTCATTGCTAAAATGATTGCTTCGTACATGATGTCTTTATATGCCAAAGTAAAAGAACTAACAGGTGTAAATCTTTTGACTTTGTTACGCTTCTCAAATGTAGTTCCTTCCAAATTTTGTGATCAAATTCATATTGGTCAAACGGATTCCTATAGCTTATGTTGAACACATTGCAAATAACCCATTTGTCAATTACGCAAGAGACCGCCGTTGCATAGCTTTAGCAAGCAATGCCATATGTATGTAATAACTGCCCAAAATAGAATATTTTACACATGTTTAAACTTGTTACAATTGCCAGACGTTTTAAGCCATAACAGTGGCTAGCAATTCTTTTGAGTAACGAGACGTATGCAGTCTTTTCAACTTAAATGTTGATGTAGAATGATACCCAGTAGGGTATCGGCACTGACTAGTACAAGGAATCTATTATTCAATTTAATTAACAGGCTTTCCTTGATGGTACTAACAAGCGATGAAATAGAAACCCTTTTAAATTTTTAAATTATTGCTGTTGAACTAACTGTCGATTTGTTGATTTACTCAAATAACATGTTGCTTTAAAGCAATGGAAGACCTTCAAGATTTTTTATCGACCCAAAATACGATTGAAATCTATTATTTTTAATCCCTATAAATACATAATATAGATCATTCCCTTCAATATGAGTAAATTAAACCGTCCTCAAAGATCTGTCAATACTTCTATAAACGCAACTTCACGTTATACAATACGTCACAAGCTTTATTTATAACCGCATTGGCCCAAAGTACACACAGAGACAAACGTATCACATGTTGAACAAGTTAAAGGTGAAACAAATGCATCGAACGTCGTGTGCACTTCGAGCGGACGGCCTTTGTTTACAATGAAGAGACATAATGGGTAGGGTTCGTGGTTAAACACAATGGCGATAGCATCTGAACGCTGAATGCCACGATATAGCTGGTGGCTTGCATATATAGCCGGACGCTGATGAAATCGATGACTGTACTATGCGATGCCTTGCTTTAATATCACGGCTAGAGCGTTTATGTACACTGGCCGCAAAATAATGTTCATTAGTGTAAAAGATGTTTATACTGCTTATAAGCATAAATGAAAGACAATTCAACAAAAGGAAAGTAAGTACGCACTATTCGTCTTCTCGAGGGGTGGTCCTTCTGAGTACCTCTGAACCTACTTTACGTGCTTTATCTTGATTTGCAAATCCGCAGATCCAACACCGTAATACAGTCGGATGATTACGATTAAGTCTAGCGCCTTCATGTAGCCTAATAATCCGGCCACGTTCGAAGAGGTTTAATTGTTTATAAGGTACATCTTCTCGAGTTGTAACAGGTGTTCCTGTAAAAACATGTGCGGAACATTTGGGTCTCGTAAGTGCTGAGAAACAAACTAGACCAATGATAAACAATAGTTTCGGTTGATCTTCAAAAATAATTTTTTTATGAAATTTTAACGAAACATTCCAATAATTTAATGGTGGTGCATTCTTAATTGCAGCCAGTGTATTTGTAAGTGTGGACGTGATTCTACTATTAATAGGAAGCCTTTCTCAATAGAATATCTTTATTTAGCATGTGCAGTATACTCATCTACACAGTGGATAATTTGAAAACGTTGAGTTTCGTAATAAATTATTGGTATTTTATTGATTCTTGCAAAAACCATTAAGCACCTAACCACCGCTAAGACTGCACAAGCAAATGTTGGGAAACAAAAGCGAGGGTGTACTCTAACACCTTATAGCAGGAATTAATTTACGTTAAGTTGTTTCGGTCCTATCTTGCCGGTAGAGAGTTATATTTGTATGAGTGGGGTGCAGGATGGTACCACCAATCTTTATGTATCACCGAGTATGCATTTAGAGTGTGGCGTTCCGCAGGG
Organism: Marronus borbonicus; assembly: GCA_902655005.2. Lineage (NCBI taxonomy): Eukaryota > Metazoa > Arthropoda > Insecta > Coleoptera > Scarabaeidae > Marronus > Marronus borbonicus. The sequence goes on from LR737387.1 coordinate 6,209,890, forward strand.
CTCTGTTCTGGCCCCGACCCTATTTCTGCTTTACGTCAATGATTTGAACACTATAATGACTCCCTGCATACTATCTCAGTGCGCTGACGACACAAGCGTGATAGTATCTGGATCCAATGTGGAGAGGTGTCACACGCATTGTCCGATGTTGTGGGGAGTATGGAGCGTTGGTGCGATGAGTGGGGTCTTGCGTTGAACGGTCAAAAGACGCGTATAATACGATTTAAACCAACGTTGCCTGCTTTATCTAGTTTGTATGTTCCCTTTGTAAGTCCCTAATGGAATACGCGTCTGTAAGTTTTTTGCGAATGACTGTGGATGCACATCTTATATGGCAAGAACACTGCGATGAGTTGGGGCGTAGATTGTCCACGGGATTATACGGCATACGACAACTGCAAAAAAGTGTTAATTTAGATTCCGTCAGAATGTTTTACTTCGTTTATATCGAATCAAGGATGCGATACGGCCTAATCTTCTGGGGTTCTTCAAAGAAGGACAATGACTTATTTGTCCTTCAGAAGAGGGTTGTATGGTGTATGGTGGGGGTTTCTCAAGTAACCTCATGCAGGCCTTGCTTTAGGCAATAAGATATACTCCCTCTACCCTCATTATACATTCTGGAGATCCTACTGTTCTTCAAGAAAAACGAGCGAAAATTAATCCTTAACCGAGATGTGTATGATGCAACGGCCACTCGTGGCTCGCGTAATTTGAACGTGCCTCGACATAGGACAACTCTATTTCAGGGGAATCCTCACTACAGAGCCATTCAATATTATAACAGGCTTCCACATGATCTCAAAGCCTGCGTAACACATCGCCAGTTTAAAAGTAAACTCAGGGTATATCTGCGTGACAAATTGTTTTATAGTGTGGCCGAGTTTCTCAGTAGCTAACACTTATTTCTTCATTATTACCGTTTACTTATTTCATGTTGTATTTTGTCCACATGTGGGTCTACTTATTTTACTTATTTAAACTTTTTATTTATACAAATATTTTATTTACACTAAAGTTTTATTTATATTATATCTTTATCTTTTATTATTTTATTATTTTCTATATTATTATTCAACTTAGATTTTACCTTTTGTATTTGACGATGTCTCTGTTTTTTCTTAAACTAACGACAAACAAACATTACATTACATCTTATTTAAACCCATGTTTTTGAGTAAGGTGTAAAGAACACGGGCGCCTCAGTAGTCCCTATATGAGGCCTTTTCCCAAAAACATGGTTCCAAATTGGACGCCACCTCCCCGCAATCAAGTATTGCTTACTAAGTGCGAGAAACTGCGGCCCGTGTGTGTTTTAAGGCGTAATTTATTTAGTAAAAATTTAAATAAGTATGCTCGATTTGAAAACATTATTCAACTTCTATATTCTATTTGTCTAAACTATATTTCCTTAGAATAGCAGACACCGAGACTTTTTAAAAGATTAATGACACCTTCCTTTTTTTATTTTCCATCGGCAACTTTAAGAATAACATCGTTTTCCTCTTGAGAAAACCAAGTAAAGCGATAAAACTAAATAAACAGTACTCGACGCAGACTGTAATGTGAGAAATAGCGCGACAGCTAAGTAGCGGGAGACAAAGCGTTCTACACTTTACAATTACAACTTTTAAATTATGTCGGAGAGACGCGGAATATTTGTGTGAACGCTCCGAATATAAGAGAGGCAATTGTCTACGTTTAAAACAACTCCATCGCAACAAACTTTTTATCAGGGCGCGATATTTGTTAAATAAATTGTTCGAAATAATTTCCTACCCTCATTTCGTTTTCTAGGTCTTTTATTCTTGCTTTTCCTTTCATTTGTATTTTCTTCCTTTTCTCATCCAACTGCTAAACGTCTCGAACAGCTCTGTTTAAGGTATTTTAGATGATTTAAAATGTCGCCATTTAAAGTTTTGATAGGTTATTCGACCTATATGTGTACATATTGTTTTCCCAAGTCGCATTTATTCGACATCCGACCGCTAATGGAGGAGCAGGATATGCAGGTACAAGCTTCATGATTTATCGAGTTTATGCCAGAGAAAGGACAACAGGGCATTTTGTTTCTTTATTAATTCAATACCATCGGTTCCATAAATAAATACGCAACGACGAAAAGGTTTGAAATGAGATGGATAACTTCATATCCTCCATACAATAATACATATTTTGATACGTTTATAAGGTAAATATGACCCGGATGCTTCTTAAAATTCACTATGAATAGAGTAACCTTTAGAGGGACATTTATGGCAGATATTTCGCACCAAATTAATCTACTTGCTTTTAGACAACTTTTGGCTGCTAGAGGCCGCCAACCACCAGAGGAAAGACTGTTAATCTCAATCTTCAACAGGTAAAAAGTACATTTCAAACAATTAAGTCAGTTATGAGTATTATACAATTGTGCTTTCTATGTATGTAGGTATGGTCAATAACAATCCATATTTGTTCCCAAAACTCCCTGTATTTACCAGCTAATTCATTTTCGACCGACACTGTAGATATCTCACTTATTGGAGTAGGTTTAAATTTTTAATATTGCTAAATTTTATGTTTGTTACAAACCCCTGTGACAAATGAAGTTCCAAAGGTCCTTTAAACACGAAAAACACCCATTTCCTTCTTCTATCTCTAGCATCCTTATTTGAAGGATTGAAAAAACTAAGACCACGTCCTCAAGAAGTTAAATAGGTCCGGTTCAAATGTATTTCGATATAAAGCCCTCCATACTCGGGTGTGGGGCAAATTTAATTCTGATGCTTTACTTTCTCGTTAAATTTCCTTCTTTAAGCATCAGATACTTTCCGACTTGGCTGGCCTAAATAGTACACATAAATTTCACTCCGACTACGTCTTATACATCGTAGACATATCTACGTTTGTCCCTGCGATAACTCCTCTTTATACATGGAAGATTATTAACATTAAGAGATGGTAAGTACCGAACAGGACCGCGGAATCGTACATTCGAGACCGCAGCCTTCATAAATATGCAACACCTTTACTGTTTAAAGTATAAAGCCAAAGGTACAAGCAATGCTGCGATAGCCGACGACGAAAAGGAGAACTACATCAATATTACTCGGGACAATCGCTTGAAATATGGCCGATTCAATTTTGGCATCGCAACGACGGACGGACGGAACAGCAGAGTACCGTCTTGAAATATTCAGTTCTGTCTGTTCTGTCGTGGAAGACATCGTCGCTCGTCCGAACTTAAATTGTATTTAATTTGCCTCAATTTGTTTGCCGTGAAAGGTCCGAAGCTTCGAGAGTTTGTCTCGAGTGTCACGGTACGGGACGTTATCTGTCCGTCCGCCAGAAGGTTTAGTCGTTCCATTCATGGTTAGGTAGGAATTCCCATTAATGCCATTGTTTATAAACGTACGTAGATGAGAATCCGTTGTTTCGAGAAAAATGCAGATTTAATCCGGTGGATTCCTATGCTTTAACCTGGAAAACTAGCTGAAGATACGAAAGGATATTATTAATTAATTTTGACTAAAGGGTTTGAAGGCTTTGATGTACATTAAATACGATTTCATGAAAAGAATTTGGAAGACCCTGACGTATATCTTACAAAAAATGATTAGGAAAATTGAGTATAATTTTAATTTTAGATAAAGATTAGTCATAAAAATGCTACATCCGCAGCAATTTCACGCTTCAGTCTAGCAGTGAAAAAGTAAAATAAACCATGGGAAATAAAAATGTAAACAAATAATGAATACAACCAATAAAGCAAATACTTACAAAGCAAAAAAGGTACTCCATTTATTATCAATTTTATTTAAATTAATCAACACGCATCAATTAACCAATTACGCAAACAACATCGCGATATTGAAGCAAAGAAGCGATGGATGAAATAACACACATGTCTATTAATATTTCCATATTATCGGAGCCGAGCGACGCGACTGACATCTGTCAATTAAACTAATGGACACGCAATTCAGCCTATTGGAGGATCAATATAATGGTCCTATAAAATGTAATTGGGTTTTTACAAGCGATATCGTTCGGAGGCTAATGCTTATTAATCGGAAATGTCATCATCCCCATTTCGGTATAAAATAAATAGGCTTTGGAAATGATACAGTGTAGTTAAATGAGGATCGGCAGATACGTTTTGGTATGAATATTAGGTACTCTTTGGGTACTGAAAAGGAGGGTATTAAAGGCATTTAAAGTATCGAAAACGTTGACCGTATCTGAGGAATGTGGTTGGAATATACTTTCTATGAATGGAAATGCGCCATTTAGGTGTAATAGGAAGTTGCTATATTTATTTACACACTAAGTAAAATATCTTTTATCTGTTGCCAACCTCTTCGTCTTCTGCACAGTATATCCTTTATCCGTCAATATATTCCCTATTGTCACATCTTGGTCCCGCTCTTTTCTTTGGATTTGTTTTCCGTGCATGTCATTTCTTATTCTTGCCTTGTGGTAACTCCTAATGCTCTCCATAAGAACTCTTCAGAGCCTTCTACTTTTTAACCGTTTGGTTAGAACTGGCAACTCCGAATCCCATATCAGTACCAGTTAAGAGATGGACTTAGTTACTATTTTCATGTGATATGTATTTCTTGCTTATGAAGATATTGTTTTCTTTAATGCATAATATAGCTTCGATGCGACCTCGATCCTTTTTGGTGTCCATTGCTCTCTAGCACATTCGAATTCCTCCACTTGCTTTATGGCTTCCTTATTTATCTGCATCTTTATGTTTTTCCTTTTTTCTTCTTTTGTTCTAGGTGTTTTTTCCGCTTTTGGGAACTAGCCCCAATTGTCAAATCGTAGGTATGGGCAGAGTAGCTACTCCGACCCGCCTCAAGTTTTCTATCCTGCGAAAAGTTTCTGGTATGTTTGCGTACTACCTCTTATGACTTTATCCAGCTTCAAGATAAATAGTATTAAACTGAAGACACTCCTTTGTATAAGTCTTCTGTTTTCCACAATTTTATTCTTACCCGATCATTGGTGAATGCACACAAATCTAAGACAGCCCTTGTAAAGCTTGCATCCTACGTTTTCTACTCCAATATTTCCCATATCCTTTTCAATATGGAGAAATCCTATGCATGCCTCTACGTTCTGCTGTAGAAACTTGTCTGTGACTAGCTTCAATGAATATATGTGACCCTGTCTGCTCTACGCTCTTTAAAATTATTTTGTATGCGATCTTTTTGTTTTGCTTGCTCCTTTAGCTTTGGCAGTTCTTTTGCTCCACTTGCATTTGGGTACAATAATGCCAATTTCCCAGTCTTTTGGAATTCTTCCACTCTTCAAGACTTTATTGAGTAATTCCCTTAAAAAATCTATCTTTACCCAATATTTTATTATCTCCGTTAGTTTTTAATATTACCGTATCTAATTGCTCTAGCTTCTTCATGGCTTCAAGGATATTATGCTTTGTTATTGTTTCTCTGCTTTTATTACCGTTCTGTCTTCGTTTTATTATCATTGATTTGTTGTTGTTGTTGTTTACCATGTTACCTACTAGCTTAGTAACACCTCAAAGTATCCCTTCCTTTGGATTATTTCCTTCCCCTCTCCTCTTCTTCCTAGTGTTTCTAAGTTTATTTAATATGTACTTTTGAGGTCCCGTAGACTTTTCTGGCTGTACTTCATATGGCATTTTTAAAGACATTTCACGTTTATTCTAGCAATTTCATCTTTATATCTGTTTTTGCTCATTATACCACGTTATACTTATCATCCTACTCATGGGAAAATAAACAAGTAAACTGATCGATGTTATACCGTAATGTTTTGATAGATTCATCATTATTCCAGATATTCTTCTAGTTTGCTGTACTTATATCCATCTGATCATGAGCAAGCGCATTTATTAACCGTAAAAGATACACGTTTAATTTTGCTATGTAAATTTGTTCTAAATAGGAAAAAAAACAAAGACAGTGCAATGAGGAGGCGACTTAAGAGTTCTACTTCGACTGTATAATGAAGGCGGTCGGATTTTAATAATCGATGAATATGGGCGCACCATATTGTCACGATACGGTCGCATAAAATATTGTCTCTTTGTTTTACGAACTTGACGTCGAGAAGATTTGTTACCGCTGCAATGAGCCAGGTGGAATATTCATTAATATATGTACATATTAAGGACGGAGTTAATAAGAATTATTTGGTTTCTTCTAATTGTAAATTGTGATCTAGACTATGCGGCGGTGGTGCCACGTCGTACCGTATAACCAATTATTTCTGTAAAGGTGTATACAGGGCTGATCTACCTTTTTTAATGAATCAAATGAGGAGGTGCATTGCAAAAATTGTGTGTTTTTCTACAAAGGACAAACGACGAGCAATGTAAACACAATATTGCTTAATGGGTCCCCTTTCCCACCCTACTTTTTTTTCATTCATTAAAGCGGAAACAACCTCCAAAAGATTTACTATTCACGAAACTATTTCTTTCAATTCCCACAACAATTTCGACAAGCCCTCTTTCACCAATCAAATCAACTACATACAATGCAATCTTCCACGCAAGAGGGGGTCGCGTTGCAAATTGTAACAGGAATTAGATGGTCCAAATTAGTAGACATAATTCGATTTCGCATGGAATGGTGTGAGAATGTCCAGTAACAATATTTCACGTCGCCTAACCGAGCAATTTTGCGAGGAGGTACGTCAAACACTTCTGATACGGCCGGTGATACCAATATTTAATTTGCACGCAATTACTGTCCTGCACGTACGGTGGGGATGATCAGAATCGAAATGAAGTTTTATTATCGTAAGGGGAGATCTAATTTCCCCCGATAGGGTTGCATCGGGGGAAAAACGAGAGAATTTAGATGATGTAGCGCTAAACATTTGTCAACGGCTCCTTCAAAATTTATAAGTACCTGTACGGGGAACTCGAAAATTTGTAGCCATGATATGTTCTACCTTTACGATGTCCTCGGTGGCATCGTGCAACAAGCTACTTAATAATTTAAGCGCCCTGTGCCGAAAAGGTCATCCCTCGGTAGCCACACCAGTTTAATATTAAAGAAGCTAGCCGGGAAAAAACAGGAAAAGGTCTGTCCTGGTCTTAATTCTTATCGCTGCCGCTTCTCCAACTTTCTGATGCGGTTTTCATGTAAGTCGGGCTTTCTTCTCTGACGTCTCCTGTTTTATCCGTAAGGTGAAAAAAAGGACGACTAACATCTCGACTTATTGAATTATCAACTTTCCCTTTTCGATTTCAGTCCTTTACATTTTTGCTGTTTTGCACGCTGTGAATCCTTTTTATTAGGACAAAACAATGGAGAAGTTCGAAGAATGAAATACTACCTAATACCTGACAGTTTACGTAAGAAATTTTCTTGTGGATGTTAATTATATTTATTTTATAGATTGATCCGTATGGAATAGCCAAATAGTTTTTGCTATCTTTTATGTGCTTCTTTGTTATTTCCCCGGCATCTTAGCTAAATATTAAAGGAGATATGTTGCTGAACATTGAGAAGTTCCCAGACTTCACAAGAAAAGCTGTCAAATTGCATGAAACTTAACACAAAGCTTTTAACCATAACCATTCTTTATGCAGACGTGGATAGGTAAAAAGCGCCTTATTATCTTCCATGACATGATAGGTATGTTATGTAATGTGTAGAAATGTAATCATAACAATTATTAATATGGTTATGGCATTCAAACCGCAGTTTTAGAAGTGCAACCATTTTTGTAATTTTGTAGCTTGACATTAACTGCTGCATCAACTCTTCTCCACGCCAATTCTCCTCATCCAACCCTGATTTGCGTAAGCAAGCGCATGTACCCTATATCATCAAGATCCTCTTACAAGAACAGCATAAAACCATCTTTAAACCCAATTTCAAGTTTTTTAACTAAAGACCGCAATCATCTGGAAGCCTCTGGTGTTTACAAGGTTCCATGTTCGTACGGTAGTGTGTACATCAGGGAAACAAAGCGATCGGTCAGCACTCGTCTTGCTGAGTACAAATGCTGTATGCGGTTGTTACTGGGTGTGTAACCGGGTCGGCCCTAGCTGAGTGTAGACTGGAAATTGACCACCAAATCTAATTTTACAATTTTTATGTTGTGTGGGTGCAGGTGACGAAGATGATGTGGATGGCTATTTCTTCATTTAAGCTCTTTTGACTATGTTATGGATGATGAGAAGGTTAGATAGGTCCCATATTATTTAATCCACAATAGTCTTATTAAGGCTTGAAGTTCTTATTTCTACTTTTCAAATGCAGTTCAATTCTTTAGTATTGCTCTAATGCTTACATTAACCTCCCTTGCAAGTTCACCAGCTATTTTGAATGTGGGCTTGTCTGCACCAAAGTCTTCAAGTCTGCCACCATTAACATAAGGAAGTTTTTCAGGAATTTCCTCGTCTTCAAATAATTAAATCATCGTATTTGATTAATCGTTGGAGGAATTAGGTACTTTCTTTGAGCGATAAAAATTAAGCAAAGATAGAATATGAGCATGAAATGAGAGCTTTATACGTTAATTCTAAATCTGTCTGGCAAAGAAAACATATCGTGGCTATAAAATACGTGAAATAGGTTACGCTCATATTCCTATTTTGAATTATAAGAAAGTACAATTCACTTTTGCACTCTTGCTAGCATTTTTAACACTAATAATAAATTACCTCACACCCTTCTAAAAACATGAAACGACGTCCATAATTACAACTTGAGTACCCCATCTGTTCTCCAGCACGCCCCGGCTTGTTGCTTACAGCCTTAATTTGAAGGCATCGCGTCTATTCTAACGACGTATTGACTTAAATTGAAATTACACGTCACCCCACTAATTTCATCATCATTTCCCGAAATAAAAACACTTCTTTTGCCCGTTCATTATTATTGTTATGTTTTATTACGCACTCGTAGTCCGGCTACATGTTATTATCTTCCTCAATTATCTCCGGCTCGCTACAATTGGGGACCGAGAGTAATTTGTATTTTACGAAGATAACATTGTCTTCCTGGACAAACATGGAGCTGTTGGTTACGTGTCTACCGTTGTACATTATGTTCTTCCGTATCTGGCTAGCGACGACCAAGATTTTGAGGCATTGTTAAGATTACCGAATGGTTCCCGGTTGAAAAATTACCAGCGATCTTAGATTAAGAACTTTTACAGCTCAGGAAAGAAAAATAGGTTCACGCTGCTTTCTAGTACCCTTTTCAAATCGTTCAGCCATCCTCGATGCGTAAAGTCGCGTAATATCTACGTGTAAACGTTGTACGACGTTTGTACACAATAAATCAAGATGTAATCAAGTGTTTGAATCAAGTACCTCCGCTACAACAGAAAAAAGTAATGGTATTATTCATATCGCAATAATTGATAAGCTATGAACCTTTCTGGTTAGGAAACATTACGGACAACAGATGTTTACGATTATTAGATGTAATTAGAAGCAGATTCTGACGATTGTAGATCTCAAACGAGATCTTTGATTTAATGATTTAAAAATAACATTAACAACAGTGGAAATTTTACGTACGTTGTGATGATGGGAAACATTAGAATAATCCATTATACGCTGTGTGTCATTTTAAATCGACACATACGTTATTTCTGGAGTGTCGGATCCTATAGATGAATCCAGATGTTTGATACATTCCTCTCATATGAACAAAAACTGAGTTTTTGAAAATCTTATGTTCTATGCCTTTGTTTTTCTTAACTTGGCAGAGTGGCGGGGTTGGATGATAGTAAGGGATCCGTCTGAAGTCGTAACATGTTCAGTGACTCATCGTTAGTACAAATATCAAGTTTTATCATAATTGCATAATTAATAATTAGTAATTGAAAAAGTCGAGTATCGCGCGATTATAAAATTCCTTACAAGGCAAGGAAAGTTTGTTCAAACTATATTACAAGCAATGTCGTCGGTATATGGGGATTCTTACCCCGGAAAAACTATGATTTATAAGTGGCAAAGTCTCTTCAAACAAGGCAGGGAATCATTTGAAAACGACCCACAACCAGGGCGGCCTATCGAAGCGACCACTCCAGAACTAATTCAAAAAGTCGAAAAAATAGTATTGATGATATATGTTCGGCTAAAGAGGAAAAAACTTAGAGAAATGATTGGGCTGTCCGATACAACCACTTTTAAAATTCCAAGGTCAGCGCAAATGGGTGTCGCGAATACTCACGACGCCGAGAAAACAACAGCGCATGATTTTGGACCTTTGCTGTATTGAGTCAAATTGTTACTGGGAATGAAACTAGAGAAGTTTAATGTGGCACAGTCAACCAGAAAACTCATGGCGACGGCTTTTTGGGACTCAGGAGGAGTCCTGTTGTTAGATTACAAAGATACAGGCGTTTCTATAACTGAAGAGTACTACGCTTCAATCCTGAAGCGGATAAAAGAAGTCATTAAAACAAAAAGAAGATGAAAATTGGCGAAAGAAAGCCTAACAAGTTGCCCTGAAAACAATAGAGTTTCATACTTTGGATCACCCACCTTACCTAGACCTGACTCCGAGTGAATTTACGAGCGACGAAGAAGTAAGGAACGCAATTTCGGCGTATTCTTTAAACAAAGATAAAACATTTTTTTTTTCTATGAAAGCATACACAAGCTAGTTGAAAGATCTGGGGTTACAGGAAAAAAATGATTCTGTAATTTTATTTGCTCTTCTCTTTCTCCATTCTGCGAACTTAATAACGGTTGCTCTTAGTTCCTGAGGTCAAAAAGCCTGACACAAATTTTAGTTAACCATATTATAACAATAAGCACTTGTTAACTCTTGATTCTTTACACTTCTCAGTTTTAGCAGCTCTTGTTGTCGTCTTTTTGCCTTTAAGAAATGCGGCAAATATATTTGAATATTGATGTATGATTTCAAGACCGGTGTTAGTAGAGTCAAAAGGAGCTAATTCTTTGTAATTATGTGACTACGGACGAAGATAATTCAACTCAGGAAGCGAATGGTACCCAGAGAAAATAGTTTGTTAATTTAATATTTTGCTAATTTAAAGCAATCTTTCAGTGTTTAAATTCTACTTCTTGTCTTCTTTTTTTTACTAGTCCCAGAAACTAAGTACATACCTATACACAAAAAAAAACCATTGCCTTCATCTTGTTCCGAAATTCCTTCTCTCAGATGTTTGAAAACGCAGAGCTTATGCTGAATCAAAATAAAATCAAACTCTGGCATTTCTCGAAACGACCAAAAAGAGAACTTTTAACGTCCAACATCAATAGGCACATCAAAAAGACACGCTCTAACTTATTTCTTCCTTCGTCCATACAAAGCTCGAATTTAACAGGTCACCAGTCTTCCGTACAAAGTTACCCACCTTGGCGGAAGATGTTTTGACAAGACCGAATCGCGTGTTATTTCAAACATTTCGCGAACGTTTTGGGGCCGAAGTTATTTCAGCTGAGCGGACGCCCACGTCGCGCCGGCCGCGTCGGATCCGTGCATGCATGCGAACCCAACGCGGGGGAAGAAGGAACTTCATGTCTTCGGAGAAGAGATGAATATTTACGTAGACGGGCGTAATCCCTTTTCGCCGACATTGGAGCACTTGCAGCGGGTTGCTTAAACCAAGAGATATGTGTGTGTGTGTGTGTGTAAAGTATGCGTCTGCCTGTGTAATGTTTGTTCCACTTAGCGTAGAGAGCGCTGCTACTCGAAGATAAACGCAAACACTTAATACGCTGTTTCGTAATGTTGTTTTTGTAAGGAAATTGTGTTTTCATTAGTGGAACGCTCGGATTTGTTAGCCTAATAGTGCGCTACAGCTGTATTGCTTGACTGACACGACTTGTTGAGAAGGAAGAGGTTATATGTGTTGTAAAAACAATTACGTAAATTTCCAACTGACAGTTTTAGATGAATGAAAATAACGACAGGCGCTTACTTATCGTTTTTGAAACACTCCTGCAATCCATCTATTTCGATATTTAGGACAGTCAATGTTATACAAGGTGTATTTTAGCTTCTCATTCCTAGCAAGTTCGTGTCGTGTCTCTCCTCACTAGCGGACCCTATCTATTTCCTCCTCGACCTCTCCGTCCTTCTGCTTCCTTCTAGTGTTTTCCATCCCACAGTTTTTATAGCTCTCTCATCTACCTTCATTCCAAAAGCCCCAGCCACCAGCTATTGTAATCTATGAATCTTGAATACTTGTATTATATTCGGCTTGCTATATAGTTCATAACTCATAATCTCGCAACCATCCTCCCCGTAATCTTCCAAATTTTTACCTTGATCTGATTTTTTTTGGTTGATCACATTATACTTTTATATATCTTACATCTTTTCATCTGCTTTTTTGAATTTTACGTTCTCTTCTTTTCCCATTCCATACATAGTTTGCCTGGATGTAGGGGTACACTATATAACAGATTGGCTAGGCTTTACAAATACGTCGTTAGCTGGTAATGTAACTTTTCCGGTCGTTTCTTCTGATTTTTAGGACCTCAAGCCATTATAACTACGTCGTCTGCATATATAAGAGATTGCTGGCTCTTAGAGTTTACTTTACAATTTCTTATTATATAATTGGAGATATCTATGTAAAGAAAGAAGAGATTACATAAGATCAAAACAAGAACAACCGAAATTGTTTGAAACAATCTTGGGTCTTAGACTGGGTGTATCCTAAGTCTTCTATCATTTACGATAGCATTGGACGAGGCGTTAAAGGAGGTAAAAATGGAAATTAAGCCATTTGAAGTAGGTTATTAGAAAATGGAAAATATGTTGATATCAGAGCTAAACTACACAAATTACATGGCAATTATAGCGAAGCGCGAAAAAACATTCAACAGAAATATGGAAGTATATAAGAATGCGCCAGAGGAAATAAATGTGAAAATCAGTGAAGAAACATCGAAGACGATGATCATAGGGAACACAGAACCGTAACATGTAATAAAGGAAATGAATAATTGAGACAAGTACACAAATTCGGATACTTGGAATCGACATTAGCGGGAGATGGAAGAATAGATGAAATAATAAAAGAAAAAGTAACAGCTGGAGGAAAATTATTTAATTGTATTAAGAACTCATTTTTGAGAGAAATAAAGAAAGAAATACTTACAGATATCAGAATGGAAATATTGAAAGAAGTGGTAACATGGATGCTAACATATGAAGCGGAGACATCGACGATACAACAGCCACAATAATGAGGTTTTTGAGAAGAATCGGAAATGAAACAAAAATAGGTAAGATCAGAAACACAATGTTTAGACAACATTTAAAAATAAGATCCGCACTGGAAAAAAATAGAAGGAGCTCAATTGAAGTGTCATGGACACGTGAGAGGAGATAACAGAACTTGGGTAGGTAGACGGGTGTCCGAAATTAAAACAAGGAAAAAGAAAGCGGGAGGTCGACCAAGGAGAACGTGATTAGAAGGAGTAAAGCCAACAATACCCGCAAGATAGAAAGCTATGTAAAGAAATTTGTATCAGTTCTAGACGACTCAACTCCACCCTGTAGAAGGCTAAAACGGCTTAAAGATTATGTACGTATGTATTCTCCAACATTAAATTGAGCGGTACCGTAGGTAAATGAGTTAACTCCAAAATTCGAAATGAGGACTTTCGATTTACTTTTTACCCGATCTTCTTTGGGATCTCAAATGTTCGCAATATTTACATTGTATTGTTTTAGATACTTTAAATTAAGTCCATCGCTACTAGAACAATATTTCCATATAGCTTTTTGCATTTCTTGTTTAAAAGTGTTAACTGCGTGAAGTGTCAAATTACTCCAGGCATAACATTTGAAAAGCAATCTTTCCATCCTTTGTATAAGGTGAGAAGCGGTACACCAAAAAAATTATTTCCATACATGACGTAACACCCAATTTATTTCCTGTACCTAAATAAAAATTACCATATGTCAGGTTTCACTCCGTATACAATACTCCAACTGTACAGCATTACCAAATACACATACATATATATACCAATAATTCCAAAAATAAAACCTGCTAGTACGTCTTGATTGATTGCGTATTTGATATTCTGGAAAAAGATCGTGTCACTGATAAGTTGAACGGTCAGAAGACATACAGAAACATGTCGGTGGCAATAAAACAATGTTGACGTATGGAAATTTTTTTATTACACGTAATTTTTACGAAGACGTTAATTCAGATTGTACGATGCAATTACATTGTACGGATGTATATTGTACGAATGTTTATAAACGAAATACTGCCACGGACGTACTTTCATGCAGAGCCATGTATGGAGAAGAGACGCATGAGGAAACGGTGTTACATCGCGCGAAGGTAACTAACAAGGGAACACCCTGAGATGTCACTCATCGATCGGATTGAAACATGATAGATTTGTAGGACCCACCGAGTGTTGCAAAACGCTGCTTTTCGTTTCAGTAGAACCTCACGTTTAGTTAATGGAAGCAACCCCTGAATTTCGGCGATCTGCAGATTTTCGTAGGTTTCCAGTGAAAACCGTACATGAGAAACAGATTTTTTTATGCTAACAGCCTTGTTTGGCTCTACAGGTCCATTCGCTGTTAATTTTGACATTGTTCTTTTTTTAATTCGTACTTATTCATCCCAAACTTTTGTTTTAAGATGACACAGTGAGTATAAATGTCTTATTTACTTTAAATTTAATAATATTGTAATGTTTTCAAATTCTGCAATAAAAGTAAATTAATTGTCGATAATTTCATAGGAAAGATGCAATCGTGAAGCTAAAACAGTGTCATAAACACACAACATAAACAGTCATAAATCAGAAAAGTGTTTTCGTATTTTGAATTAAATAAGTAATAAGCAAATCGACCTGATGGGCTGACAACCGGCAAAGTTGCCAGACTGATAGGCGCAAACGTGACAGGCTGAGTTCGACAGGGTCGGATTAGCTTAATAAAGTGCCGCCCTAGACCCACAAAGATCTCAAAATATCTACCTTTACTCCATAGTCCCTGTTGTCATTAAAGACCATTTAAGGTTAGTAAAATATAACTTGTTTAATGCTTCTCAACTCCGAAGCTTTCCAGAAGGTTTCATTTGCGGCTTTTTGACGATTGTAAAATAAACTGCTATTCAATTGCAGTGGTCCACTAAAAATCCCTGAAAATGAATAACAAATATATTTTTTCTGTAGTGACAGCAAGGACTGTGAGGTAGTGTGACAAGCAACGCCAATTTTTTATATTACTTAAAGTACAAAAAATGCCACGTCTTAGTGCAGATATTATAAGCAATCCCCTGAGATTGTTCGTAATATCTGTGTAAGGCTTGGTCATTGGAAGGCCGTCGAAGTAGAACAATTCCTACACAAGATCATCATTTAAGACACCAAATTAATTCTAACACATAAAAAATAATGTTGAAATTTAAAATTATATTAATCATAAAGCATACATGGGAGCGACGTTCAGTCGTCTAGCGATCTTCGTGCAACTACAGGAGTGATTGTATCTAGTCTAACAGTTAGAGGAAGGTTGCACGAATTTGGTTTGATAGCTAAAAGATGCGTGGACAAGAACCTTTTTCTCTGACGAGTCCAGTCATTCTGATAGCAGAGTTTCAGTGTAGAAGAGGCGTTGAAAAGGAGATATAGCTCCACATATGCCATTTGAAAGTGGGAGTGTTACAGTTTGGAGTGGCATATCTTTAAACGGTCGCACCGAGCTGATGGTTTCGAGAAATTAATCCATGAATGCGGATAAATATAGAGACTTGTTTATTCTGCCAATCGTTGTGTCATTTGCAGGAAATTTTCGAAGAAACTTTGTATTTGTAGACGATAATGCTCCTCCTCACCGAGCCGGCATCGTAAACGACGTAATTGTTATTAATAATATTGAAAGAACGATAATTCTCCAGACTAGAAATGCACCGAACATCTGTGGGCTGAACTTGATCGAGAGTTGCGATCTCGTCCTCATCTTTCCATAACATTGGTTAAGCTTGCGACAAGAATTGGGAAAAGTTCGGCAGGGATTTATAAATACGCTAATAGAAAGCATGAGGTTGCCGCATTTAAAGTCGTTACTTATATTTTAAAAAATCTAGCATTTAAGTATTCATTTCTTTTAATCATTATTCTCATTCAGTTATTGCTTAAATGGTTCTAAGTTTTAAAAATACCTATTTTGTTATATTTCTACCATCTACTATTTCTTCTTGTGAAAAAATGGATTTTCACAATTTTTTTATGGGTGGACCACTTCAGTCGAAGCAGTTTAGTTTGTAATTCTGAAAGTCGGTTTAATGTCTTTGCTTGGATTTTCTTTATTTATTTCATATCAATGTTTTTTTTTATCAATAGGTCTTTTTCTAATTTATTTGTGTTTATAATTAGGTGTGATTTGCCTAAGATTATATTGAAAGTTTCATAAATCTCCAATAAAATTTTAATTAATGAGATTTAGATTGCTCATGTAATAGTTTTATGTGACTTTGTAGTATGTTGTCCAAACTGGTGTAAATTTCTCCCTACATTTGATGTTATTATATCTTTTATGTTACTATGTTAATATTCCTACCAGTTTCTCTTGTATACCATGCATCACACTTCAGCCATGATAACTCATGTATACCAATCCAAGTTGATAATTTTTTTGATTGGGAAATTAAATGTTTAATGTTTTATTTCTATTTTTCTAGATACAAATACATTGATAAAGAAAAAAAGACTATAAACACATCTCGCTACAAACTCTATTGCTTTATATTCTTCACATTACTACGCTTTCAAAGACCAATAAACAATAAAGGGACAAACAAAATATCGTCTATAACATGACAACATAACAAACGCACTTTACGATACGAGAGGCATTAAGATATTGCCGGAATATTACGCGACAATGTCGACGAGCCGACGTGACGTTACGGCATTACAGAGAGAATGAGTTTACGACGCGCAAAGCGGATATAAAAAAAAAAAACTATACGGCTAGCGCTCTGAAACGCGCCCGACATATATAAAATTCTTTACCGCATGCACTTGATGTGTAAAGCTTGTTTTCAGCCGGGTATTGGTGGAACCGAAAGAGATATCCTATACACTGTAATAATAATAATCTGCAATGCGTATACGCGTCATATAACTTCTCTAGCGCGGCTGTGTGAAGAAAGATATTCCGCATGTTGTTGACCTCATAAATGAAGCAGCAAACGCGTACGCAAGGTAATCGAAGCTAACCTTGCTCTAAACAGAATGCTCTGGACTCGTGCAACAACGCTTATAGTGCTCACGTGCTTTAGAAGATAATTATATCCGGTAACCATTTTTAATCATACTGACGCGTTCGTAATTATTAAGTATGTACATCATGTATATTCTGCTACAGGTCGTTTTTGCAGAAGTGGCATATTAACAGAAGAATAACAAAGAAGGATAGAGCCTAGACTAACTATAAGACTGAAGGTGTAAGATAAGGAGCACTTGGCGATGTCTAATCATTGTTTATTTGTACATCTGGTTTAAATGCGTAATTGGAAAGTTCGATGACAGAGCCGGTGTAGCAAGGAATATTTAGCATTCCATGATCGTAAATTCTGCATTAAATTTCTCTAATTAGCGTTCTTATTAGTAAGATCCAAGAGAGCGTTTTGCAAAGGGCAAAGATTGAGAGACTTTAGAAATTTTTCCAAATTATTTAGATATAATTTACGGGACGGGAGTGCCCTTAGAACATTCTTTCGACAACTTAAATTTGATTGGAAGATTAAATGAGCTTTCAAATGAATATTAGAGATTTAAACGAAAACTAATTTCCACGATGATAACTATTTTATATCCACAGCAAATGTTGATAATTTTTGCATGTTAATATGATGCAAGCGATGTAGGGACATAGATTCTATGCTATTTGATAAGGCCTTATACCAATTACAACTCTACAACCTGACATTTTACTGAGAATTTTAGTGATCGTTAAACGAGCGATTATTATTTGATGAAATTACACTTTGATATGACTACATTTACAGTCAATTTTGCTGTAGGAAGACTTTGCATTAATTTGGACATTTTGGGAAGAGAAAAGATGGAATGCAAGAGAAGTTATTGTCCTGCCTCACTACTACCGTTGGCTGGACTTATAACATCTTTCTAAGTTCATTGCTCCCTAGATAATTGGCCAGAAAAAGACACTTTGCTCTAGAAATCGAGCTCTCAAGTCTGCAGTTCCTAAACGTGATATTTGGGTGACGCTGATGACGGTTAAGCTCTGAGGAGTTAGTTGTAACATTACAATGAAATACGTGGACACCTAGCTCCCTTTCACCCATCGTTGCTGACATAATGAACGCCATCCCCAACAGAATGAAGTCTCAGGTGCCATTCAGTTTCGGTTCGGTACCTGCGGACCAACTAGGAAACACCCTAGTATTATTAAATAACTTTGATACCAGTCTCACTTTTATCGTGGAGAAAGTGCAAGATGGTCACTTGCGCTCTCTTGATACACTCTTAACTCGCTTCAACAACTACGTTTGATTGGCCTAGAACAGGAAGCTGTCCAATTCCAATAGGCTGCACTACTTACACACAAAATTTAATTGTAGCTATGAAAAACACAATTGAGAAGATAAGCCACCATACCAACTTCAAGCAAGATTTACAGGCACTCAAAAGAATTTGAATTGGTAGCAATTACTATAAATAGATCGCCTTTTTCAGCTGCTAGCTGTCGAAGAAACAATGTTTCCGGTCCGTTCAACAGTTGTCCGAAAGACAACCACATCGTCTACGTAGCTCCAAACACTACAATGAACAAGCCACTCAATACAAAAGTGATTCCAGCGCTTTAGCCACATACATAGACTAAGTTAATTTTGATGAAGCTAAATTTTATTTAAGAAAAACAACTATAATAGAACGACAAAAGAATACTCCACAAGTTCACTTAAACCAAGATCAATCAATAAATCAATTTTTAATATTTCAAAAAATTTTTCATGTTCCAATTTCAGTCAGCATCAGTGTAGAGTTCTTGATATTTGTCGAGTTCCTCCTCTTTTGTATTTCGGCTGTGCATAAAATGTTTGTTTTCTACAAAAAAAAGGGGAATTTTTAGACTGCACATGAACGCGTTGCATTCAGCAACAAGTATTTTAAATAATCGACAATTTTAATGTCGTTTTTAAAATGAGGTGTGTTTTATATGCAACTTTAATTTTTAACACAATAATTTTCGGGAAAAAAATTACATGTTTTAAAGCTTAGATTATGTTCAGATTACTGTGTAGCTTGAATTTTACAAAATAATGTTAGTTCTACTTCCAATCTTTTCTACTTTCGCCGAAGTAAGTATTTTAATAATTTTTTGTAATCCCTTGGTTATTATATCACCTTTCTACCCTAACAATAGGTCTGAGGCAGGGACAATTTTGCACCCGAAACGTCATTAAGGCTAGTACAACTAATAATTATCCTCCTCCTTATTCCGTTGAAGTACTTTCATTTAATTCCCAACACAAAAATCTTCAGTAGCAATCACTGCAGATTGTTTTTTTTGTTCTTCTTTTATTGCTGGAACCGCTAAAATAACGCCTTTTTATGAAACAGAAAACAATTTTTTTGTACCTGAAAAATCGTAGCTTAAATAGAAGGTTCGATTAGACTATTTTATTAAGCATATTTTTACCTACAATTTTTCCTTTAGTTTTTCTCTAACGTTAACAGTAACAAAACAATAGACGCCGAACAAAATAACAAAAAAAAAACAGTTTTTTAAGAATATCTAGTTTAACCGTGCATTTTTTCCAAAAAACAAAGGGTTCATTGGATTGACCTCATAAAACTACAATTTTTCCCCCATTTGAGCATCTCTCTCTCTCACAAAAAGCCACCTGTATATGTACATACATAAGTATATACAAATAGAATTATATTTACAAAAAGAAACGAGCAAAGACTAGCTCATGAGGCCGACTATTTACGAGAACAAGCTTTCATATTATTAATCGATATTATCGAGAACTCGTTCCAGAATAAGATGTTTTTGAATTAATTTTCTCATTAATTAAATGATTTCAAATCTAACGTATTTCCTCGGCTTATTATTCATTTATCGAACGAAGTTTAATTGAGAGGAAATACCAGCACTCGCCCAATTTTTTTGGCCCCTTCTTCTGTTCTTGTTTCGCAGATTGTAAGAAAGTTAGTCATAAAATTTGAAATAAGTGGAAGAAAACGGATTAGCAAGCAGCAACGTCTTTTCTCTGCGTGCTATTTTAGTAATTGATTTACATGAAGAATCGATTAGCCTATCTTATGTACCTCTAGTTTTATGTTTCAGTTTTAACGATTAGGTTTTTTATATGCATGGCTTTTCAAAAGGTAGAAAATCTTAGAGACCAATAAACTTAATAAGGAATGTAACACGTTCGACGTAATTAAAATGGAAGAAGGAGAAAGAACGCAGAGTTCTGTTGCGTGTCGCGCTAACAGATAGAGGGCGTGCAAGCGTTAAATTTTGATGCAAGTTTTCTTTTTTCCATCAATTTATTTTCGTAAAATATTCATTTCATTGCATTATATGTCGGCGTTAAAAACTGAAAGTAGCTAAAATTACACACCGATGTAAATATGGTGTTTTTTATCTTACAAAATTATGGAAATAGCTCAAAAAATAAAATAAAGTATTTACTTACTTATACATGTTTCGCGTGAACAGCAATAATAACCTTTATTCAGTTACATCAATTTTCCTTTTATACATGCTTATCTTCGTTGTTAGCTCATAACGTATAATTTCGGCGCGTATCACACAAGTACACCCCGTTTTCGCAAACTCAAATGCTTTATACTAGTTCGCTATAATGTAGTTCGCGTAAAATTGTTACGCCATCTATTCAATAAGCTCGAAGAACGACTGGAAATCGTCAGGATTGTGTTCTTTTTTCATTATACTCCGTACACCTGTGTGGAATTGGCAAAATTACACGTTGCGGTAATAACCTTGTGAGACATACCCTGTAATCGAGTCCGGTTACTCGCTACATTCAAGGAGATGGTCTTACTGGGTATAACACTAGTTGCTCATTGGAATGAATATGTGTAAGGTGTAAGATAGTGTATCTTCCCTTTTGTATTGTGGCTCACTGCTGCTATTCTTTAATATTGGCCAGTATCTCCTCCTTTTTCTTGAAAAAAAGTGATGATATTGAAGTAGTGTCATTCGGATTCTGCCATAATTGACTCACTATTCCATACGAACCGGATCAACTTTAAAATCAGTATGCGTAGAATCAAAAATGAACACGTGTGCATAAAGAAATAAGTATTCTTAAAATTGGGAAATAAAATAAATGCACCGATTGTGCAATTCTGAATGCCTAATAACGACGTAGATGCTCTAAACTTTAAAGATTAAATAATAACTAACGCAGGACCAATAGTTGTGTATCCCACTCTCAATTTTCATCCTTTTCAAGATAAAAAAGAATAACCTTGAAAATGATGTGAAACATGGGTTATACACATAAGAATAAACCAAACTACTTGCTCAATGATTTACCATTTAACATTAAAGAGAGCTCCCAATTTCAGTCCTGCTGTGCCAAACAGTTGGCTACGCTTCTTTACCACACGTCACTGGAGTAAGGGAGAGACAAAGAAAATCCCAAAGAAGAAGAACTTAAATGTTGGATACAACACAGTAAAGAAAATTGAATAGTTTTTGCCTCGAAACAAAAGTCCGTTATCTAAGTTAGGAACCAAAGAAGCTCAGGAATTACAATACTGACGTGGCAAAACATATAATTAACAAACCAGACGTAATACACAGTGCAGAATCGAACAACATCGAGAAGTTGTATAACAAAGACACACGGACAAGTCAACGTATTTGCTAAAAGCAATCACCACTACCAGTGGATTGTGAGCGAATTGCTGGAGATAATGAAGGGCACCAATAACTTCAATAGGTAAGACAGCTACAGACTAAATAACACATGAAGGTTGACCACATACAGGTGTCTCTCTATGGAACTACATCGATCAATATACACAGTGACGCATTACGTTCGTGTTGGATTATATACGAAAAGCGATGAAATTTTTTTGCTTAGTGCTTTGTAGGTATATTGGGAGCAAGTTTTAAAATCGCTTTGAGATATACAGGCTGAGTTAAAAAAAATTACACACTAAATTTGGAAAATTCTAAATTGAATATCCTGTATATTCCACAATTTTATAGTACAAGCTAAATAAAGGCAAGTTACCTAACTCAAGCCGTTTTTGAGAAATTTAAGTATTGGTGAAAATGTAGACCCAAACTTGAGAGACATGCCTGTCTTACGTATTCAAGCTAGATATTTTAAATTGTATTTATTTTTTGTCGAAACATTAGACTTTAAGGTAAAGTAAAAATGATCCTAAAAAATTATACAGTGTGAACGAAAATATAATTTTGATTTAAGCTGTCGTTAAAGTCAAATAACTGTTTTATACTAAATAGAACACCCCACATTCATTATTTAGATTCTAAATTTAGCTAATAATGCAGCTGATGCTGCTCACAAATAAATATTTACCAGTCTAACGCTTCAACTGGTTTTTCTTGGTCCTTGGTTTTGAGTTATTGATTACCAAGGCTTTGCACATAATACGTCGGTCTGCATTATTTTCTCAAAGGATGAGTTATTTCCACGCGCTCAACAAAATGTGCCTTTTTGAATGGAAGTCTTCTAGTTGTTCAGCTATCTAAATAGTGTTTATTTTTATGCCATAGCAGCCACCTCTACGACAGGCCAAATCATGGCCTCCATTGTCGCGATTGGTATAACGCGTTTGTTAATACGCTTGTCATATTCAGGCAAGCAACCTTTGCAGTCTCTGCTTCACTTCTAGTTACGACCGTGCTTCCTACGCCGCACCACGAAGGTGAAGAAATGGTGCCGTGTGCCCGCATTGGTGTGGCTACTGTAGTGCAAATCATTACTGTGGGAGGTCGTTCCCAGGATTCCGCAGTGCTGTGGTAGCTGTTAACATTTTCACCTTACGGTCGATATATGGAGTTCACGAGATTTCCGGTTATACCGGTAGTAATTCTCAGCTTTGTAATTTGCTTGTCATTTTCGACATAATTAAAAATATGCCACCACACCATGTAAGGAACGTTCACTTTTTAAAAATGAACATACACTTTTCCCCCTTTGGGCCATTGCGACATGCCTTCAAATATTCCATTACGTTGGAAATAACGAACATTAATTAAACATGAATTACATTTACATTTTTTTTTTAATTTTTGATAGGAGTACATTTGCACTTTTATTTTTAAGACAATTTTTCAGAAAACTGAACCTGAATATTCAACGAAAGTACATTAATGCTCTTTGTTGCACTAAGGCACTATCTCAATAAGTCCCTCCACTCAATTAAGCGAATGAAATGCTGTCTATCATAAAAGCTTCTGATACACCTGTCACAATTAATATAAACAGCTGAATCAACGACAATGAACTTACACATTTTATTCAAAATAGTGTTCCTTTATTTATTATATTCGAACTGGGACCAATTCATTCAATGACGTAAATTTTCACACAAATACCTATCAAATACATAGCCGCGTTAGAACTCGTTCCTATCTATGCGAGCCTCTGCAGCAAAAACGAAACCATCCAGTATTTCATCTATATTGTCGGTCGCACTTAAATCGACATTAGGAACCGAGTAGTTGGAACCTCGACCTTTTTTTGTGCACTCACGAAACAGCGTTTCTACAACGCTAACTACACGAGCAGTAGAATATTGCCTTCTAACAGAAGGTGCCCCTTTTTTCTATTATTATTGCACGGGGAAAGGGATAGACGATTACGGTTTGAGTGTTACTAGAAGGAAAAGATAAGGTAGAATACCGCTTGCGCATGTGGCTCTCTCTGGATGATTACTGTAATTGAGGAGATTTGGGTTTTGTGGATATGCGGTTTTCATTAGCGTTAATAACCGATGGCTGCCATCGTCCGCTTGCCAAAAATTTAATTTTTAAGCCATTAAAGAAGGATGTAGGAGGGAAGGATATAACGAGTGTGCGGGTATTGGAGTTAAGGTTGTTAGCGACTTCCGAAAATCAAAATTACTTGGTACAACAATTGGAGTAATTTAATACATTAAACGACATTCACAATATTAATAAAAAGGATACAAGAAAAAACGTAACAAAAAGAACACCAACTACTCTTGGCTCTTTTTAGGAAGTCGTTTCCTTTTTCCGAACATACTTCATTTGTTGGGTTTCTTCTTATACTCTGAATAATAAAGCAGCAGAGTAATGTTGCCAACATGAATGGCAAACTGCTAGATCTGTTCGTCACAAACATAGGACTTTGCAACCGCAATGGGCGCACGATTAAGGTGTGTGGATCGGGAAAGTTGAGGCAGGACAATCTAGACAATCCTAGATCATTTTGGTCGTCTATCAACGGCAAGGGAGCACAGACTAAAGTGCCAGATCACATGGTGTCAAATCGTACTGAATTGACTAAGCTGCACCGAAATGTTGATGCATTCGCCCATTAATTTATAGATGCTTTTACTACAAATATGTTTGTGTGTTTTCAGACATTTTCTTTGGGAGACATTGAAGTCACGCATAACATTTGCGAATGATCGCATTCTGAGATTCGTAGTGCGTGATTGCATAGACGCTCTTGTGTATCCTTTAACTATTCCTTTTAATTCGATTGTACGCACTGCCACTTTTCCAACCAACTGGAAACTTATTAAAGATGTTTTTAAAAAAAGTGACATTAGCAACTGCATGTCCATTAACATTATTTCAAATGTTGCCAAAATATTTGAGTATACATCAGGATATATTGTCGCAATATCCGTAAATCAACGTGGATTTATACTGGAGATCAATTACAGTTACAATCTAATACGCCTTACACAGTATACTTCTATGTAACTTGATCAGCAGAGCCAAGTCGATGTGCTCTTTCTAAAGCCTTTGACTCGATTAATCACCAAGCATTGCTTGCTAAACTGGATTAGATTATTGGCATTTGTTTAACTAAGAAAAGGATACGTATTTTATAATGAATATTCGTCTGAATTTTTCTGTATCCGTGAGGCGCCGAGTGATGTAGTCCTGTTCAGTGCAACTAGTCAATTGAATTTGAAGACCAGAGATCTGAAAATAAAAGGTGTGGGACTACTGTTTGAGCTTCAGCGAACATATTTCTACCATATGTTTGTCGGCATTTAGAAACCTAGGTTTTCTTAGAAAAGCATGTCAAAGCTTTCGTAACACATGAGTATTACGAACTTTGTACTCCAGCCTTGGCAGGACTTGATTGAAGTTAGCGCATCGAGATTTCAATACATTTCGCTTACGTCCTCGAGCCCTCGTTTATTTCCTGAGAACTTCTAACTTAAAAAAAGGCATTATCAATTATATAAAAATAATGTTAAGAAGTTCTTTTATTATCAGTGCTATATATGCGCATACCTACAAAATTTATGTAAAATCGTAAAGCGACGAATATACAATTAATTACTTTAAAAAATATACGTGAAAGGAATGGCAGGAAAAGAGTGTTTTTTTTCTATTGTAATTGTATTACATTTTATATTTTGCGTGAAATTCCAACAATAAAACCTTTTCTATATTTCTCTTATGGTATAAAGAGATAGAGGCACAAGAATTACGTGTTAATATGAATAGCATTTGCAAAACAAATCGTACAGTTTTTTTTCTAATTTTTAATGTGACATATGTATATATTTATCTCGGGAGTCTTGAGTTAGCTTGTTTGATACACTAACTAGCCGTATATCGGAATGTTCCCGAGGTTCCTGTCTCGTCCGCTAAGCCCTACCCTAAATACAATATCGATTACAACGGTTTACTCAATACTCACGATTTCCAAAGCTTATCAAAGTACATTAATGGCCTTAAAATAATGTGAAATGAAGAAAAACAAATAATTTAAAGATTGTTTAAGTAAAATATCAAGTGTCTATATATCATTCTAAAGGTAATTTTATATGCTTTTCAATAGTGTAAAAATATATAGGGTGTTCCATATAACAAAACACAAGTCTTGATAATATCTCAAAAAATAGGAGTTTAAGAAAAGAAAAAATTAGAGCATAGGATTCTGCGTCAAAAAGCGCCCTAATATAGTTTGTATATAAATCAAGCATTTTCATAAATAAAAAAGTTACAAGGGTTTCTAAAAATTGCACATTTTAAGAGAACGCTCTGTATCTCTTATATTAAGGAAGGGATTTCACCAATCGATTTCTCTTTAAAATCGAGCTCCAGAAGCTTAAGCTTAGGTCAGTTTTTGTCTAATTCCTTTAGTAATGTAACTTCCCTATTAAAAGTATCGAATTTGGCCCACCTTGTACAATGTTAAGCTTTTATTAAACCCACTTCTTAGTAAAATTAATTGCCCTCTTGCCTTGTTAACTTTAACATTCTTGCTACCAATAATGCTTAAAGAGTTATAACGAATGTAATGCTGAAGTGTATCATATGACTACAAACTTTAATAACTTGTTTGATGAATTGGGCTAGCTTTTTGTCCAGTTCGACAGGCTGTTTTTTGTCTTTAGTCATTTTTGTTTGTTAGTATGTGTATGCAATATGTACACTGATAATATGACTCACATTTAAACAAATCTTAAGGTATTAGGTTGCAATATAATGCGAACATTTGGCCTATTTTCCTGCTAATTTTAGCGATATCTGTGAAGAGCCTGATGACCAGCTCCACTAGGATGTTAAAGAAACGACGATTGGTTTAGTTATTGCTGTGTCAAACTAACTAATCATAAGTTTTTCGCAGGCTTATATATTAATACGAAGTTAAATAGAAGCATTTATAACACCCAGTATTAAATGCAAATATTTTGTGAATTTAATCGTTTGATTGGATTTAATTCGTTTATTGACATTGGCCCATTTGCCGGGTTCGCTTTTATCATCATACAAATCGAAAAATCTCCTTACTTATGAATTCATCAAACAATTTCCTTCCATAATTGAAGCGAGGAATTGGTCGCACTTAATTTTTTCCTCTAACCAGATAATATCTAACGACACGTAACCTGTTTCTTATCTCATTCGGATAAGCTCTTGTTCGGGATCTAAAATAGAGTATCCGATCGAAATATTATAATAATCATCTTCTTTAATGTTGTATGCAGCGCACTTGTTACAAATATATATCGTATACTGTAATACATATTATACTGTTTAGTACAGATGTTGCATAGTCGCCGCCTCAATAATACCTACCATGTTGAAGAAACGCAGC
This sequence comes from Marronus borbonicus, assembly GCA_902655005.2. NCBI lineage: Eukaryota > Metazoa > Arthropoda > Insecta > Coleoptera > Scarabaeidae > Marronus > Marronus borbonicus. The sequence continues at coordinate 6,237,157 of LR737387.1, forward strand.
CGTGAAATTATTCAGAGTAATTCTGGATACCATGAAGTATTAACAATGTAAAAGATAATTACGGAGATAATGTTGCATGAAACTTTTACCGTATAAAAAAGTAAATTCCTTCGGGTCGGCTCTTCTACATCGCATTATAACGTAGAATATCTAGACGCGATTAATATTTCAAATCGAATATAGAAAATAATTACCCCGGACGTAGGGAGCCGGCCAACGAAAAAGTGACTCACATTAAAAGCCTTCTTCTTTTTCAATTCTAAGCGTATCAATTAATAAATTTCCTCCATTAAGCAGATGGTACGATGAAGCTCTATGAAATATTCTTTTCATTTCTGGTTGTAGAAGGAATCGTCTCTCTGTTAAGGACAATTTTACGCATATTCGCAGATATTTAATGAAAGCGTTTTAAATTTACTAAAACTGTGATTACGGGAACTTCGTCGACTTCTCACTTGTTTTACACATCGATCACTTACGCCTTCTAGTGAGTTACAGAATAAGTTTGTCTGTCGCAATTGTCGATGAGTGGGTCGGACTGCTATCATAATAGTAGAGAATATTTTTCTCCGCTAGGTGGGACCTTTTTCTCTTTAGTTCAGCGTCGGTGATTTCGCAAATACATAGTCTTGTTCACTTTCAACAGCCCTCAAAACAACACACAGACGTTGACTAAAGAATAATACTCACAATCGGCAACGCGGATTTCGTTATAAAGCGCCACCTGTCTCCAAACACGGGTACTTCTCATGCTATCCTTGTACAATACACTTCATCTGTACTAATTGTACTTTGAATTCATAGCTTTCTATCCTTTTCAAGAAATGTCAGGTTCGAGTCCTTACCAAGATTGACATTTTTCAGCAGAAATTTAATCACGTCAGAAACCTGGGAGTTGTTTAGAACTGGTTTGCAATTAAACATGTTTAACACTTGTCCGCGCTTCTAATTTCTAGCACGTCCCTTATAAATACAAATTACACGTTTGCGAAAAAGTGATACGCGAAACAGAGGGTGTTATTATCGCCAAAACGCTTACCGCCGGTCGTTACCGTTAAATTTAGACGCCGCGAGACCGCTTTCAGCCTGCCGCGTCGTAACGTGTCACTTTGATTTATACCTTTGTTGTGTTTAATACAGAGGTGACGCGAGACAAATAAAATTTAGTGCGAAGGATGTATATAGCCAGTGATTATGGGTGGTTTACGGGCTTAGAAATGTAAATTGGGACCGTGGAAAGGTATAAAACGGAATAGAATTGTCGCCGTTTCAATTGTCGGGGATAGGATCTTTTCGCGATTTCCAGCAAAACGAAAACAATTTTGCGAGAAGGCAGACGTTAGTTAATGTTTTTTAGATCTAAATGGATTTTATGGGATTGTGCCTAATTAATTACAAGTGTGAAGGTGAAAATTTATATCTGGAGGAAATTCAGATTAAGTTCCTCCTGTCAAGTGAGTTACGAGGGTAATCTCTTAAAGTTTCCAAACTGACACAGAAACAAGTACTTTTTCAAGACAAATTTAGTTTCATTTCTCAACATGATCTCATTTCCTTTTCTAGCGATGCTCAAATCTCTTTGATCCGTCCGAATAGTAATCGCCATTTTGTTTTGCAAAATAATCCTTTGCGAATGTGATGACCTCCTCATCCGATGAAAATCTCATCGTTCGAGCGAAATTTTGCGCTTAGGAAACAGAAGAAGTCGCCGAGGATAAGGCTGGTGAATACGATAGGTGGTTTATCAATTCGAACCCCAGTTCGTGCAGTTTTTACCATGGCAACCAAGTGTGAAATCGTGCACTGTCTTGGTAAAACACAACTTTCTTTTTCTTCAAATCCTGCGGTTTTCCCGCAATTCCTGCCTTCGGCTTGTCAAGTAATGGTGCATAGTATGCCCCCGTTATTGTTCTTCCTTTTTCAAAATAGTCGATTAATACAGCTCCATGAGTATCTAAAAAAACCATCGCCAGCACTTCTTCGCCTCTTTCAATGCCGATTCACCCTTTGGTGTCCACTTGTTTCGATTCTGGCTTGATTTCAGCAGTAAACTGGTGTATCTAAGATTCATCTGCAGTTATTAATCTTGCTGGTTCAGCAGGGCTTATAGCAGGGAAATATTCAGCTGAATGCGCTTTTGATTCTAAATGACCGAGCGCGGGTCCCAAGCCGTGATGGTTGTCTTATTTTGAGGGTCGTCTACCACCATTTGGTCAACATTTCGGATGCTATCGGTAGTGGTCACAGTTTTTGGCCCAACTCAATGTTCCCACCCAAGGTGACCCATTTTCGTTGGGATTGCAGGCTACAGGCTAACCGGAAAAAATAGAGAAAAGGTAACAGAAGTGTTTCATCTTTTTTTGATGAGAAAAGAAATCGACTGTAAATAACCAATCGCGGTGACTTAAGAATGTTGCTGACAGAGATTTAGTCTAATATTAATAAATTAGTAGCATCCCATCAAGTTCATCCTTCTCATTAAAATATGTAGTTTGTTGTTAGTTTCAATAATTTCAATAATATTATTCTTTCTTCTTTAGTGGACAAATTTTAACAAAATATAACTTCGAACATGAAACTTATTTTCTTTGCTTTATAAAATGTTTACATTCGGATGTATGAGAAGGGGACCGCTGAAAGTTTTGCCTTTTCAAAAGTGGGCGGTAATTTAACAAAGTTTAAAGAGTGCAAGGAAAGTTGTAACTGGTGTAAAAAGTAGATATTGCCATTTATAGCAGCTTAAATTTCGCACTCTACATTACACTGAAATACTGTTCTATCTAGTGTTTACTTTTACTTGTGTAGACACGTTAAAATGATTCTAGAGCGTCAAAAATGTCTAGTATTTGCACTTGCAATGCAAAATACACAATCCTACAGCACCCAATGCAGAATTTGCGGCTGCATCCAGCCGCAAAGTAATACATTCAGGACGTAGTCCGCCACTTGAGGGATCTCATGTGAATAATAGATACGGAACAGATTCCCTGAAGTGGACGGTTAACCGATGCAGCCGAAAACACTCTGGAATATGTACGTGAGAAATTAAATACGTACAGGGTGAGCAAATTTGGATACCGTTATATGGAAACTATTAGATATAGAATGAGTAACACATTCTCTATGTTTTTTTTTAATGAGTTCGTCTAAGCTATATTTTTTTAAACATAATTAACAACTTTAATACGGCAGCTATAATGTTACTATTTTATGGAGCCACCTGATGACTGTGATATAGCTAAGCATCTTTTGAGAATGCTTTCTATTAGCGTATTGATAAATCCTTGTTGGATTCTTTCCTTGGCAGAACGAGGACAAGATCGGAACTGTCGATCAAGCTTGTCCTAAAGATGCTTGATGTTATTGGTAGCAATGACGTTGTCTAGGAGACGACACGGATAATCGTCCACAAATGCAAAATTTCTTCTAAAATTTCGGGCAAATTACACGACGATCGGCGGCATAAACAAATCTACCAACTCAATGCATCCACCACTACAAAATGTAACATCCTCACCTTCAGTGAAGCTATCCTTCTTTCAAGATACCTTCCTCCACGATTCTCTCACACTAAAAATACGCTATCAGAATGATGTACAGCGAATTAGACTCGTCAGAGAAAGATCTTCTTCCACAATCACGGGCCTCCTTCGGTAACTGATTTGCAGCCCGCTGCCTCCTAACGAACTAACTTATGGTGCCTCGTGGATGCGAATACATGGCCATTCTTCTAGTCCTCAAACCAAATTTGTTCAGCCTCTTTCTAACTGTCAGGTTAGTAACTCCCATAGCCACACGAAGATCGTAAGATGACGTCTAGACGACTGAACGCCGATTCGTCTGACCTGGAGTCCTAAATGCTGATTCCCCCGTGGCCAATCTTTACACCGCCATTTCTACGGAAGTGACGAATATGACCACTCTGTCAATTACACTATGAGATACATTGTGGATTTTAGCCACTTTCCTGAGCACTCTGAGCATCTCGAAAGAACATGTTTATCATATATTGACTGATGAAGATTTGGGCATGAAAAGGGTGCCGCGCTTCCTCACTAAGAACCAAAAACGTAATCGGGTGAACATTTCCAAAACCCTCTTGAATAAACGTCTATTTTGCAGAACAAAATGCCAACTATTATTTGGACAAATTGAATCCTACTCTGTATAATACACGATAGAAATTTCGTTATTCATTCTATAATATTTATGTTGTTAATTTAAATAGGACTTTTATCGGTTACACATTTGTTGGTATACATTCATATTCACTACAAAATGGATCAAAATCGATGTTATATCCACATTTATAATCGTGTATGATAACTTATTTGAACATGTCCAAAAACGAGCTATTTATTCATAAAATATCCAACATTGAATGCAGCTCGGTACTTAGTTGGATTTTACAATTTCTGTTTTAATCGAAAAGTTTTATACAACGTACAACCACGTGCACACCGCCACCACTTCGTTGATTACCTCACTTCTACTGTTCCTGTGTGTGTGTGTGTTAGGGAATGCAATTAACGCTGAATTATTTACAATCATTGTCATAATACCATGAAATCCAATACACATTTACTGCCGGAAATATGCGGTAATTATTTAACGTTAATTACCATTATTAACCTAATTCTGTTTAGTTCTGTGTGCTCGACAATTACCGTTCACCGGCTTACTACATTTATAACGACTGAAATCAATAACCGTAGCGTACTGAACTTGTTTCCGGATAATACTATATCTGTTAGTAACCAACTATGTTATAACGAACCAGTCGTTTAGTGTAATTCGCGAATCTGCTAGATTAAATCGACGGAATGAAGGTCCTGTGGTTTGTTTTGGTATCCCTAATTACGCTTGTGTCCTCACAGGCGAGGTCAAGATATTAATCATCTGATGTGACCCTTTCGGTAATACATCGAAATCGATGCTACAGTTTAAGGTATCCGTATTGATATTGATACCACGTGTATTCGAAGCCAGTACCGCCAGTAATGTACAATTTTATGAAACATGGCTTGATCCACTGAAGTTTTATTGTTGACTGGTTTTGTTGAAATACCTCAAACCTTTCCGTCATTTTTATTTATAATACAGCTGAAAGGCTCTGTCTTATACAGCACATTTACGTTGCTCATACTCCAAGCACTATCGTGCTTTAGATTTTATTTCAGTATTTTTATTGTTTTTAGTTTTTAGTTAAAATCTTATCTTTAGTTTGTTATTAATTTCTAATAAAGATTTGTATATATTACACGTTTTTAGATAAAACGAAATTCATTTATGCACTGGCTGCAATTAAGAATGCACCACCAAAGAATTTTTGCAAAATAATGTTTATTAGTATCAAAGATGCTTTTCCCCATATTTTCTTGTTTTCACCAGTATCCCATCTCTCTCGTGCTCACGAACGACCATCCTTCAAACCGAGAACATAGCTAGACTACGTATAGGTGTCGATTAGCTATTATGAGTTATTTAGGTGTCGATCAGCTATTATTAGTTATTTAGGTGTCGAT